>VZDJ01007754.1:45050015-45087031 GCA_008694505.1 Cyanoderma ruficeps | reverse complement strand
CATATACACACATATATTTAGTTCAACTGAGTCAGCAGAATATCTATGGTTGTTTACAGAGAGAAAAGCTGGTATTGATGTCAAGCTGAATTGGGGCTGTAGTGCAAGTAATTTGGAATGGAAACTCTACATTTGCTTCTGGAAGAGCCTAAATTTAGTTTTCAGGCCAATACTTCTAAGTGAGATAAGCCTGTTTTGAAGGGAAATCAGATCAGAACTGATGGGAGCAGAATACCTTAAATCTTCTGGAAATATTATCTTATATCTGGGGTCATCTCAGATGTCCAGTGGTCTTTGAAAACTGAGCTCTGAGCTCCTGTTCTTTCTGCTTTTATTTGTTTCTTCAAAATGTCTGGTTTTATGGGTGGGATTAAGTCGCAGCATTTGAGAGAGGCTAAAGATTTATGAACAGCTATGAAAAAGTTATGGGCCACGGTGTTGTTGAGTTGGGGGGAGGCTACATTAGATGTTTCTACTTCTGTGCTTGTGATCACGTGCAAGTTCATTCAGAAGGCCACAAATGAGAGCGTCAGTTTATAAATCACCAGGCTGTGCGGCCAATTAATTGCCGATTAACTTCCACTGGCTGCCAAACAGAGTCTGGAAGCTCTGAAGATAAAAAAAATTGAAAGCCACTTTTGCTGATTTTCCTGTACTAAGAATATATGTTGTGGTAGCAAACTGCTGAGCACTTCATCTCAAAAATACCACTGTTTGAGGAATTATTGATGAGTATGCTTAGCACCCGACAACAACAACAAAAAAAACCCCAGATATTGTCACCTGCAGATGACACAAAGATATGAAGCCTAAGTGCTGCCAGTAAAAAAGCCCCTAAAACACCGTTTTCAGTGAGGACCATAAGTGGGATATCCACTGTCTCCTGGAGGATTTCATCCAGAAGCTACTTTGTCTTGCATGTGGGAGGTTCTTAGTGAAAGTAACAAGAGTATTTGAGTCATTTCCTTGCCAGTGGAAAAAGACAGACAACACAGCAGTACAGTGACCATAGCCTTCATTTTAAAGGAGGGAAATTAAAAAAGGTTGCTGTGTGTAGTCTCTCTGTTCAAGGTGAGTGCTGTGCCAGAGCAGCACTCTCAGTCTGTGGTTACAGCCAGGTGAAGGTGCTGATGAGCTTTGCCACCACCCACCCTGGGTGACCTCAGTGTCATCTGTGTGGAAACGGAGAGCTTGGACACATTTGGTAAGGGAGAGAAACACAAGGTTGACTCAAGAGGCAAAACATTGTAAACACTGAATATGAAGGAAAAAATATGCAGCGAAACTCACATCTTAAGAATTTCGGTTCTAAGTTGTTTGTTTATCCCACCAGTCAAACCTGTGCAAACCTTTGGCTGTGCAGCAAAGCAAGTCACAGAAAATCTCCTTTATTGTTTCCATGATGCTTACTCATCTAAAAGCCATTCCCCTTTTAGATTATTCTATTTTTAAGGCACAATTCCCATCTGTTCTTTGATCTTATACCACATGAGACATTTAGCTAATAACATCATCCATCAAATACCAACTTTCCTTTAGAGTTCAAACACAATCGACACAGAGCCCTGTCCATCTGCTGGCCAGTGCCTCTGAACAGATCCAGCTTGTGAATGGCCAGCTATGTTGCTTGTTTTTTAATTAACCAGCTTAGGTCTGTGCTTCCCATAATCCTGCAGGATGACTAGGGGGCACTGCACAGAGAAGTGAAACACCCTCCTCTGCAGATAAGAGGGTTTGGTGCACCCAGAGCTGTAATGTGCTTGTTGTCAGTGGGGTTTTCCAGTGGATGGAGCCTGCCTTCAGCCTCTCAGGGCACCTTTTTCTTTTTTTTCTTTTTTTTAATACACCCGTAATATTTTATAAAATATTTTAAGGAAATCTTCTTTCAAACTTGGCACTCTTCAGAGAAAGGCGTGTAAAGTAGAAAGGCAATGTTTTCTTCTCTGAGCAAACTTCTGGGTTTGTTTAGCAGAAACTTCAGAATTTATGGGCAGGTTGCCTGAAGCAGGAGAATTGCAGATTTGCAGACAAGCATTTATACAGAAAATGCTTGCCTGCTTACCCAACTGGAGAGTCAAGGAATATCAGTTGATTTAATTTAATTGACCAATTGTAGTGAAGCAGCACAGCTTGAATTAAGGATGTCTGAGATCAATCACAGTTAAAAAAAGCCTAAGAAAAACTGGACAAAAAAAAAAAAAAAAANAAAAAAAAAAAAAAAAAGAGGGATTAATGAGTAATCCAGGGAGCAGGTAGTTTTTCTATGGATATTTTCCAAGTGCAAACAGTCATCAAATTCTTTAAATCATTACTGTCAGACTCTTCATTTAGCTCCATTACCTTTCTTCTCAGTGGTTTGCTTTATCTTGCACATGGTGCATTTGTTTAGGAAGGAATTTGATTCAGGATTTATATTCCACTGGTTTACACATGCCACAGTGTCCTTATCTACAGATCTGAAACAATAACAGCAATTAAAAAAGCTCCTACATTTCCTTCTATTTCCTGGCCTTCCAATAATAAGAAGTCTCTGTAGAGGGGAGCTTGGCTGGTGGTGTTTTGTGATTTCTCAGATAACAAGAGCTTCACATTTCTGTGGAATTCCCATTTGCCAGAGAGCTGCTGCTGCTGCTGCCCTGATTGATATATGACTGCAATGGCACTTTTCCATTTGACATTCCCCCTCTCTCCCTCTCTCTCCCTCTCTCTCTTAAACAACAGCCCTAACTTTTGTGTGTTGCAAATATAAAAGGCAAGCCATGTGATGGAGGGACAGAAGAACAAAAGCATTTGGAAGCAACAGGACCTCTTTTAGCTCTCTGAAGAGTTCGAGGGAAGGAAGGAGGGGTGCACTTTCCAAAGGTAAGCATGCAAGTAAGAGATTCCTACAGATTTTGAATATTACATGGATTTAAACTGAGTGCCTAATCTCTTTAACTGACAAAGACATGTTGTCATTGTACCGTTTTTTAAATTAAACTGTGTTTAAATGGAATCAACACAGCTCTAATCCCTGTGTCTCCTTATCCTTATGTCCTTATCTCCTGTCTGAAGCTTGCCTGCATGCAGTCAAATAGGTAGCCCAGGGTGCTCCTGAGCAACTGGGTTTAAACACCTATTCTTGCGAGCATGCTGAGGTCCAGCCTGCAGCTCTGTGCTGGTCATAGCTGTGTGGCTTTGGAGCGAATGGACATGCTGGACTCTGCCCTGAATTCACCGAGAGAGCGCTGGTATGGCCAGCACCCTCTTTGTCCCACTACAATAGGGCTCTATGGACACGGGCAAGCCTGCTGCTTTAAAGTTGGGCTGTTTACTTTTATCGCTACTCACGCCTGCTGTTCTCTTGCCGGTCATCTGCTGGAGCGCTCAGAATAATTTCAAACCACAGGCAATATTTATTTCTAGCTTTGCGTCTCACGCTTCGCGGGAGCACTCACAATTGGCACGTTATTATTTATCCAAACTTCCGCAAGGCTTTTCCAATGGACCGGACAGCGCTGGTTGTGGATTAGGACAGATTAAACGCGCACTCTTTAATTGGCTGGGAGCTGTGAGGAAAGCCCCTGTGCCTGGCTTTGCGGTGGTGCCCGGGGTATATCTGGTCGGTGGCCGGCGTGACCCGCAGCGGTGCCGCCCGGAGCTGACACGGGAGGATGCTGAGCGACCCCAGACCGCCCGCTGAAGGAGAGAGGGAGGCTCTCCTCCGTTCCCGGCAGATCATTTCCCTGTGTGTCAGCGCCAGAGGCACCAGCACGACTGTTTGTTTCTCTGGGACGAAGGAAGGATTTCGCTGCTGTAAACCCGGCGACCCAGTGTCAGTGTAGTGTAACCGCGAGGCTCGGACGCTGCCCCGGGAGAGCGCGGCTGAGCGAGAGAGCCCCGGCGCCCTGCTGGGATTCAGGTGAGTGAATTCATCCTGTAAAAGTGCAAGTGAATGGGTCCAGCAGCAAAGAACAGAATAACAAAGGAGACCAACCTCAGGACTGGGTTAGCTACTGCTACAGTGTCACACACTGTGTGTGCTGGTGGAGAGGGGGCGATTTTCTTGTGACAAATCTGGATTTGCAAGATGTGTGTGTGTGTGTGTGTGTGTGTGTGTGTGNTGTGTGTGTGTGTGTGTGCATGCACTGACTCCCGTGGGACTGCCAGGCAGATTTCTTACCCTACCTTGCAAGTTCATTGAAATTTCTCTCATAGCCTCCCCATAACACATCTCATTTGTGTTTGTCTGGGAGAGGTGTCATGGCAAGTAACTCTTTAACATTCCTGCAGCTCTTTAGAGATGAAAAATATATTTCCTATATGCTACATGTTACTTACAGTTCCTAAAGCTTTATAACTGTGGCTGAGAGGAAGGAACTCTGCCTGTTGAAAAAGGACTGGCAAAAGGTTTTTCAAAACCAGTAATAGGACAAACTCACTTGAAGGCAAATGATTCTTTAAAACCAACAGTGGGGACAATTTCACTTGAAATCAGTGCTTTATTGCAAAGTTATTTTCTAATAGAAGCAACCTAGCTGCCTGGTGTGACAATAAGTGTGGCTGTAATAATCACTATGCTGTTATTTGTCCCTCCTCAAAAAATATAAGAATATCTACATTTTAGGACCTGTACCTATTATTATTTCCCCCTTCCTTTTGAATTCTTAATAATGCTCACTTTTGCTCTTGCTGTGGGACCTTACTCATATTTGTGAGTGGTTATACATATGAATAATTTCCTGGACATTAATAGAACTATTTGATGAGTAACTACTTATCAGCTTGAATCAGGGATTCCCAGTGTGACTTATACATACACTGATATACTCTTGCTGCTAATGAAATCTTATTTTGCATTATAAAACAACGCTTTAAGACTTTCCAGTTAAAAACAAATGTGGAAGAAATAGGCATTTCAAGCTTACAAAGTAAAATGCAATTTGATTTAGGGACAGGGTATAATTAGGAGCTGCTGATGATTAGTTACAGGCTCATTTCTCTACCTGAAGGTGTCCCATGTAGGTTTGTGCAGTGCCTGGTTTGGATCAGATTGTGACTGGCCTTTGCAGAGCAGGGTATTTGTTATGGCCCTTCTTGGGTACAGTTTGCAGTAGCAGTACCCCAGGTAGCTCCTCAGGCATGGCTGATTTCCCCAAAAGCCACCTGCCCCACTGGAACCATCCCTCACGCACCACTGAGGCTTGTGGCAGCATCTGCATGTTCTTGCCTTCTTGCCTAGCCAGGACTGCAGTCTGTCTTGTTCAGGTGGGAGGGAAACAAGCCACCTCCTTGGGTCCTCACACTGATGCCTGCTGTGACTCATTTGACAGGGAGTCCTCCCGTGGTTGGCTTCATTCCCCATTTCTCCTGGGGCTGACTTTGTTCCCTTCCTGGCTTCTGCTCTCAGATGCACAAGAAAGTGCTCAAGGTTGCCCTTGGAACTTGGAGAGAATTGACTATCTATGGCAAAACTTGCATGAAACCACTGAGACATTCATTTTTGCAACTTGTCTGGTGGATTATTTGTTCAACTGAAGAAAAACAAAATCCTCTCTTTCCCCCTCCCCACCTCCCAATCATTATTGTAATTACAATTATAAATATTTGATAGTTGTATTGTAAGTATTGCAAATTTCTCTTCCTCATACTCCTTCTGGGTATGAGGAGACACTTGTCCCTCTGAGTTTTAGGAAGGTTTTACTACATGAGACTGTAACCCTCTGTTATTTGAGCAATCCACCTCTGGAAGCGTCCACATCAAAGAAAGACACCGAGACCCTGTGGCAGCAGCTATGGGGTAACTTGCTGGGGCAAAGGATTTTTCCCTAACACCATCCACTGAACTCTCAGAGTCCTGAGGGTTTATAACCCTTCCAAAAACTCTTCAGAAATGAAGCCCCTGTGACTGTAACCCTCGCATACACAACAGGTCCTTTCGCCGAGCCCAGCTAAACTTTTGCCCTCTGTGATATCTTGTTCCCCCGGATCATTGTCGGTTGTGTAAACACGTGTTTCTTTTCATCAGTGTTAAGTGTTCTGCCCCTCAGCTCCCCTGCCCCTCTCCATGTTCTAGTATCTCGGGATGGGGTGAATAGCAATGTCCAGATCACCTTTTTTTCTGCTGCCTGACTTCACACTAGACAGTCCTTTTGCTGAAACTCAATTCAGTGCAGGAGAAAGGTTTAGTTGGGTCAGGTTAGCTCAGGCATCTGAGCCAAGAGCACGCTGCTTTGACCACACTTCTGTGCATGCATATGAAGAGATATTGCAGTCTCTGCTATCTGTGATCAGCTGTTATTTCCTTTTTATATGTGTCAGTGTGGAACATATTAAAATTTCTCAGTAGTGGTATGTTAGGAATCCCTCTGATGCCCCACCTCTAACTTAGCAGAACAATAAAAGCAAGGTTGTAATAAGCCTTTGAGCAGCTGGTCGTCTATATATTCCTCCTTTTCTCACATAATCTAATTCAAACTATTATGTGGATAGCAGTGGCACTACCCCTTCCAGACACCATCAGTCCTTGTCCTGTTTGCTGGAATTTCATTGTGTGGCATGGAGATCCTTTCTACTACAGGCGAGTGTAGCCTCTCTTCTGGTGTGAGAGTAGGGGGCTGCTGGTGCCATGGAGACACTGGTCCCAGGAATTCCTCCTCCTCATTGCTATTTTTCAGCTTCTCTTTGTTATTTTTCTCGTTGCATCAATCATTTTTACGGCTCATGCTTGTCACATTTTCGTGCTTGTTATTACTGGGCTGCAGACTGTGTCGGGCCGAGGCAGCACAGGTTATGTTGCCCTTTAAGACATGTGGGTTGAGGATCTGAGTTAATGCCTCAGCTCTGGTTTGGCAAAGGTTAAGCATACCATGGCAGTGACAATCACATTGCTGTCATAGCAGCACGGCTCAAAGGGAGTGGGACCTAGGGCAACGCTGCTCCCCTTGTTAGAAGACATAGAATTGTTACCATGAGCCAAATATTTAGGTTCCCTAATTATCAGAGGATGAGGTATATGGATGGTGGTCTGAATGTTGCCTGTGTGTAAAAGAGGAAAGGATTTTGCCCCTGGGGTCAGAAGAGAGGGAACATCCCCTTCAATCATGTGCTGTCTCCGGCATGCATAACACTCTCTGCTGGTCCCAGTGGCAGGGATGTGTTTGCTTAGTGTTAAAGAATAAAAAGACCCATTCCTACTCCTGCATCTATGGATAACTACAGGCCTTTGAGTTCGCTGGAAAATATGCAAAAGACAGAGAACAAAAAATGCCCACCTGCTTGTAACACACTCCAACAGGTAGAGGACATATGCCTGAATGCCCTAGACCTCTCAGCAACTTGTAATTTGGCCAAGAGTAATTTTGCCTCACGTTGGGTCATAAGACTGAAGTAGAGGTAATTACTGAAGCAAATCCTATAGCTAATGCTTGGCTGGGAACACTTACACTGTAGCCAGCAGCCACCCTTGCTGGTTTGCCTCCTGAGAGGGATGGGCAGCCCTGGACTGCTGAGCTCTGCACCTGGTGCTTCACCAAGGAGTAATCCCATCCAGCACCCTCTGGATGGATGACCAAGTGGAAAATTGTATTCCTCTGCTGTCTGGGACTCGAGACCATGACTACTCTGATATTCAGCGAGACACAAGAATAAAGAAGGAATCCAAGGCTGGCATCACCTCGCCATTAAAAGGCTCTACTCCCTCATTAGAGAGATATCCCATGCATGCCCCTAATCAATCTATTTAAAGCTTCCTGGAAGCAGGAAAAGGAAAGAATAAAAATACAAGCACTCTTTTGTCCCCCAGTAGTTATTCTTTGTGAGTGTATTAAACCCTTTTCTCCACGCTGGCCTGTGCCTGTCTGCTGGCCGGGCGCCAGCCCACAGTACCCACTGGAGTTTGTTATTTCAACCACCGAGCAGGAAGGCACCTCCTGCTCTCTCTCTCCTACTACCTGAAGGGCTGGAAATATTCTTGGGAACTTCAAAAGCAGAGGGAAGTTCAGGCAGCTCAAGTGCCATTCAGCTGGATTTGTTCCACCTCATGCACCGGGCCCCCACGGTGGGAACACTTTGGGGCTTTAAACAAGCCCAGGGAACCAGTCCATGTATGCTCATCCCACGTGTGCTGAGGGTCCCAGGGTGCTTCCATTATGTTTGCTGAAATTGCCATGTTGCTTCTTATGCTTCACATGCCATGGTCTTCCTATTTTTTCTTTTTCAGTCTGTTTACAGTCACAGGTATGCATCTCCTGAAATATTAAAAGACTTAAGGAAGTGTCACAGTAACAAATGGTTTCCAGGAGTTTCTCTCAGCAGAGCCTCAGTAGGACCAGAAGATGGACTGCTCTACCATGGACAACCAGATGAAGAGGCTTAAATTTCCTTGGTCTGAGCCTGTTTTCCTTCTTACTGCCTTTTTCCTTCCCCTGTCCTCTTGCCCACCAGCTGCAGCCAGGTCTGGCCAGGAGTGTTTGTTGTTTGTGTACCCTCCATGCAGGCACACACTGCCCTGCTGCGTAATGGGTGGATGGAGCTTCTGGACCATGGATGAAGACTTTCCCCTTGGCATGGAAGGGGACAAGCTCCAGCACAGCTGGATGTCAGTCGAGCAAACTCTCTTAAGCACAACAAGACCTTGAGGGAACATTCACTTATTTAGACCTGTAAGGGTTTCACTCAAAATACTTGGCTTGATATTTGCCTTGCCTCAGGATGGGAAGAAACCCGTTCAAATGTCGTGTGGAGGCATTTCTCAGACAACTGGGGTTGCCTGTGTTCACCTGCTGCTGCCCAGCGGCCACGTGGCCACTCAGTGGCTCTGTCAGGTGTTTTGACAGGCAACTGCAGCGTGAAGTGAGGATTTTTGATAGCATACACAGGAGGCCAGCTCCTTCACTGCTGGCACAGAAATGGCCACAGTATAATAGCTAGATAAGAAGACGATTGCATTTATTTACAGAGCTAAAAGATACACTGGAACTGACAAAGGTGGTTCTACAGAAAGCAGGGTCAGACACAGCCTCTGATATGGGTTGCCTCTCCTACTCCATGAACTGTTCTCTGGAATGGCTCAGATTGTCACTGGTGCAATTCAGTCCCACAGCTCTCAGTGCTTCCCGAGCTGTTCCCAGGTGTGGGCTGAATGGCTGCATGGGCTGGAAGCCACCTGGGTGTTGTGGGTGCTGAAGGATCTTTGGGAACAGACCATGCTGTCTTTGTCATGGCAGGGGACAATTTAACCCTGCAGAACAAGCCCTTGTGGAGCCTGACTGAGTAATTTTCCCATCACAGTTGTTCCCACTCCAATCCAGATCTTGGCAAGTGAAGCCCCCACCATCCTTATCTTCCTGGAAAATCAAAACTTTTCTAAATTTGATAAAGTTCTTGAGAAATTCATTTTCGACTCATGAAGAACTTTGTGGCTTTTTTCTTGTCAGAACAACAGCAGTGAATTGAAACACACGCACATACATGGATAGTGGCACTTTTTAAGGTCTGGAGTTTGGAGAAACTGAGTATTCTTGCAACTCTTCTGTTTACATAACAAATTCAGATTGAGGGAACTACATGGTAGGATCCAACTAATTGTGTTTACTAAATAGTCACAGCATGCAAGGCCAGGCTTAAGTTATATACACACGGCTGCTTCAACGGGATTTTGGCAGCCTCCAAAACACAAAAAGCATCGAGTGACTTAAACAGTGCCCTTAAATTGTGTACTGTGCTTATCATCTTCAAGCAGGAGTCTCAAACATAGAAAATGCCCAGCAAATGAAGGCCAAGCTGCATGCCTAATACGGGGGGACTCAGGGAACAACTAAGTAGAAGTACACCATGAAAGAGCTTTTCCACTGCTCCCTTCCTACCTCCCAGGGCAAAAGCTGTGCAGATCCAATAGATCTTTGGAGAATTGCTCAGCTCTTTATTTTTTTCCAAGATACATAGCAAAAAGGGAATTTCTGTTTATGTTCTCACAAAGTGACTGGCTAAATAATTCCAGATGATGGAATGTTCTTCTGTCCTTAAAGCAAAACAAAACCTCAGCCTTCACCACTCTCTAAATGATATTAAAACTGTGATAAGAAAGAAATCTTTATTATTCAGAAAGCAGTTAATAAGAATGTGGAGTTGGAAAAATAACCCAAACTTTGCACCTATGTCCACATGCAATGCAATCTTTGACTGTATGCTAATATGGTTTTTCTTTGGGATTTCTTCTATTTTTCCCTCAAGTTTTTAGGTTAACAGTTGTAGCAGTTTTAGGTAACAGCTGTGACAGGCTTTAGTATGTTATGTCTCTATGAAATCCTCAAAAATAGTTAAATGGAAAGGAAACAGCCATTGATAACAAAATGTACTTCCCATATCTCAGTAATTCTGAAAAAAAAGTGAAGTAGTGATTTTCATCCACTTTAGGCCATACATTTTTGTAGAAAGTTTCAGCCTGAGGATAAGAAGTCACATTTGCATCTTTTTTGTTTACAGGATGCTGTAAAGAAGAAGGGTTTCGTCTTCCCTTTTGTTAGCTTGGCAGATGAGCTATCTACCACAGTTTTTGCATGAAAAGAAAGTGAGGAAATAACAGCTGAAATAGAAGAAAAACGTTTCTCTGTGAAATTGTTGATTTTAGTAAAAAGGTGTATTTTCCAAATGAAACAAAATGTCATTGTAATGATGATTTATGATCACAAGTGTACTTGCTTCTGTTTTTTGGACAGAAGTATAGACTGGAAACTACTTATGCCAACCCTGATAGCATGTGCTATCTAGGAATTTAGAATTTCAGGCAGCATTTCAAAAGGAATGTGATTTTTTAACTTAAAAAAAATAATAATGCTAAGTTGAAATGAAATGCATTTGCACAATATCAGCTGGCAATGGAAAATATGCCAACATACCTCATCATGGTGATGTACCTAAGTGAAAATATTTTGACTTTTTTTTACAAGATAAAAAATCTACACCCTAATTTCCATGTGTTTAAATGTCTTTCTAAGACTTTTTCTTCCATATATGTTATATATAGAATATGTGCCTGAAAAATGTATGTGCATGCTTCCCAGAGGGATGTCAGGAGATACACCTACACATTTTACCAGTATATCTATAAACAACTGTAACCACTTACTTCACAAGAGATGGATCATAGTTACAATGGTTTTCTCTCTTTTTTCTTATAAATATGTGATACTTTTTACTTCTTTCAAAGTACGGTAACCAAAACCTGCTACGTGTCTTTGTTAGTGAAGTATCAGAGCAATTTTAAAAGGTCGTGGAAGTGTTAATACTTTTTGTACTGTGCTTATCCTGAAGAAGGTACAGCCATGTTCCCTTTCTCACACTTTTCCCTGTGTCTTTCTCAGAGTGTTTTCATGAGGCAGACTCCGTGCCATCCAATTACTTCCTGAAGAAAACTAGGGAGATAAGCCTTTGAAAACTGAGCCAGGACTTCAGATTTCTCTCACTGTATTAAATCATACTGATCAAAACCATGGAAAGATATAGAAGCACAGAATTAACAGTGGGATGGAGAGAATGGGAAATGGGGATCCCTGGGCGTAATATCACATGAAATGAGACCGTCTAATATCAAGTAAATTTATTTGGACAGAGAGGGAATTACTGGGTGTGTAATAATGATTAACTATGTTGGAGGGAGACCTTGCCAAGCAGCATGTTTTGGTCAGCCTCTTTATAAAAAAAGAATAGGAATGTAGGTAAAAGGTTACACATGAAGAAAAAAAATAGTGCATCCCTCCTCTTGTTAGCTAATCCTTGGGCATCATCTGCATGAACTGGAGTAGCACAGTTCAGGGAGGGAGTCTGTCCCAGCTCCCATGATCAAGAGATTTCTCTCCTGTGCTGCTGAAATGTTTGGAGGGATATTTATTGACATGAACGAGGCTGTGCATAAATGTATCTGAGTTCCTAAGTGTTTAGTGTTGTTTGTTTAAGTTCTTTATACTGCAAAGATATAGTATGTTTTTAACGCCCCATTTGCTGAGGAAAAGATACCAGGTCATATGTCAGACTCTGGGAAAAAAAAGATATTGTCATTTAAATCCACAGTCACATAATTTTTCCTCTCCTACTTAAGCACATGGATAATAGCCCGAAACAACAACAGCAAAGATGTCTAATACACAGAGCATCTTTGTCTCTCTAACACACAGAGCATCCCTAACAACATTTCTTCCCAGCATGAGACTTTGGATGTCACATCAGCTCCATCCCAACTTGGATGAACTCTGGAAGTGTTTGTCAGTGCTAGACACTCCTCTCACAGAAGTGCTGGAGGAGGCTGTAAAGCAATATACAAATCACTGAGCACTCTGGTGGGGAGGCTGTTTGGGAGATGAGTATCAGCCGGTTTAGAAGACTGCCAGCAAACCAGAAAACAGTTTTGAAAGAGGCTTGTATAAGGCAATAAAGGCACACACCAGCTTTTAAAATACTCAAGAGGCTCTGCTGGAGCATTTCTTTGTGAGTAGGGAACTGTTTTATCTTAAGTTTCTTCAGAAAGTCTTTGCACTTTTAACTGTACTGATGAGTATCCTTTGACTATCCTTCATCGGGCTGTGTTTAGCTGGATAATTCACAGCTCTTTCAAGTTATATCTGTTTGTAGTAAAAGTGAAATTAATCTCCCAGTTGGGACTAAGAGCTTTGTGAGAAGGATCAAGGGACTGTGAAGAAGCAGCTGATGGAGATATTCTCCTTCCCCTGCTGGCACAAAGCTCTGGGCAGCATTTCAAGGGCTGTCCTGTACCTGTTTCCTGAGGAATCTCCTGATCTCCAACATGAACCAGAAATCCAGATGTCTAGGTAGATAGCCATATGTCTCCACCTGAACATATTTCTTCCCAATTGATAACTGGGATAGTACTTGGATATTATGGAATAATAAATGTATTTTTCAGGTGCTGCTCTCTAATTAGCTGGGAAGAGTCTGACACCGAGCAAGTGCTGCCTGACAAGTAAGCAAGCAAAGCCTATCCGTGTGTGTGCAAGGGGGTTTGGTGCTCAGAGGGCAGGACAGTTCAGCCAGAGGCCTGGCAAGTTCCTCATGCAGTGCAGGTCAGGGTTCAGCAATTCGCTGGGGGAGCACTTTGCTCATGCCTTGGCTTGGACCTTCAGCATCCCCCCACACTGGGGGTGGCCCTTGTACTGCCAGGTAGCCTTCAGAGCCACAGCTCCACCTGCCTCCAGCCTTTCCAGGAGCTGCCTAGGCCAGACATTCCCACCTGTAATGCAGAAGGCGGCCGAGCTTTGCCCCTCTTTGACACTTTGAGTGGGTACAGAGTCTTCGTGATTTGCAGAAACGTCTGATGAATTACTGATCACCAGTTTTGAGGGGAACACAATAGGGTTGTCACCAAGTGGAAAAAGAATGGCATTGCATGAACCACTTGTGATGTTAAAAGTCCTAAAGTTCTCTCTGAAATGATAGAACAATGTTAAAAGTAACAAGGCCTTGACATCTCCTTCCTTAAGACCATATTCCCTCCCTACTGTGTGAGTGACGCTCACTCTGAGCAGGTATTTTGCCTAGCAAAGCTCCTGAGTGCCTTAATATTATTTATGTCTATTTTCTCCAGAGGTCTTTTTGCTCAGAATTGTGATTTATGTTGTTTTTATTCCCCCTGTGCAGGAGATTCTTTGGTGGATTAAAATCTCATCAGACTCCAACTTGAGAAGAAGAATGACAGCTCAGACACTTAAACCAGACTTTTCACCGTCCTGGAAAGGAACTGGCTTCCAGAATTTGGAGGGTTTTTGATGCTCTACCTCCCTCTGCTGTTACCAGCGAGAAGTTCCTCGACAATGGGAAATCATGTACTCGCGGCTTCGATTTCCATGCTCTCGCTGCTGGTGATGATGGGAGACACGGACAGTAAATCAGAGGGCTCCTTCCTGATCGACTCCGACCCCAGCCGCTGTATGAGGCACCACTACGTCGACTCCATCAGCCACCCTCTCTACAAGTGCAGCTCCAAGGTAAGGCCACCCCTCACCTCCTCTCAGCACCATGCTGGCAGGGAGGAGTTGTTAAAATGAGCCATTCCGGGTGATTTTCTCTGCGTTAATGTTAATTCCCGTCTACCAGAATCTAGCAGCAGGGACATGACGCAGATGTGAAGACATCTTTTATGTACATAAGAACTGGGTTTGGAGATAAAGTCTCTTGACTCACTTTTCACCTTTTCAAAAGGCGAAATTTACTGTGATGGTAAAGCCCCCATGACAACTTAAAGTCATGTCAAAGTAAATGACAAAATTCAAAGGAGCACAGTTGGGATCTCAGTTGATGGTCCCAAGGAGATGGGCTAGTTTGGAAGTTTAGATCACCCCAACCACCCCATCCTTCCACTGAGTGTTTAATCTGGAGCAAGTTCATAGCTACTACAGGTGAAGTACTGAGATAAAGAACCAAACTGTAAAATGGTAATTAAAAAAGGTTGCGAGGAACATTGCTTATTTTCTCCCTGCCCACACCCTTTTCAAAGCCTTTGTTTTCATGCAGAATGACATTTGGATGGTAACTGTAAGGCTTAAGAGCAGACAGAAATACAAGATCGACTTTCATTTGGGATTTCAAGTCTGAAAAGTTTTGTGTCAAAATGGTTTAGCAGCCTATGCATGTAGCCTACAGCCATTTATTTCATTGTGTGGAGAGAAAGAATTGGAAGAAACACTGGGAAAATCCTTGCTGGTCCCTTTTGTCTTGTCCTAATTAGTTCTGTCTGAGTTAACACAGTCTGTACATTCAGGTGACTGGTCCATTCCTCTCTCCCATGGGAAGGGGCTTTGCCTCAGGCACTCACATCCCAGGATTAAGGAAAGGGAACGACTGCCAGCACCAGTGCTTTTGCCAGCCCTGTGTTGGGTAAGAGAGGGATGGCAGGCAGTGTGTGACAGGGTTGATCACAGGAGGGGTGCCTGCCTTGTGGCAAGCCCCAGCAGCAGGATCCTGGGAGAATTTCCAAGGAGAGAGGATCCAGAGTTGAGAGGGATGCAGTGCTGGCTGCAGACACCCTCAGATGCCTTCGTGTGCAGAAGGAGTTCCTTGCTTCCCATAATCAGTGCAGGGGTGAGGGAACACCACAGGTAGCTGCAGATCATAAAAACCAAAATAAAGCATAGAGAGAAGTGTTCACAGAAAATAGATCTGCTGGGTGCTCTGAGCACCAGGACATCTGCTGCTGTGGCCAAGCCTCTGCAGCCAGGCTCATGCTGTGCCTGCTCGGCAGAGAGAGAGGAGCTGACAGCCTCAAAGTTGGGCACAGGGAGCCTGCTCTGCTCTGGGCTGCCTTACACTGTTCTCTCTCTGCCTGGTTTTGCATAACTATGTCTGATTCACAGCAGTGGGAGCCCAGAGACTTTTGCCCTACTTTTTCTGAATCCAAACAGTAACATGATGCATTACTTGAGATTCAGAAGAGCTCCTTTGATTTGCTTTTAGGCTAGACTAGAACTCCCCACCATCTGGGAGACGCGTGACTTTAACACAGAGAACTGCAGAGGCGCATCTCTTTGTGCAATATTGATTTTATTGCAGTTGACTTCACTGAGAGACAAAAGTGACAAAGTGTAGGTGTGTGGGTGGTTGGTGTGGGTGGTTTTCATTTACAGGTATCTGTGTGCCACCAGTCCTTCCCTCTCTGAACTTCTCTGATCACCTGTTAGACCTAAAAGAGGAAAGGAAGGCAGGANAGGAACCCATTGACAATTCACTTTTTTTGGCATCCCCAATGACAGAGAAAAGCAAAAAAGCAATCAGGCCTTTAGGAGTGGGGCTGATGGAAACGAGAACACAGAATGCATTGTAATGAAAACTATATAATTTCAAAACTGAGCTTTGAGGGAAAAAGGTTGTTGACATAAACATTTGCAATTCTGGTTGCAAAAGTCAGTGATTCTTTTCAAATCAAGCCCTTAATGCTCGAAAATATTATCACGTATTTTGACTTCCCAAATTCCAGAACAGTTTCAAGAACACTTCTATAACAATACTGTGAATTGTATGGACTTTCTTATGAAGTGGAAAATGAAAACAGTTTTCATACAAAGTGAAATATTTCCCTGGAAAACTCTCTTAGTTCAAGCTCCTTTTTTTGTTGTTTGAGTTTTTGGGGTTTTCTTGGGAGGTTGGTTTGTTTGGTTTTGGTTTTGTTTGTTTGTTTTTGTTTTAAAGTCTTGGGTATCTGAATCATTCTGGTAGACATATGACTTCTGTTCTGGATCTACTACCATATAAACACAGAGAAATATTAGACATGCTAATTAAAACTGGATGCAATAGCTATTCATACGTATATATTGTGATAAAATGTAACCAAGACAAAAAAAAAAAAAAAGTTCTGTGGGAGGAGCTGTGGGAATTGTGGTACCTCTTGTTTCCACCAAGTTTCCATTGTGGAAACTTGGACTTACAATGCCAAGCAGAGACTTTGCCCTTTTTTGGGGTGATAGAGTGGTTTCACTGAGATATCCTTTCTCACTCCATTTGTTTTCCCTTTTGGTGCAGTGTAGAGTTACAGAAGTTAAAAGTGGCTTCAGAAATTGCAAGACATATTATGTTTGCTGTCTGTCCTGGTTGAAAAAGGATTATGTCCACTGTGGTTTTCTGTGAAGGCTGCCAATTGTACCCCTATGGGAAGTAGTTTTGTTAAACATCCAGCCAATATAATTTAATCATTAAAATCCCTTTTGCTTATGGCCTCAGGCAGGCGATGAAAACAGTTTTCCAAATCCTTTGGAAACAAACTCTATTATAGCAACAAAACGTACAAAAGAGACACAAAAGAGGGATGCAAGAAGGCCATTTGCTCCAGAAAAGCAGTGTTTTCCTTTGTCTTCAAGGAAATGGTTGTATCAACTATGAAGTGTTACATTTCCTGACTGTACTGGATTTACCCTGACCTCTGTCATGGAGACCCTCTGGTCTCCACCAATGTGCTGGGTTCCCTCACTGCTCCCAGAGCCTCCTGAATTCCAGTTTTGGCCGTCACAAATGCTTCATCCAGATGTGCCAGAAGTGTGCTACCACTGACAGCCTCGCACTAAAGAATCCACCCCAGGGAGACACTGAGCAGATGAAGAAAGATTTAGCAGATGTTTGAAGACATTTACTCCTGAGGTAGCTCAGGAGATTTTCAGTAATGCCTGCTTGCAGCCAGGCCAAGGGAACTGTGTGAAAATCTGTTCTCAGACATCTCAGCTTTCAGGTTTCAGCTTGCTGCTGAAGGTGCAGAAAAGAGGACTACAAACACCATTAGTAACAAACCAGTTCACAGCTTCTGGATTTCCAGAACGCAGCTCAAACGATCAGAGTCAAATATTGCCTCAGATTCAGGTTGCTCTCTTTTGTACCTATGAGACCATTGGCTTTAAATAATAATGATAATGATAATGATAATGATAATGATAATGATAATGATAATGATAATGATAATGATAATAGTATTCTTCCCTGAGTGCTCGTAGACACACGTGGTGCCCTCCTTGTAGGACACTGTGCTTCTGGACCCATCCTTGCAAGGTGACATGCACAAATTCACATTTGCAGGGGCCAAGGGGAGCCAAGAGGTGTCAGGTTATAAAATACACACTTTTTTTACTATATATACACACCCACTGTATCATTGTGCTATGCCATCATAGCATTACTAATTACTTAGGTGATAATTGCACTATAGGACACAAATAAGCAGCTGGTGCAATTGATTAAAAGGCAAAGCAGAGCTTTCAAAGTACATACTATTTCCAGCTCATTTGCACACCTGCCAAAATCCACTGGTGCTGTTCTGGATTTATGAAGAAGAAGGTAAATTTTGGTTAGGAATTTAAGTAGCCCAGAAGGTTAGAAAGCTATGAAAATGGAGATTTTTTTTTTTTTTAGCCTGAAAGTTCAACTTAATCACCTTGGGTTTGTGCCATTGGTAAGAGTTCGCACTGTCATCCAAAAATGAGGCATAAAACCAACACTGTATGATTCTACTTTATACAAATACTGACCTTAATCTTATGAAAAAATAAATAGCCAGCAAAACTGCAGGTTACAATTAGAATCTCCACAGATTAAAACAAGTTTCTAAAGACAAGGCTTAGAAATTATAAAATATAAATTGTAAATTATAATTTGTAAATTATAACTACAATGGCACATTGACTAAGTGTTGCCTGGGTTTGCATTAGGAAGCCAGCTGTTTATGAGAAATATATTGAGACAGAGATATTGGCACATCAGGTAATTCTACTCTACAATTACTCTGGACGACTCTTCTCAAGTCCTCCCAGTTTTCTGAGGGCATGTTTTATTTTTATTGGTATTTCTGAAAGTACCTGCAGATACAGGAGCAGATGCATGCCATAAAAAGTCTTAGGGTACCAGTACCAGACAGTGACTGATTTTTCCTGCTCCAGAAGCATCAGCCATCAGAAGTCAGCCCCACCATACAGCAGTGTGTGTTGTCACATTTGAGCAGAAATCATAGAAAAATCATAGAAATGATTGCTAGGAAGGGACTCTAGGTATACTCTGAACCTCCCAAAAAGCAGTTTCTGGCTATTGTACATCCCCCTGCACCACTCCTGAGGAGAGTTCAACTCTGTTGTCTTTGAAGCCTTCAAACAGTTGTCAGGCGCTGTTGGATTGCTCTTCACCACCAAAATTTATTGATCACAAAGATCCATTCCAACCTGGGTGATTCTGTGATTCAGCCAAACATTTGGGAACAGCCTGTGGCAGAGAGTGCACAGTTTGGTGAACTGGTCAAAGCAGGAGACCTAACAAGAGCCTTCAAGATGCTGGGGAGGATATTACTGTGTTAAATGTCCCAATCTGCTCCTTTCCTTTGCAATACAGGCAGGATTAGATACCTGCATGCCTGGTATCTAATTAGATACCTCCACAAGCTGAGTGCCTTCGAAATGGGGTTTGTTTACCAAGGGGGAAAAAAGTCGACCTTTATCTGTGAGTAATGGGGTGACGGCACTGCAGTGATTGTCCCTTTTATGTTCTCTGTACACTAAAGACTCTGCTGTTAAGGAGCTTGGTGTAGCTGATGGGTGTGACTCAACAGTACACTGAAATTTCCCTCCCTGTTTGTATTAGTACAAACAGCTGAAGTTAATTTATGCATGAATATGATACATACATTACATATACACATATATATGCTACAAATCTTAAAGGATGACAGATTTGTCAGAAAGCAATGAAATCCGATCTCAAACTAAGAAGCAAGATGGTACCAAGCACAGATCACCAACCCATGAAGACATCTTTGTCACCTGTGTTGACTAGAAGTGTAGTTAATATACTGATACATTATTACATTTTCAAGCAAGCGTTTAGCATGCAAGTACTCTTGGAAGAGTAATTTTTAAGCACTGTACAATGGATGATCAGAACCTTTCCCATGGACACAGACAGTGCTAGCACTTCCTTCTTGATTTCAGGAATATTCTCTCTCTTTTATCTCATCTTTCCTAACAACTCTGACTAAAGAGAAAATTAAACATTCACTATACCTGCTTGCAAAACTTAGAGATTTGCAGCCAGCTGAGCCTGAGTAATGAAAGAAGCCCAAAAAGGTTTAACACTGTAAAGTATTTGCGGTCACATTTATAGTTATTCATTCAGATTTTCTGGAAAAAACCCCATGAGCTCTGTGTAGCATGGTTAAAATTGTTCTCCCTTGGTTATAGCAAAGACTTTACAACAGTTTTACTGCCTACTTTAGATGATATAATAAGCTGATATTGAAGTTTATGTTGGTTAAGCAAAATTAGCTGACATGGATTTAATATTTCCGTCCCCATGAAAGCATAGGAGCCTGTTCAGACTTGTACAACACCCGTTATCAAGGTGGTAACAGCTGTTTCTAACACATCATTTGCTGAGCTTTAGAGGGCCCTTTCCAAGATTTATATAGTGCTTAATGCTGTATCTCCTCTGCTCAAGAGGTTGTTGGGGAGTAGGTGACTGCTCAGGGACTTTCCTTCCTTAGTGCCTCCTGTTGTGCAAGTAACCTTGTTCTGGTCACAGCTCACATTTGAACTCAGAAGAAGCAACCTGGAGCCACACTGTTTTTTGCAGATCTCACTAGGGAATCCTCATGTTTGGCAACCAGTTCAACTTCTTTTACATTTTCACTGTGTTATACTGTGCAGCACATTTTATATAGATGCAACCAATGCAATGATAAATAGATGCACATATAATTGCAAATACATGTTCAGTGTGATTCTTTGTTAAAGGAGTAAGCTAAAAACATACTTCTTTAAAGCAATAAACAGAGCATCTTCTTTATATTTCTACTTTATGTGAGAAGCAGTTCTGCTGATCACTGGTGAGTATACCCAAAACACTGGTAAATACCCAACCGAAGAATCATCCTGGCTGATGATGTAAGGGCTTGACTGCCATGGATCTGTGTCGCTGTAGGACACAAAAGAAAGATGAAAGACTCCAAATATTTCAGAAGGCAAAGAGCATAGAAAAAAGGCTTTATTGCCTAATTCTTACTACCTTTTATATGGTGTTCCGATACAGACTTAACATGATTGGTGAATAGGAACGACACCTCTCTAATCGCATTGGAGAAACAGCAAAACACCACCTGGAGAAAGATTGTTTTGAGAAAGGAGAGTTGTTTGCCAAGATTGTTTTGAGAAGAAGCTTTCTTGAGAAATTTTTCCTTGGGAAAAATTTAGCAAATTTTTCCTTGGGAAAAATTTAGCAGCTGCTAGCAGGCTAAAATCTCTCAGACCCAGAAATATCAGGCCCACATACCCAACCAAAGAATCAGCCTGGCTGATGATTTAAGGGCTTGACTGCCACAGATCTGGACTCAGCAAGCTGCAGCTGCAGTCACAGTGTCTGGAAAGCAGGGCTTGCTGTGATCATTTGGAGCCCTAAGGTCAGTCCAGGTCCTGCAGTCCTTGTTGGTGTCAGTGCCAGGGATTTCAAGGGGGAGCCTTCTTTTCCTCTTGCCCATCTTATCTCCTACGCTCTCTCAGACACAGCTCAGGGGGAAAGCACGGTGTGGGGCTGGGATGCAGCGACAAAAACTCATCCCCAGGCTGGGAGGAGGCTGCTGTGTGCTGGGGACACGTTTCCTAACCGCTGTGTTTTCCCTTGGCAGATGGTGCTGCTGGCTCGCTGTGAAGGCCGCTGCAGCCAGACGTCGCGCTCGGAGCCGATGGTTTCCTTCAGCGCCGTGCTGAAGCAGCCCTTCCGCTCCACCTGCCACTGCTGCCGCCCTCAGACCTCCAAGCTGAAGGCCATGAGGCTGCGGTGCTCGGGGGGCATGCGCCTCACGGCCACCTACCGCTACATCCTCTCCTGCCACTGCGAGGAGTGCAACTCCTAGGGACCAGGGCCATGGCAGGAGGGGGACAAGGGGGTGCTGCTGTGGGGGAAAGGCTCCCAAGAAACAACCCGAGTTCAGGCCGGTGCTCCCAGCACAGGATTGGAGTGAGGACAGGACTAACCAGGCTGGATTGGATCTGAGAGCAGAAGTACAAACTGTCCTGGGTTGCTGGATGGTGCTGGTGTCGCACTGTGGGCCACGGCAAAGGGGAAAGCGTGAGGACTTGTTTTTAAGAAACCTTTCTTTTTTTCTGAAAGGATATTTTTGAGAGTTTCTTCTTTTTCAGACTCAGCTCTGACTACAGAGAGGTGCTTTTACTTTAGGCCATGGGCAGCAGGGGAACTGAGAAGAAGGTCAGTCAGATGACAACACCGCAGTCTGGAAACTGACATTTGGACAGAGGATGAGCATCAATTCCCATAGACAACCTCTTAACCTACCAATTTATTCTCAGTTTTCTAGTTACACTGGCCTTCAAAGCAAACTGTGCTGTTGGCAAGGGTCGTCTGCTACTGACCTAGTGGCCAAATGCTGGATAACTTTAACTGTGGTTTAAATTACAAATAAACCATTGAAAAGTGAACTGGATATGAAATACCATGCTTGGAAAACCCAACTTAGCTGAAACAATCATTTGCACCATGTCATCAGAGTTCAGTGGCTGAGCAGCTCTTGGGAAGGGAAAGGTGATGAGACTCACTGTTCCCTTCTAAAAGCCCAGAAAAGTGACACATCACATCTGTTGAAAAAGCCATTATTCAAAAGCTAAAAACTAATCAAATATTAAAATACCACATACTGAATAGAGTAATTTCTTAATTTGAGTAAACCTGTTGATGTACAGAGCTACCAAAATGATGACTAAACCTAGGACTTATTTTCATCTATAGCTCTTAGGCCATTGAGTAAATACCATTTTGCCTTTTAAAGACAGGCAATCCCTAAATCCTAAACCTCAAAACAACAGGGGATCCAAAGTTTGGGAACGGTATTTGGTATTTGCTGAGAAACTCTGTCCCTCCTCCATTAATATGAGGTTTTAGGAAGGTTCATCCACAGTCTATCGTGACTTCAAGGGAATAACATAACTGTTATCTCATATTAAAAATTCTTAAGTTCTTAAATGGCAGCATATGCAGTCAGCCAGCAGCATGTCTGTGCTGTCCACAGAAACCTGGCTGAGCCACTGTTTTGGTAGAAGTCATGAGGGTGTTGAGAGCATCTTTGCTGTGTAAGGACTCAGGGTCAGTAGCTGCCGTGAGCCCAGTCTACATTTATTGTCTGGGGTAGACTGGATTGGTCCCTGTGCACAGCAATGTCTGTCAGGGTCCCATGGTAAGGAGGGGAAGTCCTTTCCAAGAACAGAGTTCAGCCCGTCTGCTCAGCTCCACCCAGTGTATTTGCAGCAGATGCCACGCACAGTGGCTCGAGGACTCGCACTGCTGTGTGTGACAGGAAACCCCCGAGCTCTGACAGGGAACTCAGTAACTGGAGTTACTGTGGCTGCTTTTTGCCCCTGCCACACATGGTGAATGCATGTGGGATGTGAATGCAGAGGTGACAGACACTGGCCTTGCAAGCCAAACCCTGCAGTAGTGTGGCAGTCAGCAGTGCAAAGACATGGGGGACAGGTATGACCACAGACACCATTCAGAGATGTTTGTGATACGTGGGAAGAACTTTGACTTCTGGAGGTGTCTTGGACAGGGTCACTTTTCAAAGACACTGAGATGTGGGCAAACTAAAGGGTGAGCCCAACCCCTAGAAGCTGAGGAGCTCAGATTGAAATGTCAGAACTGGGAGTGATGAGCCCCAGTGAGCTCATTAGACACCATGTGTTGTCCCAGGACTGTCAGTCATTCCTTTCACATCTGATGCATGGTCTGAACATCAAAGGGCCAGTCCAGGGAGCGTGAGCTGGGCATTATCACCAGACTACTTTATATGAAAGATCATACGTGCATCCCTTTTCCACTCTCTTTCAACCTCCAGCATCTAAAGATCTCATTATCCAAAAGAGCACCACCCCCTACTGTTAATTATATATAGCAAATTCCAGTCCTTATTCAAAACGTCAGCAATACCTTTGATAGCCGAATAACTACACTGCAAAATATGCATGACCTCTGAGAGTGGGCACAGACATTGTTGCACAGCAGCAGTACTATGCAGCTATCTGAGGAATGGGAATGTTTGAGGGATAATTGCTATATCCAGCATCACCTCCCCCTGGGCTGTGCTGCCACTGGTCTCCTTTGCCAGTGCAAAAGGGGGGGCTGGGGCTGTGACATGAAATCTGGGTGCTGCAAGTGGCTGAAAGGGTGGGATGGGACCTGGCAGAACAGCATGGCACCGATCATGGTCCTCAGGTCAGAAGAGACAGCGGGGTTCAGCAGAGACCACGCCTGAGCCAATTTAGCAAAAAAGGGAGTATCTATAGTGAGAGGAGAGCTTGGCTGGTATTTATACCCACACCCACCTCACTAACACAGACCCAGAACTGTAACTGCTCAAATCAGTCTCACAAAAGATATTTGTGTTCCAACAAAAGCTCCCCCTCCACAACCCCCCATCCTTTCCTTCCACTTCTGCTTGGTTCCTCTGATGAAATCATCACCCTATGACCTTAAAGACTGTTGCCAGGCATAAATGTCTAGGTGAATTCAACATTACCTAATTGAACAGTTGAGTCAAAAAAATGCATTGAAGGAGTATAACAGAAACTATAAATGGCAAAACAAAACAGTTGTAAATACCTACAACTTGATATTAAACAATGAATCAAACTTCTGAATTCTTTTGGCTTTTGTCACACAATCTTCTTACTACCACCAAAGAAAAGGAGAAGCTATTCTTCCTAGCCAAATTCCCCAAAGTCAGTTATAAATCCATACTTTGATACTTTCTGGTCAGTATTTTAGGAAACTCAGTTCTGAAGGAAGCACACAAGTGCTACCTATATTAAATTCAGATATTGAAGCGAACAAAAGTGAGGTTTCAAGTGAAAACTACAGCATCTAGGTAATGGTGATAAAGAGTCTAAATGGTGAGCTGGCTTCCTGATTTATTAGTCAGGCACCACTCTGGATACTAATGCTCTGTTTTTCAAGTCAGACTACTGTGTAAGTGCTTCTTAAATTGAACAACAATGTCCAGTTTTCCAGATAATGTGGGGCTTGTTCTTTGCTAAAGAATCCTCTTGCTGGGAATTGAATGAGAAGGCTTTGTCCCCTTTTTCCCCTCACTGCACCTCACCCTTCAGGCACGTCTTCCCCCACAGAAAGGCTGGTTGGGCTGTGATCACCCTGTGGTTTGCTCAGGATGAGGTGATACAGATTTCCGACTGTCACTTCTCTCTGCCCTCCTCTCTTCTGATTAAGTTTCTGAAATGAGCTTGGCTTATTTGCAGAAGTTACCTGTCCTAGCAGTGTCAGGGTTATGCTTCAGCTGGATTGACTGTAGTCATGATGTCTGTGGAAAGGGGAGATCTCCTCAAACCCTCAGTGTTTGATCAGTCTGTCAGTGCCCCAGGAAAGCCAACACCCTTGGGCCCAACCAGTCTGTCAGTGTCCTGTTATGGAGATTCTTCTCAAAACAGTCCTGCTGTGTCAGAGGGTGGTTTGGCTGACTTGTTCAGGGTCACACACCTAACATAAAACCTCCTCCTAGGTCTCCACACATTCACCCACTGCCAGTGACTGCCAGCGCCCTTGAAGGACTCACATTAGCCATTTACGGAATAATATCTATTAACAGAAGTGTGGCAGGTTAAGGTTCAAGGATTGCAGGTGATCATATCTGACTGCAAAGACTATTCAAACAATGTATTAATTCAAAGCAATACCCTAACAAGCTCTAGTTGCCCAAAAAAGCCAGCTTGAGATCATTCAACACACAGAGTACAGTTCTTACCCAAGGAGAAGGGTTTTGCCACAGTTGTTGATTCAACAACAGCACATTGTTATCTCCCTCAGTTTTTGGATGCTGTGTGGTTTATCAGAGACTACCACCAAGTTACCTCATCTGCAAGAGTTTGAACAGAGCCCAGATGTAGCATCTTTACACTATTTCACTCCACCCCACTCTACTCTACTCCGCCCTCTGTTTTGTTCCCCCCCTAGATTGTGTGAGAATTTGGGGATGCTGACCATGTTCTGTCCAGGGAGAAGGAGCTGTATTTTCCCTTATTATGTCTGTACCATTATCTTTTCATCCCCAGTCATTTTCCCACACATGGAGACCAGAGGCAAACACCAGCCTTACAATGCTCCCACAGTTTGTGCCTATCAGAAATAATCTGTGATTTACCAGAATAAAAGAGCCCATGATGTAGCAAATTTTAATCATTTTGCTCCCAGTTTCAAAGCCACTATACTGGTTCAACCTTTATAAGAATCATTAAATGGAATAACACTCTGCTTTCTTGGAGATATCCCCCCTGACAACACCTCACCTTGCCTGCTGACCTTGAAGAACATTTGCCAAGAGTTCCTGAGCCTGGCTGTCTCTCAGTGGCCTCTATCAGAGCTTTTGTAGGTTTTCTATGTTCATGGTGTAAAGAAGGGGTAAGACTCACTGATATCCATGGTTCACCACAGTCTGTGGTGGGCTTTCATGTTTAAACCTGTTCACCAAATCCTCCCAGACCTGCCACAAAGCCCTGAAGCTCAGGCAGGGCTGTGTGACCTGCAGGCAGAATGTTTTTGTGAAAGAGGAGGGAAATAAATGAGGAGAGGCATCTGTCCCATAGGAACAGTCTGCTGCTCTGTGTCTAAACTCAGTTCTTAGTGCCTGATTGAGAAAAAGAGAAGCCCCTGAGCTCCCTCCTGTGGGTGAGTGTTTTTTCAGTGTCTGGTTCTACTTGTTTAGAGACAGTCGCTTCATACAGAAATAGCCTGAAGTAGGATTAAACCATTTACAAAACACAGTTCTGCTTAGCAGTGCATTTTTCCTCTGACTTGAGCCATAAATAATTTTGAAAAATCCAAATGCCATTAAAAAAGCTGGCATAAGGAGAAAGAAGGAGGGTGTGTCTTGCTTTCTTTGACTGTAATTATTTGAAAGACAAGGAGCTGATAGCCCTCTTAGATTGCATTATGGCTATCAGGCAATGAGACTGATATTCTTACAAAAGTGCAGCAGACTGATGGAAATGAGCAGCCCAGTTAAGTTTGCTGTTTTGCAAGCTTCTGTACAAATAAGCTGTTTGGAAATCCAATTTGTGAGTATATTCACTGTGTTTTGCAAGGAAAGGGTCACAATTTGTATTTATTGTTTAAAAGAGAGTGGACAATCACCAGTGAATTGCAAACTATGTTAGTAAGCAGTCGAGTGCACTGAAAATGGTTCCTGGTAGTTCTATACAAAAAAGATGATTTGTGTATGAAGATAAGAAAATTTAGAGTTCATTAAGGAGAACAAGTAATCTTGTTTGGCTTGCACCAAGAATGATATATCAAAGTGTTTTGTTCTGCCTTTTTTTTTTTTCTAACAGCCCATTCAGAAAAGGTCAAGGAATCAAAAACATATATGAAAATACAAAAGGACATCTATCATTGTCTGAGTCAGAATTAATACTTCCTTTATATGTTAACCAGCAGAGCATCCCATGAAATATTAAAAGAAGTTAATCATATTCCCTGCTAATCTACTTATATTGAGGTGATCTTTTATTCTTGAAAGAATTAAAGAGCAAATCCTGAGTTACAGCTGTTTTCATTCAGATGCACAATTAGTATTCCAAGCTCTACATGGATCTCAAGATTTGATAATTTTCCATTCTTTTGAGGCTCTTCACACATAAAAAATAATAGGTTTGCACTGATATTTTGTACTGTAGTGAGTCACTGTATAAAAAAAATTAATCTGGGGAGCTGCCGTAAGTTGTGTGCCAGGATTAATTACCCCAGCTGCCTATCCTAAGCACTAGAGCCTCTGACTTGTTGGATCTAGTTCTGCCTCCAAAATAATTTTTGGAGCTGAAACCTCTACCCTGAAATCCTCAGTCACCAATTCTGTAACAGGTGGGGATCAAAACGCCTCATTTGGGTGGATGAGGGTCTGTGATGAGTCTCCACTGTCTCAGGTGTCCTTGTTTTCCCGCAGAAGCTGTGCATAAGTGAGGAGGTAAAATCACCAGAGCAGTTGTCAGTAAATGCAGTGCAGTGTGAGTGAGCTGAGCAGGCTCTCAGCATTGGCAGAAATACTGAGCTGCTCTTTGCACTTCAGTTTGCTGAGTTTTCTGCAGATGCACGTTCCCAGGTAGTCCCTGTAGGAAAGGCAGAGACAACCTCTGCTGGTCAGAAAGACTTGTGTCTGAAACTGTGGGGCTGAAAATGTCCCAGTTAGGTGTCTGAGTGAATGAGAAATCAGATTTGAAGAACTTACACTAGTAGTATTGAAGTGTTGAAATTACATGCTCTGCTTTTGTTCCTTGTTTCTTCTGTGTCGAAGTTACATTACTGTCTGCTTTGTTCTTTCAAAATGACTTAAAAATGCTTTTGCAGAACTCAAACACTCACAAAGGCAACCAGCCCCCTTTACTAAGATGCAGTTTGGTACTATTAGAAGCAATAACTCTTGATCTTTGTGCCCTATTCCTGTGTATATGTATCTGTACATATATGCACAAAACAAGGCTCTATTTCACAGACATCTCTTTTCAGCCTCACAGCCCTCTACCATTTCTGAAAGCCTGGAAAAGAGCAAAGACCTCTAGTAGACCCTCTCCACTGCACTTAGAAAAGAGCTATGTTTCACCACTATTTGCAAGATGGGCAGAATTTAGCAAGCAAGTGGCCTAAATTCTCCTGAAGTGAAACATCACTTGGTGCCCAAATCCTCCCAAGTCCCTCAGCTGGCTGCTCAAACACAGCTCTCTGTGGCCACATCAGGAGTCACTTGTTGGAGCCAAATAAATATTCCAGACATAATGTTTTGTAGAAAAGGGATCAGGGTGATCCCATGTGAAACTGCATGTCTGTGTTTACTCTTTCTATCTGTGCTTTTTATGGGTTTAATTTTTTTTAAAATACAGACTTTCCTAACTCTTGTTTTGTTCCCCTTTAGAGCACTGATAAAGAGATTATGGGAATTTCAGCAAAATTATTTTATGGTGTTTAGAAATTGTGCCATTTCTCAAATCTGGAACAATATTTTAAAAGATAGTTCTCTTCTACAGGCTGTGACTGTGGGGAAAAATACATCAGAAGATGAAACACAGCAGAGGATGCTTGGGGAAACTATGACACCATATTGTAGACTTTGATGAACAGACAGTAAAGGATTTTCTTTAGCCTAAGAAGTCCCACCATTAATACTCAATTGAATAAACACTAAATGAATTCTGAGTGGGATTTTTCAAGGGTGCTCAATATTGACTTAACTCCGCTTTCATTCACACAGAAGAAGAGCAATCAGCAACTTCAGTGAGAGTAAAGCCTGGCCAGCAAAGCCTCCTGCCTGAGGCTGAGGGGGGAGGCAAGGAGGGAAGTATCCATTCCTGCAAAGAACCTGCTCAGGATATTGGCAGTCCTCAGCACCAGATATTCACAAGTCAGCTGCTCGTGACTGAGGAAAACACAGTTATATTCATTTTCTTCATCCCTCTCACCTACCTTGCCCCTCCTCACCTACCCTGCACCTCTTAACACGTGGAAACAATCACCCTGCTAATGTCAGACACATCTCCACACTGTCCAAACATTTCCAGTAACTGAAGTGTGACCTCCTGCAGCAACACTGTGCGAACTTTAAAGCTATTCTAATTTTATGAGCTACATTTGTTCAAATATTACCACTCCAGGGATTAGAGTTGCTGCTGCCTCACATATTTCATTCCTTTTGATGCACAAGAGAGTCCCTACGCTGGGAGAACCCATTCCCGTGCTGTTTCTTTGTTTATATTTGATTCTTCCTTTATGGAAGGCCTTGAACAATGAGGAGCAGGTAATCCAACACGCTTCATCTGTATTCTCCAGTTTGGAAACAGCTTCAAAGGGGAAATATATGTGCTAATTGTGGATTTTCATCTGCAGGCACCGTGAACTTCAGAACACAAAGTTGTGATATTTCCCTCTTAAACTGTGATGATAGATTTAGGAATCTGATGTGTATGTACACACAGGGAAGATGAGACAGTGTTTGTTCAGGGATGTAAAAAGCTGCAGTTTCTAGCCTTGACTTGGATAGTCACAGCTTCTTTGGAAGTGATTTATATTAAGTCTTTTGATGAGTTATAAAAGAGAAACATACAGAGACACGCACAACCCTACTTGTACAATTCGTGAATATATTTTTATGCATTTAAGCCTCGATAGTGCCATGGCTGTCAGACAAAATAACTGCTTTAATGACCTTGAAAACAATAAAATAAAAGGTGATAAAGACACAATGAGGCTAGGTCAGCAGCACACCCGGCTGCCATGGAGTCAAAAGGCATTACTGATTGCTCCGAGATTTTGCTGAGTAACCTACACTTTCCCCTGGAGGTGGAGCACAGCGTGAGGCTCAGGCATGACGAAATCCCTGTGAATCCCTCCTTCCTTTCTGGCAGAGAGCTGAGGATAAACCTTTAGGTGGAGCTCACTTACCGCTGTTTTTCCTGCTGGACACAGCTGGCCTGCGCCAACCCTGCAGGGAGAGAAAACAGAAACAATCTCCTGATTTTCACAGGTCGGATGAATAGCCAGGCTCTTCACAAGCTGAAAAAACGAGATTGGAGGTGTCATGCGCATGGGAGCACGGGGCAGGGGATGCACCCAGCACATTCCACTGGATGGCTGGAGAAGGCTGCATTGGGCTGTGGGACAGGAGGGCAGGATTTGTGCTCAGCATGGGGAATCAGCTGCCAAGCGTGTGGTTCCTAAATCCTCCACCCTTTCTGTGAGGTCTGGCATGCTGGAGAGTACTAGGAGGAATAAGTGGAAGAAAGCTCTATGCTGGCAGCAAACCCCAAATCAACTGGGGAGTGCAATTAGTCACATTTTGTCTAACAAAGCCAGGCTTGTAAAGGCCCATTTGTTCCACACTGTAAAAGTGCTACCAGGCATCACAGGCAGGGCCTGTGTCAGCTTAGCAGCATGAAGGATGAGAGTGCCCTTGGTAGCATCAGGGGAAAGCTCTGGACTGCAGCATGGGACAGGAATGGTCCTTAAATCTGCCGAACATGAAAAGGCCAAATCATTGCATTCCACTTTTCTTACACGTGAAGCTGCCAGCAACGTCCCACCCTACTCACAGAAGATCATGACATGACCTCAGATTTTGCCTACCATGTTTTTACACTCAAGGGTTTTCTGGGGTAAACAGCAAACTTTTACAGAAGCAACTCTACACTGAGGGCATCCTGCTGCCAGCTGTGGGATAGTCAGGATCTTGCATGGATACCAAAGAGCGATCAGGAGATGCTGCTTTTTTTTTTCTTGCTTTTTAGTGCCTGCTTGTTTCAGTTGGATTCTCATGAGTTTCTCATCTTTTTCTCTACTTGTGCAAGAAACATCTCCCCAGTAACATAATGGTTGTGAAGATCTATGAAAAAGCAAATTGTTTAGTGACATTTTCCCCAGAAAAGACTTTATCAGCAGAAACTACATCTGTCCCAAAAGTTCTTCACTATTTTGTGGTCTCTCGGAACCAGCATCCTGACCTCCTTTTCATGTATGTAACAGAAGATGTTTTGAGAGGAAATCCAGTTACAAGGGAAACAAATATTAACAGTGTTGCTTCTCATTCTGTTACTACTTTACTTTCCTCCCCAGCCCCTGGGCTTTTTTACAGGATAATGCCTAATTACCTGTAAGCAACATCAGTAATTTAAGATGATCTCCTACATCACTTAGGAAGATTCACTAGGCCTCTCCTATTACAATCACTACCCACCACTGTAGGCAGCTATTGAAATCAGCAATAACAAATTCCAGTGGGGCACTATTACTCCAACTTGCACTGTAAATATTATCCTTTCTCTGGTTTTCCTCTACGCACTAAAAATGTTCAGCAAAACTTGACTAGAACATCCTGAAGACAGCATGTAATCCTGTGTGTTACACAGGCAGGATTTGGCTCTTGAATTAAGGGGCCCAGAATCAGGCCTGTGTTTGTCTTCCTGCTGCAGGTGGAGAAGATCCAGGTGAGACAACTGAGCCTAAAGTCCACTCAGCTGAGCAGACATTCAGTGTCTATCTCTGGGTGAGCTGAGTAGCCTTCTGGACTGATTGTCCTGACGAGGTGCTTGTGGTCTATAACAGGAAATTAGACACCTATTGCAGATGTAGACATATCCTCTCTAGTTTTAATCTTCAAGCTGAATCAACGTATTTCTTTTCTTAAAAAAGAAAAAAAAATAAAATTCCATCACTCTATTATTTTACTATCATTCTTACAGCAGAATGTCTCAGATGCAGATCAATATACGGATTGTACAGGGGGGAAAAAAAAAATGGAAGATTTTTAACTCAAAGAACCCAGATCCATATACAGCCACACAGCAGTGTGGAGATCAATAGGAATCACAGAGATGCTGTTAATGTAGTCTCTCTGTTGGTATCCTCACAAATAAGATGAGGAAACATGTTCTAGATGGATCTACTGAGAGGTGAGTAACACGTGGAGCGCCTACCAAGAGTACTAACAAACACTTCCAAGAGTGAGATTGCATCACTTCAGGCCCTTCACATTCCCACTGATGACTGAGATGATGGAATAGAGAGGAAGCCTATTTTATCTGCCTGTGGCATTAAGCAGGAGGGGCTGCAAATAGAAATTAGTATTCAAAGCAACCCTGACAAATGGAAGGCACTGCCTAAAGCAAACAGAAGGGAGACCTGAAAGATGCAGTGAGACAGGAAAGAATAATCAGCAGTACAAATATAAACCTTCTCCAGGAGGAGATATGGGGATTATGGTGGGTCACAGCAGAGCAGGAGTTGACATTATGTTGTTATGAGAAAGCTAAATGCAATATTAGGCAGCATCATGAAGTACCTGAAGCAATCCTTCCACTTTATTCACTTCCACTTTATTTAGTGATGCTTCAACCAGAAGAGTGGGATCACTTTTGAGCTCAGGGAAGATGTTCACTTGCTGGGGAAAGTAAAGAGGAGAGAAATTCAAATAATCAGAGGGCATGAAAACATTGCCTGCACGAAAGAATTGGGCTGTACAGTGTAGAGAAGATAAGGATAAGGGGGAAAAAACTGTTGAAAATATTAACATAAGCAGCTGCAGGGATCAAGCTCACAGTATCCATAATGAAAGAAATATTCTTGCACAGAAAAGATGGAAATTCAGTAGGTGGCTGTTAAGACACATCCTTAGGCACCTTTAAGAAGTTTAGATAAACATTTAGCTATAGCCAATCCTGCCTCCAGATGGTGCAGGTAATTAAATGACCTCCTCAGGTTTCTTTCCATGCCCTGGTGTGTAACAGTGCATTTTGACTTTTTTGTTACAATATCTTTCTCTTGGGTAAGCTCATGATGCATGACCTCCAAGGAGAGCGTTAAAACAATTGTGCCACTAAAGTCAGCAGAGGAGATCAAGGCTTGTGTCCTTGGTGGAGGGGCTGCTGGAGAAAAATTACATCAAAAGGACTCTGATTGAGAGGCAGAAAAGGAGAATCACTTGCGAGCTGCCGCCAAAACTGAGCTAAAAAGACAGCAGAGCTACAATATTTAGGAAATGTAAATATTGTGAATTCGTTTCACACAGCAGGGCAGCCTGCAGAGGCCTGGCAACATTTGGCATGTTAAAGTGTAGGCTCAGGTACCCTATTCTTTCTGACTCTTCTTTGGCCAGAGAAAATCCAGCTTTAGCTTGCAGCTGTGAGCATGAACCCTCAGTGCCTGCTGCAGGTGGCTGTAGAGCTGAGACAGGTTGAACCCATGGTGTTGAAGATGTCTCTCTATTTGTGCTTTTACTCCTTTTTCCCCCCACTCTTTCTTCCCAGGAGTGATGATTCTAAACATCTATGCCACGTGTCTGAAGTACAGTGTCCTGACCATAAAAGGCTTAGGCTTTATAGCTATGAAGCTTTATAGGAAAGGAGAAGGTCAAAAAGCAGGGGAAAAGGTGCTTTGAAACCTCACAAAAACAGTCCAAGAGAAAATATTTTGAGGGGAGAAGGTATTGGTGGGCATAAGAATCTACAAAGCAAAAAAGAGGCAAATGCTGGTTCCATAGAGAACAGGCACATGGAGCTACATTCCCAGGACAGCCCTGTGGGGTGACTGGAGTCTCTGCTAAAGGCAAAGGGCCAAGGTTAAGTGAATATGGGTTAATCCCAGTCTTTCCCTGGGTGAACCTTGCTGTGTGTATGCCCCTGCTAAAGCACTGCAGCTCTGAGATCACAATTCAGGAGGCTGCTGGGCAGCTTCACTGACTTCTGGTATTGCACAATCCCCTTTTACTGACCTGTGATGATCCCTCAGGCTTAGAGATGACATCCAGGGTGAGTTGTTCTGTCACCTTCCAGGGGATGAAGGTGAAGCTGATGGGCTTTTGGTTTCCTGGGTCCTCCTTGCTGTCCTTTTTGAAGACAGCAGTGATGGTGACTTTCCTCCAGAGCTTAGGCACCTCTCCTGGGGGATCACCTCACCTGACCCATGGGCAGTGCTCCCTGTGCCAGGGGCAGGAGTGGAGATTTCCCCTGGCCAGGGCTGGAGCCTTCAGAATTCAGAACGAGATTATGTGGTGGCTTATTATTTTATAAGCAACACCATTATCAGGTCCATGTTCTGGATGCACTTTACAGTTGGTGAAATGATGCAGACAGGCTACGAATGTCAGAAACTGTTTTTTAGAAATGATACAGTTTCTACCCATTACAGCATAAAAACAGCTGGACTTGATGATCATAAGAGGTCAGCTTAAATGATTCTATGATTATCTAGCCTTGGTCATTTGGGGAAGAATTATTATGAATGTATAATGCCATCTTAAAATATAAACCTCGGAAACAGGTTCCAATGTCCCCGAATTTAAAAAGGTCCTCAAATCCAAAAGTGAGCGCCCTGGCCACATAAGATTTACTGCTTACCTGGAAGATTATCCACAGAGGAACAGTGCCCTGGGTCTGTGGAATCATAGAAAGGGTTGGGTTGGAAAGGACCTTCAATTTTCTTCTCCCTGTGCTTGGCGTTATTAGAGCATGTCCCATTCACAGATGCCATGCCTGTTTCTGCAGTCAGAATTCTCAGGTCAAATCTCATCTGGAGCCCAGGACAACTTGCATAGGCTGTTTTCATCAATGCATTTCAGAGGGGAGGGAAGACAAAGTACAGCTATTCCTAATGAAGGAATCAATCAACACTGAACAGCTGTCATTACAATATTCCACATCTGGACCAGTTAAATGTCACTACCTCTACAGTACCCTTAAAGGTGCCAGTATTTGTGTTCCTGTCACCATAAAGTCTTTCATGTCAGCTTTACCTACATCACTCTGTGTGCTGTTCACTGCCAAGGTCTTGTACATCTGCCACCTCTTCCTCAGGAACAGCAAACCACTGTGGATGTAGGCTCAGCAGCACTGCCCTAACACCACTAGATGACAGCTAGACACCAACATTTCACAACCCAGTTTAGAAGGCATGGTCACAGTTAACAAAGAATTGCACCAAGTGAAACCAGCTATGGAAAATTCCAGATAATAACCTGGGAGAGAAAAGTCAGACTTTTAGGCAGAACAGATTTCCCTGGAAGGAGTCTGTTGTAGTTTAAGGCATGGCTCTCCACCAACACTGAGCTCATATGAAGCCTGCCTGGGTTTAAAGGTCAAGTTTTCTCTGACCTTTTGATCAGCCTGAGTAAACACAGGCACTACTGGGCCAGTACAGCTCTGCAACACAGTTTGCAGAGGTGCTGAACTTAGAAGAGGGTTTTATGGAAAGTGACCTCTAGGAGCTGTGCTATTCCATGCTGTGCAACACCTGGTTCAGGGGGAAAGCCATACCTGCTTCTCAAGGGAATGGTATTTTACAGTGTAGCAAAAGCCAGTGTTCATGGGGATGTGGTTATTTTAGTTTGAAAGATACAGGCACATCGAAGTATCTCATTTCAGAATACCTTCCTTCATTAAGCAAGCCTCATGGTTACATAATGTACAATCCCAGAGCCTCGTATGAAAATGTCAGGATTTTTTTTCAGAAATACAAAATACCAGATATATTTGCTAATTAATCATAGTGTGTTTACTTTGCTTATGTCTACTATTTTCATTGGTCAGTCAATCCCAGGTGAAATGCTGACTTTTCTAATGAACTCAAGGTATTTGAAATCACTAACCAATATTCAAAAGGCCAGTTTTTCTGGTGTTGTCTACATTCTTCAAGTATGAAAGTATGCAAATACACTTGGTTTATAAAAATTTACCTCAGTGCTAAGGCATTTGTGGCTGTGAATTCAGAAGACTTGACTGACAACCGCTTCAATTGCTTCACTTGACTGACACAGATTAAAAGTCATATTTAATTGTCAAAAGAATTACCAGATGAGATACTTCTTGTACCTTTGTCCAAGTATTTCTGAACAGCAATCAGTTCCAGAAAGCACTGTGACTTAGACAAATGTCTGTCTGCTTGCACATGTTAAGGCTCTTTTCATTTAAAATCATACCTGAAAAGCAAAACTGTTTTTTTTCTCACCCAATTGTTTAAGAATAGCAATAAAGACTGTAACAGAGGCTTTCAGAAAGCAGTCCCTGACACCACCAGGAATCACTCCAGTGACTCTTGACAGTAACCAGAACAAGATTGCAAAACACATCAGTGATCAGCAACACGCCAAGCAAAATAAGTGGCAGAAGCTGCAGACAAACCAGCCCCTCCCACCATAGTCTGCAAGACTAAAAACATCCAAACAATGAGACTTATTTTGTGACCTATCTCCAAACTGATGGAAATATAGTGGGTGAATCATTCCTCAGCTGAACAAACCACAAGTACAAGAGCAGCAAGGAGGGCCAGTGTTTTCAGAAAAACGCCATTTTTTCTGGCAGTTTTCTGACAAAAATGCAGTTTTCCCAACTACTGTGCCTGTGTTGCAGATACATACAGGGGATGGGAGTAAAGGCTGAAGGAGTTCAGGCTCACACAACAAAAGGAGAGGACACCAATAATGTGGAACAAGAAGCAAATAATGCAAACCAAGACAGACCAAAAGGATTTTAGGGAAGCAGGCAAGACTTCAAAAAGAGTACAGACCCAAATCAGTGCATGGTCTGATGCCAGGGCTTCATGTGGAGTTTTGATGGAACAATAGACAACACTCTCAGGCACAGGGTGGGGCTGTTTTATGCAGGGCCAGGAATTGAACTTTGATGATCCTTGTGGGTCCCTTCCAACTCAGGATATTCTACAGTTCTAAGATTTAACATAAAACAGTGTCTGAACTAGGAAAGTGGAAGGAAATAGCCCTGCAGAGTACCCCACTGCCAAGTGCCTGCACACAAAGATTTACAAATGCCTGACACATCCCCACCAGGCATCAACCATTCCCTAGACAGGCAGGAGGGAAAGCAGTGGCCACTGCATGCAGAAAGGAGTCAATCAGAAAAATGCACACAGAGGCTCAGGACCAAGACTTTAGTCCCAACAGAGGAAATGCAGAAGGCTCATCTTGATTTTTTTTTTTTTTTTTTTTTTTTTTTTTTTTTTTTTTT
>VZDJ01007754.1:44817131-45049968 GCA_008694505.1 Cyanoderma ruficeps | reverse complement strand
TTTTTTTTGCCATCTGCCATGAAATGACAATTGCCAAAAGACGGAGGATCACCGCAATCCTCCCAAGCCTGCAGACAGTAGGGTCAGGTATTTGAACATGACAAGCTTCTGTTTTCACATTGCAACCTGGTGGGTTGATATTCCACTTTCTAGGTGATATTCTAGATTTTAGGTGATATTCTGGCTGAAGGATCTAGTTCATGAAGACAGACTCAGGACCAGGTGAGGTGTTTAAGTAAAAAAGTCAAAGTTGCCCTCAGCCCTGGCAATTCCATTCAATGCAGTCACCAGCAACAAGAAACTATATATCCCTGAGTTGAGGCATGGGACAAAACAAGGGGCCCCAATGCTGTCTGGCTGCTTGATCACATCTGTAAAGTAGCAGCATTTTAAAATACTCTGTTTGGTCCTGATATCCTCCAAAATCTGCTATTTGTAAAATACAAGCCACAGTAACACTAACTACGTGCTGGCTACCACATGAAACCAAAATACTGATCATGAGAAATGTGAGACAAGATTTAACAATATTTCAATTTGAAAATGATTTCTCAGTGTCTGTATGGGACAGTAGTTTAAATTCTGATGTATCTAAACTAATTTTTATTATATTGAGACAAGAAGATTGGCTTCAACAGGAGATGTGTAAACATAAAATGAATACAAAAGCCTCATTTTGCAGAAAACAAAGAGACTTATGTGTGAGCCCAGTGCAGAAGTGTTAATATAAACAAAGCACCTTTGCAAGTTGAGCTTATCAAAATAACCAAGCTCTTCAAAAAGAGACACCTGTAAAATAGAAGACAATAAAAAAAGATAGCCCTAAATACTTTGAGAGACTAAAAATAGCATGAATAGGAAAACCCCTGCTTACTGTCAGATCCAGATTCTATGGATTTTAAACTATAGTACATCTAGTAAGAGGATACATATGCAATTTTTAAATTGTTTAGAGGAGGTTTGTGTTTATGTAAATGAGTTAAAAGAAGAAGTATACAAGGAAAATTTGATGAGGCGCAGGACTTTGGAATTTATAGGATAATTAAAGATTTTGGAGGAAGTTTAGGGGTGAAAAGAATGAAAACTGTATATAGAATAAAAAAGTAACATGTGCATGGAAAATCTAAACCAAGCCTCAGAGAACAGGATCAAGCCCTGACCTCAGAAGATTTAGCACAGAAAGATTTGGATTAAAGTCAGCACTTGGCAATGCTGGGATTTTGGGTATTTAGAAAACACAGTGCAAAGGGCAATTAAAAGATAAAAATTTGACTCTGGTCCAGCACACAACTCATGTTGCGTGTCTGTGTGGGTGCATAAAATCTGTGCAATGACATTAAAAATGTGCAAGGCCCCAACTTTTTGTGCCCAGCCAGGAAGATGTTTCAGCTTTGTCCCAGGGCACTGAGGGGCACTGAGGATGAGCGGGACAACACAGACCTTTGCAAGGTAGTCCCAACCTTCCTGGAGGAGGAGCAAGGAGCTCACCTTGAACTCACAGCCTCCTGCTGCTTCTCAGAGCAAAGATCCTGTACAAAATAAACCCAGTGGTAAGTTTCCAGGGAAGCTTTGTGCTGATTTCTCTCTTCCTCCTGGGTTAGAAGTATTGGTTACCACTTGTGTCACCTTCACTGGAGAGCTGCATGAGAAGCTCTTTGTTCTCTAAGCACATACCTGGGGTGGGACTGAATTCACTGGTTCTGATCATCTGGAAGTTTATTTAGCCCAAGTCAATTAAGTATCCTTTGAGGGAGCCAGGAATCTCAGGAGGAAACTTATCCTGCCTGTCTTGATTACTCTAGTACAGCACAAATCTTTCTCTAGAACTACCTGCCCCTCCCATGGCCCAGAGAAGGGACCTTGAGAGCCAGTGCAGATGAGCAGCATAAAAAGAAATGAATCCCACCTGTAGAAACGATAACCTGTTAACCTTCTCCTCTTTAAATTTAGATTTTTCACCAGGAAGCACATTTCCTAATCTATTAATTATTTTCAGGGCTCTTCACTGAAGCCATTCTAATTTAGACAGGGCCATCTTGGAGAGTGGAAATGTGCAGGGAACAACATCCCCCCATTTGTCACAGCAGCATTACCACGTATACACACATTGCAACACCTAATACATGAGAGCCTGTGTCCTGTTGTTCATTACTTTAATTCTTTCTCAAGTTTGCACTGTAGGAGCTTCTGGAATACCTTCCTGTATGTTTTTTCCTTCAAGATAACATAAGGTTTGCTACTGATGATGGGCTATTTCACCACAGCTAAAAATTAGGTAGGGAGGCAGAAGAAACATGGAGGGGAAAGACAAAGAGAATGAGGAACCAAAGGAATCCAAACCTAGGAGCTTCTTTTGACTCACATAAAGGTGAAATAAATCAGCAATGAATTAATAATGAAGGCTGGTAGTGGGCAGACTGGAAGGGGGCTATCTTTCAAGTGACAGATGGAAAGGGTGTGCTGTGACTTCCACAGATGCAAAGCAGCAGGACCATCATGATCATGAGGAAATAAGAAAATACAATGTCACCAGGCATTATTCAAAAGAAAAGATTTGGCATGAGTGAGAGGCATAACTTGTCTCTTCAAGAACTCTTCAGATTAGGTTATTGGTGAAGAACATGGTAGATTTTTTTTGTTAAAGGGATGAAAGTGTTTGATTTCCTCATGTGTTCTGAGGTATGCCAGTGCATTTGCACAGGACACTGTTTAGAGGTAGGAGATGGAATTTTACTGTTCTCATCCGCTTTGCATCTTTAGCTTTTGCTTATCTAGTTCAAGAGAAAAAGAACTGAGCTCAGATAGATTCTAAACAAGTAAAAAAATAGGCATTACATAGCAAAAACTGTTGGTTTTCAGCTCAGAACATGTCTTCTGGCCACTACTTTAAAAACACTGATTATTTTTGAGCAACACTCTTTGATCAAGTCTCTCCTTAAGTCTGTCTCTGTCTGGAATGGCAATATGGTACCTTCTAAAGTACTTGAACTTTTCTGACTCCTTTACATCTACATAAAGCCTTGCTTTCCATTCTGTCATTCTCCTTGCCAGTCTGGGTGACCTGTGGACCCATCCCCCAGGAATTCTGCATGGCAGGAACTGACATTGCCCATGAAAAGATGCAAAGTGTCTTTAGGAATTGGCACAAGTCCACATCACAGATGCCATGGCAGTGCCAAGCACGTCTGCATCCAGGTATTCATGGCAATAACAATAGTGAGCACCACCACAAACCCGAAAATGGATTTTTTTGGAGGAAAATTTTGCAAAAAAGGAGAAGCAATAGGAAATTGCATCAGCCTGCACTGTAGGTAATCATCTGGAAGAGATTAGCACAGTGCAAGGATGAGCTTGACATTGGGGAATTAATTTGTGTTAGTTTAAGGGTTTTGCCCTGCTTTTTCTTTGGTGGTTATATTAGTAAATATGCATACATTTGCATGATTACCATTATTGTTTTTAATCCTTCCATCAGAATGGTGGTTACACCAGTCACAGATTTGTAAAAGTGGGCTCATTAGGAGAAACAGATGGAAAGGAAAGCAGAGACTATGAAGTAGGATGGCTGGAATCCTTTGAGATATCACATCAGTTTTCTCCCACTCCTTCTTGGGGTTTCATTACACAAACAGTCTTGATGAATGGCTTCTCTGTGAGATCTCTGTGAATGAGGGGACATGTGACTGGCTCCTTGTTGTGTTAGAGCCTACCTGGCCTCCCTCCTCTGAATGGGAGCCTGCCTCTGTACCCTTTTGACCAGGAAGATCCTTAAGTCCACACAGATGATAATAATAAGAAATCTAAAATTATTTTGTTCTAAAAACTTGTGCACTTGTATGAAATAATCATGGCATCAGAAGGGACCTAATTTTGGGTGCTGCTCCTGCCTGGGGGTAGGACAGGGCTGGGCTGTCACCCTCCCTGGGAGGGATGATCTTTGTCCCATCCCCAGAGCTGCAGGCCTGGCTGCACCATGGCACTCAGACCCTTGTTGTGTTCTTGTGCTGTGGCTCTGTGTGTGCTCAGAATGTGAATGTTTACATTCACTCATTGCTTCTACTAACAGGCTTAATCTTGTAGGTTTTACATTTAATGGTCAGCCCTACTTTGAATGCAATCTGATTGATAAAATATTCAATTTTTGCTTATTAGTTCTAGATGAATGCCAGACTGTGTGTGTTGGATTAAAACTCTTGGCTATTAACATTCACCTCTCCAGTCAACATTCACTGCTAATCAAGATAGATTTCAGTCATGGCTGATGCCACTGTAGAGTTCAGGGAAAGACTGGACAACCTGCTGAGACAACTTGCAGCAGTTTTCTCCTAGTGGAAAGCCTGACGTGCAGCTTAGGCTCATTTAATTGTGCAGTATTTCAAAAGCACTGTTGTGCTTTCACAATTTCTGCACTGATTTCATAAGGGAAATTTGAAACTGTGTAAAATACATGTTTAGGAAAGTATTATAAATCTGCCTGTCTTCTGCAACGCCAGTATTCAGCGAGCACAAAGGCACTAGGCAGGAGAACAGCATGGCCTGGTCAGAGCTTAGGGAGCTCTCAAGCCTGGCTCACCCCTCCTTTGAGGGATTCTCCACCAGGGGTGAAGTGCAAGCACCAGATTTACTGAAATGCCTGAAAGCACCAAGTCCCAGGGCATGTCAGGACAGGGGTGGAAAAGGATGAACACCCAGGGAACACTGACAGGGACCTGGCACAGTGGGTGTTTGCATTCAGACCAGGAATTTAGAAGAATTCTTGGATTCAATCACAACCCTGCACCTGAAGCAGGTGCTGATAAATTCTGCAGGTAACAGAGGAATCCATTCTGATGCTTTGACTAAAGGTGATGTTGACGTCCATTTATTTTGCCAGCAGGAAATTTCAGAGATGTGAACCAGCTTGTCCTGAAGAAAAGACTTTCCCCTTGAACATGTTGAAGAACAACTGTAACACTTAACAAACAATGAAAAACTGGGGTTTTTTTAATGCACTACTATTTAAGGAGTAGAAACTAAGAGGGTATGTACTTCAAAAAGCTGCACAGTGTTTTTACCAGCCACTGACCAGACAGTGATGAATCATGGGCCTAAACTCTGCCTCTTACACTTTGTAAATGTGGAGGTCTTTGGCTTTGACTCCTACTCCATCAACTTTCCACTAAGTCCTCAAAACTTAGTCCATGGATGTCAGTACATTTTCATGGGGGTTGTGGGTGTGTAGTTTGAATAGTACTGTGTGATCTCACAGGGTGAAGAACTTAGATTTAAGATTTTAGTATATAGTAATGTGTGTGAGTCAAGATGGAGGACTTATAGGCATTGTCTGGGACCTTCTTCACTTTCTTCTTCCTTCTTCTTCATGGGTCTGGGTGGTTTTCTGTAAGTGGATGAAAAAGGTCCGTACTGCAGGCCTTGGGTGGTCATTATTGGGTCAGAAATACAAATAATATAGGTGTCATCTTGTTATTGGGTAATTAGCACTTAAATAACCTTGGAAAGAGAAGCACTCCATTTTACCTCATTTCTCTAACTTGCTAGTTTGAGCTCACGCCTCGTGAGTCTGTGAATAGATAAGAAACAATAAACATCCAAGTCCAAACTCAAAATCTACATTTCCCCTGTATTATTCATCCTGACCTTGGCAGAGAAAAGAAGCCAGAACCATCACAGGTGAGATCCGTACAGATACACCAGACCAAACACATTTCCATACTTTGCCCATCCCCAGAGCTGCTTCTCCTGGTGCCACCCTCCCAGTGAAGCAGAAACCCGAGCACTGGAAGGCCCAGCTGGGTGTGTAGGGGACCAGCCCAAAGCATCCCAGTGGATTTGATGGCACTGTGGCCTCTGGATGAGCCAGTCTTTGCCCTGCGGGTGGTTCTCCTGGGGGTCTCACACACAGCTCTGTGTTTGGAGGCCGCTCTGGAGGAGCACCGACACGTGTCACTGTCACACGGCACAGACTGCAGCTGGCACCAGGTGCCGACCCTCATTTCGGGGGGTTCTCACACGGAAAACTCTCGCTGGTCTTCCAGAGCCCTGGGGTGTCTGCAGAGGGAGCAGGAGCGGATTCCAACAACACCAAGCAGAGAATCCCAGACTGCCGCGCTTTGAGAGCTGCGCTGCTCAACCAGGGGCAAATTCCCTGCCCAGCCCGTGCGGGAGGCGGCGGAGCCCCATCCCCGCGCCTGTTCCCGGCCGTGCAGCAGCGCCCAGCGGCAGCGGCAGGTCCCGGCCGGGTCCCGCAGCGGGGGCGGTGCCGGGGCGGGGCGGGCGGGGCGAAGCCCGGCCGGAGCCGCGGGAGCAGCGAGCCCCGAGCGCGGCAGCGCCATGGCCGAGAGATGCGACGTGGTCGTGGTCGGGGGCGGCATCTCAGGTGGGTGCGGAGGGCGGCGGTGCCGCCGGGGAGGGGACGGGGACGGGGCAGCGCGGCGGGGGACGCCCGACCCCCGCCCGGCCCGAGCGGGGCAGCCTCGGCGAGCGCATCCCCAGCGGGCGGGGCACAACCCCATCCTTCGGGCCGAGCGCCGTATGGTGCAGGCAGTATTTTGTTACAAGCTATAATTACAATACAATACATTACAAGCTATAATTATAATTACAATACATTACAAGCTATTAATGATTTGGATTGTAGTGTTATTTTAAGGTTTTTTAAATTTTATAATTTGCTTTATCATTGGTTTTATTATTTTTTATTTTTATTATTCTTTATTCTTATTATTCTTTATTCTTATTATTCTTTATTTTTATCATTCCTTGCTTTTATTCTTTATTTTATTATTATTTGTCTTTATCATTCTTTATTTTTAGTATTATTTATTTCCATTACAATTTATTTCCATTGTTAGTTATTTCCATTATTAGTTATTTCCATTATTAGTTATTTTTCTGTAATTTATTTTCATAGTAATTTAGTTTCATTATCGTTTATATCCATTATAGTTTGGTTTTATTACTATAGTTCATTTTATTATTTTTTTAAAATTCAATTTTATTTTATAGATTTACATTTTATTTTTCTGGTTCTTCCACTCTCCAGTCCTGGCATCCCCTGAATCTGTGCAATTCTTCCAGTACCCCTGGATTTTTTGGACAAGCGAGGCTAGAAGCACCCTGCACCCAGTCCAGGGGTGTTAGGCAGAGGCCTTCGGTCACATGTGATTAATTTGAATCCTTGGCTGCCTTTTGTTCAGAGCAGGTAGAGGCATAAAGGAAATATGCCTGAAATCACCTGGATGAATAGGAAGTTTCTAGCTCCCCTTTCAGCTCAGATATGGGTTTGAGAGCAGCCTGGCAGAATGGACAGACAGCACTGGGGGCCTGGAGCCTTCTTGCACTTGCGTGACAATCAGCTGTTTTCAACCCAGGCTGGGCTGGAAGACCTCTGTGCCTGCCCACAGTGAACCTCTCTCCTGTGCATTTTGTCCCGAGATACACGTGCTGAATAAATTGTGCATGGGCAGTAGATGTTTTTCCCCTGTTCCTTTGGCATATCAAACAGCTGCTTTTTGGCTCCTTAGCATTGAGGGGCATGGTGTGATAGCTCCTGTCCCGTGTGGTGATCTCCTTAGAGCATGATGAGTGTGCACACACCCACAGATCTGGGCAGTATCTCCTCCAAACCACAAACAATTATTTGAGATCCGTTACAAAATGTGATTTTGTCCATCTGTTTTTCACATGGCTTTTAATTTCTACTATTTACTTACTTATAATTCTAGAAGTCTGTTTAACCATCATGTTAAGGTGTGTAATATGCAGTTTGAATGATATACAAAATTAAGAGACAAAATCATAGGCATTATTTCCTGAGGACGATTCTCCGATAACAAACTGCTGAATAATGTTGGAATGTTTCAAGTGTGTTTACACAAACAGCAAAAATTAACCACTGCTTTTCTATAAAGCACAGTGGATTCTGAACACAGTGTTATGTCTAATTTTTAACTTACACCGTGTGCCACAGCGAAACTCAGCTAAAGTAATTAGCCGGTGGTAAATGTCTGTTCGTGCCTTGTAAACAAAAACATTTCCAGTGGCACGGTTTTGTACAGCAGTAGTGCTACGTTCCTTCTGTTGAAGGAGTTGGAGTGAAAGAGGCAATGTAACAGCTTTTAAACTACCCTTGTTATTCATGGTTGCCATGGGAATATTTTAGTGGCGGGCCTGCACAGCCCACTTAGGTTTTCTGGAAGAGCATCGGAACAGAGGAGCAGTGCTAGGCTGTGGTAAATCGTGTGCTTGCTTTGCTCTTTGCTACCTGTAGACAGCAGCAAGTGGCAGGGGGGAACCAGTTTTCTATTTCTCTTTACACTAAATACCCACCAAAATGCTCCTGTGTCATGCTGTAGCAACTTTTCTCCTGTCTTCCCACAAAAGTTGGAAAAATATACAGGCACAAAAATTGCTGTTGATGAAGTACCCCTCTCTAGTTATTCTCCTTTAGCTGTTACATGCAGCTTCACCTCTGATTCACACTTGGCTGTAAATCCTTGAACTTGCAGCCAGGTGATGAAACCACGGTTTTAGATCTCCTTACGCTGATTTAAAACCCCTGCCAGCATGCCCAGCTGCTGCAGAGATCTCTTCTCCTGGCCACCAGAGAGTGAAGTGTATGATTTTTGAAATGAGGCACTCCTTGGAGAGTGGGTTTGTTGCTGCTCCACGACTGGTGTGTGTTCCTTCAGAAAGTCTCTGGTTTTGAGCTGCCTGAGGCACTTCTGGCCGAGGCTCCGTGGCTGCTGCCTGCAAAAACAGCAGCAGGCTCTTGTCACATTGAGGTGTGCTGGTGTCACCCACTGCAGCCCTCAGCTAAGCAGGCAGTTGCAGAGCAAACAAAGACCTGCTGTGCCAGCAGGAGGATGCAAACAAACAAGTGTCACGGAGCTGCCACTTGGCTATCTCCTTTCTTTAATATAATATTTAATAATATCTTTATTTCTTTAGGCGAAGCAAGCTGTCCATTTGCAGGCTCACACCCTCTTTGGCAGCAGCTCTGCCCAGCTTTTTATCCAGATGTAATTAGTAGGATCTAAAATTTAAAGAGTGAGAACCTGGTAATGGAATAACAGTGCAGAGGCCTTCACAACCCTGGCAGTCTCTGTTTGTTTATCTGAAGATGCCACTTTTCTTTGCTGAATCATTTTTAGTGTCCTGTAATGCAGGTTTGATAGAAGGGAAGAATAAAACTAAGGAACTGGCCAATATAAATTTTATGTAATGAAAATCTACTCAAAATTAGTCTTCATTTCTTTCAAGTCAAAGTAATGGTCTGTGGCTTTTCTGAAGATGTCAGGTCATCTCAATAGTATTGATGATAATGAAGACTTGAGGAACAGGAGGATTTGCTAAGAGTGGATTCTGCTTCATGGGTGAAAACTTCAGCAAAAGTCTTTGAATTTTTTTTGCAAATGGTGCAGATTAAAAAGAACTATTTTGAAAGAAAATTTCCCAGAGTCAAAAAGGATATATGAAAATGCTTAGCCACACGTTGCATGCAGTGTGCCTGGTACTAAAAAATATTTAGATCAGAAGCGTAACAGACCCTCTTAGAGCTGGAATGTGCATCCTGACAGGTTCTTCTCTTTGCTTTGAGTCCTCTCTTTTACTTTGAAGAGCTCCTGCAGCATGAGGGTCAAAACAACTATGAGAAAACTATAAAGTTACATCATCAAACTTCTTTATCTTCTTAGTTGAGACACAAATGACTTCAAATAAAATCTTGAAATCTGTTCAGAGATTCTGTTTAGACTTTCCCCTTTTGTTTTCAAAAGTGTCTTCCTGTTCCTGCTTTTGCCTTGGGAACTACTTTCCATGTTTAGTTTTCAAGTAAATTACCAGATTTTTATCATAATCTTATGCCACTCCTCTTAAGAAAATGCTCCTCTTAAGTCTCTAGTGCACAGATTTTACAATCAAAGTGAGGTTAATTGATTTTTTTTCCTTTAAGGTGAAGTCTTTTCTTAATTATGGTGTTATTTAAAGTATGCTTGGTGTTTTGCTGTTCAGAAGCAACCTGTCATGTTCCTGTAAGTTTAGAACCAAAACATACTGTAAGATAAAGTAATTCTATTGTTATGTTGGGTTTTAAAAATATTTCCATACCTATTCTTGCATTATTAAGATGCCTTTGTGCTCTCTACTCTTCTTAAGCCTCACTTTTAATTTGTGTGACAATTTAATGTGCTGCATAATTACAATAGCTCTCCCTGCATCTGTGAACCACTGTCAAGTTACTTTAAAAATAAAAATGAAACCAAAACATCCTAAAACAGACCGGGTGTTTTGAGGGCTATTATATGATGGTATTCTATCTGTTTGAAAATAGACTGATGGAGAGGGCAAAATTGTTTTTAAAAAACAAACCTGGGACATGTAAGAAAACTATAGATGAAAAACATATTATTGAGTAGATCTTTACCAAACAAGAGGATGTTTTTGGAGAACATTGCTAGTCTGGGAGTCCTATGCTAGATGTCTATTTGGAGAAGGAAAAAACCCCACAAAACCAAAATGAGGGCGTGGATGAAATAGCTGCTCATGATGAACCAGAATGGATTGGTCAGTGGGAGGACTCAGACCCTCTCCAGAGAATGTCACCCTCTCTGAATGTCACCCTCTCTGGCAAAGGGAATCCAGGACATTTTCCTGTCAGTTGTCATGATGAACTCTTGGTTCACATTTTCAGTCACCTGTCTCTGTGTCTGACAGCAGGAAGTTATTCCTTTTGTACCCAACCACTCTCATGGCTAAAGCAGTATGAGCCAGTTAGATGGAACCTGCATTTGACTTCCAGACATTTCACATGAAAAAAACTTGGCAATGCACAGTAAACAGAACAGAAAGCAGCTGCATAATGTTGTGAAATAGTTTGGTAGCCTAGGCAGCAGGGACAGCTCTTGTAATTCACTGTCTGAGACCTCCTAATTGGTCTGAGAGTTGATTTGATAAGAAGCTTTCCAGTCTATCTGCAGGAGCCATCTCATCTCACAAGGCTCAGGGTGATGCATCATTAAGGAAAGGTTTTCCATGAGCTTATTTAACCATTATGAAAGGGTGTTGTTAGAGAAAGTTCATTCAGTCTGTTCAGCAGAATGTGAAAACTGCTGTGGAAGGGGAAAAAAGGTAAGTTAGGGTGGCAAAACTTTGGGAAAGAAATTGATGTTATGCCTATTATGGGAAATATGTTAATCTAGGATGAGGAATAACTGATAGGGAACCGAAGTTTATGTGCAGCAGTTGGTGTTAAAGTTACAAACTGGAAAGTGCACAGGATTCTCTTATCTGTACTGCTGAATTGATTTTTTTTAAATAATTTTTTTTTGTTTATAAACAAGATTCCAGGATTCAAAACAGGAGAGACTGGAGAGACTGAAAGCTCTTTGTGAGCAAGTTCTTTGCATTGTTTGCCTGGACAACCACCTGCAGGGCTGCTTTTATTCGGTGAGATTTGTCAGAGTTTAGTCTAGCACTTGACTAGAACCTAATCACAGTGGAGGTGGGAATTGGTGTTTGTCTACATTAGGAGGCTATTTCAGATCAAGTGTGTGATGTTCTGCACTATTTTTTTACAAAGACAGCTTGTTGTCTTGGGAAACTTGGTTTCCCTGATCAAAGGTAGTGATATGGAAAGAGTAAGTATTTCAAATTTGTGCTCTTCTTCCTTTCATGAAGACACAGTTAAAAATTATTTCCTTGATCATCTTGACCACAGATGTGCACCTGCATCCTCTATGTCCATCCTCTGTTTTTTCCTTGCCTACTTCTCTTTCTTTCATTTTCTTGTAGCATCAAGAGGTTGCCAAAAGATCACATTCTGCCTACTTATGAACCATCATTTGCTCATTTTACTCCTTGGCACCATCAAGTTCAGGAGTTATTTTAGAGAAATGCAATTCATTGTGCTTCCCCTGCTGTAATGAGTGATCAGTGCCAATCTCCAGCAGGTAACACAGTGCCAGACACTGCAGTGACACAGGTCTGGGTTAAACACTGGTGCCTGTGGTCCCAGTGGCTGTGATGAGCAGATCACTGCTCTGGCTCCACCCTGGAGTGTTCAGGCTGTCTAAGATGATCTCAGGAGTGTGTTGACAAGGATACTGTTGGCTACTGGAGGTACTCTTGTCAACTGGTGCGTGTGTGTAGTCTTATCCAAAGCTGGAGAGGTGTGCCAAAAAGCTGTGTATTCATGTTTGCACTGCCTAAGTAGGCAGCCTGAGCAATGTGGGCTTACACAGCCCTGATAGTCCCAGGGGTAAACTTGCAGTGCTGCTTGTATTACTGTAAACAAGCAGAGAGTTTGCTCTGTATTTACATATCTTACACAGCAGCTAATGACAATGAATTAGGCCTCACGCTTAATTTAATCAATTCAGAAGGCTTTTCTTCTTCAGAAGTTATTACTCTGTATGTAAACAATCTGGGGGATTTTGGCACATTTCCCACTGCCACAGTTCCCTTCTCCATAGCACAAGTGACAACTGTAATTAAATAGTTATGTTATTTCATGATAAAAAGCCATGCTGTCTCGCTGCCCTTTCCCAAAACAGGAGTTGTTTGCCTTTGTGTTCTGTCTCTGCTCTGCAGCAGTTATTTCACAGAGTACACTGATACAGCAGCGAAGTTTATCATGGTTATAAAAGTTTACTGAGCAGGGCCCTGGATTATTGGGGACGTTCCTTTGGATTTGCTTTGCTGAGAAAGTGTCTTGATGTACTTACAAAGCACTCAGGGATGATTCTAAAATCAATCATCATTCCTGAGGAATTGTAGTCATAGAACAGTTTGGGCTGGAAGGGACCTCTAAAGGTCATCTACTCCAACTGCCCTGCAATGAGCAGGGAGGTCTTCAACTACATCAGGTTTCTCAGAGCCCTGTCCTTGAATGTTTCCACCACCTCTCCTGTCCAGCTTGTTCCAGCATTTCACTGTCCTCATTGTAAGAAATTACTTTCTTTACCTCTAATCTGAATCTACCCTCTTTTAGTCCAAAATCACTATCCCTTGTCTTATTGTGACAGGCCCTACTAAGAATTTCACCCTCATCTTTCTGATAAGCCTCTTTAGGCACTGGAAGCTGTTATATGATCTTCCCAGAGCCCTCTCTTCTCCAGGCTGAACAACCCAAGTTCTCTCAGCCTTTCCTCATAGGAAAGGTGTTCCATCCCTTGGATTATCCTTGTGGGTCTCCTCTGGACCTCCTGCAATAGGTTCTTGTCTTTTTTGTGGTCAGGACTCCAGGGCTTCAGCCAGGCTTCGGTTTCTTGAGGAAATTGCATTAATTTCATTAAAGTTTCAATCATTTAATTTTTGTATAGCCATTTTTGAACTTAACATGATTTTCCTTCTGGGCTGATAACCTATTTCATCCTTGTAAACTTATGATAGATATTATTATTATTGCTGCCTTGAAGGATGGTCAAAATGTGATCATTCATCTAATCCACTGGGGTTTTTTTCCTTGTGGACTGATTCATGTCTAAGGCTTATAATTTTGTAATGCTGTATTGTTCTTGTTTAACATTTTTTTTTTTGCTGTTTCCAGTGGTCAGTGAGGCTGCACTACAGGCTATTGGTATTTAAACCTTGAATGACTTGCATTCTTTTAAATAACCCACCCACGCTCTTGTATTTTGCACAACTTTCTCTGTCCTGTCAGTTTTCTGTTCAAACAGCTTGCTTAAAAGAAAAATCAGTATAAAGTCACTTGGAAAACTGCATTTTCTCCACAAACTATTATTTGGTTTGGGGCTGGAAGGGAAGAGAAAGAAGAATGGTCATCAAGGTCTCATTTGGAGACACCCTGAGTTCTGGATATGTTAGTAATAAAAGAAATATTGAAAAGTGCCTGTCAAGCCAGAGAGGAGTTGCATTGACCTAGTCAAGAAACAGTGATAATATTATTTATGGGTAGAGCAGGCTTCTAAGCTCCTATGCCACTCAGCCCCACAGGAGTTAAGTGTGTGAGTTTTGTGAGCTCTTAACAGCATCAGGAGCAGCAGCAGCAGTGGATGGAGAGCAGGGAACTGCCCGAGGAAATGATGGGCATTGAGATTTTGGAGGGCGTCTGTGTGAGATTGTGTAGAGGAAAGGAGGGCAGGGGAAAGGAGAGCAAGGGATAGGATGGGGGAGTGCAAAGTGAAAACCATCCCTGGAAGAATGTGTGGTCTAGTCTAGAAAGTCTGAGACCTTGCGGGTTATTTCTGGTAGCTGGCACATCTGACAAAATAAATCACAGATGCACTAATTTTTACCACCGAAGGGTCTGGCTATGGCTCATTAGAGGCTTGGGCATCTTGCAAAGATTAAGTTATGGTGGTGACCTGGCTTCTGTTGGAACTTCATTTTTTCAGGTGATTACAAAGTCCTCTGAAGTTTTGATTCATTTTAAACCTGCTCATCTTACAGATATTACTTTGTATTATTCAACTTTTTCACTCTTTCCAGTTTCCACACAGCTGGAAGTGAGGAAGGTGGGGAGGAAAGATGCTCCTGTAGCCTTCTCCCTCCCAGGCAGCTGGTCTTTATCTTGATGATATAATTCATATATAAAACACTGAATTGAGCCTGTTCAGTTGACTGCACACAGCAACAGCTGATCAAACAGCAGGTTCATACTGTGCACCATGATTACCTGGATTACAAGGATAGCTCGAGTATAAACTGGGCTCATTTTTGCTTGAGTGATAAATCTGTGTTTGAATGCATTAAATACTGGAGCAAGACGCCTCTTTTGTTCCAATACGAATTAATTTTTTATTAGGTAGCTTGGCCAGAGGCTGAGTCAGTGATTTATGCTAAATAATGAGCAGAAATGAGGACAGGAAAGAGTGCAAATGCTTTTATTCTCCACTTTAGATATTTATCTTTTCTTCTATGCTTCCTTCACCATTTTTAGCCCTACACATTCTATCAGAATGGTACAATTCTAGTGGTAGAATATTTTCTTTCAGGTCAGTGATGTTTTTATGAGCTGTTTCACTCAAATTTCCTCCTACCTGCACTTAGAGATGGATGGATGGAAGTTGGAAGCCACAAGTCATCTTATTTAGTGGTTCTCTTTTGGGCTTCTCTGGATGACGTGCATTCTCAGCCTTTGGCATCTCAGCTGGGGAATTGTTTGGGCTTTCAGCAGGGTTCATCTTAATTTTTCAGTTGTTGAAATAAATAAAATGCTCACAAATCCTTGTAGGCTTTGTAATTTAGCCTGTGTGTGTACACACCTGCTTGTATGGGTGGGCTGTGATGATGATAGAAATTTCCAAAAAGTTTCTCTGGCGTGTGGCTGTTTAGAAATGACATTGAGAGGTGCTCAATATAAATCTGTAGTAATAAATATGTGCTCTTTGTGTGAAAATTAATAGCTGAAGATAATTGAAACGTGAAGCAACATGGATAGCCATGAAATGAGGACATGATGGGTCTGCTGGGCTTTGCTGTTGCCCAGCCTGGCCTAGGTGAACACCTGTGAATCATTAGATGTTGAGAAATCTGGGAGGTTACATATTAATCTTTAATGTCAAGATATGAGAATGATAGTATCTTTTTTAAGTTCTCTTTCTCCAGTTGATTGTGTTTTTTCAGCATTTACTTTTCTCAGAGGACTAAAAAAAAAAAAGAATTCTTCGTTTGAGAACAGCAAGACTTGGCAAAACAGATAAGCATTTCTCTTCAGAGGCAACTCCTGCATAATTTGCAAAATTTTCCAGATGCAGCTTAGCCTTTTTATTCCCACATTGCTGTATGGAAGGCAAAACTATTCTTCAGAGTAAATCTGACTGGCATTTTATTTGCTTGTAGATCTCTTCATAATTGTAATGCCTAAAAGGATGCTTTTAGGAAACTGCCTGTATAGACCCTCAGCCACTTCACTGTGCTCAACTTTATTTGATCCAGTGCTATGATCTGTTTGTTGTAGCACTTTCAGTTCTCTCTGCTCTTCCCCCCACCCCCTGTTGTGTCTATTGTGTTTTGAGGCAGCCCAGATTGTAAACGAGCAGAAATGGATGACCTAAGCTAAAGGAGGCCCTGGGACTGAGGGTGTGTGATAATATCTGAGTATAAATGATAATAACATTATCAATATTGTTATTAATATTAACTTTTCAGTATATCCTGGAGCCATAAAAAAGGACATGCAGAATGTGTTTGGGTTTGTTTTTTTTTACTAGACTGAAGCCTAGAATAAGACTTCTGACAGGCTTTTAAAGTGTGAGGTGGGCATGGCTGTTCATGACAAGTCCATTAAATGAAGAGAACACAGTAAATGGTTGAGACTACAAATACTGAACCTTTGAAAATCTGGAGTGCCCTGTTTTGTCAATATGAAGTTTTGTCTTGGTGTCTGCCAGAGAAAAGCCAGAACTTCCCTTGGAATGGAGAATGCAAATGCCCTCTCTCCGAATTATTATAATTTTGAAATTAAGGGGCTTTCAGTTGAAGATATGGGAATAGGAATAACAGTTCTTTACTAGGAATATTAAAAGAATAAAAATGTAGTAGTACAAACAAACAAAAAACCCCAACAAACCACTGACAGGGTCAGAATACAACCTGACACCCTGTTGGCCAGGGTGTTGGTAGCAGTCCAATTAAGACCTCCTGCAGTGACAGATGTGGTTCTGTTGGAGCAGAGGTGATCTTGTAGAAGGGTGTAGTTTTCTTCTGAAGGTCCAATGGTGGTGAGATGGGTCTGCTCCTCCTCTGGGAATCCAGTGCAAACAGGCTGTCCTGGTGTTCTGAATCTCAGGTTTTATCCAGGTAGGAATGCTGGGCTCCTCCTTCTGGATGGAGCCTCTCCCAATGGAATGATGTAATTGTATCAGCCCTGCAGTGAGCCTCGACGGCCCATTAACAGCAGATATCCCCTGGAGGGAGGATGGGTGGTGAAAGAGATAAAGAACACTGCCCCACCTGTTTTTAACAGCTGCCCATTAACATCTCCCCACCTGGTTTCAGCAGGTGATAATAGAATACACACCCCTGTTTCTAACCTGCAACCAGGGGAACCCAGGGCAAGTTTCAAGGGGAACTTCAGATGTAGAAGTGAAGTGGAAATGAGGGAAGCCTTGGGCAGAAGAGCTGTGTCTTTAGTGCTTAAGCCTGGGTACCACTGTACCAAAGGTGTTGGGTTTGCACCCAAATGCCACAAATTGTCTTCATCCCATGCTTGGCAGGGCTTGAGCTTAACACCCCACAGCTTTGGTCGTCTCACTCATATCTGCCCAGGTTCTGTATCACTTAAACATCTGCAATGCCTGGGACAAGTGTAGGCTGAATGTTTGTAATTCTTGTTTTGAGAACTTAGTAAATGCTTAATAAATGTTGCTCTCTGCATTGTGGATGGATCATCCAGGAGCCCTTGCAGGGAGAAGAGATCACAGAAAGCTGGGACTAGAGTTTATGCTCCCATGAAGTCCCATGAACTCGTGGGGATGCTCATACTGACCTTGGTGACAAAATTGCAGAATTAGAGCTCAGACAGAAAAACTCATTGCCTTGGCTAGACAATGAAATGCCAACAGAAATAAATTATATTTGCTCGTAGAGTGCTGTATCTTAGGCAGAAATGTTAGGTCCTTTGTACAAATATTTTAAGTAAATGTACATTTTAAGCAGATAGTAAGGTTGATAATGTCTCTTTTTGCTCCTTGGGGTTTCTGAAACTGTGATTTTGTTTGCCAAAGCTCTGTAATGTTCTATGTGAGCGACATTCATTTTAATGGCATTAATTGTGGCATGGTGATACAGTTTAGGAAAACAGAGTATCTCCCCCCATGGCCAAAATACTTGGGTCAAAAAAAGAGTTGCTTTGCTAGTTTTCACTGTACTGTTTAGACATGAAGGTAAGGCATGACTGAGAGTGACAGTTTACATTAGCCCAGCACTGCCATGGTTTTAGGTTCTGAACTATAATTTTTGAATTTTCTTTGGTGAGATTGAGTCAGATGCCTAAATTACCATTGTTAAGGTGGCAGCTAAATTACCATTGTTAAGGTGGCCCAAATTTGGGAAGTTAAAAGGTTTCCTTCACACTGAAGGCAGAGTATTCTTCACAACAGCAAAATTCCTCAACCTTTCCATAATGTGAGGAACATTACAAAACAACCCTGTACCACCTTAACTCACCCAGACCCTGGGCCAACGCTGGTTTTGCTTTTTCGTTGCAGTTGCTGTCTTGGTTTCTTGTTTTATTTACAATCCTTATCTGTCATGCCTTGCAGGCCTTATTGTCTCAAGCCATTATTTCAATTAAAACATTTTGGCTGGCTAATGATGAGTGGCAGAGGTAAAGGTGACCAGCGCCAGGTTCAATCTCTCAGTGGCTGGGCAGTAATCGGATTGTGTTCATTAGGGCACAGACAAGACCAATGCTATTAAATTGCAGTTGCTAGCACAGCAATGCAATAAGGGAGCTGTGGGGCAGGAAGGACAAATCCCACTGGTGCAAAATGTCTGCTTGGCTGTGGGTGAGGTCTTTTCCCAGGTCGTGCCCTCCATCCCTCTGGGGCTGCAGTGACATGGAAACTGTAGCTGATGCTGATAGCACTGAATTACAGGATGTTGTGGGGACATTTCTTAGAAGGAGGTCAGAGAGCCCTGACTAAACAAGGAGGGGTTTTATTTGAATTTTTGAGTAGTTAGGTCTAAGCAAACAGCAAACCTTCTGTTTTGAAGGTTTTCCTTCAAAAACCTGCAAATTCTTTCGCTAACTGATCTAATTTTTACATGCTGGAAACTGAATTCCTGATCAAGGGAGTGGTTTTTTTTTCTTTCCCCTACAATTTACCTCACCTGCTTGGGGCATATTCCTCTGAGTCTCTTCTTATTGACCTCATTCACTGCAACTGTGTTGACCATGAATGGTGGTGATCTCCCCAAATGTCCTTCTGTGGCATTAACAGATGGATTTTGTTTCTTTGGGTACAGTGCAGGAGTTTGGGCCAAATTAGTTTATTTTTGCTGTATGTATTTTGCAAGTATTTTGTAAGTATTCCTGATCATCAAAGGTGGTAGGTCAGGGATACTGTACAAAGACATCTAATAATGAGGAATGTTGTATTTCCCATGTCATCCCACAGCAATACCAGCTTCTATAACTTTTTGTAGGTTAAGACAGGTTTCCTGGTTCTTTCTTAACATTTACATACTTCAGGTGGGGATTTTTAAATTTCCTTATTTGGGTTTAGGTTTTTTTGTTTTGTTTTTGTTTTTTTCTTTTGAGACTCANGTTTTGTTTTTGTGTTTTTCTTTTGAGACTCATCACTTAAATTAAGAAAAGAAGTTAAATTCTTGGCCTCGCTGGTCAAAATTAGACTTATATTCAAGACCAAGAAGAAGAATACAAAGATTGCTAAAATAGCAGCTTCAATGTGTTAAATATCCATGGACATCCATCTGTTGAATAATTGAATAATTCTGTTGAAAATACTTGAGTTCATCTACCTTAGACCCTGAAGTCTTACTTCTCTGTGTACCATCAATTATGATAAGTTTCCTTTTTTTGCTGTCAGTCTTGTGAAACGTTTTTGCATCCCACAATTTCTCCATGACCCCCAGGGCAGAGGCCTGTGCTTGCTCTGCAGGCTGAGTGTTATATCCATTTCCAAGGTGCATTTTTGGACCCATCCTGGTGCTGAGCCTGCTGCAATGTTTGTTTACTGCTCTGGACTGCACCAAGGATGCTCTGCTCACTGGCTCTGAGTAAAGCAGCATCTGCTACCTGACATCTCTGCAGACTCAGTGATTTAGATGTGGCTGAACAGGTTGACAACCAGGAAAAAAAAATCCTTTGCAAACATATCTTTTGTGTCAAAATAAATACAGGGAGGAAAATGTTGGCAAATTCCATGAATTGAAGGAAGATACCTGCAGGCTACTACAGTAGAAGTACAAGGACAGCATTTCTTCCTGCTCAAGGTACAATTTTAGTCAAAGGGAGGGATTTTTACGGTTATAAGGTGAACAATTTTTTTTGTGCCAGCCATTTTAGAAGCTGTTAATTGAATGCCTTTGGCTTAGAACTTTCTTTGCTCCCTTCATGAATTAAGATTTAGAATTGGTAGATGATATTTTATAATTATATAAATGAGAGAAGCAATTTTTTTTCCTAAAAAGGAGATAATAAATATGGAGGAACATGACAGTGTAGTGAGTAATACAGTGGAAGTACAACAGGAACGCCTTCAGAAATTTACAGTCCTCAGAGATGCAACTTCCAGTCATGTCCTTTCTAGTGTTCTTTTCGCTGATGCTAAGATTAAAGGGTGTTTCAGTAAAATTGCAGATTCCAGGCAGAACACAATGGTGTTATTAAATTTAAATCAGGTTTCTTAGAAAACATATTTTAAAATACTCTTTAGGTAGTCAAATATATTTGATCATAGGGCTACATTGTAGGGCACATGGGGATCAGATGAAAAATGAGACTCTTCCCACATTTGTCAATTCAAACATAAATATAATAAATATGTTATAATATTTATATTATATATGAATGTATGTTATCCAAATATACATATATATATAAAATAAGCATATATAATAAAGGTTGGACTCTATGATCTTGGAAATATTTACAAGCTTAATGATCCTATGATGCTATGAAATAACAGTTTCGATTTTGCCTACCTTATATATTTTTTAAAAAGTATTTTTTAAATAAATAAAATTAAAGATCTGAATTAGTCATTCTCGCAGGATAAGAAAACTGTTGATGTTAAGAAGTGAGGTTGTAATGAAGCTGCTTAGTGAAATGGTTCAATTTAAGGTGCTTAGTAGGTGCAGAGACATCAAACAAGAAAGAAATAAGTTGGAGCTGAAGATGAAATAATTACTGTGATGATTACGTTTGAGTCCAATCTGTGTGAAGGCAGAGTGCTGCACGATGGGGAAAGAAATGATTTTTGTGACTTGAACTTGCGTTACAGGATTCTGGGGGAGGCAATCTCCCACCAGGATCTCTGCGTGGCTGCCTTGGGTACCGGGTTGCCGTGGTAACAGATGGAGGCTTGCCTGGTGAAGCATCCTCTAAACACGGTGGTATTTTCAGTCTGGGGCTTCAAATAATCATCTTTGCTTCTTTGTTGTTTGCATTAATCACCTGCCTACTGGTTCTTTGAGCAGAACTGCGGGTGAGGCTGCTTAACTGTTTGATTTCTGCTGTATCACTCTCTCTCTGTATTTATATATGGCTCTCTGTGGCCCCTTGGAGAAGGCTGGTCTGCCCTGGAAACTGGACCTGATTTCTGTCTTCTGTGGTGGCAAAAGTGGCTGAGGCCTTATATTGCAATTCAGATCTGATTCTACTGGAATGCCCCTGGGGAGGAGGGAAAGCTACCTCTGGGTGAGAAAACACTGCGCAAAATAGGGGCAATAATAGCATCAGTCACAGTTTTGGGTGGCTTTTGCATTTTTTGAATTTTGAATTTTGAATTCAGTTCTTTGCCTTGCTTGTGAGGAATTGGGGAAGTATCAAAGATCTGCCTTTTGTTAGTGATGTGCTAGAGTGGCAGGTTTAACTTCTCAAGAGGAGACCTTATATCACGTATGACTGATTTTTCCAGGCTTTGCTTCACAGGTGTTGTGTGTGCTCCGCTTGCAGCAATTGAGCAGTTGCAGCAAGGGAGACCACTCTGACTCTGGTCCAGAAAATATGTTGTGGTTTTTGGGGTTTTCTGCAGCAGTTGTTGGTTTGTGAAAAGAAAACCTCAACCTCATGCCCCAATATTCACATTCTAGTGTTAATTTCCATTTTAATATGCTTTTGTTGCTGTTCCTGGTGCCTTACCTGCCCTTGTACCACTTTGGCTCCACAACATCCAGTCCCCTCACTGTTATTATAGTGACAGTCCAAGAGCCCATTTGGGGCCTTGGGTTCAGGTCCAGGAGCAGGTATGGGGTGATGTGGCAGTACTGTGGTTCCCAATGTGTGAGGTACCAAAACCAGCAACATTCCCACCTGACACTTTCCCTGTAATGTGTCTTCTGTCACCAGCAGCCTTGAGTTATCCTGTTCTGTGTATGCTAAGAGACCTACTCTGGTCCTTTGCTGTGTCCTCTGACCCTCCTGAGCCTCTGCCTTTGCTTCTTCCATCTTTTTCTTGTTATGTGTTTGTGATGATTTCTGCAGCCAACCTGGGACCAGAACAGTGATGTGGGTGAGAGGAAGGGGGGGGCATCAGCCCCTGAACTGCTCAGGTGATGCTTAGTTTGGGAACCCTGCAGACTGCATCTTCCAAGCCCCAAGGATGCCTCCCTCCCCCTGCAGAGATCTGATCTGCTGGAGGATGGGCATGGACGGGGCAGTGAGATATCAAAGAGCCTCATCCTTCCCTCAGCACTGTTTTGGGTTTTTTGGTTTTGCTTCAGAAAAGAGTAAAATCTTGTCCATCTTTAACAGGTGCATGTGTGAATGTAGCAAAGGGTGAGGGAAAGGTGGCACATGCCCCAAAATAAACAGTGGGGAATAAATGGTAGGTGCAATCAGGTGAGTGAAAGGTGCAGGAGGAAACAAGGAGGTGGAGTCTGGGCTGCGAGTCAGCTGCAGTTCAGTGGAATCTAGAGAGTTGTCTTTTCACAAACTTCTCTGCTGATTCAGCTCCTGGGAATAAACTGCCTTTGTTCCCAGCTGCATTGAAATGTTTATTCATTAGATTTTAATAGAGAAAGTCAAATCTCATATCCCTTAATCAGTGTTGGTAACTGAATGCTATTAATTGATTACTCAATACCTGTTAGCATGAAAAGCCAGCAGAGACCTTCAGTGACAACAAGCTTCAGTTCATGCATTTGTTCTGTAAATTATTAATAACTACTATTGATCTTCTCCCAACTGATGAAATATTTGTCTTTTTCTGAGAAGTAACTTCGTTTTTCTTTAACAGATAAACCAGATTTATTCAGGAGTTTTGTTGCTTATTTTTCCTCCAGGAGCTAATCTCTTCGCAAGTTGTTCGAAGGGGTTGTTCATGTTTACATACCATGTCTGTTTCTGTATTATGTTCTTCCTTGGTATCTTCAAATATTTTTGAGTGTAGTCAAGGCCACTGATCCAGCCAGATGTTTTTGCAATATAATTTCCTCAGTAGGAAGTACAGAAAGACCTTTATCTGTTTCATTACTGGTTTTCTCACCAACACTTATGTGAAAACCCAAGATAAATAAGCCTGTGAAACTAGGGGGAAAAAAAAGGCAGGAGGGTATGATGCTTTAATGGAAACATCTGCAGCTTTTCTTCAGAAAATGTCAAATTCTTTAGAAAGATAGGTCTACACTATTGTAGGAAAAAAAGGAACTTTTTATTATTTTTTTTTCAGATAGGGAAAGAAATAGCTTAACTGCAGCACATTGCAGCAGTTTCACTACAGGGCTAGGAAAGGATTGGGTTCTCCTACAGCCAGTCCGTGAGTTGATGACCAGAATGTTCTGTGGCCTCTCCCCAGGACTGCTATACTTTCTTCATTTTCATTTCATTCAGTCCTGCCATGTTAGGTTGGGCCATCTGTTTTTGCTGTCAGTGCTTTTTTTTTTNTGTCTTTCACGACTGCTTTCTGCTTGGAACAATCTGCTTGGATGACAACTCAAAAACTGCATGTACTAGGACACACAGAGGGAGCTGATTGCATTCTCATGGCAACAAGGCAGGGAGCCAGAAAGGATGGATAAATTAGGATGTATGAGTGTGGCTTCCAGCCTGGCCTCTTCCTGAACTTTCTTCAACACATCCTGTTGGTTCAGAAGGATGATACAACCTGCTGGAATGCAGCTCTCGTCCTACTAGAAATTCACATGTGGCCAAAGTAAGGACCTTGGTTTATTTAAATCCCAGTTTGTGTGCTGAAGTAAAAGGCAGAGATGTTCTTAGGAAGTTGAGAGGTTGTGGACTGGATTCCCTCCATTCCCTCCCTTTCTAGTTCCCTTCATTCCTGCAGCAGCTTGACACTCTCACCTCAAGGTTTGACATTGACATTTTCCACTGCAATTGTGAGGATTTATGACATCACAACTAAAAATGAGATATTGCCTCCTCTGTTTTTACTGTTACTTCACTTGTGTGTCTCAGCTTCAAGAGTTGCAAAATGGAAATAAAATGTATTAAAAAATGGATGAGGAATAAAACAATATTTTGGGGTAGACTTACCCATTCTTTTAATTCTTGTTGTCACACACAGCTGCACCTTCTGTCTCTTCTTAGTCAGACCACATATTCTTCTGGAGATGAAACCTATGACCTGACTATGTGGGAACTTTGCTACTCTATTTCAAAATATTCAGAGCTGGAAAGCAGAGACATAGAACAAGTGTCAGGAAAACTTCACAAATTTAGGACAGTCCTAATAATACTTCTTCCTTTTTTGTTGTTGTTGGGGTTATACAAAATGAAATGTTGGGGAGGACAGCCTTCTGTTTACAAACAGTAAAGCTGGTAAGTTCTCTGCCTGGCTGGGTGACCATCATACCAAGTGCTGGCTGATGCATCAGAATTCCTGAGCATGTGGTACAAAACTTGCTCAGCACGTGTAAAAATTGACAACCAACTGTTTAATTAGGTAACTTCAGTTCCACTTAATGATTATTGGGTTTTGAGGTTTTTAACTCCAGCACCTCACCACTCTGGCATAGTGTTTGCATGAAAAATTCAGGATTTGGATGGACAGCTATAAGAATATTTACATATCAAGTCACAAAAGCTGTGCAGTGCATATTCAGAGGTATTCTTTAATTGCTTTTTATCTTTTAGGTCTCTCAGCAGCCAAACTGCTGACTGAGTCAGGCTTGAATGTGATTTTGCTGGAAGCCAATGACAGAGTTGGTGGAAGAACTTTCACCGTAAGGGTAATTATCCCCAGAGCCATTTATATCCTACATATTCATACTTACAGTATGTGCCATATGGGGGGAAATTTCTGGAGTACCAGCAGGTGGGAAACTCCCTAATGTTGTACCAATAAGAGTAGGGAAATACTGGTGTGATGGTGGGGACGGAATATTTCTGTGATCTTGGGGCTCTGGAGTCACCCATTTGGGAAGGAGAACACGGTGAGCTAAGTTTCAAAACCATTTCCTGGGGAAAGACACTGCAGAAATCTCAATGGAAGAAACACCCATGAGGCCCCCTGTGCTGTGGAGAGTCTTGAGCTGAGCTGTGACATGGCCCATACAGAGTGGTGCAGGGCAGAGGAGTGTCAAGGCTGGTTGGGAACTCCCTTCACTCCTTTCTCCTGCTCTGTCTTGAAGTGGGACACCCCCTCTCACTCTGCCCATTAGAAGATCTTGCCTGTGTTGCTTCCCAGGATAGCGTGTTTTGAACTGGTCATTGGTGAGGTGCCTGACTGAGCAAGAGCTGCACAGGTCTCTGACTCTCCTTTCTCTGCCTGCCAGGCTCTTTCCTCTTTTTAAGGCTGTAATATAACAATGAGTGTCCAATTCTGGTTATGAACTCCAAATTATAATCAACTCACTGGTTATGAACTCAGTAATCACCACACCAGAACTCGACCCAAGAATTTGTTTTCCGTGGGGAAAAGAATCTTAGCCAAAATGCTCTGGGAGTATTTAATTTAATTTAATTTCATTCCTCTGGATTGCTCTTTTAACTTGAGTGCTATTTACAAAGGGCTTATCTCTTCTGGTTTTGTTTATTTTTTTTTCCTTCCCTTCTGTGTGTGATAAACCAGAATAAGCAAGTTAAATACGTGGACCTTGGAGGGGCTTACGTGGGGCCAACACAGAATCGTCTCCTGCGGCTCTCCAAGGAGCTGGGAATAGAGACATACAAAGTGAATGAAGTTGAGCACCTGATACACCATGTCAAGGTAAGAGATGCTCTCAAGCTGCTGCTGCAAACATAAACACTCTTGTGATGACCTTTCTCCTTGTTTTCCACTCTTGATGCTGAGGAGAATACCTGTTTGAGTATGCAGCATCTAAGTTTGTTGGTTAAAAAAATAAGCGTGTTGATAATGAAATCACCAACAAATTACTGTATTAGTATAAATTATGACTGCACAGATATTTATGTGTGTGCCCTGTGGGTGCATCCTGTTAGCTCATGCCTTGGTTCAGGTCTCACCTCTTAGCTGAAAGCTCTCAAGAAACTTTCTTGTTAATGAACAGTGCAGCTGTGACTCTTCTGTGCAGGTCAGCTCTGATAGGCACTGCCCAAAGTGTCTGAAAATCCCTTTCAGAAGTCCTGGATGTATCTCCAAGCGGGCTGAAAGTCTCTCAGGATGGGCTTCCTAAGCCAGTGACAATTATTACGCTGACAGAAAGAAGCGTGAGAGGTTGTGTCTGGTTTTGCTGATGGGGAGACTTAACGCACAGAGTAGCAAAATAGTAACTGCAAAAGGCTCTGGGAATCAGTCTTGTGGAGGCAGATCTGTTCGTGGTCTGAAATAGAACAGCTATGGCAAAGCTGTTAACAAGCCCACGTATTCTCAGTAGTCATTCTCCAAAAGAGCATCCTTTCTCCTTTCCTGATATAGAGCAGCACTGCACTTGCACAGAAAGGAAACTTTCCTTGTTAGACCCAAGGAAGTCTTTATATGCTTAGGAAAAGCCATTGTGCAATGACTGGCAAAATATTTGTAGTTGATGTTTGATCAGAGGTTAAAGAAGACACTGACAGTTTTTAAAACAGCAATAGAGAAAATATGTCCTGTCACGTTTTCCATTATTTTTTCCACTCAATTGTTATGAACAAGAGAAGTGTTCTCAAAGCGATTTGCTATGGTGACTGTAATTACCATTTCTGTGGTAGAACTAATGGGTACATAGACACTGCTCTGTTCTGTGTGCCTCTGTCATCATCTTCAAAGCCAAATTTTCTGTTTGTTCACAGTATATAGCCTTCAAATCTCCCCAGCAGCAACAGGAGGTCATGCCACGAGGGGAAACACTTGACATGGCCAGTCAGACTGCTCAGTTTTTCAGGGCAACCTGCTGTCCTAGCATGGTGGCATTCCAAAATACTTTCAGAAATCACTGTTTCTTGGAGTTGTTCCCAGTCAAGTGTTGAAAGACTTGAAGGAGAGAGATCCAGCTGCTGGCTGAGTACTCCCAAGCCTTGCTAAGAGCCTAAAGGTTGTATGGAAACAGTTTGTAGGCTCCACTGCCTGTAGGAGTTCCTGAAGAGAGGAGGGATAGGGCTGTGTGCCAGAACTCCCTGGTAGCCAAGCGAGAGGCAAAGAGAAGAGATAATTCCACAGTCAGTACCACATCCTTTGCATTTCCTGATTTCATTCATTTAAAATCCTTTGTTTCCATATTTCTTCTCTTTATATACAGTTGTGGGGAAGTATTAACATAGTTGAAGAATTACTCACAGTTAAATAATTAGCAGGTGAGGACTGTATAATCAACATATCCACTGTCTTGTGGCCGAATCTTCAGCATTTCATTTATCTTCGACACATTCCTCTTAGATTTCTGAGCCATGTGGCTTGTCCATGGTTTCCCTGAAAATGAGCAGTGCTTGTGTGCTCCTCAAGATCCAGGCAGTGCTTCCAAGTTGTAGATTCAAAGTACACAAAGGGCTGTGTCCCCCTGTGTGAATTTGAGTTCACATTCTGACCCAAGCTTTGTGACTGTGGCCAATTGTAATTAAATTCTGGACCACAAAATTATCCGAGCCCAGAGAGGCAATGAAACCTAAAGGTTTTAATTCTTTTGCTACACAAAAATCAGGCATCACAGTGCATCTTGTAAAATCAGCCGCTGTTTTTACTTATACCCAAAGGCAAAATCAAGCCTTTCATAGTTAATTAAATTCATTTTAGAGGCTTTTTAATACAAGTAATATATGCAGCTTCTTTGTACTATAAAATGAAAAGAATGCATTTTGTTGATCTCTGGGTGGGTCTCTGCTAATTAGGCTTTACCAACTTGATTGGGTTGCATGGTTCTTTTCTCCTTTAATCTTTTTTAATGCCAGGTTCTATTGTGAGATTATTTTTGGTCTTGCTTATATTGCGTGTGATATCTTCACAGAGACGCAAAATTATGTTTCTTGCCCTAAATTTTTTTTCTTTTCCCTCCACTTGTTAAGCAGCCTTTTTTCATGGTCTTTGAAAAGAGATTAGTATGTTCTTTTCATTTTTATAAATACTGGTTCATCAGCCTTAGTGAGAAAATTAGTAGAGCTCTGTAAGTAGTGTTTGGTAGGCAAATTGCTGCCTGAACACCATTGATTTTTCAATAGCCTAACTGAAATAAGGTTCATAAATCCAAATTTAAGAAGCAAAAGCAGAACTGTATGAGAAGTGTTCGTCTCCTAACAGTTCTCCCACTGGACAGGTAGGCAGATGTAAAATCTGTAAAAATGCTTCTTAAAATGAGATAACTTCTTAGCTGCCCAGGAGAGGATTCAGAGTCCTACCTTGGATATGCAAATTTGCAACTTTTGACTAGTGGTGTTTATTTTCCTCACCTAAATGACAGCTTTTGTCTTTTAAAAAAGCAAAGCTAAGAGCATATGGCCCAGGTAATTTTTACCATGTGACAGTCCCTGGAAAGACTGAAATATGAGAATGTGCCAATTTTTGTGAGGGTTTAATTAACAAGTTTTCTCTGTTAATTCAAGCTGTACTTCACTGCTGTGGAGTCTCATTAGCCATGCCAACTTTCTGGATTTTAAAACACAAATTTACCGTATTTTCAGTTGTAATGCAGGTTCATTGTCCAAGATAACTGTGGAACTGGTTAGCTCTGCTATCCTAAATCTCCGTGAGGAAACATTTCTTCGTGTGAATGGTTTGCCCAATGAATGTTTTTACATGATTCCTTCGTGCACTGTGAAAATGATCCGCTCTTCGTCCAGCTGCAGTGCCGACTGAACATCCTCTCATCCTATTTTCCACCAGAGCTTTTTATGGGATAATGCCATTAGTGCTTTCTGGAAATTCCTTATTGCAAAAAAAAAAATGGTAGAAACACTTGTTCCTTCTAATCTCTGTGCTGTCTCAGGGCAGGTTGTGGATAGTGCTAACAGCTGGCTGAGGTAGCTGGCAATTTTCGCAGCCTGCTGCACCTGAAGCATTCCTCATGTGGATATAACTGAGTTGTTTCTTTAGCACCAAAAAGGCCCCATTGCCATGGCACCCATCCAGGGGGCCTTTCAGGTTGAGATGCTGGGGGAAACATGAAGCAGCCCCTCCCCAGTCGCTGGATAAGTTCTTGACAGCAACGTGCCACCACATCATTACCTCAGTTAAGAGGATGGAGTTTCCTCATGGTGATCCCTCTGCCAGCAGCACTGGCTGGAGTTGTCTGAGGGCACGTCATGCCCACTCGAAGTTTGGCACCACTTTCATACAAGGATAAATAATTGACAGCTCTGGGGAGAGTGACAATGTGAACCCTGCCTGCAGCACCTCATGAAGGTGAATATTTAATCCTGTGCAGACAGTACTTTCAACCGGGACCCCAAATCTGCACTGATTTTGCCAAGTTACCTCCTGATCTACAGTAGCCCTGCAGAAAAAAACTTTTACAGCCCTCTTAGCTATCATTTATTTTCATAAGTATTGTGCTTATTAAAATGCAGTTTGCAGTGGTCTCGTTCAAGAATTAGAAATATGATGGTCGTGTTGTACTGGGATTTAATTAGCAGCTGGATAAGTGACTGCTGTATCTAAAGCTGCAGAATTTAGTGGTGTTTCTTCTGTGATATCTGTGATATATGCACTGAAGCTAACCAATATGATTTATGTAAGCTTTTCACCTGCCTTGTCTGCAAGTCTAAGGGCAGTATCTTCTGGCATAGTCTGTAGTACAGAACATAACTGCTTAAATGGATTTTTGAATGACTGGATTAAAGTGCTTTTGTTGTTCTTTGTATATCTCAATGAGAGTGCAGTCAGAGAATGGAAAGACTGTGAGACTCCCAGTAGCCATCAGTTAAAGCGAGGTGAAATGGCCTCGTGTCTTTTGTTTTCTCCCCTTTTTGCTGACAATTTGTAAACAAGAATTTGGGGAACTGAGAAGGAGACATCTGAATGTTGGAGAAGTTGGGCATCTGGTGTCTTGAAAGGGAAGCCAAGTAAATCCAAAGACGCTTAAATTCCTGCAGGGCCTTGATAGTTTAATGTATCTTTACTGGAGTGCAGATCTATGTTATTTTAACTCTTTACTGGAGATGAGGATGCAGATACTCCTGCCACAGAGTGCTGTGTCAATATCACACTCACTTGGAGCTTCAAAAGTGAGTCTGAGGTTGACCAGGCTCAAGCTGGTAAAAGCATCTTCCAGACCCCAAGAAGGGATATGCTCCAGTCGGAGAACGAAGAACAGCTTTTGGCAGGGGTATAGGAAAAGCTGGACTTGTTTGGTCTCACTGGACCTGCCCTGTAAATGGAGGGGCATCTTCTCTTTTCTCCATGCCAGCAGCTGGCAGTATTTGCAGCAAGAAATTTCCTAATTAGGACTTTTTAAATTAAAATATAGATATTTCTACTACAGCAGCTTAAAAGAAGCAATTATGGACAGGAAATCTGCCAACTGATCTCTGTCAAGGGGGGGCTGTAAAGCAAGGTCTTGCAAAGGGTGTTTATTGATCAGGAAGATTGAATGGAAAGCTGGAAGCTGTGACCTAATGGTAGCATGAGGATGAAAGCAGTAAGAAAAATGAACTGTGAATAAAATATGCATTTCCTAATTAAATTTGAAGGGAAAAAAAAAATCTTCCTGAGTCTTAGCTTTCCCAGACTCCATGGTCTGTTTGTGAGGAGACGAGGAAAAGGACTCGTGTTCCCACCTAGATTATTTAATTGAGGCTGCTGGGGGAAAAGCTTCAATTGCATCTGATTGTAGAACTGATTTTTGTTTTCCTTGAGAAGCTGATTAATGTCTACAGGAAAACAGAATTAGAGAAATGTGTATTTTATACTGGACCAACTGGCTGGGCATACTGGGTTTCACATGTCTGTAAAATTTTATGTAAGTTTTCATCTTTTTAGTGACCCCGAAGTCATGTTCTATGTAAACCCAGTATTCTAGCTGTGGGACAGTGTATCTACTCAGTTACACTGTGAGCAGATGCTCTTTTGAAGGCTTTCTTTCAACTGAAGCTTTACTTTTCTTTTGTTCTAATGTATTTATGCCCCATTTATCTGCTTTTTTAGAAGGGAAGGAAGATTTTTTTTAAGACTAATTCTAGAAATACTGAAAATTTTTCAATTGATTTTATCCATTTTGTTGACTGGTTTAATTCAGGTGTTGAAAGTCACATGCAAGTCCAGTATCAAAGAATATTTAGAAACAAAGTCCCTATAAATCTGTGCATCATAGAATACCTTAATTGTTTTTCTAAAGATGTTTTTTTAATGTCTGTAAAAAAAAATCTGATTCTAGTAGGAAGGAGAGTTGGTTAATTATTTTCAGAGCTAATTGGAACAAATAGTTATGTATATATATAGCTATATATAGAATTTAAATTCAGAGCAGATCCTCAAGATCCTCAATTTCACTTTCTATATCATTTCCGTGGTGTTGCTCTAATTCTTCTTTTTTTCAAGTATGACAAGTATTTAACAGATTGCATGACCAGTGTGGCAGAGTGAAGATGGACTTTATTTCCATAATACAACAGAAACAAGTTGTTCCTAATTAGCTCCTTTCCTTATCAGAATGCATATTTCAAGCCACTGCATCTGGCTGGCTCTGCAACACTTAAAATGGAATTAGTTTTCTTAAGGAAATTCCCAAGACATGTTGACATCCACATGATGGACTCAAATTAAATATTGAAAGATATTTGGAGGACATTTTGGCATGTCTTGGTGTTCCAGCTTTGTACCATCAGTTATACTTTTTCTTTTGCTGCTGCAGTTATATTTTTATAGATTTTCTTACCTTTAGAATATCTGTCAGTATAGTAACCAGCCACGCATTTGAGATCCTGAGCAGTTTTGCAATGAAGGGAGCTTTAATGAAGCTCAGCTCTGTAATAGTTTTAAGTAGGTTGTAAAATCTCTCTCATTTTGGTCCAGCTACTTGCCATTTTTTTAATTGAGAATTATGATTATACAAGAGGCTCAGTCTCAAAAATGTCTTGTTAGATGTTATGAATTAAAAACAAACAAAAAAACCCCAACCAACCAACCAACCAAAAAACAACAATTGCACCATTCCCCCCCCCCAAAAAAAACCCAAAAAAACATGCACACACCCCAGAAAAACCCAAAAAGCACCCCCCAAATAAACCAAACCAAAATTATACTTTTGCACAAGGCAGCAGATGAGAAACAGCATCTGAGACAGGTACAGAGTTACAGCGTGAAGTGACGCTTTTCTGTTGCTGATTTTCCTTGTCACAGCTCGGAATCTCATGGTTCCTGAGCTTTGTATGAACGACATTCCTGGGATTTTAAGCTGAGAAGGCAGGGTGTGTGAGGTGTACCAGTGCTGTGAATCAGCAGAGGGCACTACGTGCCAATAAACCCGCGTGGCTGTGAATTAACATGCAGAGTGACAGTCTTGGTGAAGCGAGCACCGGTTAGTCCAAGGTTTCGATGGTTTAGCTGAGGGAATATCTGTGCTCAGCGAGAGCTGACTTTATTTATAAGATGTTTATACTGTGCTATGAAAAATGCATGGATCATTGTCACCAGGGGCTTCCGTTCACAGTGCTGCATCTCATTCAGGCACTACCTGGGTGCATAATGTTTAGGGGAGCCTGGTGTTGTCCTGGGCCTGCAAAAGCAGGTTTTCTCCTGAGAATCCCACTCTGCATTGAGATACTGATATTTCCTGGCAGTTCTTTCTCAGCTAAAGGACTTTTAGCTTACTGTCACCTTCACAGGAGAAGGCACATGTGATCTGGTCCCTGTGCCCCCCTGAATGCTGGGGCTGATATTCAAGGGGCTACTGACATTCAGTTGTCATGTTGTGGGGTTTTTTTCCCTGTAATAACCCATTTCTGATGTCAGCTATTTGACCTGAAACAGACCTGATGTATGAAGAAATCTTATTTCTGCACGACTTACACGGGTCCGCCGTAACTCAGCCAAATGCTGGTTGACGTGAAACAGAAGGCTGAGAAAAATCTATTGGGAATTGTAAAGTTTGTGACAAGCACTGGGCTTCCCACTCCCCTGCTGGTTTATCCCTGGGACAGCTGGGTTGCACGAGTTTCTTCCCTTTAGTTTCAGCTTCTTCAGTGAGCTTTAGCCCCCACTGCAGCCACAGCCTTTGTGAGCAGCAAGTGATCCGTGCAATGGCAGGTAGATCTGCAAGTGCTGATGCTGCTGTTGTGTTTTTTGAAGCATTGCAAGTGGCATCATGAAACCATTTCTAAAATTTTATGTACTAATAAAAAAAAGGGAAAGGAATACTTCTGAGCACCGTAGAACTGCTGTTGGAATACCGTGTCAAATGATTGGAAGGGATGGTTATTGTTGATGGTTTTATACAGCTCTGATTTAGCTATAAAAATATTTGAAAAGGAAATGTTTTGTGCATCTTGGGGCATGCAAGGGCCTTGTTGTTCTTTAGAGATTACACACCACCAGGAGGCACAGAGAATGCTATTCCCAGCAAATAAGCAAATTTTGCCTAAATATCAAAAAGGTTTTTTGTGTTTGCAGAAATGCAAATTCAGCACAAGTGAAGCTGAAATTTTTTGGTTTGTTGGTAACTACTCAGAGCCATCTGTAGTCTTTCTTTGTTGCTGCTATTTTTGTTTCTGTGTAGAACCCAGTCTGGCAGTCTCTTCTCAAGCAAAATTCTGATTGACAGCTCCTGAAGTTTTGTTTGTGCAAGAAATGAGGCTCAGGCCTTAGGAGATGCCTTAGAAGCTCTTGAAAGTAACTTTCACAGGAAACTCGCTAACTTTGATGACTGTTTTTATTTTTTTTCAGGTAGAAGTTTGTTCCCGTTCTTTATGAGACTTATCACCCCAGATTCCTACACAAGAGACTTACCCAATATTTTCCTTTGGGCAGTTCAAATGCAGTGAAATAGAAGAACAGTGAAACAGAAATATGGTTTGTGTGCCTCTTAGCCGTGCACTCATGAGAAAGCACCACTGGGAATTCGTAAGACTTGAGTTAACTCAGAGAGGATAACTGGGTTAGGATTGCCTCTGGCAGACCAGGAAGCTCAGAACAAAATCAATAATTAGAATAACCCATTCTGATGCTGTCCTGGTTTTCTTGAGCACAGCAGTAGGCTTGTTTCATAAACCTTAATTTGGGAAATAGGAGGTACTTGAAACCAAACTGATAAGCTCTGGCTTTGGAATATTTACAGGATGCTGACACTAGTGAAGGCTCCAGAATTCAAAAGATGCCACAGTAAAAGTGACTTCTTGAGGCCATAGGGCCAATTATAGAATTTTAATGTGCCCCAAATATCTAAAAGGTGATTTCCAACATGTTTCAGATGTTATCCCCTAGGACAGGAAGGCATGTGGTCCGAGAGGTTTTGCTCTTCTCTCACTGCCCTTTGACAGCCAAGTATGAATGTGTGCCCCAGCATAAACTGATTCCATGTCAAGACATTCCGTAACGATACCCAGATGTTCATGCTGGGACCAAATGCCTCTGATGAAGCAAATATTTTCTGTTTATCTCCATCTACAGGGATCTATTTTCCTGATTCCAGTTTTTGTTTCCCTGATTTCAGTATTTTCATGAAGTTGAGCACAAAAGCTGTGGGAATGCACTTTGATTTCATGTTGAATGAAAAAAAATAAAGATAAGCCTCCATTTTCTGGGTGAACATGTGCCATAATGTCCATCCTTAAGTTGGAAGTGCTGGGTTTTCAACCTTGATGCCTCTGGCACATGAAGTGACTGAAGATCTACTCTGGCTGTGACAGAACTTCTGATTGAAATTTGGCATTGCAAAAACCATAATTTATCCTCCAAAGCACTGCAGAATTAAACTGTTGCCTTGAATGGATAAATGTTAAATGGATAAACTACTTATCCATTTACCAAATAATGAAATGCTTTCCTCTCCATTTTGCATTCTTCCTAACTTTCACCGCCTTAGTGTTTTTGACAAGGATTCCATTAGAGTCTTCTGTTCATAAAGACTGGGTGAAAAGCCATTTTCTTCTTCACTTTCTCTGACCTGTTTGGGAGTTTTGTAAACTGATTTTCTCTTATTCCTAGGTTTGATTTTCTTCTTAGTGATTTCTGAGTATCTTTCTCTTTGAATTAAAAGTCTTCAAAGTTATTTGTCAGCATTTTTCAAAGTTTTATCTCATTTTGTTATTTCCAGACCAAGTTTTGAGTCTTTCAGGATCCCTTTGTGCCCTTTTACTGTATCTTCTGGTACTTGCAGACACCTGCAGATTTGAGAAATGTGCTCTCAGACCCTTCTTTCACAGTATTAATAAAGAGGCTAAATCAAATCAGGCCTGACATTTCTTTGAGCAAGTGGTCTTTGGATACTTCCCTTCAAAAAGACACTGTTGTTGTTGTTACCTGGTTATAAATATTAAATCTTGGTGCAGTACAATTTTGTTAAGCCAGTATAAATCATTTTTTAGTGATGGATTGGTGTGGCACTGCATCAAATATCTATTAAAAGTTAGTACTTCTACTGTTTGACATTCATTGCTCACTTAAATACATAATTTAATATAAATTTTGAAAAATCAGCTGTGCATGCAACATGGCCTTTATTATTTATCCATCTTATGGATTCCATAATGCATTGTGAAAAAGCAAGTACCCAAATAATGCTAATGAGCCTTTCTTTGTGGATTTTTTAAGCTATTAGGCTGCCATCCATGAAGTCAGCCAGGGAAATCCCATGTAAATAAAACAGCTCTACAAATTGCTCATTATCTTCCACTCTTAATTAAGTTAGACTTTCTGAACATCAAGTAATGGAGATTTAGATACAAAAAAATCTGACTATTAAATATGTAATGATGTAATTAGGACATTGGTATTGGTCTCACTGTCCCACTCTGTAATTTACAGATAGGGGTCTTGGGCTGGAAAAATAGGTCTAATTAGTAAATGCTACATTTTCTGCAGGGCTGGTAATTTTTAGGTTAGCTGAGACTTTTTTTTTCCCCAGGAAGGTCTCTGACCTATGATTTAGCTTATGATAAAGCTTACCACAAATACTTTTGTCTGATTTTGAAAGGAAAAAAAACAAACTCAAACTTCTAAATGCAATTAACAGTTAAGTGTTTTCATGAAAAATTAGGAGAGAAAAAATTGAAATACACAAACAAACAAATAAATAAATATCCTTTTCTGGAGTGAACAGCCAAATTTTCAACTCAGTCAAACAATGGTGTTTCATCTCTTTTTTTTTTTTTGGTCTGATCTTAGTGACTCTACTGCAGGTTGTTATTTTGGTTGTCCAGAAGTGCCAAGTGCTTTGAAGGTGAAGTATCAATTCTTTGCTGACTTGCTAAAGTGTGTGTTGCTAATTCAGCTGTGTGTCACACCTAAACTGCACATGCAGAATAACAGGAATAACAGAATAAACACCCAGAGCTGGATTCCTAGGATCATGTTCAGGTAACCTTTGAGCATCTCCAAGGATGGAAGACACCACAACGTCTCTGGGCAATCAGTGCCAGTGCTCAGGCCCCCTCATGGTGAAAAAGCATTTCCTGATGTTCAGAAGGAACCTCCTGTGTTTCACTTTGTACCTCTTGTCCCGTGTCCTGCACACACAGACCATGCCCCATCAGAAGCTGCCACATGGATTGATTCAATTTGTGCTTTCTGTGAACAGAAACCTTTTGGTGCCGCCTCCCACGCATGGGACCATGATGATGGTGATCCCTCGGGGCTTTTTTATGATGTTTTTGTTTGTTTTTCATTTTGCAGGGTAAATCTTACCCCTTTAAAGGCTCATTCCCTCCTATGTGGAATCCCTTGGCCTACCTGGACTACAACAACCTATGGAGGACCATGGATGAGATGGGAAAGGAGGTATGGCATGAGGCACGGCAGCTGAATCAGCTCAGCCTGTCTCCATGAGGGGCACAGGGAAGGGATGAGGGTGCAGACAGGCCAAGTCTCTCTGCCTGGAACAAAACCAGTGCTGGCAAGAGCGCCCACACATTTTGGAACCCACTGGTGGCCAGAGTACATCTGAGAGTGGTCTCCTGCCAAGCTTTTCTGAATCCTGTGCTGCTGAGGCTGTCTGCATGCATCCCTTCATTTTTCTGGCCATGGGAATGTCAAGGTTTATGCCTGTGATTGATTTTTACCGCTTTTCCTGATGATTTGGTGGTACTTTAAGAGGCTTGCAGAACCCATTTGCCCTGTTTCACCCTGAAATTCAGCCTGTCTGTTCTAGTTTGTCACCAGTTTTACATTGACTGAGCTACAAAATTTGAGAAGAGTTTGCTCTTACTTGTCTAGATAAATGTGAGAAATATGGAATAACTTAGAGACATTTCTTAACTCTTACATGTTCTCTATTTTTCAATCTAAAAAAAAAAAAAAAAAGAGAAATGTTAAAACCAGCAAACAAACAAACCCCCTCCCCAAAAAGTATTCTCTGTTAAGTTCACTGTGTTACCTGCCAGAAATTTGCAAGCTGAATTAGCATTTAAAGACAAGATTATTTATATTTCTTTGCCACTCATTCACTAGCTGATAAATGCTTTTCTTTATGTCTCAGATTCCCAATGAGGCTCCATGGAAGGCTCCACATGCAGAAGAATGGGACAAAATGACTATGCAAGATTTCATAGATAAAATATGTTGGACAAAGTAAGAAACTTTTTAATATGCAATATAATGGCTTATATTTATGTACCTTAGAGCTCCAAATAAGGATTACTGCTTTGCAAACAGATACAGCTGTCACTAAAATACAGCCCTTTTAAAGAAAAGGGGTGAGAAAGTCCTGTAGTAATGGACCACGACACCTGTCAGCACACTCAGTAGATTCTGTTACATTTCCCTAACTTTTTAGACAAAAACAAAAAGAAATTATATTTAGGAAGGGTTATTTTTGAAGAGATGGATAGTACACTCCTCTGTTATGTGCACTTTCCTGCTCTTTACTGTGTGTTTTGCCTTTCAGAGAAAAAAGGTTGTGGTTACAGCAGGTTTTTGAATCAAACTCTTGATGGGACATTACACATTTATTCTGTGCTGGACCAGCTGATTTTACCAAAGTGCTATAAAGATAACCTTTGTCTTTCAGTAGCACTAAATCACTCTAGCACTCATCATTCTATTGTTTTGCTGTTGTACTATGTACCACCCAGGCAAACAAACTACTTCCTGTTTTTATGTATACATCAAAGCAATTTTTCTTTACTTGCCATTCAACCGTAGTTCGATTGTTTTTCTTCTCATTGAAGGGGGAAAAAAAAATCAAGCCCATTAATCCTGGTTGCTGTAGAGCAGATTGATTTCTTCAGCAACTTCTTCAGAATTGCTGAGTATCTGACACGTGGCTGCCATGAGCTGGAGCTTGGTGAAGAAACCTGGTAGTGCCCACTGAAGTTGGTGCTGTCATTGACATTTTTATGGAGCATTTTTATGGCTTCAGGCAGCCTCTGGAGAGCAACATGGCCTTTGTAGTTCATGTTGGGCCTGTTGGAGTGAGTCCAGATGAAGCCACAAAGATGATCTGAGGGCTGGAGCATCTCTGCTGTGAAGCTGGGCTGAGGGGATTGCTCAGCCTGGAGAAGATAAGACACCAGGGAGACTTTAGAGCCCCTTCCAGTGCCTAAAGGGGCTACAAGAGAGCTGGAGAGGGACTATGAACAAGGACATTAGTAATAGGACAAGGGGTTCTGGCTTTACACTGAAAGAGGGCAGGGTTAAATTTGATATTTGGAAGAATTTTTTTACCACGAGGGTGATAAGGCACTGGCATAGGTTGCCTAGAGAATCTGTGGCTGCCCCCTTTGTGGAAATGTCCAAGGGCAGGCTGGAGACCACCTGGTCTAGTGGAAGGTCTCTGCCCATGACAGGGAAGTTGGAAGTGATAAAGGACACTTTAAGTTCTTTCACCATTCTCCATCTCAGTGATTGTTAATAGACAGCAGGCTGCTGTCCAAAAACTTGGAATCTTCTGGTTCATTTTCACAAGAGTGACAATTGCACAGAAGAATGTAGAAAACCTTTCTCATTTGTACCCTTGTCCATATTGAGTAAAACCAAATGGAAATGTGTGCTCACAGCTGTGCTGGCTGGGTGAGCCTCAGACAGGTGGAGGAGCTGTGCAAGTGAGCAAAACACCCACACTGGTGCTCACTCAGTATCCCATAGCTCATGTGACTGCAGTCATGTTTTTTCCAGCTCTGATGGAATAAGACTTGACATTTTACCTGAATACTGGCATGAGCTGAAGATGCTTTTCAGATTTTATATGTGCATCTTGGCTTGATTTGCTAGGTTTGTTCAAGATGTGAGGTAACATGCTGCAGAAACTTCCCACCCTGGGAGGTAATGATCCAGAAGGGCAATCCTCTACTCTGTCCTCTTACCTAACAGACTGTGCAGGTTTGCTTTTGGCCAGAGCTGTGTGCTAGAAATATCCTGAATGCTCTTGGTTAAAATCATACTGCCATTTCTAGATAAAACATCAGGAACTGCAAAGCAATAGGAGAAGGTGGCAGAATCTGGTAGAATGTGACCACCATGTAATAGCATGTGCTTATAAAATATTAATAAATGCATATACATGAGGCAAAATATCTCATAGAGTTGATCGTATTTTACAGTATGTGTTTATACAGATGAAAAACTTACAAAAAAATTCTGTATTCCTTTTGGTTGTCAAGAATGACTTCAGAATGCACCCATTTTTCAGAAAAATGGATCAGCTTTGTAATTCAGTGGGGCTTTGCATTTTTAGGAGAGAAAGAAGATGCCTTTTTCTATATAGATCTAGAGCTCTTTGAGATAGCATGTTAGAGTTTTGGGGGTTTTTTTAAGTTTGAAGACTGAAAAAAAGAAAGGAGCAACCAAAAGTGGATTCTGCAGTGGCTTTGATGCCTTACATATGAAGTATCTATAGAATCTTCATCTCTGTGAGCTACAACACAATTAAACTGAGCATCTTCTGGTCCTGTTCATGTCTCTTTAAACTCCTCCTCAGAGTGAAGGCAGAGGGAAGTGTTTATTTATAACAGGAGGAATATTTCCCTGAGCCTTAATTACCTCTGTCTTTGTACACCCCAAAATCCTGTACAGGCTTATCAGTAATTTACAGTAGAGCTGCTATGAAAGAGCAGGTTACAGGACATAAAGCAGTGATCTCTTTTCAGACACGGGTCAACTTTCTGCTTCTGTGTTCATTACCACTGGATACCAGGACACTATTTAAAATACTGAGTTGAGCTATCAAAAGTATCCTTTCCTTTCCTTTTTCTTGCCAGATTCTGGCATGAATGCTGTCTCTTCTGCTATGGCTTTCCACTTACATTTCTTTCCTTGTTGTGTTCCAGCTGCAAAACTCCCTGAGCACAGGAGAGAATTGGGCAGTGAATGGATGCTGGCTAATACATAGGTCTTTAGATAATAGATAATTAGCTTGGAAAAGATCCCTAACTTTTTTTTTATGATGGGTTTTGAATAATCTCTGTGCCGTGTTCTTGAGGGGACATGAGGCATTCAGCAGGGGCAAACAGAGGTGCAGATCTGGTTTGTAACCCAGGAGCTGGGGACAGGGTGGTTTTGGAGTCCACTGAAGACAGGAGGGCTTGCTGTGCTCAATCCTGAGGCAAGGATGACAGGCTAATTTTGCATTAGTAGCATAAAGTGATATAATCTTGGGCTTTTGTGTCTCTCAATGCCCTAATTTGTCTGGAATACAGGAGAGTTTCATTAATATTTTTTTTGCAGAATTACTTGAAATGCGTTGCATAAAAGGAATTGATAATTTCCTTCCTTCAGCTAGAATTAAGGAATCCTTTGCCCCCACAGTGAAAGAAAGGTTGTCAAATGGAGGCTCCTGCCTACTCAAGAACAATCTTGTCAGCATTGTTCTGTTTCTAAATTAACTAACTTTCTTGTCTTTGTTGCAGAGCTGCCAAGAGCTTTGCAACTCTGTTCGTGAATGTGGATGTCACTTCTGAACCCCACGAGGTCTCTGCCCTCTGGTTTTTGTGGTATGTGAAGCAGTGTGGGGGCACAGCAAGAATATTCTCAACCACCAATGGGGGACAGGTACTGTCAGCCTTCACCTCCTGCAGCTCTTGGCTGGCCCTGGTTTAACTTCATTCTTTTGCTGGTTTGCTTTAGTCCAGAGACATCCATGACTTTTGAGCCAGCAGCACAATGATAACTAGTTTTATTCATTTGCTCTTTCATCTGGATCTTGAAAAACTGGTGTTGAAGATTGCTCCCTACTGAAGGCATTGCCCCCAGGGATCAGAAGATTTGTATCCGGCTTTTTTTTTTGGATACAGATTAAAACATGTGGTTTGCTTATCCGCATTGAAAAGAGAAAATTTTACTTATGCTTATTTCTGTCATGAGGCTGAAGCCATCCTTAGAACTGCTAAGAAGCACTTAATGGAGATAGCAATGTCAGCTGCAAGTTAATAGTGAAAATGTAGCTCAGAGCTGGGTTCCTAAGAAGCAAATTTCTGAGCATTGACACCATTAAGATTTTAAAATCAGTCTAAAGAAAGTGAACACCCCTGCTTAAATATGGTATTGCTTTGAAATGTTTGCAATCTGGTACATTAGAGCTGCTTCTGCATTTGAAGAAAGTAAAGACTCTGTTAAGGGTCTTCTACTTGAGAAGTGCAAATTTCACTAATTGTATCAGAAATGGATATATTTTTAGAAATGCTAATTATTTAATCATAAATAAAAATGCAAATACATTAACCATATTAAAATGCATGAATATGCATAGATAAGCAATTACTGTAGATAATTTAAGTTAAATATGTTTAATTAAATATTACTTGAATTCTGTACTATGTTAGAGATGATTTGAGTTGGGTTGAGCTACGGACTGCAGCAGAAATTTTTCATGTGAGCTATGTTACTTCTTACACCTTGTTATTTATTATGGAGGTCAGGTTTGCTGCTTCTGATACACAGAGCCCTGCAGGGATGAGTGAACTCAGAGAAAGGTTTGAAGGCTTAAGCACTTTTCAGAAGTCTTGCTGATTCACACAGGAATCTTTTTGGAGACCCCATTTGGAGAAGGGATTTTTTTACGAGGTTGCTATTGGTTGCCTTGGGAAGGCTGACCTGAAACAGAGGGCAGAGTTAGAGGATAAATTAGGTATTTATTGAGAGGTCTTTGGGGTACACCTTGGGCAGGACAGGAGTCTGACCAGGGGTACACCCCAGATGGACCCAAAATGGTCACAAAATGGACGAGTGGTCACAAGGTCTTACATTTTTATAAGTTTTATTTCTTTTGCATATTAGGGTTTAATTGTCCAATTCCAGCCTCAGGTTGTGAATTCTCATCCTTCTAGTTTCTCTCTTCAGTCCACCGTTGCTTATGCTTTTGGTCCTGAAAGTTGTCCTTGGTCTTCAGGAGGAAAAGGATTTATTTTGTCCACCTACTCTGTGAAGAGAGCTGACTGACAGTTAATATGAGGCTCAGATCTACAGCCCTAGGCAGCACAGAATCTGGAAAATGTGAAAGCTAAAACTTAAAGCATCACTATTACTTTTAGTTTTGACTAGAGTTCAAATGGTGGTCAGATATGGGAAGGATTTGAGAAGCTGCTGGAAAGAAAAAGTAAAATGGGTACATTTCCAGGTGAGACTGCAAGAATTCCTGAAAACGTTTTGATAACAATTAAAGAAGGAGGTTTGCTTTCAATGCCAAGAGAAATGCTTGTCACGATACACTCTCCATAAGCACTGCTCTGCTGAGCTGCCGTGTCTGTTTCAGGAGAGGAAGTTTGTTGGGGGCTCTGGGCAGATCAGTGAGAAGATGATGGAGCGCCTGGGCGGGCGGGTGAGGCTGAGGAAGCCGGTGGTGCGCGTCGACCAGTCGGGGGACGGCGTCATTGTGGAAACCCTGGACCACGACTTGTATGAGGTAATAGCATGTCCAGTATGGATGGGATGGGTGGCTACAAAACCTTTAACTTTTCCTCTTTGGCTTCTCCAAAGACCTGTACAAAAATGCAGCAGAGGATTAAGTGACTGTGACAGAAAGTCACATGTTCTCATTGTCCTGAAGCAGCAGCAGTGTAGGAGCTTTAAAGTGATGCCCAAAAGCAAAGTGTACATTCAGACTTTTACTTTCCTGGCATCTCTTTCTGTTCAGTTACCTTCTGAATTAGAGGATAATTGTAAGGTGTAAAATGTGATTTAGCAACAAACTTTCAGTGAAGAACGCTGCAAACTTTGCTTCCAAGTTGTAACAGAGACATGTGGACTCTTAGAGCACAGCACTTTCTTTTCAACACCAGGGGAAGGACAGCTGCCCATCACTGTGAACAGATGGCTCTTTATGTAAGGCTTGTTTGTTATTTAATGAGAAGGATTTTGTGAGGGTTGAGTTTTGCAATTCTTATGCTAAATGCCAAAATTGCTTCACGAGGTACATCCTGCAGCCTCCCCAGGTGTCTGCTAAGACCATTAGAGCAGTATACTTGTGTTGAAGTTGGGGAGAATGTATTTGGCTTATGGATAATCTCTTTTCCAGGGCAAATATGTCATCATTGCCATTCCCCCAGCTCTTTGTTTGAAGATTCATTTCAACCCACCTTTGCCCCCGATGAGGAACCAGCTCATCAACAGAATCCCCATGGGCTCAGTCATCAAGTGTATCGTGTACTACAAGGAAACTTTCTGGAGGAAGAAAGGTATTGCATTTTAATTGAAAGGAATAGTAGTGACAGAGAGAGGGAAGAGACTACCTGGCAACAGATCAGACTCTTGTTCAGAGCATGCTAAATCTTACAAGGAAACTTCATATTCTTCTATGCCATTTTTGCCTTCCCCTGTGGGAGAAACTTGAGAGATCGGTTGGGAGGAGCGGGTGGATGAGGGTTTAAAAAAAGGAGGTAGTCATGAAGGGAGAATTCATGCCTGTTGTTTACTGCCTTGGTTGTTCTCTTGTTCTCTCCTTGAGTGGCACTTGGGTATGAGATGAGCCTCTCTCACTTGTACAGGGGTGTAAAGGTACCAAGTGATGGGTGGTGGAAGGCTCTGCAAATATTCTGCTTTCTGGATGGACTGACTGGTCAGCATTAATTGAAGGTGTCTTCACACAGACATCCCCAGCTGGGCCAGTCATCCTGGGCTCCTCTTACGTGCTGAACGCTTCCATCATGACTCCTCCTTTGGAATTTACTGGAATCCAAGGCAAACTGCAATGCAGTAACACCCGCTTCTCATTATTGTCTATTATGAGCCCACATCTGTTTGCCTACCAATATCATCCACCCCCCATCTTTGTAAATGAACTTGAGGGTTGTGGATCCTGTCTTGTTCTGGCTATCAGTCTTGGGATGGATCAGCAGGAGGTGGCTGAGTATTTTACAGCCTCTTGGAAGCTCCTGTGCTTTGATTCATGGGTTGTGACTGCTTTTCCACCTTGTTCTTGCCAGGCTATTGTGGTACCATGATGATTGAAGATGAGGATGCTGCAATTGGTCTAACTCTCGATGACACTAAGCCTGATGGCAGCTTTCCTGCCATCATAGGGTAAGGGACAAAGAAAGTGTCTTGTCTAGTTAATGCTTTTTATTTTGTCTTAGAGGCAACAATTGAAATGGAAAACCTGATACTTTTGAAAGAAAATACTTAAAAATAATTTAAAGTTGAGTTTCTCAGTGCATGGTGATGTTCTGCGATTGTTTTACTTCAAAATTTTCCTCTATGATTTCATTACTAATTAAAAAAATTAAATTATCTCTTTCTACATTTTATCACTGTTATCTTTTGCCTCTGTGTGTGGCAAAGTACAAACTTGGAGAAGAGGAAAGGAAAAGAAAGAAAAAAAAGGATGATTGCAAAAATGTAAAGTTTTCTCCAAGTACTTCATTTCTAAATGAAAATTTGTTTTCTAGAATTAAATTTTATTTTGTTCTGGTTATTTTAGCAACCAGAGAATATGATCAGTCTTAAAACTTTTATTAAAAAATGATTTCCAACTCAATCCCAGGTTTCGTGTTGTTGCTATATGCCTGCACCCAAGGCTGTATAAAATTAAAGTAATTGAGAAATAGCTCATGCAAATATTCTAACATGAATTTCAGAGTGACTCCTTCCTAAATGAGTCCTGCAAGCAGCAGGTGGAGCATTATGAAGAGAGGTGAAATGGATGTTTTTATTAGAGACCGTAAAGCTATGGCTGTGAATCACAGCATCTCATGATAAGTTCTTGGCATTTTAAATAATGCAGGAAATGTAGCAGCATAATGGGAGTAAATTGTTTGTGGTCTTACAGCTTCATTCTTGCTCGGAAGTGCAGAAGACTGACAGGTCTCACGAAAGAAGAAAGGTAAGTACAAACCCTGGAGATCTGTGTGAAATTCCAGTCAAAATTTTGTTATAAATGACCAGAGCAGGAAAAAAATGCCCTGATTTGAAGGAATTTGTCTGTAACCTGTTGCCAGTAGGCAGAAATTAAGAAAGAAGGTGCCTTATTTGGTTTTGGATGAAGGATCCATGGAATTCCACCATAGGTCTGGCCCTTTGGAAACTCTCTGGGGTCCTGGTTCTTATTTTCCCACAAGGTTTCTCTGCTTATGTGACTCTTGCTAAGGAACAGCTTGAAGGTGCTGAATATAAAGTGGTGTAGATATTCAGCTGGAAAGTGTCCAGGACCAGCCTCCTTCCCCACTGCTGCCTCCCTGGCTTCCTGCAGGTGCCCTGAGCTCTTGGAAAGCTTGGCAGAAGGGAAAGGTTTGGCCTCTGTGTTTGATTTTAATCTTTATTTTCTGTTCACCCTGGAGGGTCCTTTCAGTGTCTGTAACTTAGTGCAACTTGAACCTGTAGCTGCTACGAGCAACCTTCAGCATCCCAAAGGGATCAGAAAGCTGCCTCCATCTCTGCACCCTCAGTGTGGGGAAAAAAATGCCTTTCAGGCACAGATAAAGGTCATTTTACTGTCTTCTCTAAACAAATCTCTGCATAAAGTAGTGCTCTTTGGTATATTACTAAAATAGAACTTATAAAGTAATGATTTTTTATTTTCCATCTCACTGATTCACTGTATCTGATCAAATCAAAGCTGCAAGTAGAAACTGGATTGTGACGAGAGCCTTGGTTTGACAGGGAGAAAATACATTTGATTTTAAAGCGTGATAAAGGAACACTGTGCCCAAGTAAACATTTTTACAGTAATAGCTGGTCTAACTAGAGAAGATGCAGTCATCTCAGATAGTCTGGCAGTCTGGGGATAATGGGTCTAAATGGAGCTGTTTATGTCCCAGTCTTTTCAAATGACAGCCTGGTACCACAGAGCCCTTTTAATTTTGGCAGGGATGGCCAAGCACTGAGGCCCAGCAAGTACCAGATGATAAAAGTCATGTAGGTATTGTGAAACCCAGTGTGCCCAGCATTTTGAGCCATCCTGAGCAGCAAATGGTGTCTTACACTGTGTGTGAATACCCTTGATACAAGTGAACATTTACAGTCTTTGAGAACAGCTTTTCTTTCTGTGAAATTAGGCTCTGTTTAGTCCTGGCTGTTTGCAAGGCACCATCCTTTTCCCTGGGCATTGAAAGCACTGGCACAATTATCTGACTCTGCTGCTGCCAACAGCCAAGTTTTATACAAGAGTTTTGAACTCTTTTGTGAAATAAATCTCAGGGTGGGAGGGACTTTGCTTTGGTAGAGAATGGTTGTGGAATATGCTGGCTGTGCCCTGGTGCAGGACATTGTGCTGAGGACTGGGTGAGGGTTTTGGTAATCTTTGGCTATGAGAAGCAGGATGCAGAGTCGGTGGCAGCTGTCCTAAATCATGACTTGGAAGTTGTGGGAGAGGATGGAATTCTTTTTACAGCTAAGCCAGACTGAAGGGAGTAAATTTCACTGCTGCCTTCCAGCTGGTCTCCCCAGGTCAGGTGCCAGTGGTGAGATTGTGCCCTGCCTTTCAGAGCTGTGCAGTGAAGGCCATGGCATCACACACATGGAGTAAGAGACCAGGAAAAGAGCTGAGTGTTTGCATGTGCAGTTCTCAACTTCTCACTTCTTCAGTGTGACTCTCAACAGGAGCTTACCTTGATAGCTCCAGGCATAACATTCCTCTTACTTAGTGCTTATAGCAATTTCACAGCTGAGCCCAAAGCCAAGGAATGAGGATTTTACTCACTGTGTATTCCATGTAGTGTTATGTTCCATGCTAGCATTAACTATAAGTCCATTAATAAGAATTTCTTTAAACTTCTCTAGGACAAAAAGTGCAGAGAGACCAGCAAGATGCAAAGATTGCTCTTATTAGGGGTAATGTCCTCAGTGATTGATTTATGTTGGTACAATTCAATCCTTTGGAAACTGCTGGTTTGGTTTTTATTTTGTCTGCTCATTTGAGTTTATTTTTTTCTTGTCAAATAATACCCTATTAATAATGAATAATTCCTTCCAATTTCTACACTTCTTAAGAGTTTGAAGATACTCTTGACCTGAAACTTAATATTTTCCTTTGCACAGCTATCTTAAGCCAACTCATCTGTGTTTGCAAGGTACTCAGCACACAGCTGTGAACTTGCACCTCAGTTGGCCATAAGTGACAATACCTACCTGTCACTGGTATGCCATCTCCAGGCTCCCTGGAGGGTCTGCAAGTCACTGTGGAAAAAGGACAGGGCACAGGCAGGTCTAGAGGGGTCTTTCTCATCCCTGCCATGGTTCTGGGAGAAGCAGAAGCAGATGGGTCCCAAGGTGATAATTCACTTTCCTGTGGAGCCCTGTGGTGTTTCTGACCTGCCCTGAAAGGAGGAATTGATGGCATTTGTGAGAGCTGGTGGGCTGACCTCAGCAGAAGCAGAAGCAGGATCCAGTCCAGCCAGGACTGGATCCTGCTGTTAAAATGGCTTTGTTCTGTTCAGATACTGGGTAGGTAATGGTGGTCTGCAGGGCACAGTGCTCACCTCACTTATGGAGAAATTGGGAAGTCGTCCTTTTCCTTACAGCTGGTGCTGGCTTTATGTCACTCCTGACTGCAGAGGAATGTTCATATTCAGGTCCTGGAGCTCTCTGAGCCCTCCTGGCCCCTCACTGCTTCTGGAGCAGGCTGACCCTTGTTCTCTGCTCCAGGGCAAAAGGAAGGGGCTGTTTCCTTCCCCAAGGGCCACAGCGCTTCCTGAACTGTAGCAACCTTCACTTTCTTGCTCAAGCTCCAACCTGCATGTGAGGACACCTTCAAGGTCCTTCAAGTCATTCTGTTTCTCTTCATCCTCTTTCCATTGCCCTCTGAGTTCAGCTGCTCATGGGTATAGCTGGGTTCCTGTAGAGCTGGGTTGCTTCTTACAGCAATTATGTATGGTTTCCTCATGTGCTTTTATAGCTGAAAGGGCAGCCCTCACAGTTACAGAGCTGGGACTACTGTGTTTCTGTGCCCAGCATGTCTTTTTGTGAAGCACTGGATTTTCTTCCTGAAGTAAATGTCTTTCCAGAGCTGTGTTTGTTTTCCATAAATGTTATTTCATCCTGATCTTGCTTCTGGGAATTGGTGCAGCGTGGCTAAGAGTAAGGCCCAAGGGCTTGTAGGAACAAACTTAATTGCACTTGGGGCTTGCTACAGAATGAAGTGTATTCAATGATATATAGACTTATGAACTTAAATCAGGAGGAAATTTTATATAAACAGAAATTAAGTACTGATTCACTGAGAACCACAGTATATTGAGACCTGCCTCTTTGTAGGTACAAACTGTAAGTTAGGCAAAAAAGTGCAATGCCTTACTACTTTTTTTCTTAACAGCCTGGAGACCATTTGGATAATTTGGGGGTGTGGGTTGCTGGAGAACAGCTTGCAAAACTGCTGGAAATTCAGCACTTATGCAGCACAGGAGCTTGGGTTATTTCTAGTGATAATTTGGGGTAGATCCTAAAAAGCTGGAACCTCAAATTCAAGCATATACAATACTTGTCCTCTTAGAAGTAGGGTATATTCAAAGTGATTTGTTTTCTCTTTCCTCACACTGAAGTCTCCTGTTTCTTTTCTCTCGCAGGAAGGCAAAGCTGTGTGAGCTTTATGCAAAGGTTCTGGGATCAGAAGAAGCTTTACATGTAAGCACAAAATCTCTGGAAAAGGTATCTTTGGAAAAGGTACCTGCTGTGGGAGCACTTGCTGCCCTCACTGGAGGAGTGGAGAGAAGATTCTGACGAGCTTGGGTTGGATTTGACAGTGAGGATAAGAACAAGCTTTATGAACATTAATGAAACATTAAAAGATGTTTTTGTTGATATATTCTTGTCCAGCTCCATGGGTGGGATTCTCAGTTCTTGCCACCATAAACCTCAGCTGCTGTCACACATGACAGGCTTGCTTTCCCTCCCTGTCCATGTTGTGTCTTCTCTCTTACTAGTTGTTAAGATCCACTGCTGCACGTGTTGGGGTTTTTTCTTTTGCCTTTCCCTTGCCTTCTCTTCTCTCTAAAGATAAATGACTCTTAGGGTTTTGTGTGATCTCACACTTAGATTATGCGATTAATGCCGCTTCTACTTTTAAGAACAATTTTACAGGATTAAAAGTTGTAGACACCAATCTGGAGAACACATGACTTTCAACACAACAATGTTGTACACAGAACCATGCAAGTGCCACACTTTGCATTTTTAACAGTGTGTGTTTGTACCCAATGTACCCATTACAAGTATTACAACTGTGTACACCGGAGGTTAATTTTGCTTTACATGGCTCAAAGCATAAATTTGTGCACAAAGCAGAAATTAACATTGACAGATTAAGAGGATTATGCTCTACAATGGCCAGATTAACTAGTTTTTTAGACAGTGTATTCCTATTTTAAAAAAATTAGGGCTTATTGTGTTGCATTCATGCTGCATTAAGAGACTTGTTAAATGTGCTCATCTTGTCAGACGTTGACACGCAGCAAATGATAAGCTGTTCTTCTCTGCTCTCCCCTCAGCTCTGTTATTAACTTCCTCGAGACTTTGTCCTTTCCCTGAGTGAATTAATCTCTGTTTTACAGCCCGTGCATTATGAAGAGAAGAACTGGTGTGAAGAGCAGTATTCTGGGGGCTGCTACACAGCCTACTTCCCACCAGGCATAATGACTCAGTATGGAAGGTACAGTGTCTATTTATAGTGGGCTTTGGAGTGGTAAGATAAGAGCAAGTTAATAAATATCCTCAGAAAGGGTCATAAATCCTCTGTCACTGTTCGCTTTATACCTTTAAGATCACTGGGGGATGTTTTAAACAGATGGGATAACCTTCCACTTGTCTCCGTTGGGCTTTATGATGGATGAGTACAGTTTTATCCACTCCTGTTATTTGGTGAGTTCAGCTGAGGAGGTTCTGAGGAGGGAGCTGGGGAGTTTCCACCGCCTGCTTACAAAAATGGCTTTGGGTATTTGAGATCAGTGTAACCATTTCAAGCACGCCTTTAGCTGATGATTTAAAAATACTGACAGAGGGTTAGTTCTTGGTGACACTGATGGTAATGAGGGATTTCTTTGGAACATTCCTTTCTTTTTAGCAGTGAAAGCTTAATATATTGATCACTGTGCCATTGTATACAGTCCTCTCCCACTTAGGTTTTTGCATGAAAATAAGATTTACTAGCAAGAAAAAGACTTACTTCAGACTGGTGATTAGATTTAGATACACATGTTTTAATGTGGTAGGAAGAGCCATACTTCTGAAGTTTAAGTTCTTATATTTTAAAAATAACTTAGAGCAATAAAGCAGTTCTAACAAAGAGCTTGTGGAGGCCTTAGTATTTAAAGTAATTAAAATGATAATTATTGCAGATTCTGGCAAAAACAGAGGTAAAACAATGCTTTTTGTTTATTTACTTATTGCTTCAAATATTAAGGGGATATATTTCAGAATGCTGCACTGTGTCAGTAATGCCTGGCACTGGTACTTATGCCACAGGCTGGAACTGTGAGATAGTGTAAGTGTCATCTCAAAATAGTTGTCCTTTTTACCTCCAGTTGTTGTTTTCACCTATGAACAATGGAAACATTTTAAAAATGTGAACACTGGCATGTTCACTGTGAGAAATTAAATGCAACCCAGATTCCTCCTCCAGCTCCACTCACCCAGTGCTATTATCTTCAAGTGCTTGCTGTCATTTAAAACACTTTTATTCCAACATTAACCCAGCTATTTCAATTCTTTCCTGATGCAGCTGATGTGACTTTTTGCTTGTCCCCCTCCAGGATCATTCGGCAGCCTGTTGGCAGGATCTATTTTGCTGGCACAGAGACAGCCACTGAGTGGAGTGGATACATGGAAGGGGCTGTTCAGGCTGGAGAAAGAGCAGCCAGAGAGGTACAGATGCTCAGGGGACACTGGAAAATGTCCTCTGGAAAATGAAAGATCATGTGGTTGGAGGGGGAATGAGACCTGAGTGTTGACAGCTTCAGGTGTTCTGAATCTTGGTGCAAATCCCCTGCAAAGGGGGTTGACTTACAGAAAGGATGGAGGTTTTGTACTTAGATTTGGAGTGTTGGAAAGGGCTCTGGCTATTTTGTCAAACTCTCCCCTTGTTTCTAGGATTAAATTCTTTCTTCTTTTACAGAAGTCCCAAATTCTCCCTCACTCATTTTCCTCCCAAATCTGTTAATCATCATACTGAGAGATCCTGGCTGTTAGAGTGTGGGAACAGCTCAGTTCTGCAGCACTGCACACCAAGCCAGGCTCTTCCTCAATATTTCCAACTGTGAGGTTCCACTGAGACAGCCTTAACACAGAGTCACTAAACAAGGACTTAGATATTTTTCTTCTGAGAAAATGCCAATTCCCCGAGAATTTTCAGGAACATTACAGTTTATGGAGCAGCAAAAGAAATTTAATCTTTGTTTTATGAGATGAAGTTCCCTTGTGGCTAAAAACTAGTCAAGGAACACATATTGTCCTGGAAGGAATGTGTAGAGTTCATCTAGCCCATACCCCTGCCCCAAGAGACAAGATCAATTGTTCATAAATTATCCCATTTGAGAAAGTTATACCTAAGGTGCTCCTGAAAAACTCCAGAGGCCTCATGATCTCTCTAATGTAAGGACATTACAGCAAAGCCTCCATAGACCTCAGCAGAGGAGTAGATAAGTGCACTTGACTGGTAAAAATTTTGATGCTTTTCTTTTCTCGTTTACTTATGAAAGGAAAATGTGTTGAAAATTCAGTGCTTCTCACTCTCCTGCATGACAGGGTCCATGAATCTTGTCTAGACTCAAAGCCCCTCATGAAAGATGTTAAATCTTAAATCTACAAGTGCCTGGAATAGAAAAAACATTATCATCACCATCTTGATTTTATTTCACTGTAGAAGAAGTTAATCTTGATGTCTTGCCTAAGTATAATTTCAAATAGTCTTTGTTTTCCTATTGATCTCTGCTATCTTTGATACTTTGAATGGTAACTTCCCCATTGCAAAGGTTTTTGTTTTAGTTTTGCTTTTCTCAGGCTGAAAATAGTGGTTTGTCATCACTCCCAGGATGCTGTTCCTCTTCCTACATCATGATAAAATTTGCCAAACAAGCTGTTCCTTGTAGCCGGTGTCTTCACATCTCACTTTGCCATGAGTGTCTGCTTAACTCTTAGTCATAATCACATTATCCTGGAGTGGCCAAATTCCAATATCTTGCATGGACCAACTAAGCATAAAGAGATTTTTCTGTTACTGTTTCTATGTTCCACAAGGAGGAGTGTCTTATTAAATATCAGCCCTCCCCAGAAATAAGTTGTGCAAGGTTGAGTTTTCTTCTAAAATTTGAACACACTGGGATTCATGTGCTCAGTCCTCATGCCATTTTTAAACAACAATTGAAGCCAGATGTTTTTTCTGTCTTGAAGAATCAATGGTACTTATTGACAAATGTCATTTACTTTCAGATACTCTTTGCTATGAGGAAAATCCCAGACAGCGAAATTTGGAAGCCAGAACCTGAATCGGTTGTAAGTATTTTTGTAGGTAAAATGGATTGAGGGTTTTTTTCCTGCTGTTTTGCTGATGAGATAATTTTTTTGTCTTTTTTATATAATTCACTAAATCAAAGCATTAATAAGCCACAATAAACTTTCCCTTATTCACCAAAATTGCTCTTCCCTATAAAGGGAAGAGGATAGAAACCCATCTGACAAGCCTGTAAGGCAAGATTGGAAAGAGCTGCACTTCTTAACTGGGCTGTGAATCCTTTCTGTATGTATGTTCTTCCCTTTGAGCAGAAAATCTGGATACACTGCTTCTTGCTAAGATATAACTGCTTCAGCCCAGTTCTGTTCCTGCTGCAAGAATCTCTCAATTTATATCCCTCCTCTCACAGTGGAGATGTTATGTGGATAATGGATGCTCTCCCCACAGGATGTGCCAGCTTTGCCCATCACTACAACCTTCTGGGAGAGGAACTTGCCATCTGTGCCAGGACTGCTAAAGCTGATTGGATTTTCCACTTTCTTCACCTCTGTGGCTGCAGCTGGGTTATTTGCCTACAAGAAGGGACTTCTGGTTCGAAACTGAAAAAAGGTGCCAACTCAAACCTCAAAACTGAGGGATTTTCTTTTTTTTTCCAGAGGTTTTCTTTTGTCATGTGCTTTTCTGTTTCCAAAATCTGAGGAAGAGGTGAAGACAGTATAGAAAATAGGCTGGAGAGAAGGGATGTAATAAAGGGATCCATATTGAATAAGAACCCCTAGAGTCCAGGCCTACTTCTAGCAGTAACTTTTTGGTTATTGAATTTCTGGGGTACCAAGTGTTATCACTTGGAGATTTTGATCCAGATCTCAGAACAGAAGTGACAAAATAACTCTTGAAAGCCTATTGTGATGTGATTTCTGCTTGGTTTTACTCTTACATCAGAACAAGACCCTGAACTCCCAAGTCTCCACAGGCCTTATTTGTACTGTACTGTACAACAAAATCTCTACTTGTAAACAAAGGATTTCTGCCTTCTTGTGTGGTAGACTGGAAAAAGAAATCCACAGCTTACAGAATAATCAGATAGTTCATGCCAGTTACTGGTAAGAAAATGTTTTTATTTCTTACCCAGATATCCAGAGCCCAGCAAGCACCTAAGGGACAAGCCAGGCTAAATTTATCCACCTATGCAAGTGCAACTATAGGATGCTGGCATTTCCAGTGGCATATATGTCCTACGATGAGCTAAAGGACAATAGTTCTGCTATGTTTGGCAGTGTGGATGAATTTCAGGGTCCTCAGATGTTTACAACATCTTGGCTGTCCACAGCAGCCTGGCTCAGCAGAGCCAGTGAAGTCTGTCCCTGTGAGCACCTTGAGGCTGTCTCTGGCCTGCAAGGGCACAGTGAGCTTGAAAATGTAGTGTTAGCATTAAACAAACAAAATAAAAGCAAAACAATCAAACTAAAACACCGCCCCCAACTTATCTGTCCCCAAAGTCTTGCTTCACGCTTCATCAGATGTGCTGATTCAGAGTTTTGGTCTTTCCTAACAACCATATTGATGGGATTAGCACTTCCACTTCTGCCTGCTGTGCTGTGCTGCACTGACTACACACTTTTGATAACTAATCAGGGATCTAAATGATAGGGACATCAAAGAGAATTGTGGATTCGAGAGTCACGTGCAGGTGCCTCTGCTCTCCTTAGTTTGATACTGTTCAAACAATAGGGGAGAAAAAGAGAAGATATAAAGCAGGCACTGTGCAGGAGTGAGGGAAGAAGTAAAAAAAATCCACTCACCAAAACCTCAGTGTCTACCTGTCAACATGTTGGTACCTTGTAGACATTTCTGCTGTGTTACCTGTGCACAAGATGAAGCAGGAAGACACAGGTATGGCTGAGAAAACAAGATCTGGTGCACACGAAGTTGGAGATGTCTGGAATTTTTCAGAGCCTGTTTGCTGCACTTCTCCCTTCAACGAGTCGTAATTTATATGTAAAAAATATTGGATTGCAATAAAGAGCCATGGAGGGAAGTATAATAATAAATTCAGCAACTGGTGTGAGCAGACGGTGGAGGAGCTGTATCACCAGTCTCAGGCAGACTTTTTGGGCTAACATCTGATCTTGCTTGTGTAGAGCAGTACTTCGTTCTCCAAATAGTCCCATGGAAATTTACTGAACTGCTTGGAAAGCTGTAACGTTTGTGAGCAGCACCTCGCTTTCTGGCCCTTAGATTTTGTTCTTTTTAACTTGATGTGCCGGCTAAACATCATCTTGTAGCAGCAGCTTGGATTTTATCACAAATGAATAGCCTCATAACTGCCTTTTAAAATGCATGGGGGAACTTTTCAGGCATAAAGATCTTTAAGGCAGAAGAGGAGTGCAGCAGTGTACATATGGACTCTCTGGTTGTATCACATCGAGCTCTAATTTGCTGGGACATCTGCCTACTGCAGAGAGTTCCTTCGTGGCTTTCTCTCCCTGTGATTTATTTACTAAATTAATTAGGAACTGAAAGCTGAACGGGAAGTTCAGAGCTTTTGCAGCTCACACAATTCTCAGGCCCCAAATAAACACAGGAACCTAAATTTGGGAAGACATTTTTAAAGTCTTGGCCCCAATATTTGTAAGTGCTAGACAGTGAATACATACGTTACATATAAAGAGTTGCTGCATTTGCAGATGATTTTTCTGCCAAAACCGTTTGGAATTCAAGTCCTGCTTCTGGCCTAGAAATACTCCACATCCTCTAAAGGGGAGCAAATTCATGAAACTAATGAGGATAAATTTGTTTTATTCACATCCAAAATGTATTTCTCTCTTCTTTGTTCCTGAATCTGGCAGAATTTTTTCCCAGTTTAACAAGATCGTGTTGTGTGCCACAGGGGGAGAAGTTCCAATCAAAACCAGAAATTAGGTAGTTACAACTGAACTAAATCATAACCTAAGCTTTTCATGAGATTGGCCAATTAAAAAATTTTTTTTGAAAAATTTCTATACTTACAAACCTTTCTTATTCTTAGTTTCGAAGCAAAAGAAAGATGGAAAATAAATAAAGCAATCCCACAAAGCATTTCTCATCTTATTCTGCCACAGCCACAACTAAAGTAGGTGAGACAGGGAATCTCAAAATAAATTTGGATTCCCTGAGATTTCTAATCAAATCTGATTGGAAGCTGGGAGGTCTGAGTTGTGACATCTGTATTAACACTCTAAAGTCTCTGTCTTCTTCCTTGCAGACTGCCAAAGCTTTAGGAGAGCTCTCTCTGTCTTTACAGCTGCGTCTTGCTATGGTTGTGCTGTGGACCTTACCACCACTATGGGATGAAAAAAAGGATTTGCTGCTGTTTTCTCAACATTTTCCACACAAAAGGAATACATGGCACCTTGTGTACATGGATGCCAGCGTGAGGAGGGAATTGACAAATGGAGGTAGAGAATCAAGCTGCTTCCCTATGGGTAGAGGGAACTGTTAGCACTGGCTTACACTTTTGAAATTAAAATTCACGCCAACCCTTTGAAGAGAGGAATGAAGTCTGTTTTAATGGATACCCAGTCGTGCTGTATTCTTAATTTATTAACAGATTTGATGAGACAACTGCTATCACGAAAGTTCTAAGAGTTTACCAGCTTTGTAAAATGTACTATAGGAACAACCATGGAAATAATTGTATTTGTCTCTTAGGAACTGAACTGCATTACCATGCCTATTTTGTAATGCTCTTAAGAGTTTACAAAACAAGAAAAAAAAAGAAATTTACTTTCTTGTACACTGTTCTGGTAGCCACTGTACAGTGCAAGGAATGACGGGTCATGGTGTAGAAATCTGTTAACCAAAGTACTTGAACTCTAATTGTATAAACTACTCAACAGTAACAAGGATGTGAGCATTCTGAGGCAGCCCCCTTGTCTTCCCTTTAATTTGTGCATTTTTTCCCCAGTGCAAATCTTGATTCCAAATAGTTTATCTGCTCTCAATACAAAGACATTAATCAAGTAATTAAGTACCTCTCTGAGCATTGTCCATCACTGGAACCTGTGGGCTGGACAAGAAACTATGAGGCTTAAAGAAATCTTTCTGTGTCCACAGTGGGGCTGTTGTTTCACTGAAGTAGGCTTTACAGATGTGCAGAAATTTAAACATTTTTTTCCCCCTCTTTTGAGACACAAAAAAGTAATATTTTTGAGGAAGAAAGAGTTGTATGACCTCCAGAAGTACTAGGGAGTCAAGATTAATAAAAGACCTGCCACTGCTCTGATGCCTTAGGAAGGCTGACCAGAAATAGAGACTGGAGAGAGCTAGAGAATAAAGTAGTTATTTATTGAAAGGTCTTTAGGGTACACCTTGGGCAGGACAAGAGCCTGACCAGGGCTACGCCCAAGGTAGACTTAGAATGGTCACAAAATGGCTAATCGCCTCGGAGTCTTACATTTTTATAAGTTTTGGTCCATTTGCATATTGGGGTTTAATTGTCCTATTCCAGCCTCAGGTTGTGAGGTCTCATCCTTCTTGTTTTCTCTCTTTGGTCCACTGTTGTTTATGCTTTGGGGCCTGAAAGTTGTCCCTGGTCTTCTGCAGGAAAAGGATTTGTTTTGTTTCCCTACTCTGTGAAGAGAGCTTACTGACACTTAATATAAGGCTCAGAACTGCACCCCTAGGCAGCACAGAATCTGAAAAACATGAAAGCTGAAACTCAAGGCATCAGCTCTTGGGCAAGAAGCAAACCCCCTCAAACCACAGGTTACAAACGTTCACAAATAAACCTGACCTGTGTTCCAATGAACTAACATTCCCTCTCCCATCTCCACCACCTTAAGATCACCTTGATCTTCCTTCTGTTGAAGAACAGATTGTAAAATTGAGATGGCCAAAGCAGCCTGGCTTTCCAAGTGTCTCTCCAGTGAATTCCTTTAGGCATTGTCATAGACTGCCGCTTATAGCGTGTCTGCTGTGGTCATGTGCAGGTCAGTGCTCAGTGGTGCCTGCCTCTGTGTTTTGGAAAAAAAATAAATTTAAAAGAGTGACTTCACTTTGCAGGAATATATATGCTGTGTGTGTGATGAATTTGTGCCTTTTATAACCGTAGCATTTTCTAAAGTGCCTCTGTGGTGACTGTCTCCCTTGGTTTCCTTCTTCAGCTCCCTTTTCAATAGGCTCTGCAGATATTTTTATCTGACAGCTGTGAAATTTTTTTAACCTTAATTAGAATCAATAAATATTGTCATGTCACATGTTGTTTGAGGTTTTTCTTTTGTGGAAGCCCCTTTTGACTTGGTTATAGTGGTATTACTTACTGACACAGCAATTTGTATTTCATACAGAAGCCTGTGAGGTAACTTCAACTTTTCTTAGTAAAGAAACCCCTGTAAAGAAAAGGGGAGTATAAAAGAAAAAAATGTAATAACACCCAAGAAACCTCCCAAAACAGTGCAAAAAATCCCACTCAACCCCTTAAATACACAATTATAAAAAAAAAAAAATCAAACCACATTTGGTAGTAGTATAGATAACCAGCTCTTTTACACTTAAGAATTAGTTTTTACTACTGTAGGGCAGGTGACTCAAACTGAACATAAGAAGAAACAGACCTTGTACCAAATACTGTGTGATGTAAACATAAAAACCCTAGAAGAAAAGAGAGACCAAAATCACTTAATTTCACCCACTAGCTCAGTGTCAGTGCTAGAGATAATGGAACTGAAGAACAAATTTGTTCCTAGGAAGGAGCCTGTGTTGCAAAAACTGTTGGCCGTGAGTACTGGAGAAAGTGTAACCATCCATGTGAAAAACATCTGAAGTGTGCATGCTCTTTGTATAGGCTTAACTTTCAGCATTACAAGTTATAAAGGAGCACAAACACAATGAAGGAAAACACCCTCAACTAATCCTTCACACACACTCTAAAGCGTCTGTCCCCTAAGGAACGTGTCAGAGCCAGCAATGCATTTCACAGCCCTCAAAGCAGCCAGCAAGTGGTTATGACTCTAAAACATTGCTGCTGTATTGGGTTTGTGTGGCCAGGTTTTGGTAGCAGGGGGCTACAGGGGTGGTTTCTGTGAGAAGCTTCTGGAAGCTTCCCCCATGTCCAGCAGAGCCAATCCCTGACAGCTCCAGGACAGACTCACTGCTGGGCAGGGCTGGGCCAGTTAGAAAAGGTGGTAACACCTCTGGGATAACAAATTCAAGAAGGATAAAAAGTTGTTGTGCAGATGTAATTGCAGGCAGAGAGGAGCAGGGTGAGAATCTGTGAGAGGAGCAGCCCTGCAGGCACCAAGGTCAGTGCAGAGGGAGGGGCAGGAGCTGCTCCAGGGCTGGAGCTGAGATTCCCCTGCAGCCCATGGTCAGCCTGTGGTGGGATGGCTGTGCCCCTGCAGCCCAGGGAGGGCACAGAGGGGTAGAGATCCACCTGCAGCCCATGGGGGAGACCCAAAATGGAGCACAGGGATGCTGAGACAAGGCTGTGAACCCCTGGGAGGCCTGTGCTGGGGCAGGGTCCTGGCAGGGACCTGCAGGCCTGTGGAGAGAGGAGCAGGTTTCCTGGCAGGGCTTGTGACCCTGTGGGGGACCCACATTGGAGCAGGCTGTGCCTGAAGGACTGAGCCCCTGGAAGAAGAACCCACAGTGAAGCAATTTATGGAGAACTGTTGCCTGTAGGATGGACTCTCATTGCTGAAGTTCATGGAGAGCTGTTTCCCGTGGGAGGGATCCCACACTGGAGCAGGGGAAGGACTCCTCTCCCCAGGCAGTGGCAGGAAAAAGGTGTGATGGACTGACCATAACCCCCATTCCCCATCTCCCTGTGCCACTGGGGGACAGGAGGGAGAGCTGGGAAGGAGGGAGGGATGGGAGAAAGCTTTTACAATTTATTTTTACTTCTCATTATCCTGCTCTGATTTTGTTGCTAATAAATTCAAGTTCAGCCTGTTTTGCCCATGATGGTATTTGATGAGTGATCTCTCCCTGTCCTTAGGTTGACTCATGAACAATTTATTATATTTTCTCTCCCCTGTCCACCTGAGGAGGGGAGTGACAGAGTGGCTTTGGTGGGTGTTTGGCATCCAGCCAGGGCCAACTCACCGTGGTGTTTTTGGTGCTGACACCCGGGATCATGATCATTTTGAGATAAGAATGGTAATAGGGAAAGTCTGGGCAAAACATGGGCCGAACAATGTTAGAGAATAGAATGTTCATGGTGAATTTTTGCTGTAATTGTGGTAAACGCACAAAGGATGGGTTTCGTGTGAATTGCCAATTTTTGTTCTGTGTTGTGATGACGTTATTTTGATTTTTTTTTTCTGTGGGGAATTTTTTTCTTGCTTTGTTTGGTTGGTTTTGTTGATGTGAGTGCAGGTTGTGCAATAGATGTGGATTTTAATAATTGTTAAATAGTTGAATATGAGATTCACAGAGGTGAGGGTGGAAAGTGGAGTCAGATTTGACCTGCCTCTTTAACGCTTTGTTCAGACATATCCTGAAGCATCCCAGAAGACATAACTGAAATGGTATTATTAATTTGGTTATTTACAAAGCTTTCAGTGTGCATTTCAAAGAGACTGTGTCAGCCAACGGGTACTTCATTATTTCCATCAGTCCAGCGTACAGAAAATTAACGTGGACAGATTAATACAGAAGAAATCCATTTTGTTTAACACTTATAAAAGATACAAATATGATTTCCTGAGAAACCAATTAGAAATCCCACTCATTGTTTAGAAGAGGATAAGATGTGTGTGCAAATTATTTGGCTAAATCATGCAAAACTCAGTGCTACTATAAGAGCTGAGGATAATTTTTTCTTCTTGTCTTGTGTAATTATACCAATTGCTCATCTGGAGCAAATCCCAGAATGTTGGAGGGACTGATGAGTTTTTCCTTCTGGCTCAAGACAGGATAAATTCTCCCTGAGCCTCTGGAATTGCCTCAGAAAAAAAGAAGCATCCAAGAATGATAGGCAAAACTGTCCTCAGATGATAGAACCAAAGTACAGTTTGGTATCTGCTGGAAAAAACACAGAATTTTTCTCAGGTTGGTCCTGCTCTGTGGTGTAGGTGTGGAAGGAGGCTCCTAATCTGGTGTTTCAACCCATGCAGGTATTGTAGGACTCCTGTGGACATATCCTTCTCTCTCTGTGTCCATGTAGGAGGGATGAGTGGGATTTTGAAATTCAGTTATTGGATGGAATTTACTTACACCTCATTTTTTCTGCAAAGAGCACGTATTTACCCTCCTAGAGGGCACTTTATGAGTCAAAACTCAGTTGCCTTGTGCCTCTCAGACATTTGAGGCACCTTGTTCAGCCTCCAGCCGCTGCCCCAAAAGGAGGCAGCTCTTCCAGAGGCCCAAAGGAAACGTTCTAAACCAGCCCTGCCCTGTGGCACAGATGATCTTTGGGTACCAAACTGGGCAGCTTCTACCTCCCACCAACTGCTGATGGCAATTAGGCACTTCTTGGGGCATTGAGCTTTGAAGAAATGCACCAGGGATGATGTGGGCTCTGTGAATCTAACACGTACATGTTAATAGGTAGCTGCACATGTAATGTGTTAATACACAGCTGTCCTTTACCCAAGCAGGATACAGATGAATTTGTTTGTCATTGGAAACAGAGCTGTGATATTCTAGTCATAATATTAGCAGAGTTTGCTAGAAAAGCCTTCAGTTAGCAGCTGAGTGCCAAGATAAGCTGTAAAAAAATACACCTGAGTAAGAGGCTTTGTAAGTTGATTTTAGTGTGCATGGTTTGTAAGTCAGGAGTAATAAGCTATTCTGAAGCCAGGCTAGAAAAAGCTCAAAAAATAATTCAAAGAATAATCATAGAATAGTTTGGGTTGAAGGGGATGTAGAAAGAGGATCTTTCTAGGTCAGCTGTGGCAGGTCAAACCTCCTGCCACAGGTAGGGACATCTTCAACTAGACCAGCGTGGTCAGAGCCCCATCCAGCCTGGCCTTGAACATTTCCAGGAATGGGTCATCCACAACTTCTCTGGGCAATCAGTTCCTTTGTTTCACCTTACATCTAATCTAAATCTATCTTCTTTCAGTTTTAACCCCTTTGTTCCATCACAACAAGCCCTGCTATAAAGTCTCTTTCCAGCCCTTTTAGGTACTGGGAGGTTCTCTGAGATCTCCCCAGAGCCTGCTCTTCCCCAGGCTGAACAGCCCCAATTCTCTCAACCTGTTCTTTCAGGGGAGGTGCTCCAGTCCCGTGATCAGCTCAGTGACCCTCCCCTGGGCCCACTCCAGCAGGTCCATGTCCTTCCTGTTGTCAAAATACCTGTGAAACATGCACTGCTTCATCCACTGGGACATGCCCAGTGCCATGCTGGCTCATCCCAGTTTTCCATTCTTCCTGGCACTGCTGAAAGAGGCCAACCAAGTTGTTTTAAGTCAAAGCTGGTCTCCCCCACCCTGTGTTTTGACAGGAGATGAGATGCTGTTTCTAATTTACACGCAAAGGGTATTAGCTTTCTTCCAGGGCTGGTTTTTGCTGTATGCACAGTGAATTTTCTGATAGCAATGTTTCTAATTCTTTCTTAGTAGAATGACCCTAACAAAATAATCCATATCCATCCAGCCCCATTTACTCTGACATCTACAGGCTCTGTAGACTCCTTCCCACCATCCCTCCAGCTTTGTGGGGGAGAAAAAGCCTCATCCAAATCTAAGTGATCCACTCACCTGACCTACAGCAGAAAGGGGCTGAGCAAACACAGCCTCATCTGCCCAAGGGCATAATGTCATTGAACTTTAGTAGTATCTTTGAGGGGGGGAGTGTCTCTGCCTGCCATTTCCCTGCAGCAGCAGACTTCAAGAAGCACTTGAGGAAGCGGTACCCAGCAGAAACACCAGCCTTTGGATGGTTTGGTTTGTCAAGTGGCTCTGTTTGCCCTTCTGCCCACTGGGATTTAACACTGTGCTCCGGTGCTTGGCTGGGAATGAGCAGGGAAACATATCAATAATGCACTGAGGCATCCTTGTCAGCCCTGAGGCTGTGCCCAATTTGCATATGCTCCAAGCTGTAAGGAAACACTTCGCACAGCAGTGTTGCATTTAGCAGAAATTACATTATAATTTCAGATGTGGAAACTTCTATTCCAGGCAGGGAGGTGTCCCATCGGGCTGTGCAGTCATTATCTTAAACAATTGAAATGCATGCTTGTACTTAATCAAAATCAAGGGAAGACATTACTCCAGCCTCCACTTGCCAATTCACTCCTAAGTGGAACAAGAATATTTAACTAAATCAGAAACTATATTATTTCCCAATAATTCTTTATGAGATGGAGTTTGCCCAGAGCAATTTTTCAGTGTGCGTATTTGAGCCAGCACCTCTATCCATCTCTACAAAGCAAATTGCCCCCACAGAAACTCCCTTCTTTTGAGAAGGGGAATGTCCAGGTGCATTCAGGATTTGTGCTCACATTTCTCTGCCGTGTCCTTTATGCTGCCAAGCAGGAGAAAGGACTCGAGTTGCCCTTTAGAGGAAGTTTTGCAGTGCTGACAGGGGCATGGTGCCTCAGCCATTTCACTGCCCTGATTTCTGCCAGGGTCTGGCTAGAGCCAGGAGGCAGAGGCTGCAGGGATGGAGCCTGCCTTTCTCTGCTTCCTCTAGTGTGGCACATCAGAGCTTGGAGATGAGTGAGAACTTATGCTCGAAGCTGGGGACCTGCATCATTTTCCTTTAGTGTGCTTCTCTTCCAGAGTTCAACAGGAAGGGTAAACACCAGTGCAGAAATGCCCACAGAGGCATTTCTGAAAACAAAAAGTGTGAAGCTCCTGCCACATTTTTTTTGTGAGGTGATAAAATACTTCTATGAGGGAGCCCAGAAGATGACAGCCTTTATTTCAGCCTTGAGCCCTGCGGTGCCATGCTGCTGAGCCGGCCTGGCTTCAGCTCAGCTGTTTGCAGCTAGTGTCTGCTGACAGAACTCCTCCTCAAATGCCAGCCTCTGCCTTTTGGAATTCAGCCAGGTGCCCTGGATTTAGCCAAGGTTTTGATGAAAATGATGGGGCTCAGGCTATAATCCAAGGAGTTTTCAAGTGAGTGGTCTGGTCATGGAAGTCCAATGCCTGCACAAGCAACAATTTCATCTTTTGCTTCATTTTCAATCCCATCTCAAGTGGCAGCTGTCCTCTTGTACTGTGAATGGCAAGCATGTTTCATAAAGAACTGTGGGAAGATATGGCAAAGGGCATCTGTCTTATATTTTCTTGTGCTTGGTAAGGTTAGAGGCAGTGCAAATTCATGCCCCTGTTTGATCTATTTGTTATAGACCAGGGAACATCCCTGGGACTCTGGAAGAAGAGATGTGTAGCTTGAAGGCATTGCTGACCTCCTCTGGCACCCAGCAAGGTGCCAGCACCACTGCTAAAACTTCCCTCTCCTCTTATCTGTAATGGGCTCTCACTTGGGAAACTTCTTCCCTGCTCCTTCTATGTGTGCCAGGTTATTCTGTCTCTATTATGTAAGATGAGTCAAAAAAAGCAAAACAAAGAGAGCAAGGAGCAGGGAGCAGAACCTGGAAAGCCAAGTGCTACAAATAAAGAGCAGAATAGGAATTGCAGCTGGAGCCCAAAGCATTTGTTGCCAAGTGCAGGAGCTGAGTGGGAAAAGAAAAAGTTACAGTTCACTCACAAAGAGCACATTTGATTTTCCCTCCTGGATTTTCACCAAGATGAAATTTCCTTTCTGTGCGTGTGTGTGAAAAGCAACTGTTGCAGGGGAGAAATAGCCCACAAGGGAGAGAACTGACTATAGCCATGTTTCCACAGTAGAGGACCCTCTGGTTTGTCTGTTTCTCTATCTTTGGAGCTGGAAGCTGAACTCTGTGCAGAGAGCATAAAACCAGTGCCCAGCTTGACCCCAGCATGGTTTCTGGCTGTGGAAAGCCCTTGCTGTCAGGCATCAGAACCTGGTCAGTGGGACATGGGAACCAACTGGTGGGAAACCTGGATGTTGAGATGTGTCAGACTGTGTTGGCACATCACCTTGGGTGGTATTTTTGTTCAAATATGTAATGCTAATTTTGCCAGTAGTTGGGGGTTATGTTTGATCCTGGGAAAAGAGATCAAGTATGAACCTGGGGGGGGCTGAATGAAATGTGAATTGAAAAGTACTGCTGGTGAAGGACTAGCAAAGAGACCAAGTGAAGGCAGCTATCTCTTGTTTCCCCAGAATGGATTTTCACATAGTCATAGAATTCTTTGGATTGGAAGGGACCTTAAAGATCATCTTGTTCCAATTCTCCTCTGACAAAAACAAGGTGCTTGGAGCTCCATTCAGGGAAACCTTGAACACTCCCAGGAATGGGGCATGGAGTTCTCTGGGCACCCTGTCCCTCGCCATTTTGAGGCTGGATGTAGCTTTTCAGCAACCTGGGTGTGTGTGGTCAGACCAACCCCTTGTCCCACACAAGGAGCAGGAGTGGAGGGCCACTGTGTGCCCTGGGGGACATCCCAGTTCACTGCTCCAAAACATGGAGCCCCTGCAGCCTGGCACTGCTTCCTTGGGGTGGTGGCCCCTTCCCAGACCTGTCACACAGAGGTTTCCAACCAGAGGGGTTCAGGTTGCCACTTCCCACACCATGAGGTTTTGGGCTGGGCAGGTAATGAGGGAAGGAAAGCCTTGCTAGGCTGATGGTGCCAAAAATCAAGCCAGTGGCTCTTCTCCTGTACCTCATGCCATCCTGTTTCAGGGTCCCTGTCCCCAGGGCTGGTTGATGGCAGCCAGGGAGGAATAACTGTGTCACCCTTGGCAGGCAGGAGCTGCAGTCAAGGGGAGTGGGCCAGAAAGAAGGAGGAAGAGTCTCACAGGAGTGTTTTTCCATCCCCAGGGTTTGGGCAAAGCTGCTATGTTATCTGTAATCAAACCCAAAAACTTGATTAAAAAGAGGCAGATCTTCTCACATGTATCATCACCGCTTGTTTATTTTGGACCGCCTGATCTATGTGCTCGGTGGTGCCTCTTACTTCACTGCCACTATGGAGTATTAGGAGGTTTTTTCTCCCTCTGTTACCCCTTCTGACAGTGCTTGCTCTGGTCTTTTATTACCTCCAGCAGCCCTCTTAACTAAGGTTCTTCCATTTCCCAGGGGTGTCAATGCAATTTAGTTCCCACACTGACACTGAAGGACTTGGTGTGAACCTCGGCCTCTCCCATCTCACCCCGTATCTAAAGAGGACAGAACATTTCCCACTTTTGCCAAGGGAGTGCAAAGCTCTTCCTCCAAAAGCTGGGGCACACCTGGTTAGGGAAGGTGTCCAAAGGCTTTCCCAGTCCCCAGGCTGGGTGAGGGCTCTGTTTTGTCCCCAGAAGAAAGAGGTGTTTCCCTGGTTTTTCATCCTCACAGCTTTAATACCAGCAGCAGCTCGCTTGGGGAGTTGTCAGTGGTGATAAACTCACTCCCATTCTGTTTCAAAATTGGTTTAAGAAGGATGCCTGGCTGTTTAATATTTAAACTAAATGTTTAATGTTTAAACAGGGAAATTGGTCTGATTGTCAGAAAGGGCATTAAAGCAGGATGGGAACTGGTCTATAATCTCTGACAAACGCTGCCCTTTCTCTGCAGCAGCCTGGTGCCTGGGAGCTGCAGGAGTTTCAGAAATGCCAATTTTAATCAATCTCTCTCATTTCACTTGCCGCCTGCCAATCCCACAGCAGTGAGACGTGCCTTTGCCTGGGAAGGGGGAACGTTGTACCTGGCCCTGTTTAACAGCTTGAGACGAGTTCAGCTGAATTGCACTGGTATTTCAAACCCCAAACTGATTTCAATATAAATGTGGGTGGATAAGGTGAAAAGTGAAGCTGGACAGTGCTGGTTCACGGGTGCATTGCAGATGATTTGGGGTCCCTTTTGCATGTGCACGCAGAAATTCCGATGTCAAGTCTAAAGTAAGCCTGAAAATGAATGGCTCTAACTGCTACAAACAAAATGGATAAATTATTTTTGAACAGGTAGGGGCAGTGTTTTTCAGGTGGTGGAAGTGTCCCCCTGGGGGAAGTGTGTGGCAGTGTAGAACTATTTCACACCACAAAAGGCTCATCAGCAGGCTGTGCTCCCTCCCTGAGGAGGCACTGAGGCTGTGTGCACAGGGTAGTCCTTGTGCACAGGAATCCCTGCTCAGCAATGGCTGGAGCTGGGGAGAGCACATTCAACAGGGAGCCCTCGAGTCAATCAGCATTTCATGTAGCTCACAAAAAACCAAGCAAGAAAGAATCTGAAGAAAAGTTTATAAGAAGATCAAGGTTTCAGGACTATTGAAAGGCACATTTCACCCATGTTGAACAAGAGTTGAGTTCATGGACACGTACAACGCTCAAAATTCATGGCAAAAAGACCACATAATGATGGTACATTGTGAAACATACATTCCAGACTTCAGTAAAACACTCAAGTGATTATTTTAAGTGTATCATGTACATAATAAGAGCGGAACAGGCAGATGCATCCAATTACTGTAATTTACAAGGCAGTAATTCGAGCCTCAAATACGTTTCTCTTTATTGGATGAAGGGGCTACAGATTAGCAGTGAAATGAGGGGCAGTGAATGGACGGGGAGCCAGGAAGCTCCTGCCATTTGGAAAATAACAGCCAGCAAATGCTGCAAGTTGGGGGAATTTAACTTTGCTAATTCATTTCACTGTGCTGTGGCAGCGCAAGGCTGGGCTGGATGGATGCTCTGAGGGCAGGCACCCCACAGAGCAGATGTGCACAGATGTTTCCTTGGCAGTGGAAGGAATGAAGTCCAGCCATGCCTCCTCTCTCCCTGTTCAGTGCTGTGCCTTGTGCTAATTCCCTCCTTTCATCCAGCTCGGGGTTAAGTTTCACGTTGAGATGATTAATAATTAATCAAATGTATTTGAAAATTAATTTGGCAATTCTACGACTGATTGGCATGCTAATCTCTTCTGTGCAGCAGGGATGGTATGGGAATAACCTTGGATGTTCTGAGCTGCTGACTGAGGTGAATGCATGAGGGCATTTACCATCTTGTGAGGTGAAAAAAAAACTCTGAGTGGAAATAAAAGCGTTCTTCAAGACATCTTTGCAACTCAGGAAAGGTGTGATCTGCATTTTGCCTTGCCTGTATTAGGAATATATCATTGATATTATCATGTCCAACCAAAAACAAATGGAAAAATTTGAAAAACACCCCCACAGTTGATTTATTTCTGTTTAGCTGGTAGCAATGCAGTAGATTCGATGCATTAATTATGGGACCAAAAAGAAAAATCACAAGGAGAATAACTTTTGCTCTTTCCAGCTGTCCATGCCACTTTTCTCCAAAATAACACTCATCTGGTAAAAGGGGAGAGGAGAAGGGGTGTGCAGCTCCCACTGGGTCTGTTGATCCCTCCTAGTTTCGAATGACAAGTCCCTTTTTATAGACAAAGAGCCCCGCAGCAGCCACGGAGGTGAGGCACAGGGTGCAGCTCAGCAGGCACAGCAGCCCCGGCGCTGAGGGCAGGTTCCTCTCCCAGAAGGTGGTGGGGAATGGCAGGGCTGGGACATCCTGGGGAGAGAGGTGAGGGAAGACACACAGAGATAATCACAGAATGATTAGTTGGAAGAGACCTTCGAGATCATTGAGTTCAATCCATGCCCTAACACCTCGACTAAACCATGGCACAAAGTGCCACTTCCAGTCTTTTCTTAAACACATCCAGGGATGGTGAATCCACCACTTCCCCAGGCAGGTCATTCCAAAACTTTATCATTCTTTCTGTAAAAAAAAAAATCCTAATATCCAATATTCCTATATTTCCCCTGGTGCAGCTTAAGACTGTGTCCTCTCGTTCTGTCAGTGGCTGCCTGGGGAAAGAGACCAATCCCACCTGACCACAGCCACCTTTCAGGATCTGTAGAGAGTGATAAGGTCACCCTTGAGTCTCCTTTTCTCCAGGCTGAACAACCCCAGCTCCCTCAGTCATTCCTCACAGGGTTTGTGTTCCCAGCCCCTCACCAGCCTCGTTGCCTCCTCTGGACACGCTCAAGCATCTTAACGCTTATGTAGGTAATAAAATTACCTTCCTAAACTGAGGGGCCAGAACTGGAAACAGCACTCAAGGTGTGGCCTTGCCAGTGCTGAGTACAAGGGAAGAATGCCCTCCCTGCTCCTGCTGGTGACACTGTTCCTGATCCAGCCAGGTGCCACTGGCCTTCTTGGCCACCAGGGCACTCTGCTGGCTCATGTCCAGCTGCTGTCACCAGAACCCCCAGGTCCCTTTCCTGGGCACTGTCCAGCCACTCTATCCCCAGTCTGTAGTGCTGCAGGGGGTTATTGTGGCCAAAATGCAGGACTCAGCACTTGGACTTATTAAACTTCATCCTATTGGACTCTGCCCATCCTTCCAACCATTCCAGGTCTCTCTGCAGAGCCCTTCTCCCTTCCAACAGATCAACATAGGCTCCTAGCTTAGTGTCATCTGCAAATTTACTAATGAAATACTCAATACCCTCATCCATCTCATCAATGAAAATATTAAACAGAACTGGTCCCAGCACAGACCCCTGAGGATCACCACAGGTGACTGGCCACCAGCTGGATTCAGCACCATTCATCACCACTCTCTGGGCCTGGCCATCCAGCCTGTTCTTAACAGTTCTTTTAATGCTAAAGGCAATCTGGCCTCTGATACATTGCAGCAGTGTTAATTACCAAAGAGTGGGAGCAGCCTTGCCCTCACAGCTATGGGTGTGATAAAAGAGTGAGTTAGCTGGTAGAGAGTCAGAGTCGGCTGTGAGGAGGAAGGGACAGGAGGTTGTGTGAGGGACAGAAAGGGTGAGATGTTGTATGAGGGACAGACAGGGTTAGGTGGCTGTGATAGGGATAGGAAGGGGTGGATTGGAACTGCAGAAGGAGAGAAAGAGTCAGAGCTGTGTGGAGCTGCCCATGGGAGGCTACAGGTATGAAAGGCTTCTAGATAACGAGGTGCTGATGCTTCAAGCTTTCTGAAGTTTTACTGAAGTGCTCTGAGTGTTGTGGCTGTCTCTACAGTGGCAGAGAGCGGATGGTGCAGGGTCACCCCTTCACCACAGCAGCAGGGAGGGGGCAAACACCCCCTGTGAGGCTGGGGAGGTCACAGGTTTTTCCCAAGGGAAGAAGGGTCATGGCTGTGAGATGTGTTTTCTGTCATCCTGACCAGCCACAGGACAGTGAAGACGGAGTCACTTGTGGCTGGAATGAGGTTCTATTTGGTTCTAAACCATGGCCTGGGACTGGGTAGAATTAGGCTGCATTTTTCAGTCCCCCGGGCTTTGAGGTCATTGTTTTTGGCTGTTATTCATCCACCCTTCAGACATGGGTAATAATATTCCTTGGACAAGTCACAAAAATTAATACATCAGCATTTGAGGTGACTAAAGCCTTGCCTAGGAGCAGGGTGCATAGGAATCACTGAAATAGGGACACACCTGACTGGGTGACAGTGATACTCTGGCTTACCTTTGACTCTGGCTCTGGCATCCAAATTTCATTCTTGGAGATCTTCCCCATACTGTGCAGTACCTAGAAGAAAAAATTATTTGTACCACATGAAAAAATTATAACCCACAATACTTCCAGTTTTGGAGAAACAGAGCAAGTCAGAGCACGGTGACATTGATAAAAGGTGTAACTATGACTAGCTGAAATCTCTTGAACTGGAAAATGTACAGTAATTTCTATTAGAGCTTCTCTAAATATTTTTGTGGGAGGTTTTTGGTTTTGTTTTTGGTGGGGTTTTTTTGGTTTGTTTTGGTTTGTTTTTTTTCCTGAGTAAAAGTAAAAATGCTTTTCCTCAAGGCAGTTTGAGAATACCAAGGTGAGGTTACAGCCATGCACTTGGGACACAAAGCCTGTTAGGAGTGATGCTTCTGGAATACAGAGAGAGGAGAGATGCAACCCTGAGCCTCTCACAGCATAGAATTATGGAACCCTCCCTCGCCTATTCAGGCACTACAAAGCTCATCAAGGATTCTTCTTGAGAATAAACTGATTGTAACAATCATGGGGATTCTTGGGGGCAAATGAATGCCTCCAGAAGACATCTCACTGTCTTTGTAACTACTGCTTACAGGCATGGAGAAAAGAGAAATCAGGTGACTTGAAACAAAGCAAGTAATAAGGATTATAAGGCAAATATGACATTCTGTCAAATGGAAGTAAAAGACTGATTCTCCCTTAAAAAACAACTCTGTGGCTTTGCCATGCAGCAGTTGTAACTGTAATGTGCATCCTTTAATGCTTTTTTCCCCTCCCTCCAGATTGTTGTAAAGGGATTTCACTGTGACTGGGAACCCAGCCCAATGTGTGTTGTTCTGAGGAGATTTAGACATTATCAGAGCTGCACATTACAATTTCATAAAGCTCAGCTAGCACGACTGTCTTGTAAAAGGAGAAGCAGAAAGGATAGATCTAAAATGAGAACAATGTTTAGATTTCCCGATTTCTGCACAGGAAATAGCTGTGAGCATTTGAAATTACTTAGATTGGCTTTAAAACATGCAGTGATTAATTTGTTAGAAATTCAGGTAGTGTATCTACAAGCAGAATCAGGTCGGTTTTGTTTTTTTTCCCCCTCTAGACATGCAGTACATAAGCTTTATTTTAAGTCTCTAGTTCAGTAATATTCTGATTTGGTTGAGATTCTTGGTTTCACTTTATCCAATAACTAATTAAAGTTTAAAAAAATAAAAATACTTTGGTCAAGTTGTTTTCTGGGATCTCGCTCTGTCAATTCCAGGAGCTTTTGCACTAAATCATGCTGCTCCATGCTGCCTTTAATCCTTTCCAGCCTTTTGATAGAGATGTTGAAAGCAGAGCAGTGGCCTGTACCTCTCTGGCTGCTCTCTCTCCTGCCTGCACGGCCCCCTCCATGTATCCACTCCACTGGATCGCTGTCTCCGTGCCAGCAAAGTAGATCCTGTCAACAGGCTGGCGAATGACCCTTCAAAACAAGAGGAGAATGTCAGGTGGCAAGTGACAGGAAGGCAATGATGCTCCTAAAAGCCATTTATGGTTTTGATGGAGTGCCTGGCTTCAGCTCTCCACAATCCCTGCAGACCTGGTCTGAGGTGCAATAATCTGTCCCTGCAGGATCACCTGCTTGCTTCTGCACACAAAATTCAAGGTTTGAGAGAGAAAAAAACCTAAGGCCTAAATCAGTGTTCCCAGCTTCCATGCAAAGTAACACAGGCCTCATTTTAGTGCTGGGATAAGGGATAATCCTAACAGCCTCCAGCAATGCAGTGCAGCTGACAGATTAATGTCTGCTGCATGGCTCTTTGCTGTTATCCTGCCACTACAGTGGAATGTGAATGACGTTTTTGCAGTGATAGATCACTCCTATCAGCTTCTATTTGGAGGCTGGACTTGCCTGGCTGCTGAAGGCCTGGCATTCAGGGAGCTGCATTCACCCCATAGGGTCACAAAGCCAGTCCCTCAGCCCTGCAGTGCTGCACAAGCATTCCAACCAATCCTGCTGTAGCTAACGAGCTCCCTCTCCCACTGGGAATGTGCTTGGTGTAAGGGCTCCCATCTAATCCCCCATCAGGTTTTCCCTGTCTGCTTGACAGCAGCTTCCCCAGGCCAGACACCTCACCCAGCACTGCCTGAGTGGATAAAGGACAAGAGACTACATGAGGCAATGTCTTGGGCTGCAATACGTAACCAAAAATGTGTGTTCTATTTTCCATCTGTTGAAACTGGTTGGGGAGGTGGTTTTGTTTTTGTTTTTTCCTTATCCCTTGTATAACCCATTCCTCGCAACTTGGGGGAGAGGGGGTGGGTGGCTTCTGTTAATGGGCAGCTGTTAAAACCAGGTGGGGCAGTGCTCTTTATCTCTTCCACAACCCATCCTCCCTCCAGAGGGATATCTTCTGTTAATGGCCAACTAAGGCTCACCACATGACTGATAAAATTACATCACCCCATTGGGAGATGCTCCACCCCAGGGGAGGAGCCAAGCATTCCTACCTGGATAAAATCTGAGAGTCAGAACACCAGGACGGCCTGTTTGAACTGGATTGCCAAAGGAGGACTGGACCCAGATTGCCACCACTAGACCCTTCTACAGGATCATCTCTGCTCCAACAGAACATCTGTCCCTCCAGGAGGACTTAGTTGGACTGCTACCAATACCCTGAGCAGTAGGGTGTCAGGTGGTATTCTGACTCTGTCAGGGTTTCTAGGATTTTTGGTTGGTTGTTTTCCTTTTTGAACCACTACATTTGTATTTTTTAATATTCCTAGTAAAGAACTGTTATTCTTATTCCTATATCTTTGCCTGGAAGCCCCTTAATTTCAAAATTAAGAGAGGGTTAACATTCTCCATTCCAAGGGAAGCTCCAGCTTTCCCTGGTAGACACCTGTCTTTCCAAACCAAGACAGACAACTCCTCCCCACATGACCTTGGCTCAGATAAGGTGTAACCCCATGCCCAGCAGCTCCTGGGTTTCTCCTGAACCTCATGCTCCACCTACACAGTCAGTGGAGCCTCTTCACCTCTCCAAGATTTGTGTCCTCAAGGGCTTGGGGGTCTCTAGAGGGATCTACTGCAAATACTGCATAGCACCAACTACTGTAAATAATCCAGAGGGGAAAAGTTTTGTGGCTTTAGCTGATCCCTTTGTGACTGTGTTTTGTTTCCTTGAAAGCCACAAGAGAAACTCTGCAGTTAGTAAAGTGAACAGCAATAGCAAGTAGATGTCCCTGTTAGCTGGGGAGTGGGGGAGTGGAAAGAGGTTTGAAGTTCCCCTAATATTCTAAATATGCCATAGGTGTGTTGTATAAGGTATAGTGTGGTATGTGAGCTAAGAAATGTGAATTTGAAAGCAAAGTATTCTCTGTTTTACCTTCCATAGGAATGCATTATGCCTGGTGGGAAGTAGGCTGTGTAGCAGCCCCCTGAATATTGCTCCATGTTCCAGTTCTTCTCTTCATAATGCACAGGCTGTGAGTATCAACAGAGAAAACAGTGAGACACTGGCTGAGAAATTGGAAATAAAGAATATATTTGTTTTGAAGAGGGGGGGGGGGGAGGAAGGCAGGCTAAGAATACCTGACAAAGGAGTGCCATGTCATCTGGCTAATGCTATCCATCTGCACAAAACAAATTTTTGTGCTTTTACAGAAACACCAGTCTCCCACGGGCACACAACAGGACAAATTAAAACATGCACTGCCTTCTCTTTTCTTGTGCAGGGTGAGACTGGCAGTTCTTTTCTTCCCGTACTCAGTGCTGCCCTCCCCTTGGGAATATAGATTGTATGGCACAACACGCAATTTTAGGTACACATTTTAGGTGCCAGGAACTTTGCCTTCATCATCCAGAACAAAGGAGCAACATTATTGTACAACAGAGGCAAAAACAAGCATTAATTCATTAATTTCTTACTTGTAAAGCCTCTTTCATCCCCAGTGCCTTGGCATAAGCCTCACAGATCCTTTTTCTCCTACATGAAAATAAAATCAGAGTCAGAAAAAAAATGGGGAGGGGGGTGGGGGGGTGGGGTGTGAAACCTCTCCACTCTCATCTTCCTTATAAAAAACCTAAATTTATTGCAACACACTGGAAAGAAAGTTGGGTTAGGCTTTAAGTCTGATTTCAAGTTCTTATCTTAACATGCATATTTCAAATGCTGATGCCTAAAAGTTATATCTAAAATGGACCCAGGGAATGGGAAATGAAGGTTGATTTTGGCAATGAGCTCTAAAAAAATAAATCTTTCTACAGCTATTTCAGGATGCAGAGCCAATTCATTCTCATGTTCGCTGGTATAAGACCAGAAGAAAAGCAATATAAATCAATTAAATCCCTACAGATTTACTATAGCTGGGAATAAAATATGAGCTGAAGAATGCTGCTCACATTCCTAAGCAGAGCTCCCCTTCCACTTGCACAGTACCAAAATTCATATTTAGAAAGTATGTTTGTTCATTTCACTGACTAATGGAGAAACCATGCTTTTGTAAACATAGAAGTTTAAAAATTTTATCACCCAGCCTGAATCTGAAAGCGACCCAAAAGGAGCCATGTCAGCACTCCTGTATCCCTGGGTTAAAGCATCATTCAGTGGAGATGTAGTCTGGGAACATGGTTGGAAAAATCTTCTCCATTCACACAGAGACCCAGAATCGGTAAATCATAGCATGGAAGAGTGGGCAGGACTTGCAAATTTAGAAATATTCATAACTGGATGAATATCAGCATTAGTGTCTCGGCCTGTTTATGCTAAAATCTCAATTTCTGCCCCGATTTTCAGTGTTGGTAGTTGCACTGAGCATGTATAAATGTGCATACTCACACACATGTTCACACACATTCCTCTGGGAAGCATTTCAGAAAAACAAATTGTTTCTGAATATCTACAGCTTCTGAACTCTTACCTCTCTTCCTTGCTGAGGTGGGCCAGTTTGACAGCCTTTCTGGTAAGGATGAAACTGGAAAGAAAAATAAGGCATATGAACATCACCCCAGCTGATTTGAAAGTTCTTGCTCAAAATGACTCTAAAAAGGGATTGGCAAAGCACTTTACTGGTATGTAATGAGCTCCATGTTTGTCATCATACCTCAACATTTAATATTTACAGGTCACACAGGTGAAAAAGCCTGTGCAGGGTAACCTGCAGAGTTAACTGAAAGGGAGCGTGTGGATTCCCAGAGCTGACTTGTCTAGGTCTGATCCAAAAAGACTGAGACCCTGAGCTTTCTTGAGCTTTTGAAATCCAGCAGGAAGCTGCCTGTGTCGCTTGGTGTCGGCAGGTGATGGCAGCCTGCTGCTCTGACAGGCACTGCACAGTGTCATGGATCACTCCTGCAAGGACTGGGACTAATATTTATTCCTCTTGAAGGAAACAGATTGGGCAATTAGTTCATCTGACCCTAGTGGAGATATCCAGGGAATGAAATATGTTCCTACACTCTTCTAAAAAGTCACACAAATCCATGAGGAGAAAGAAAGCTGGAAACTATTTGCCATATGGCGTTTGGAGGAGGCTTGCTGCTCTCAGCTCATGGAAGCTTTTAAGCCTTGAAGATGCCCATAAACACATAGAGTTAAGTAGGAGTGGTGAGCTTTCCCTGCCAGACACTTAAGGAGTAGTTGCCTGACATTTATATTGGCCTTTTTTTGGCAGTCTCACCTCAGATTATGGTGGAAACACTTGTAAAGATCATTTGTTCATTTGGTTTCAGCTATTTTAAAAGCCAGTCAATGCTGTCATGTGTTTTCCCACCTGTTCGTCCAAACTGTAACATTTTTACTTGTCAGTTTCTACAGAATCTTGACTTTTTCAATGTACAGCCGCCTCCCTGCTCCAGCAGCTGATGTTCCTTGTCCTGCCTCAGCTCAGTGGGGTGAGGGGACAAATGAGGATTTCTTGGACAATTGTGTTGTCATTTTGGACCAGGTACTAAACATAAAAGCCCAACATAAACCAAATAGAGGCTCAAACAGATAGATAAGAGAAGGATTTATTTCTAAATCTACTCCACAGCAAAAAAATCCTGTGAACAGAATGCTTAAGAAAGACTACAGCTGAATTCAGCAACTCCTTCCCAACCACATCCTTTGTATTAGGCTGTTTGTAGCAGAACCTCCACCAAAAAGTTTATATGGACTAGAGAGGCACAAGAGGCTTGAGAGAAGTGCTCTCCTCCATCTGTGCAAACTGTGCAAGTGGGAAACACTGATGCAACCTGGTCATTTCTCCTCTCCCTCCTGCTCCCAGTAACTCTTACAAGAAGAAATGCACATCTGCGAGTGTGGGCTAGCAGCTTTTACCCCATAATGGCAGGGAAAGTTCCATCAGGTTTTGTATCATCTATGGTTATTCCAATTGGAGACTCTTCATCCTCAATGATGAAGCAACCACAGTAACCTAAGGGGAAAGAAACCCCAAACTGACTGTTAGAAAAACACATTGATGATTGTTGTTTCTGATAGTAATAAGCAAGGAAAATTATCCATAAGAGGAATTTTGCAGTAATTCCCTTATTACCAATAACACCTACATGTCTGAACTGTCTCTGTAACAGTTTCTCTTCTCTCTGACTCTGGGAAATTGTGTACACAGACTTCTAAAAACCTTTAAAATTTCATTGCTACTTAACAAGGAATTTCTGTGGACTGTTTCAAGTCCCTTTGGCTTCCTGTTTGGGGGACAACAAACATTAAAAATAAATTGATCTAATCAGAACTGTGGTGATTCATTCCATGAGTAACTTTGACCAAAACAAAACCCAGTGTAATTATATCTGGTCACTGCAGGCTCAAATTTACACTGTTTTGATTTTTCTGGTGGTAAGATTGTTAGGAATGGTGTTCCATAACAGTAATGCAGCAGAAGTATGGGCTGTCTAATCCAGGATCACATCAGGACATGTTTCAGATGAATATGTGAAAAATCTCATAGAGAGAACAATGTATACACCTGATTATTCCTCCCTAATCTCAATGGTCAGTTTATGCCCTGAAACATGCAAAAATTAACTTACTTTAATGAAGAAAGATTCTTGCCACTTTCAATATTGTTAGGAAGAAAGTGGAATTAATCTGTTCACACAAATAATTCTGAAAATGGTATCAGTTAAAGCTGAGAAAAAAAAGATATTACAGCATGGAAAAAATATCTTGAGCTAAACAAAAAGCTAACCTACTTTGCCCAGTCCTCTGAGATATCAAGTCTGCAGAACAGAAGATTAAAATCAGGGAAAGGTCTTGCTTACACCTTAAGCTCTGCTTGTCATCTGCTGTAAATTCTCTTTGGCTGACTTCACTGTCCCTGGCAGAAGGAGAAGGGAGCTGATGCTGCAGGGAAGCTGATGCTTCTGTGCTCTGCAAGGTTTCAGCAAGGTTTCCCAGGGAAACATTGCTTGTTCTCTTGGTCATCCCACCTCAGCCAACTGCAATGAGATTTGGGATCCTGTTTGGGTCTGGACTCATCCTTGGGACAAGGCATGCACTCAAGCCCAAAGAGTTCTGCTTTCTAAGGAGCTTCACTTTTCACTTTTGTGTGAAAGAACACATTTAACCCTCTCTTGGATTTATTCTCTGATTGTTAGACAACAGCAGAGCTTCAAAGTTTGCACACTTCAGAGTTCCCAAGTCCTCTGCTTTCCCAACCTACCCTTCCTCCTCCAGAAGGGTTCCCTGTAGTACATCATGCATTTGATGACACTCCCCATAGGCATACGCTGAATTAACTGGTTTCTCTTTGGTGGCAGCTCTGGTTTGTAATGAATCTTTGTTGTCAGGATTGGAGGGATGGCACTGATCACGTACTTGGCCTGAAATGCAGAACAAAGTCAGCACAAGGCGCTGCCTCCCAGCGAGCTCATTCCCCAGGACATGTTTGAAAGACACTCTCAATAGCTGCTAACAGCTTTCCCACACCTGACCCTGCTAGGTCAGGATTTCCCACACACATATTTCCAGGTGACAAACGTAATTCTGCCATTTCAGAAAAAAAGGAGATGGGAAAAAGAGACCAGAGTTGAAACTTGGCTGGAGACAGGTGAGGAAATGGGACAAAAGACATCCTGTGGCCAAGGTAAAACTGCCTTTTATAATCTTGAGGAAAATATGACCCACATTTGTCCCAATTATAAGTTGCTAAAAGAAATCACATTTCTGCATATGCACAGGATGTTATGTCAGGACAAGGAATACAAATGGTGATTCCAGCTTTCCTGAATGTGCTCCATCCCTCTCACAGGCCTTGGGTCTGACTGGAGCAGTGCAGAACCCTGCAGGGTGACACTATATCACAACACTGCTGCTCTCACGTGCTCTCAGGCTTGTGGGGCTGCTGCTTCCCCATGGGTGCCACTGTGGGTAATTGTGTGCTGATGGAGCATTTCCAAGCACCACAGTACAGAGGCAAAGTCTTACTAAAGGTGTTTGAAATGTCTTTTTTTTGGTTGATTTTTTTGGTGGTTTTTTTTTGTTTGGTTTTTTTGTTTTTTTTTTTTTTNTGAACCACAAACTTAGACACAAACAGCAAGGTTATTATTTTTCCTTCCTTTGAAATGGTCTTAATGCAGAACTAAAATGTAAAAAAATATAAAGATATAGAAAGTTAAGGCAGAGAAGTCAGAGTAATGGCAGAAATCAAGTAGCAAAACACATAGAAGAGAGCCAGCCATAAATAAATCTGTGAAGCAGGTTCCATGGAGTGTCAGCATAGTCCAAGAAATAGACACACACAAATGGGTATTTCCTGATTACATCTGGCTAAGAGCTACAGCAGATGTATTCCCCTACTAAATGCATACTCCGCTTTTATTCTGATCGAATTACCTCATATATCTCATGGTTTAGAGTCTCCACAAGGACATTATCACCTGTCTGATCGATACTGATCACAGGTCTCTCCAGTTTAACTCTGCCTTTGAGGCGTTCCATTATTTTCTCTGATATCTGACCGGAACCTCCTATAAACTTCCTCTCCTAAAACAACAAAGAGAAAATAAACACAAACAAAAAACCAACAGCATTAATTACAATGAATTGAATATGACTTCTGCTCACCATCACAAAATTTCAGGCTAAATTTTCAAGTCCTAAGGGTGCATAAAGACCCAGACTTTCAGAAGGGTGAGGGCATAAACCAGAGCCTCAGTGAGAGTTTCTGACTAAACCACTTTTGCAATGGCTTCCCTAATGACCTGGCTTAAAGACTTTTTAAGCCTAGAGAACAGACACATCTAATGCAGGCTTTCTAGCAAAAATAAACATATCACTTCGTTCAAAACAGGTGTTGAGTATTTTACCCACCACGGTGCTACCAAAACCCTCAGGTGTGACAAAGAAACCAACTGTAAAGTGAAATACTGTACCAGCCCAGAAGCAAGACAGATCTTTAACTGGGCCTGGTCTCAAGGTTATGAGCTTTCCCTGTCCCTGGGAAGACACAAAGACAGTGCTGTCAGGAAAAAAGCACAGTCTGTGGCACACATTTCCCTGCAATGCCCGTGCAGAGGGTCAGGGGAAGCACTAAAACCTCTCATCTAGCAGCCACCAGTGGTAGATAAAACAGCTCACTTTTACTTGTAAGATGCTGGTGCTGGCAGGGAGGAAAGGATCCATAAAGTTTCGTGCTGAAAGACTGAAATGGCTGCCCAAGCAGGTTTTATAAGACTTGTCAGGGCCACTAAGCCAGAAAGCCTTAGTGCTTTTGGTCAACTAAAATTGATTGGGGTGAGGGAAGAAGGAAGCATGATAGGAACAAAGAGTGTTTTTCCCATCCAGTTACAAAGAAAAGGAAGTGCTCTTCCCAGGTAGCTTTCCATTCTCCACATGTTTCATTTAGCTATGAGTACCTTGGGATTAATTTTATTTTTAACTCTTGCTGCAACATGTAGCAGCTGCTGATGTGGGACAGCAAACATGACTGAGGGGCTCCTGAGGAGGAGGAAGGCCCTTAGCCAGGTCTGTCTCCTACCACAGGACAGCAGCAGCACTGCTTACATCCTTCCTGACATGTGGCTGTCTATTCTTACCACCATGGACAGATGTTGATGGAAACTGTTGCCATGTGAGCTGGCCCAAGAAGGAAGGGCCTTTTGCTATTTACTTCCAACTCTTGTCACTAGAGGCTTCAACACCAAAAAACCCACTCACATTTCATTCTGAAGTACACTTGTTCTGAACTCTTGTAAACATTCAAATGTGCCAAGTAACCCATAGAAAATAAATCGGCAAAAAAAGCAACACGACTGCAACAACAGTACTGTGCTGAAGTGAATGCAGAAAACCCCCAATTGTTTAAACAGTCCCAATTTATTCCACATCTTAGCTAATAAAATCCTTCATCAAACAGGGTTAGTTGACAGGGCTGTATCACCCCCCAAGAACACATTTCTCTCTGGTGCCACATGCTCTCATCTTTTCATTAATTGCAGGGGTTTGATGGGTACAACACTGCACTTGCTCGTTTCAGATTCAAGAGAGGAGGAAGGAAATGAGACATTTTGTACCTGGCCCCCATTGGTGATAGAGAAAATCCTGAATGTGCCCCCACACTGCCTCACATACCACAGGAACCAGAGGGCAGAGACTTCATGAGGCTCAGACGTAACGTTGACGTTCACAAAGACCGTGGCGAAGTCTCTGACAGCTCTGCATGAGACACAGGACCAGGAAAAGCCTGAGAAAATAGGACTTCCTGACTGCTTTCAGGATTTTATTTGCCACACTAAACAAGGGCTGCTTTCCCAAAGTCAGAAAAGTTAAGATGATTAATATCAGTTTTATTTTTTCAGTCTGCAGTGAGTCTGTTTAAATGGGTTTCTACCAGCACCTCCCTCCCTCCCAAAGTATTTACCCATTTAGTTTGAAATCCCACTGATTTCACCTTAGCTAAATAGTTTCCCATCAGAATAACATTCCCAGCAGAAGAACATTTTTTGTAATCTGTTAGTGAACCTTTTCTGCATTTCTCATGGGAAGCTCGTGGGGCACATCAATTCCAGGGTCTGATAGGTCCTGAGGGACAGAAGCAGCCCAGAGTTTCCCACCTGTCATGTAACACTGCTGCACTGATCTTTTTGTGAAATCAAAAACCCAACCTGGAAAATAACCCAGACAGAGAAACCAAACTGGCAATGATTGCCATAAAAATAATGGAAAGGTCACTTGTCTACCACAGTTTATCCTCTGAAACACAGAAACAGCAGCAGAAACAGAGGATTTGGATATTCACATTTCTTGCATTTGTGGCCACAGGTTTCTAAGAAAATTGAGATCATTTTGCAAAGAAGGTAAAAGGACTTTGACTTCAATGAAGCTTCATGAAACAACATGAATTTATAATCATCTGATAAAGGAAGGAACTTTGCAAGTTATCTGGGCTAAAATATGTAACTTATAAACTTTTATAACCTCATTTCCCTAAGTATGAAGTCCATTCACTCCCATTTCACTAGCCAGGATATGAAAACAGCCTGCACACAAGAACCCTCTGTGACAATTCTGAGAGCACCAAGACATTAAACAGTTGCAGCAGGTTCAGGCCTAAGAAATGTGAAAAAAAGTCTCCAGGATCAGTAGATGCTGATCTGTGGCACAGGACAAACAAATCTTCTGTTGTAATCTTGGCCCTGAGTCATACACAGAAAATGCTGTGGGAGAGCTTTTCTGTTTAAGCACTGTTTTTTGACTGTGTGTAGAAAAATGTGGCTTGGCCTAAAGATCTAAAATGAGTTTTTACTGAGTTTTTGAATGCATTTCAGCTAAGCACATCTGGATGTTTTACTGACCACATTGGCAGTGGCAGCTGCCCAGCAGAGAGGTCTGTTAAAAGGGGGATCACTACAAACCCAGTCCTGCTTATGCTCCACCAGCTCCATGGCTAAAAGCAGCAGTAAAAACTAGAAGAGGAAGAGTCAGTGCACTTGCAACAGCAGTTCAAAGTAACCAAGTTTGCAGACAAAAGGCTCATAAAACTAATTGCAAAGAAAACTGCAATGCCACAGAGAGCACGAGCAAGTCCAAATGGCTGTACAGCATATCCTATGGAGCTGGAGCAAGACCTAAGCCATAAAAATGGATTTCAAATGGAAAGTTTTGGTCAGGAAGCAGCAGGCACAGCAATAAGGTGCAGTCAGAACGAAAGGGCAAAAGGACTACAGTCACACAAATAAAAGACACTGAATAGGAGGGAGGAGAGTGTTAGAGAACAGCACAGGAGACAGCACAGCAAGCAGGGACACGAGTGCTCATAAGAGCACACTTCTCATTGCCTTGTAAAGAGAAATTATTGAAAAGTAAAAGGAAAGAAAGAAACATTCCAGTTGTCATCACCTCATTGTACTGAATATTGTTCCTTTTTTTATTTGCACAGTGCAGTCCCTCACAGAAAACACATTGGTCGTTTTATAGATGATGCAACACCCTGAGCCCTCTTCCTACCAACTATTGTTGATGCTCTGTTGGATCTGTTACTCACAAACGAGGAGGACCTGTGAGATGATGCAAAGGTGAAGGGCTTGGCCGCAGTGGCCATGAGACTGTGGAGCTTAAGATCCTGAGAGGAGTACAGCCAGCACCAGAATTGCAGCCCTGGAATTTGGAGGGGCAGATTTTATCCTCCTCAAGGGCCTGAATGTCAGTGTCTCATAGGAAGCTATTCTGTAAGGCAAAGAGCCACAGGAGAGCTGGCTGGAGTTCAGTGATCCAATGGTTTGAAGGGAAAGGATGGTGGGAAGAGCCCACACTACCCCTGCTGTGTGCAGGGACCTGCTGAAGCAAACCCCAGGCTCCCCCAGCACCTTTGATACCATCTGCCAGCCAACCAAAGCCCATCTCAAACACCTCCAGGTCTGTACTCGGCTGTACCGCAGAACCTGCCAAAAAGCCACCATCATTCCACAGCTGGAATTTCAAAGCCAGGTAAAGATTTACGTACTTGGTCCAGCAGATCTTATCTATCAGATCTCTCATGGTCATTTTGTCCCACTCTTCAGCATGTGGAGCATCCCATGGCGCATCAACAGGAATCTGGAGACAGAGGCAAAATGTCCAAGAAATTATTCAGTATTTCACCATTGCCTGGTCATAGCTAGTTAGTAGCACAAACTTAATTGATATGGTGGCCAGGAGTTATTTTTGTTTCCTGCACATGAATGTAAATTTGGAACAAATGGAAGAGTTTCCATTCAGATCTTTGGGCATGAATTGTACCATGACTACCAAATCTGTCTTTGTCTGACCAGTGAATCATATCCTTCTGCAGGGATCATCTGGCTTTCAGCTGTCCAGAAGCAATTCCAATTTAATTGTCTTGGTGTCTTCTAGAAGTTGAGGGGAAAGTTCTTTTTCCAGTCAGTTCCAAGATGAGTATCCAAAGGCCCCTAAGTCTCTCTGCTAATTGCAGAGTAAGAAAAAAGGTCTAGATACTTTTGAAATATTTTAGGCAGTTAAATTCTTAACAATAATTCTTTACATGTAAGTAACATGATGTGGAGGATATTACCATATCCCTAAATCTTTAAAAAATGTACTATTGACAAAAATAAATGTGTAGTATAATACATAAATTTGATTCTGCAAAACCACATAAAACCAATGGAATTTGCAGGAGTACAGTGAGTAATGCTTGAAGATTCTGGTTTGTTGCTGGATTATATGGAAACTGATGAATGTTTGAAAGAGAGTATAATGCTCCAGGGGCTGCAGTTGTACTGCTTATATTTTAAAATTTAAAATTAAAGTTACTGTGAAGTCAAACTGGAGCACATCTTAGGCAGCTACAAAAAAAAAAATCATCTTTACTCAAAATGTTGTTATGAGGGAAGGGGAAAAAACCCTTCCTAGTCTCCCAGCTCATGAAATATTTTTTCCTATCATGAGAAAATACTTACACTGAGTTCAACCTCATTTTTTCAGATATCTTAGACACCTCCAGATCTTCTTGTCTCCTCTCATAGAATCATAGAATAGTTTGGGTTGGAAGGGGCCTTTACAAGTCATCTAGTTCACCCCCCTCTCAGGGAGGAAGACCTGTTATTTCTGACAACTCCTGGGCAATATAGAAATCTTTCTGGTGGATGTTTCTTTCCTGTTTTGTTTTGTTGTTGAGGGTGTTGAGGGTAAACAAACCCGATTTATTCACGGTGACATGAGCATCATAGGAAACACTGAATTTTCACAGCCTACCTCTTCTCCCATCTTGTTCATGGTTCTCCAGAAGTTATTGTAATCCAGAAAAACCAAAGGATTCCATGTTGAAGGGCAAATTTCCGTGAAATTCCGTGACTTTCCCTGAAATGCACATAAAAACACAAGCAGCTGAAATACAACAGAGCAGATCTTCATTACTCAAGAACACAAAATTCTCAGAGTCATCACATTTGCCCTTTTGCCCCAAAAAGACCTGGCTGGTTTTTTTGTTTTTTCTCTTTTTTTTTTTTCCCTGCATATGCATGCAAGCAATGGAATGCCTGTTGCTAAGTAGGAGGGATAGAAACAGCAGGACTGGCATTCAAAAGGTCAATAACACCTTTTTATATTTACTATTCTGAAGGGGTGGGGAGGGGTACATTTATTCTGAGCAAGCTGTCAAATTCTGGGCTAAGGATACTCAAGCCATGGCAAAAGAGGTAATATTCCTTGTTCCTAAGCATCCTTCATTATTACATTTAAATGAATCTACTATTTGCCTGCTGCTGAAATGTGCATCCTGAAATCCGTGTGGGTCTAAAGTTGAACACATTTCAAACTATTTAAGCACCTTTATGGTACACCTCACTTCAAAAGCAAACGTACCTCTTTATGCTGGAAGAAACCTAGCCTATAAAAAAGTCTGAACAGAAAGTTTTTGGCTGCAGGAAGAAAAATATTGTACGCTTGCAAAAATGGTGTCAGTACTTACAATGTGTGTGACACAGAGCTGCAGCAGTGGCTGAAACTGTTATTATCTGCAAGTGACTGTTTCAGATAATCCTGTGATATCATGATAAGAGAAACAATCTAACAGCAGCTGCTTCTTTGTGATAACTTTAATCTGAAAGAGGAGGGGATGAGCAGGTAACATTTTCTCTTATTAAATTGCTTTGAACCTTCCCCCATGGAAGTCAGTGGTGAATTTCTCACCAGGCTTCTTTGTTGTCTGCCCTTCCAGGTGTGTCAGAAGTTTGTGTGAGGATGCGGGGAACACTCTGACCATGACAGGTGTGGTGCTAAAGCAGTTTGCAACCTGCTTTTCAGTGCCATGGACCCCGTGCCAGCCCATCACACCTGGCAAGGTGGGAGTCACAGACCAAGAGGGAGGCTGCAGCGCTTCAAATGCAGGAAAAGGGGATCCAGGGACAGAGGACATGGAACAGGAGCCAAAACCACCTTCCTCACACTTGGAGAGAGAGAATTTATTGATCCTCCCCACTGCTAGTTGTGTATTTGTGTATAAATGCATATGGGTTTCTGATATTCTGCAGAACATTTTCCTCTGCAAAGATCATACAAAGATAAAGGGTGCAAGACGAAACTCGGAGATCATAGTGAGCTTTCAGACTTGGCAAAAGCAGTAAAACACTGAAATTCCCACACTTTGGTGAACTTTTGTCAGTCCCAGGACAGGTACAGTAGGGGAGGCAAATGTATGTGGATAAGGGACCACAGCAAGGCTTGGCTGGGACCGCCTGGTGCTCTCTCCTCAGAGCAGGGCTCCAGCTCTGGAGCCCATCAGGTCACTCCGTGCTGTTCCGCTTCACCACCTTCAGCGAGGGCAGCAGCCTGCACTCAGCACTGGTGAGGCCACACCTGGAGTGCTGTGTCCAGCTCTGGCCCTTCAGTTTAGGATGGACGTTGAGACACTTGAGCACGTCCAGAGGAGGCAACGAGGCTGGTGAGGGGCTGGGAACCTTCACAGTCCCTGTGAGGACTGACTGAGGGAGCTGGGGTTGTTCAGCCTGGAGAAAAGGAGACTCAGGGGTGGCCTTATCACTCTCTACAACTCCCTGAAAGGTGGCTGTGGTCAGGTGAGGGTTGGTCTCTTTCTCCAGGCAGCAACTGACAGAACGAGAGGACACAGTCCTAAGCTGTGCCAAGGGAAATATAGGCTGGATATTAGGAAAAAGTTTTTTACAGAAAAGGTAATAAAGTGTTGGAATGGTCTGCCTGGGGAGGTGGTGGATTCACCATCACTGGCTGTGTTTAAGAAAAGATTGGATGTGGCACTCGGTGCCATGGTTTAGTCGAGGTTAGGGCTGGTTTGGACTTGATGATCTTGGAGGTCTCTTCCAACTCAATCATTCTGATTTTGATTCAAAGCCCCTCTCCTGTTCCAGGTTATGATCTCAGCACTTAGTTCAGCCTGAGATCCACAAGTTTAATGTTTTAGGGTTTGGTGGTTTTTTGTTTTTTTTTAATTTCCAACAAACGTTGTGCTTTCAAGTCACCAGGAGGTGGTTGGTTGCCTCTGGATTTCTGCGTATGTAATCTCACTCTTGTGTACCACATACTTTTTTCTCTCTTTTATCCCTATTTTGTTCTTTTTCAGACTTACACTGAAGGAGGGTGGCAGGGGGAGTGCTGTTCCAGCCTCTTCCAGGTGCACGCATGCATGCAAAACATTTCTGTCATGGCAAGAGCAGAGTAAATGCTCCTGTGGACTCCCAGCAGGGAATCCTCCAAGTGACACCAGCTCTCCCTTTCCCTTGAGGTCAATTCCTCACTGCCAGGCTGCAGCACTGTGTTCAGCCACAGAAAAGAGGGGCCAAACAGTGCCTGCAAAGGGATATACTGCATCCCACAGCTTTTACTGTCATAAACTGATAATGCTGTATCAAACTAGGAAATACTGATACCAAGCAGTAACAGACTACTAATCACTTTATTCTTATTGCACAACATTTTCCTATTCTAAAAGATCACCAAATACTGCTTCTCAAAAGTCATTTATTGCTAGTCTTTTAATTCTGGCTGGGAACACAGATGCCATTCACATTCCTTCCTGGACATGCTTTAATACCAATAATTCTGCCCTTCAGCAGAGATGAGGTACAGTGCTGCCAGGCCACCAGATCAGGGTGAGGAGAAGTTATTACTGCCATTCTGTCCTGTTGATACTGCAGGTGGGCAAAGGGAAAAGATAAGCCTGTGTCCAATCAGGAGTAGCAGAAAAATGTTCCCAGTTTTCCACTGTTCAGTAAAAATCTCTTTTCAAAAGTCTTTCTGAAAAGTGACTGTGCTTGTACAAACAGCTCTCCTATCCTTAGCTTACTTAGCTTAAAGCATCTTTGGTCAATGGCATGGCCCAGGGAGATCAATGGGAATACATGTTTTATCCCCTGAGAACTATGAAATGTCAACTGATAATTAAAAGAGTCTAAAATTGTGTTACTTGTTGCTCTCTTCTGCATGCAAAAAATCCCATAACTTCAGTAAGGCTGGAGCCCAATGGCAGGAAAAGCTGGAAAAATACACCAGTGCTAACAGACCTGGAAGAGGCTAAGACTGAATTCAGAGAGGCTGAAATAGTTCACAGACAGTGACCCCTGTGTGGCAGGGCTGTACCTATCAGAGATGGCATCAGAGGAAAGCCAACTCTAGCAAATTCCCGGAAAGAAATTCTCATTTCCCATCAGGCAGCAAGAACCCAAGAGCCTTAAACACATCAGTTCTCCAACTTTCTGTCTGGCACAAGTATCCCCACAGCAGGGAGGAAATCCAGCCCGAGTGAGCTGAGGCTGGTAAGTTATTCATTTGGTTTTAATATTGTCTCCCTGCTAGGCAGAAGAGCTCTGGCTGCAGCTTTCACAGAGGAGCTCACTGCAAACAGGGCAGGCCTTGCAATATTCCATTTTTAAACAAGTTTATAGTGTTCTGGATGTATTATTTTCAGAACTACTGTTTTCTTAACTGAAAGGCAAATAACCTACTGGCTTAGTTCCCATGCTAACTAACACACAGCTGCCCGACTGACCCATAGAGTTTACCCAACTCTCTTTTTCATTTCCTGGTGTGTCAAGTGGTTTCCTGCAGACCTCAGATCTGAGTCCTGCTGCCTGTTTGGATTAGTTACCCCTCACCAATGCAAAGAAAACAAGACCCTCAAGCACCATCCCTCAGTGGTTAGAGAGAAGGCAGAGAGAGAGATGAGCTCTGCAAGGTCCCTTCCCTGCCCAGGCCTATCCTGGGGCTTGGAGCCAAAACTCCAGGAATTAACCCCGAGCTGTGACACCACCCCAAGTTTCAAATTGTGCCAGAGGAGCAGACAATTTTGCCAGACTTGAGAAAGGCAGGTCTGTCTCCTGGCTGCTGTGCCAGGGACATCAGGAAGTGCAGGAGGAGCATCCCCCATGCCGCAGAGCAGGGGTTGTTATTGCCAGGGCTGTGGGGAGCACAGAGCAGCAGCTCCCCCAGCAGAGAATCCTTCCCTGATCCCCAGCTCCAGCAGGGCCAGCCCTGGGGGCAGGGGCTGTGCCTGGGACTGCCTGATCCCTGTGCAGGAACAGCAAGTTTGTTGTGATGTGCAGAGTCTCAGTCAGACCCACTTGCTGCACCCTGAGCTCTTGATCCAAGGCTGGATGAAGGAAAGAAAGGACTAGATGGCTAATCTGAAGCACTGTATAGGAATCCTCATATTTTATCAAATATTCCCCCCCTCTGAAAATCATAATTCCTTATTAAGTAATATTATATATCCTGGAGCTGTGTGCTGCTGCCAGATATTGGAGGAGGGCAGTTATATGAGAAGGTTAATACCACACCAAGGCCCAATGCCTTTACTTTCTAGGGTCTTCTACTAAAAAGGTGAAAACAGCACAGAGCTTCAAGGATCTCTGTTAAAACAAACAGCTGTCTGCCAGCTCAGGGAAGGGAGAACTCCAGCACATCCTCCCTTTCTCAGCCCAAAAGCATTCCTGCTGAATTATGGGACAGTAGCCATAAAGAAATTTACTTGGAAAGAGGGCTCATAACAAACACTGAAAGTATTAAGTTACAGATTTGCAAGGACAGGATACCAAAAAAATTCCTGATTGACATTAAAGGAGTCCATGTTATCATGCTGACTGATGGGAAAAAAAGAATNCAGAAAAGAAGATAACAGTTACATATTTGGATTTTCAAAGAAACTGTAACTGCAAAAGAAACCTGCACCAATGAAGCAACTTGGTTATTAAAGCTTGCAGTACATGGAATTTTTCCACACACATATGGGGAAAATTCCTGTCAGAGAAAAGAGGCTCATTAAATCCCTCTGGGGATTTTCACTTTCTCTTGGCTGCTCCCGCTGCTCGGATAAACCATTTTCCCACTTTCTCCCAGCTCAATCAAAGCAGCATCCTGGAAATCTTCAGAAAAAGCCAAGCTGAACCGATTGTTATGGTAAAGAAAAGTTACCATAAAATCTCTTAATCCAAGAGTGCTGGAGGTTACATACAGATGTCACAAACACGGCTAAAACTGCGCTTTAGCTCAAAACACTTCCCCTCCTCTCTGGCAAAACCACACAGCATTGGAGACTTTGGACAAAGCTCTTGGGAGGAGACATTTCCTGTCTGGCCCTGGCTACACACTCCTGGACAGCCACCAGCTGACAGCAACAACAGCTGAGACACAAGGGGAGAAGATTTAATCACAATTTTCAAACCTGAAGGCCAGTGGCAGGCCCACGGCTGATGGTGTATTAGCCAAAGAAGCTGAAAACATCTTTCAGATTAATATTTAATTTCTGGTGGATATGATCCTTTAATATCAAATAATCTCTCTGCTAACAACAACTTCTGCCATCTATGAAATACCACAGGTGCTTGTGTCCCTGGAGCATCTTTAATGAATATGAAGGGTGCAGCTACAGCTGGGAGAGCACAAACCCCTCCTTGCTCCTCCCCATCCAGCCCGGTGTGCAGCAGGCAGGTAAAGAGAGGCAGGTAAAGAGCCCTGGGCACCGACCAGCCCAGCCAACAGCCAGGACTGCACAGATGGAGTTTAATAAGCTTCTTCTGGAAGTGGGATATGAGAGAGGGTTCAACCACACATCCCTAAATCAAAGGGCAGGGTGACCGCACAACGCCTCAAGGCAAAAGAAAGGAGAAAAAGCTGTGGAAAACTTTAGGAAAGGGAAATGGAAGAAAAGGGCTACAATTCATGGGAAGAGGATGTGGGAGAAATGAGACCTACAGGAAGAAAAGCATCATTATTATTCACCCAGTGCTTAAATCTGGGAGACCTTAAAGCCCCTTTGCTGTCACCCTGGTCCAACAACTGCAGCTCCCTTGGGACCCTGATCAGCTCAGCAGGACCACAACGACAAATCCAAAATTGATCCACAGCCTGTGATCCAGCTGAGTAGCTCAGAATGCAGCCTCTTGCTTAGAAATATGCTTTCACTTCAAAGAAAACATACAAAATTAAATGGTCATTAGCAGGGACGTGCATAATGCAATGTGGGACAACAAAAAGCTGCAGCTTCGCTGTCAAAATGGATTAAGGGCTCAAAGTAATGCAACCCATTAGAGCTTTTTATTTAACATAAAGAAGATAAGTGCCTTTTAGGATGCTGAGAGATTCATGCCTGAGCTTAAATTAGAGTGGGACAAACATTCTGCTGGTACAAACCAGCCCATCCCTCTTGCTGTAGAATTACATCAATTTTGCATGAGGGGGTGACAAGTAACTTTTTTTAGCATTATGGAGTGGCTGTGCAATTATTTAAGATGTGCTTGTTTTATGAGCATGGCATCAACCTGCCCAATAAGGAGTGCTTGCAGAACCAGATGGTAAAACTTTGCAGCCTGAACACATTGCTCTAATTCTTAGGGAAAAAGTGGGAAGGTAATAGAAATGAAACCAATTAAGGATACATCACATAGGATGGCTTGTCTGTATCAAGTATGTCAACTGTGACTCATATAGGCTCCAAGTCTGGTTCTGCCAGAGTCTGTTAAGTACCAAAACTAAAGAATATTAAAAAAAAAAAAATGAAAGTGATGGTCTTTGCAAATTAAAATAATACTTTGTGTTATGGATACAGACAGTCACATCTCACACCAGTGAATCTTAGGCCTTTCTTTGTCCTTCTCCCTGCTGCTCTCACCCTGCACTAGTTTTGGCAGCAGGTTCTGGGTAGGACCTGTGCAAAAAATCCACAGATCTGGCTAAAGATGTGGGACAAGGGCTGGAAATCTGCTCTGAGGACAGGTTTCATTCCTGTTCACTTTAGCCACACCAGTACTTGCTCAAGAGTGGCCACCTGGACTCCTGCTGCCCCACATCTCAGAGGTGAAACTTCTGGTGACTCTTGGGAAGGGCTTGTGTGTCACCATTAGCTAGAGAGGGAACCTCAGAGCCTCAGATTAGATGATTAACTTCCAAACACCCATTTATTAGATGAATCTCATTCTAGGGGACTGAGAGGGATCTCATGTGAATCCAGTCATGTGGGCAAAATATATTATCCTATTCCCAGGCTAGTTCATAATATCGTTGTCCAGTATAATCATTCAATACTATCCACCAATACTATTATTTTTAAATTTAAATTTGACTTTTATTTCAGAACAAGTATTTCAGGCAAAACTTCATTGGAGGGTATGCTCAAAGACAATGTGCCAAATGCGTCCCAGATTTTTTAGCTGCTGTCAGCTGCAGTTTCTGAACACTTTTAAAAAGAAAATAAGAACCTTTTGTCGCACTCCCAGTAAGGTAAAACAGAATAACAACACTTGAAGCAGGTGCTCTCTGGATTACTAAGGGTGAGTTTTAAATGGAACCCTTTTGATGACTGTCAATAATCTCCAAGTTTCAGTGCTGCCTTTGGGTGCCTCAGCAGGGAAATGCAATACTCACCCCTTTATGATGGAACATGTGGCCATCCACATACACTTTGTAGGTCTCCACCCCCAGCTCCTTTGCCAGCCGGAGAATCCGGTTTTGTGTAGGTCCCACATATGATCCACCAACATCTACATAACCCACTTTATCGTTCTGTGGAAAAGAAAACAGGGGTCAGAAGCTGTGCAGGGAGCTCCTCAATACAAACAGCTAGAAGCAGAATGAATTATTCCATACTGAATGTGTATGGGATGTATGTGTATGATATTCAGGAGGAATTTGTTAATGGGAAAGGTTGTCAAGCATCAAAATGGGCTGCACAGGGAGATGGTGGAGTCACTTGATGGAGATGTTGAAGAAATTCACATTACTTTTCTTGTCACTGCAAAACACTTCTGCAGTTGAAACCATCTCCAGCATCAAGGCTTGTCTTCCCTCTCTAGAAACTTGCTTAGACTTCACGCTGCAGGTGCTGAGCACTGCACTGCAGGTTCCCAGGTGATTCATCTCCTTTCCAGCACTGCACACCCTGGCTCCAGCCTGCTGCAGTCTGGGCAGGGACCCCCAGCCATGCCTGCCATGAAAGGTGCTCAATGCACCCCTCAGACCAGCACCCCACTCACTTGGGAAGAAAGCAGAAGGTTTCAGGGATGCACACTATCCCAGCAGGCCGATCTCCCAGGACAGTAACTCTTTTGAACACTGTTTACAGTGAGTATTTTAAGCCTGGCATTCTCAGTGTCACAGAATGATGGTGTTTATGCTCCATGTTTCACACACAATGATTTCTGCTGGAACACCACTGTTTATCTCTGGTTCCCCAGCAATGGCACCTGACATAATTTACACCTCCCTCAGTTCCAGGGTGGGAAGCAGAGGTAGTGTCTATATTACATTACACTGCACCACAAGTGACTCTTCATTTCTTTCTTTTTTTTTTTTTTTCTAATGGCAATCAAGATGCAGTTCATTTTTAGAAGCAGCAGTGTTATTTCAGATAATTTAAAGACATTTGAAAACATATGTCTGAGCCATAATGATGTCTGGTCCTGCTCAGGCTGCTTCTTACAGGGCTCTAAGTTATCATGCCTGTTACAGTGTGCAAAGGGAGATGGGAAAAAGAGGGAAAATGCTCTGACACTCATGGTCCCAGATGGTGATTTTCAACACATTACTGAAGTCTTAGGTAAACAATATTCATTTTTCCCTCATCTACTAAGCCAGTCACTGCACCTTAGGCTGTCAGGTTGGCCAAGCAGGAATTTTTGGTGAACACATGCTGACTGATGACTTTTGGATTAGTTGCTCTGCCACCTCCTAAGGGATTGAGCTAAAGCTGTAGTTCCCGGGATCAAAATAATTGTAGTTCCCTGGGTCAAAATAATAGGAGTGACATGTGTGTCACATCGTAGGCCAGACAGGTGGGAGTCCACACCTCATGAAGCACTTACCTGGATGGTGAATGTCCTTCCTCCAACTCTGTCCCGGGCCTCAAGGACCACCACGCTGACCCCAGCCTCAGACAGCAATTTGGCAGCTGACAAACCTATCAAAAAAAGAGAAAGTGCATTAAAGCAAGTGGCAGCAATCAGCCACATTAATGGCCAAAAACTGAACCAAAGCTCCAGGGTCAGACATTTCAATAGAGTGTTGTCAAAAAATCCCTGAGAGATGTTAGGAACTTTGCCTGGCATCTCACCACAGAAATCATGTGACTGCTGCTTAGCTGCATGTTGTAACCACTCACAGCATTCACCGACTGAAGTTTCCTCCTTGGGTTGGCATTTTGGCCTTTTAAAAATAGCAAAATTTTATTTATTAAAGGGCAGACACGTATCTTACTCTTCATTTGTGCAGCCTGTGGAAAGGCAGCACCCAGCTTGGGGGACTTGCAGGGCTACAGTGACATCAATAATGCTCCTCTCCCACATCAGCTCTGCTCCTCTGCTGATCCTTGTCCTCATTCGCATGCAGAAGGAAAAGTCTGCTCCACTGTCAGGATTCATTCTCAGCAATGGAGTTTGACCATGACAATCAAACAGGCTGCATGCAGACACTTTATAAAAGGCATTATGGTCTCAGCAAAAATCATCTAATTATGGGACTTTGTGATGGAGCCACTAGAGACAACTGAAAATTCAATAGGACAGGAGACCTCTTTGCTTCTGACAGATGCGAGCTGAAATTGTAAAAAGCAATCATGAGTTGGTGAAATCAGATTATCCCACTGCCCTGCAGGCCAATCTGGCACTGAAGCATTGTTTCTTTGGAGTTGTTTCCCCTCCTTAAGTACACGAAAGGCAGCCCTATTGATCAGAACTTCCAAGATCCCCTGCAGGCAGGAGTAACGATATTACACTCGTGTTTATTACACTGCCTCGAAATGTGATTAAAATCAATTGTTTGTGAGCCTACAAAGAATTTTCCCCCATGTCTGAAAAGACCAGGGGAGAGGAATCATTCTGGGAAGAGTTAAATGGACTCCTTTATTCTAAGGGCAATACAGAATTGACCATAAACTTCTATGCATAGAATCTTGTAATGGGAAAGTGGAACACCATTCACTGGAAACCAGAACTGAGGAAGTTCAAATGCCTTACATAGGCAAATATTATACATATAATTTTCATACTCATCTAAAAGTAACTTTACACCCTTGTACCATATTCTTCAGACTGCTGCTGGAGCAGAAGTATACTTCATTCTTCCATATGTTTAATATTCTATTTTTTTTTAATTGCAAGCCATTTTTCCGTGGAGTGGATATCTCATAAATTGATCTAATTTATTTCAGTGATAATTTTTTTCCTCCATGAAACTCTAGAAACAATTTTTTCTAGTTAGTTCTTAAATCCATTGAGTGATGGTTTCTCTTCCTCCCCGCATAAATGCAGAAGACACAAATCTATGATGTTGAAAACACAAACTGCAATATTTTCTTTCAAATACGTCATTTTTAATATGCAAAAAAATGAGATTTCAAAATATACAGCGGGCTTTGTCACAAAATAGTGGATATTCTACATGTATAAAATAAAAGGCTGAATTCTCTATTCTGTGTAAATACCACTGAAGACTCAGACATGAGTGGGTAATTCTTTTGTAAGAAAGTTTACTGCAGATATACATGCTTTGAAAAAAATGAACATAAAGCCAAAAAAAGTTTGGCCTAGGTATGAAAAAAACCACCTAAATACAAATCTTTGGTGCCTAAGACCATAACTTCTTGCTGAATACAACAGCTCTATTCCTGCCACAGTTGCTTATGAAGAATAATGGTTACACTGGAGTTGGAAGTTAAGCTCACTACTGGATTATAACTTAATTATGGGATATATCTGAATAAAGAAGGGCTGCTAAGGGATGAAGAACATATTGTAATGTGACTGAGGTTCCCTAACCTGTTTGCCTGTCAAACTGTACTTGTACTCCAGACTTACAGGTGGTTAAGTTTCATTATTGTTAACCCAAGGGTCATGTGAGAAACTAGTTCAAAAAAAGAAAAAGGCTTTGAAGTCTTATAGACTGGGAAACAGCAAGAAATAAATTGAGGCAGCAATGGCTTACGGGGAGCTGGGAGAGGGCATGACTCACAAGTAAAAACAATACAAAATATGTTTATTTAAGATTACTACTCCACATTTATTTGCTCAAAGCATGGAAACCATTTTCTTTCAAAAAGAGGACTAGGAACAACACCCCACACAGCATCTCTGTGTCTACCTCTATCTGCTGGACCCACCTCTTTAGCTCCACCCTGGTGAGACAGAGGTGCACCAGGTCCAGGTGCTTCCATAGGTTTGTCTGAAGCTCTCCACAGGTCATGAACCCTCTGTGGTTTTTTTATACACAATTAACCTCTAAACCGACTGCATATTTACCCTTCATCTTCTCCATAACTTGAGTTTTCATTGCTGTTCCAGTATCCTGGACAGGACTGGACACCAGAGAGTGACCATTTGATTGATGGGGTAAGAATGAGATAGGAAGGAACAAGACCTTCTCCTTTCCTGCTCCTTGCCTCAGCCCTGCCTGCTCAGCTCCCCTCAGACTGCATGAGCTCTCCCCTCACTTCCTCTACAACATCCCCATCCCAGAGGACATCATCAACTTCAGCAACTGCCAAGGAGCAGGGATGAAGTTGTGGATGCCCCATCTCTGGAAGTGCTCCAGGCCAGGCTGGATGGCGCTTTGAGCAACCGGGTCTAGCGGAAGGTGTCCCTGCCCACGGCAGGGGGTGGAACAAGATGGGTTTTAAGGTCCCTTCTAACCCAGACCATTCCTTACAGGTTGTTCCAGGCCAAATGGAGCACTGGGCACAGAGCTCAGAGCAGGCAATGGAAACACTCCAGCGTCTGCTGCTGTGACTGTGGCACAGACACTCCTGGCACAGCTGAGCCTGTCGCCTCCACCTCCTCCCAGTGCAGCCTTGAGATAAAGCTGGAAACGGCCCCAAATCACTGGACAAACTCCTTCCAGATATCCCCCTAATTCCATGAATTAGAAATACACTTCTTGTCTCAGCTGGACGGAAGGAGCCTGCCCAACCCATGCCTCATTGGCAGTGTCTGGCGGTGGAAATTCACTTATTGTTAAATGGGAACAAGGCGAGACATCCTCCACAAGGGTTTCTATGGAAATCTCACAAGCAGCTCCCCTCCTCTGAAGATGCCATGCAGGAAAGCTCTGCTCCTATTGATTTTGCAGTGCTATTAAGGACTCAGAATTGCTGCTGCTACAGATCATACTGTGGCTGCTTTCATGCCAGAAAATCGTAATAATCCTACCACAAGCAAAACCCTTTGAAGTGCATCAAAACACTGGATAACAGTGAAAAACAAACAAACAAACAAAACCACACTTAGATGAATTGATGCCAACCTGCAGACTACAAGACACACCTCGTGACTGAAATATAAGGACACTGAACAATACTGAACTTTGTAATACAACAAAGCCCATCTCTACCTCATAGGAAAGAAAAGTTCAACTCCACAGGTAGCAAACAACACTGGGACTTAAGAGACTTGAACGTGATTCCAGAGGAGTCCTGTAATGTGGACAATGGTTCCCTGTTTCCTAGGGAAGTGTTTATAAGGGAAGACTTATGAGGATAATTTCAAGGTGCCTCAATATTGGGGTTGATACAGGGCATATGAGCAGAGATGAGTTCTACACCACAAACAGTGAGAGTTTTAAATAAGTTACTTTATTGGAAATGTCCCAATGATTGTACACAAACAGTATAGAAAATTATTCTACTCTTCAAAATCTAGGCTCTGTAAAGGTTCATGAAATCCTTATTAATCCACTCTACTGTACATGGCATGGGATAGCCATGTTGTGAGAAAGATGATTAACTCATTACTGTAATGTTCTAGCAAGCTTTAATTGAGGAAATGGGGAAAAAACTTCCTGTAAAATCCCTACATTTTCCTGATCTTGAGTGGGGAAATAATTTTAAGACTTCTTTTTGCTCATTTTTCTAATACACATCAGTAAAATAAGAGAATTGCCAATATATCATCACTAAAGTTCCAATGTAATGGCATTCTAATGCTGTGATTATTTTTACTGCTTCATTGATGGAAAACCTAACTTCTTCTAAACACTATTGAGTAATTAAACCTGGCAATGACCACCTTAAAATCAGCTCTCATTTTTCAGCTAGAAATCCCTTTGGCAAGTAAAAATGAACCTGTCAATGAGAGATGCAAAACATTTCTGCCATGACCATAGGGTAAAATCTCCCTTCCTCACCTCTATATTCTTCTCCTGCAACCCTGATTACCCCGCCATTGGAATTTTTGTGTACATCACAGCATTTATTTAAGCTTTAAAATACAGTTAAAATGTGCTCAGTTACATCAGATTGACCAGAGAAGCCACTAATGGGCAACAACACACAGAAAGCTGAGAATAAATGAACTGTTTCCTTTCACTGACTACGGATTTGAAATTTTTTTTAAATTGCCACTGAAAATATATTAAAAAAACAAAAAAAAGACCCCAAAAAACCCCAAAAGAAACCAACCCACCAATGCCATTAATTCAGTAACAGCATCTTAAATCGACACAAAACAGCAAGAATGCACAGTGTGGATCACAAGTCTGCATTTATTTCTACTTCAGTGTTGCCTAATACCATAACATCACTAATTTTCTGCTTGTCAGAAACCATGTTTTATCTTGCCATACTTTCTTTCACATTCCTTCTTGTAGAATACTTGGTACTGGAGAGAGATTAAGCTTACGTATTTTGTAATTTTCAGGTAAATGTATTTAATTTCTTTTTCATCAGCATTTTTTTCCCTTCTAGGGAAAAAAAAAAATCCACTTGATTCAGCAAAGATCTTAACCAAAAGAGAATAAATATTTTCTACTACAGAGTACTTTGTCCAAATGAGACAAAGCCACTTATTGGTCTCAATGGCATTGCTGTCTAAAGGCTTTCTACAGATGCAGGCCTTGTTCTGTAGGGCACAAAGACAGCTTCTCATGGACAGTGTTAACAGAAATACAGTGGGCAGGAAGAGGGAATTCTATTGCAAGGATGAATCCACTCCTCTGCACACACCCGCTGGGATTTTCATGTCAACAGCTTCTTGTAGTAAACATTCCTTTCCCCTAGTAATGCCCTCCCTCAAAACGAAGGCAGAAAAAAAGTTAATGAGGATAAGCACATGGTTGGAAATGAGGCATCTTTCCTCTCATTACATATTCAAATGAGCAGTTAAAATGATGACAGTTTGATATCACCTACTAATGGAAACAATCAAGGTAATTACACACATTTTATGACTATTGACAATTTTTTTTTAGTCAGTGTCGTGCAGAATAAATGCTTCTTACCTAAATGGTGACCTTCAAGCAAAAAAGTAAGTGAAAAAATGTTGCTGCTAAATTATGATCAGTGTCATCACCACAAATACCAATAACATCAGTGCTGGTACTCCCAGAAAAGACATAATGCCTGTCCCATGCCTGCTTTTATTATATTTTAGGGTATTTTTAGGGGTCTGTCCTAACTACTTGGCTATTTCTTGTGCTTTTTGTGAAAATAACGCTCAGAAGATTTCAGCAGCAGAGCAGCAGAACACATTATGAAGAAGGAGGCAAATGGAAATTGGTACTTCTGCTTATTTGCAATTATTGTATAAAGCATCCACGACACTTTGTATGGGGTTTTAGGAATTTTGTTCCTGCTGTAAATTTTTGTCATAATGACAGTCAGCTTGCTAGGAGTACATTGGGAATCCAGAGCTCTGTGAAAAGTTGTTATTTATTTCAGCATCTCCAAAAATGGCCTTTAGGAATCTGTGGTACTAAATGACATCATCATCACTGATTATCACCTTTCTGGTTGGATCCAGAAAGAAGAAAGGAAGGAACAGGGTAGATGGAACTCGGCACAGAGCAAATGCAAAGCGATAAGCAGAGAATACATTTGATGAATCAAATATTACATTCCTATAGGTCAAATCCCAGGTAAATACAGAAGTAAGAGTAGGGGAAAAAAAGCAACCTATTGAAAACTACTCCAGATTTACACAAGTCGGACTAATCCAATCTCACACCAACAACTGTGTGTTTGACAGTTTATCTGCCACCGCCACCCACCAGCAGCTTGGCGTGCTGTCAAAACAAACAGGGCAGTGTACAACAGAAGTTGTGCTGCCAGGATGGCGAGCGAGGAAAATCTGTATTTCCTCATTATCCAGTCTTTCACTCTGAGCCCAAAGCCAAGGCGTAGGTAGCTCAGGGGTAAGGCTGTCGATCACACACTGTGGAGCTGGGGATGCCAACACAGAGTGCTTTTCCACAGAGAGAAAAACAACAGCAACAAAAAAAGTGTCAATAATATATCATATGCTTTATTTCTGTGTAAAGACTAATCGCTACTATTTTTACATCCCATTTTTTTCCTGCAATTTGTGGCCCTTGAAAACAGTGCTGTTTGCTGCATATGGCTGGGAAATCTCAGCTTTGATTTTGTAGAACCACGCAATCTCCTTGCTTCTAGATAAGAACAAACATCTTTTTCTGTTATAAATAAGAATAAATAAGAACTATCCATGTCAGCGAATTATAGTCTTAAGTGTAAGACTCAATTATGTCTGCTTTTCCCTTGTGCTTTCTACTTGTTACACAATGTGCTGAAATTACTTCCAAAAGATATTTGCATACAAGATTTTTGGGACTTTTCTTCTGGACATACTTCTCCATATCTGCTGCCTCTCTGGTTTGTATTATGTAGACAAACATTATTAATTCTCCATGCAATCTTCTGATAAACTTGGCTTGCACACGAGGTGAAGTTGGCATATGAATATACTCCCATGAAAAAAGATATTTTGTTTGCATTCTTTTTTTCCCCGAATTTGGAACTATTTAAACTTGAATTTTCAGACTGTGCTTTTCAGGGTGTGGTTTTTGGTGATTCTTTTCTGCTGGAAAATCTTGGTCAAAATTGATGGCCTATTTCTAAATGTCTAGGGAAAACATATTCCTTGATTTTGAAAAAAACATGCCTTTTTTTAATTCCTATTTTGGAAGTTGCAGCAGCAACTTGAAATTTGGCAGGAAGGTAACCTTGGAGTCAAACAGAGCACATTTTGTTATCCATGTGAAAATACACCCCAATAAGGTCAGTTAGAAAGTTTTGAGAAATTACAGGTCATAGCAGTCATTTTGCAGATCTGACAAGCTGAAGTATCTGAGGTTTCTGTCAAAACTCTCTGAGCATTTCATGCTGTCCAGTTGTTAATGAGCAGCGTCTGAGCAGTGACTGAGCATCCAGGACCTCCTTACAACATTTCGTGCCATCAGCTTGCTGGGTTTCAACAAACACACAATCAAGTAAAATCCATCAAGTCAAAATCAATCCAAAACAACACTCTTCAGTTCAGTAGAAAATGCTATAAATAGAAATTGGGAGCAATATTCAAGCCATATAAATAAAAACTCCCTGTGGGTATGGGGAAAGTCTTTAACTTCAGGCACCAGTTTATTGAATATGCTTGGGTATAAAATGCTGTAATTAGTATTAACTGTATTACAGGGGACATTATCTATTAAGAGTGACACAAAGGTGTGCCTGGGGCTTTTACTGGCCACAATTCACATTTTTAACATGCAAAATGTTAAAGTGGAAAGAGGAATCTATCCCAACCTCTGCAGCTCCCTCTCTGTAGGGGTCCAAAGGCACTTGCTGATGCAGCCCTTGAGTGGGATTTCTTGGGGTACAGCAGGAAAATCTCAGAGGTAGAAACCACCCAGAGATTTCTTCCAAAAGCTTTTTCTTCCAAAAACACTCTTTGCAGAAGCTCCTGCACCCCTAGACTGCAGTTTCCTACAGGTAGAGTGGATTCTGTGTCCCTGGAATGATCACACTGGTGTGCATGCAGAGGCCAGGAGCATGGAGGAGTAGAACACGTCAGGCATTGTTCAGAAATGGCTTCTCAGGACCATTCTTTGCTTTGAGGAATAGACAACTCCAGAGCTGCCTCTCAGGATTTGAGCTTCATTTCACAAATACTGGAGAAATATTTTTAAAAGCCACAGCATCACTGCTGGGAAGTTCATACTTAATAAAACAAACACCTTGCTTATGCCTCTTACAGATTTCATGGATTTCTAGTAAAGAAATAGTTTATCCCAGAGTTTCCTATCCTTTCCTGCAAGCACCAGGTAGTGAGTATTTAAAATACAGTAGAAGGAGCGGAGACAGCAATCTCACCAGATGAGTCAACTGCAAATTCAATTTCAGAGATACAAACAGCAAGTCAAGACTGGAGTCACAGAGATGTTGAGGGGAAATCCTGTCCATACTGGAGCATGATTTACTATGTATTCCACCAGAAGCAGAGCTCTAGATACAGATTACTTTTGGTTTTGGTTTTTTTAAGATCAGAAAGCAGCACTGTCTAACCTCTTGCAGAACTGAGGTGTAGGCATATTGGTACAGGAATAGTAGGGACAGAGAAGCTGTGAGAAAAGCAAAACAGACCAGAGGCTGATCAGAGTTTAATCCCCAGCTATGAATAGCAGTGTAGAGTAAAGATGCATTAATTATTAAATAAGGCATTTATTGTCTGTTTTTCAATGGGTGTTTTCTTAAAATGATGCTTGTTCTAATTCATAACAGGCAAACACCAATTTCTATGCCACTGGTGTGGGGTTTCCATTGGCATGAAAAATATTCCTGCATCCCAGGAGTGCTGTGACATGTTCATTCGTCTTCCTCACGCCACTGACAAATTTTCAGGGACTGTGAGCAGGGTGAAATTTTCTCCTTGGCTCCATTTCAATCCCCACACCGGGTTTTGGTCCAGGGTGTAGGCGTTACAAAGTAACTCAGCGCTTTTGTACTAGTGAGGCGAGATGCCACATAGAAATGCTCTAAGCATTTTCTGAAACACTGCAACAGGTTGGGGACTTGGAGGAACGAGGCACCCTGAAGGGAACAAGAACTTCTCAGAGTTCTAAAAGCCATAATGAGAGGATGTCATCACCGGCTGCACACAGGATGGGTGGTAATTCCCTAAGGACACTGTGTGCATTACAGCAACCCTAAGGATGAAGACCAAATGTCTCATGCTAGCAGGAAAATTACCAGGCATCTGGTAAAACTAAAAAGCAAGGAAATCTAGGTCCACACTCTTCCTTTCTGTTTAGTGATGCTACGGATTATTTACGTATTCACAAATGATTATTTAAACAATTACTATTCTTTTAGTAAATGAAACAGTGTAATTATGTAAACCATTTGCTGTTTTACACATTAATTCAACTGCAGATAACATCAAAGGAAAGCTTCTGATTCCTTCTCAATACTAATAAAACCTAACTTTACCCACGCCAATAATGGCTGTAATGTCACTGAAGCCACCCAGTCACAAAACTCACCTTTTCTGAATCGTTAGTGAAGTAAGGGCTGCCTGAAAACTGAGACCTGGCCAAAGCTACCCACGCAAAATTGACCTGAGGGACAACCTAAACACTCATTTTCTCCAACACAGCAACACTCTCATTGTAGGTAACAAAACAAAAATTAATTAATGGGGGTTTTAAAGCACAAGGATGAGGGGCCATGATGCAATTGCTGGTGTCAAAGTAGATCTGAAGAGTATTTTGGGAAGTTGTTGCCTGGTGAGGTGTGAGGAGTCCATGACACTTGGGGAATCCGGCTGCCTCTAGAACAGCTCTTCTACCAGCAACAAAGCCTAACCTAGAGATACTCCAGATGTTTATTCTGCAGCATTTTCCCAAACAAAACAACTGCCACCGCTGCATGGGCAACCTAAAAAAAACCACGTCCAAACACCATCTTTGTGGGGATGCACCAGTCGCAGCCTGTAACCCGTATCCTGCCTTGTCCCGCACCTGTGCGCGCTGCCAAGCTGCTGTTCCTCCAGCCTCCCTCCCAAGAGAACAAACCAAGGCACGGAGCAGAGATTTGTCCCTAACACAGGGACAGGGATCATTTCCCCTCTCCTTCCCGAGTGCACCCGGAGCCCCCGGGGCTCTGGCTCCGCGCTCGTCCATCGCAGCGCCGCGCCACCGCCCGGCCCCGCTCCGGGAGCGCTCCCGGCGGGATGCCCCGGGAGAGCCCGGCGGGATCGCGGGGGCCGCGCCTGTTCCTGCCCTGACCCACCTGAGATGCCGCCCCCGATCACCACCACGTCGTATTTCTCGGCCATGGCACTGTCCCCGCTGTCCCCGCTGTCCCTGCGCCGGCTCCGGCTGTGCCCGCGGCTCCGTCCCGGCCCCGCGCTCGGACAGCGCCGTCCCGCCCGCCTCGGCCCCGCCCCTGGGCGTGGCCCCCGCAGCCCGCCCGCCAATGGGTGCCGTGCGGGGGCGGGGCGTCGCCTGGTCACCCCCTCCCCAGGGCTCCCTGTGCGGCCGGACGGGGCGGGGGATGCTCGGGACCACCGGGAACACCGGGATCACCGGGACCACCGGGAACACCGGGAATGCCGCATTCCGGGGCGCGCATCGCTACCGGCTCCGTGCCGCACCACGACAGGGGGGTGCAGGCAGGCGGGCGGCAGCGTGGCCGGTGCAGGGTGCAGAGTAAGAACCAGCCAGGGCTTAACCCCGTGCCTGTGTCCCGCAGCCACTGCGGGGGAGGAGGAGATCCATGAAGCCAGAGGTTATGGCAGCCTGCCAGCCTCACCTCCCGCTAGGATCAAGTCGTATTTGATCCATGAACCAGGGAACAAGGGGTTAACCTTTCCACAGATGTACCTTCCCAAAAATAATGCCTGAAATAATATTTGGCTGTCAAAATTGTGTGTGTACTTAGCCACTATTACTGCTCTGGGATGCATGACGGTTGTGATATTCCTTGCCGTGCGTTTTCTAGCTCGTACAGGTTTTATTGCCAAAGTGTAGATGTCATCCCTGTGGAGTGGCATAAATAGAGAGCCTGTCCATCCCCTTCCAAGTGAGCACATGAGACTTTTACAGTCCACACAGTTACAGGAAATCCTGATGCTGTTTCATGTTAAACATTGGTATAAGTCGTGAGAGTTGCCCAATTCTGCAATCATATTCCATGCCTGGGTATGACCAATGAATCCAATGAGACTGCAATACTTTTTGCCTCGTGCTCTTGGAAATGAGTTGGTTTTCTCCTCTATAGGGAAAATATAGGACCTTTGGTTTTTGTTAATTGTGCCAAATGAGTGAGATTCACCTGTTGTGTGAACCAGAGGAGGGCTAAAAAAATGTTTGGAGCACCTCTCCTGTGAGGAGCATCTGAATGAGCTGTGATTGTTCAGCCTGGAGAAGAGAAGCCTCTGGAGAGACCTTATTGAGGCCTTTCAGTACTTAAAAGGGGACTATGAGAAAATCGAGGACAGGCTCTTTAGCAGGGCCTGTTAGGATAGGAGAAGGAATAACAGGTTTAGACTAAAAGAGAGCTGATTTAGGTTTGCTGTAAAGAAGAACTTTTTGCAATGAAGGTGGTGAAGCACTGTAACAGGTTGCTCAGAGAGGCGATGAATGACACATCCCTGGAAACACTCAAGGTCAGGTGGCTCCCAGCAACATGGTCCAGTTGAAAATGTCCCTGCTTGTTTTCGGGTGAGTGGACTGGCTGAGCTTTCAAGGTCCCTTCCAACCCAAACCATTTTGTGTTTCTGTGACAGCAGTGACTGAATGCAGAAACATCGATAAATCACTGAGCAGAGGTGTGGGAGGCAGAATAATGGATCTTCTTCAGCAGAAAGAACAGGTACTTTACAAAGTGTGGAGCTCAATAAGTGTGTTGCAGCATCTGCAGACACAGAAGGGCCGGACACCGTGGCAAGGCAGAACAACAGATCCCTGCTGCTCTGGGAGAGCATCAGCTGACACAGAAGCTCACTATCACTGCGACTGCTGCTGCTCCATGCCAGGGTAAAGGGAGCACAGTGGGAGCAGACCAAGGCTGTGAGAGTGGTATGGATTTTCCGAAACAGAAAATCTAATGTACCAACACCTTCCTTGTGCTCGACGGGAGAAAATGTCTCTGTTTCTTGAGGGAGATAAGTACACCCACTCCCACAGCTCTGCTGGCCTCAGTGGGCAGGTCACAGGGAATCTGACAAATCAAAAGCTTCACCCAGGGGCACCTCCCTCATAATTCACAAGCCAAGTTTGGTGGAAAGCGACAAAAACATCCTTTGTGATAACAGCAGGAAACTTGTGTGCCTCCAGATAACTTGCTGATAGATAAGCTTGCCAACAAATCTCCAGTGCTAAAAGGAGCCGTAAGAGTCTTGCTAAAGGACAGTGGAGACTGAAGTGGTTCTACCTAGACCAGCTCTAATGATGAGAGATGCTGTCCAAATGTGAATTACACAAATTGTTGGCTCAACCACTGTAGCAAAGACTGAAAAAATTCCTGGGGGGTTACCAAGGGTTACCTCAGGCTTTGAGAGATTCCAGAGCCTGTCAGAGCCATGTGACTGCTTAGTCCTTGGCATCAATAAGAGCACTCAGAATAATTCTCTCTCAGCTCAGACCTGCAGACATCCAGGGTTTGGAAAAAAACAAACCCTGAAGCCTTGCTTGAGAACAATAGGATAAACCCAATAGACTTGCTGAAAATGCAAGGGGTAGGGAAGAAGGAAGGTGATGTGTCATATTGAGAGTGATTCTCCTCTCCTAAATATGATGACCACGTTTTTAAAAAATGATTTAAAATGTGTCAGAAATCAACAGAAAATAAAGGCATGACAAACCTTAAACTAAAGGAAATTCCAAGCAGATAAAATTTTATTTGGAAATAAATCAGTTGTCACTCAGAAAAGAGAGTTGATTAAGAAGGAAATGCTCACGATTGGGCCCTGTTTGTTATGCAGTGTAAAAAACAAAAGAGCAGCACTGAAGGATGAATATAGGAAGCTTCTGTTGCTGAAACCATTTCCTAGCAATCTCTCTAGTGGATTTATGTCTGCCTCAGTGATTGATTTGTTGCAATAATTTGCTGAGCCTGCAGAATGTGCTTGATCATAAATGTGAAGATATAGAAAATCACAGATACAGCCTTTCAAATTTGCCAGGAAAAAAACCACTGAAAGTTGCTGAGAAATACAGTGGAATATCGAGAACAAAGCTTTCACTTGAGATCGTATCTGTGTCAGCAACAATGAAAATTGTTGGGTAGCCCCAAGAATGGGCAAAAATGGATCAATTTGTTGATCAAAGAACATGAAGAAAAGTATCCAAATGTAAGTGGCATCACCAAGTCCTTTACTGTACTACCAGTGTTTTGCTTTCAGTTTTGCCAGGTACTGATGTGAGGAGGTCAAACTTCTCAGGTCATGCCATCAAGGGTCACAATTAAGTGCTATTTTGTGTCTGCTCAATACCCCAAATGATGAGTAAAATCAGTCATAATTGCTATGAAAGAGATATTTTGCATTTCTTCCTGATTTCAATGTTACTTATCTTGCCAATGCATCCAAAAATTAGGACGCAAACATTGGGAAAATCTCTAACATTAAAATAATTTTAAAAAATAAAATAAAATATATTTTCTGGTGTCCATATATGTATCTAGAACAGGATTTTTAGTTATTTATTTGTTTTATGAGTGTATTTTGAAAGGTAAGTAGAACCTAAGTTCTGTAAGGAAAGAGTGCATTATCCCTAGAAGACTGATTGTCGTTATCAAGGTCATAATTACCACCACTTAGCCACCTCTAAAGTCATGCAATTCTTGTATCTTGATGACACCAAGAGAGCTCCTCTAAAATACCCCAGAACCTGTCATCTTCAGTGTTACTGTCAGCTGAAATTTTTGCCATTAATTCATCATCTGTGTTGATTAGCACTCTGCATGCACAAAGATGAGCTTTCCAGGGAGCACCAGAGCCTTTTGCAAAGCCTAAATCACAGAAATTTGCATTGGAACACATTTTAATTCTGGTAATTATAGGGTTAGCGGTCTGGGTTGCATCAAGCTGAAAAAATGTGAAAGATAAACTCTCCCAGACATCAGGCCCAGTAGTTCTGTTGGGAGCCCTTTTGTGAGGCAACAGGGCACTAGTGTGGAGCAACTTCAGAACTCAGCTGTAAGTGATACTGTATTTTCTAAGAACAGTTTTCTACTTTGGAACAGTATCTTAGGCTATCTTAGGCTAAATTTAGGGTCAACAGGTAATTTATATGGCTAATGATGATTATAGATGGTGGTTTTATTCCTCTTCCCCTTCTCCTCTCCCTGCCCAAGGACTTTATCAGTAATGGAGATCATAAAATACCAGGTAGCACATGGTATTTGGACAATGTTGCACACCATGAGTAGGGGAAAAAAAAGGTCTATAAAATGTTCCATTCTTTAGAGTATTTTTCTCTGAAACAAATTCCAAACAAACAATGGCAGATCATTGTCTTCAAAGGTTTTGTGCAAGAGGAAGGAGAGAAAATGTGTATTCACTAACAGCAAGGAAGGGGTAACCAGCCTCCTGCCCAAAGCAGATGCAGGGCTTGTGCAGTTTGAATGCACTGAAGGATGGAAAAGCCTAAAGCTCTGTGGGCTTCAGGATCTGACTATCCTCAGAGTGAATCCTTTGTTCCTTATATTGAGTTGGCATTGCCTGTGGCTCCAGGTGGTGCTGGTTGCCCCTGTTCCATCACCGGGTGCTCGGGGCATTTTTGTGTTTTGCAGCTTCTCCTGTTGTAGGCAGTTCAAGAAATATTAAAACCATGACACTGCAGAGTAGGTCTTGAAAGTAAAACATCATGATACCATGCCCTCAGTGAGTTCCTCAGGGAATTAGGGAATATTCCTACAATCTCTTAATCTCTCTCTGGTCCCCCAAATACAGAGTTGTCTAGATCCCCTGGAATGGTCCCAGCTGGGGATTCACAAGCAGATTGTTAACATGTTGGCAAGAACTGGGTAGAATCAAATTGTTAAACCGTGGATGGCATTGTTGAGTATTAATCTTTGTTTTTATAGACTAGGATGTAAATTCATAGTTTTTCAAGAAAATTTTCTTCTTTAGATGTGTATTCAAAACCATCTGAAAACCATCATCAGTCTGATGTTGCAGAAGAGTCTTCACTGGTATGAAAAATGGGTTTGTACAAAAAGATGGCTGTGGCATATTTATACATCAGTGTTCATTTTTACTGGTGTGTTTTCAGCAGTCCTAGTGATCTCATGCTTCCTGACCAGCTCTTTTTCAGGGCACTGTCTGAAATCTAATCAAGGAATAAGCACCTTGAAGCAAATTATCATCACTCATGGCTATTAACATTTGGTTAGTTCATTTTGCCTCATAATCACAACAAGGAATCTTCTGAAACACAGACAACAAAAATTCACCCTCTCCTTGACCTGTGTTTCATTCATTTATAGAGCATCCCACAAACCTCCTCATGCAGTGCCTGTCCTGAGTGCAAGACAGTGGCAGTGGGACATGGAAGGGGATGAGGGGAGTGGGGTGCTCTGAGTCAGCCCCCAGTACTGGCAGAGCTCCTGCTCTTCAATGCCTGATTGATGCAGGACCTCCTTATCCACCCTCCTTCCCCTACACAGCTCCAAAGCTCTCAGTTCCTCCTCAGCTCTGGATGCAGAAGGTATCTTTATGTTACTGCACTGCCTTTGAGGGCCTGGAAACTTTAAGCAGGGATTTGAATATTGAAAGGAGGGTGCTGTGAAGACAGATCCAGGCTCCTCTTGGTGGTGCCAGGGACAGCAGGCAATGAAGAAAATGAAAGAAGTTCCACCTGAACATGAGGAGGAATTTCTTTCCTGTTCAGAGACCAAGCACTGGAACTGATTGTCCAGAGAGGGTGTGGAGTCTCCCTCACTGGAGATATTCCAAAACCCTCTGGACACAGTCCTGTGCCATGAGCTGTGGGATGCCCCTTCTTGAGCAGGGAGGTGGGACCAGATGATCCACTGTGGTCCCTTCCAGGCTGACCCATCCCGTGACTCTGCAGTGGAGAAAACAGGCAACAGCATGTCAGGAGTTTTCTTAAAGCCATGAAGAAAAGGTCAACTACTATGGCTTCAATGCCCATAGGTAAATCACTAGAATATATTTAAAACATTAATTCAAAGTGCTCCTCCACAGCTGGGAACAGAAAAAGCAAAACACAAGGTTGAAACTTGCTCCCTCAAGAGCAGTGCCCTCAGCTACATGCAGTGAAACTTTCTGTTCCCCCAGAGAAACCTGGTATGTACTCACTGCATGAAGTTTTGCTACCTCAAGATACCGAAAGATATTTTGGCTCTACAGAAATGTGGAACAAAATTTTAAGTACTTTTTAGCCACCAAAGAATTAGGTAAATGTTTTCTTTCTTTGCTAGGAGAGCGTTGATAATTTAGTTTCGCAAAATATTTCCGACTCTTTATTTTGTTATGTAATACAACAGAATTGGGCATGTGGGGTACAAAAATTCAGAAGATAGTTTGAGAAGGAGACTGAATTACCTCATTCAAATTTGTAAAGTAACTTCTCTGCATGGTTGTGCAGTCTGACTAAAACACTGATCTTTTAACAGCATCAGACACTTCTGTTTGTATGTCTTAGAATCGTAAAATAATTTTAAATGAAGAAGATGTTTAAATTTTCTTCAAATTTTGAACATCCTACTGATGAGCATGAGGCAGGCTTCATGAGTGGGTGAAATACAGCACAAATCTCCAGGTACCAGAAGCCAGGTATGCCCAGGCAGGTCTCACACAGAGAAGTGGCTGTTTGGCCCAGGGTGAGGAGAGTTTTCTCCTGGTGTTAGAAGACACGAACACAATGCTCCAGGAAGCAGCAGGTGAAGTGCAATAAGCCCATTCTTTTCTCCAGGCTCAGCCTTCCCACACACACAGCCTCTCTGAAAGAAAACAATGATTTTTAGATGTCTGTACAATTTCATAGTCAGTCAAGTTCCATTACAGTGGCAACAACAGATTTCAGAGCACCTCTTGACAAACATCTTCTGAAGGCAAAATGATCACAAAATATAATTGTTGCCTTTAAAAATGAACAATTCCTCTGTGTGGGAGTGGGGTTTGTTTTCAGGAGATGTGAAAAAAAACATAGCTGCAGATACATCTTCTGCTAACAAAATAAATAGAGGTAATTCAAGTTTAAGTTAGCATATGTGACTAAAATAATTATGCTGATAACTAATTTTTGATCTTTTTAGCTCTCTATTTTTTGTCTTTAATTATGTGCATTAGTTCAAATGCCAGTGTCAAGACAGACATCAAGTCTTTCCCTTTCTCTCAAATTTATCTTCATGACTAATTTGCCTTCAAAAGGAGTTTACTGTAATAACTATGGGGTAAAGTATAGTCACTGACTGCAGTAATAGGGATTTTAAAAAAAATGTATATCTCTATATTTCCCTTCAAGTTAAAGAAGCCCTGAAATGTTTTCAACAAGGTTAGATGAAAGAAATCCTTCAGGGATTTTTGTTTGACTGACACTTTCAGCTCCAATATAACCCCCAGTATGAAGTCAGCAGGGGACACCCTGCAAGGGAGGTCTAGGAGAAGGGCTCCAGGCACTCCTCACACCTCTGGAACTTTTTCATCCCCTCTTGATGGAGAGGAAGACCTTGCTGGGCAGCACATGTGGTGCTTTCAATTCTGTCCAAATAGCTGCCAGAAGATGTCTGCAAGATTTTTGTCCAAAAGTCATGTAAAGACCCCAAAGAAGAGGGACAGGTGACAGCAAGGAGCAGCCATGGCAGAGCTGCCTGAGCTCTGGAAATTGGGAGAAATTTCTGTGTCATCTCTCCTGGGCTCAGCCCCTCAGCAGGGCATGGGTTTAACACTCAACCTGCACATTTCAGGTCTCTGACTGTCACTGGGTGCCAGTTTTACCTTCTGGGCTTTCTGAGGGCATGTTAAATTGACTTAATTCCATTCTTAGTTTAGCAGCTCCAGTTGATTTGCCCAGACTCCCTTTTCAGGTTTTAGACCCCAAATGAATGCGAGCACCCTCTGACCTTTGGAGGGGAAGAGTCAGTGTTGCAGTGTTGACCCAGCCAGCGAATGGGACTTTATGTGAAGATCTGAACTTTGCTCATGTTGTTTAAAGCACTGGAAGCAGATTTATGCTGTGCAGTGTCATTGCTGCTATCAAGTTTTCTCCGTGCCCTTCACCACCATCTCAATATCAGATAATTTTTATGCACCAGGTTTTAAAATGAACTTTCAGTGGTATTAACTAAATGTCCCTTTAATTACCAGCTCCATAAAAGAGTGGCTTGTGTATAGCTCATGGAGTGCTGGTATCATTTGAGGTTAGATCAAAGCTTGTACCAGAGATAACAACAATCTGACCATGACATTACCTTTGGAGAACAAGGGTTTGTTATAGATCACAGAGCCTGCCTGCAGCTTGAACAGGATTTTAGAAGCAGGACTGCCATTGTAGGCATATGGGAAGATGAGTGGAGATCATTAGTGTAGTCATCAAAATATCAAAGAAGATTTGGTCTGGGAGAGTGAACAAGCCTAGAAACACCAGCAGGAATAAATAATCCACTTACAGCCATCAAACTCCAGCCAATAACAACAACAACAAAAATTAAAAAGCTTTGCTATAACTAGATCAGAGAATTTTGTCATTCCCTCTCACTGTCTATCAGGTGAAACAGCACTGGGAATCTACAGAAAGCTTCCAAAAAGAAATAAAGGTTGTTCTCCACTGCAAATCCTGTACAGGATGAAGTGAACTGAAGCCATGAGCACAGTTTCATCTCTCTCCTAGATAATTGACTGCTTCACTGAACACCTAAAACCCTCAGCACTCCTCCTGAGAAGCAAATCTAGTGCAAGGGTTTGGGAGCTGAACAACCCTTTCTGTCAGCCATCCTCTCCCTGGAGCAACCCCAGCCCTAAGTTCCACTGGGTAGAAATCAGTCACACAGACACAGTTCCCTACCTCTGTCAGGTAGATGAGCTGAGAAGGACAGAAAAGTCATTTCCAAGGTGCCATTTCTTTTCTTTAAAGTCCTTCACTAGATGTTACCCTGTAGATGCAGGACATTTTCTATTGTGACCCAAGGAATCACATTCTTGCAATGAATAGATAATGTTAATGGACCGTTTTTCTTTTTGCAAAACCAAACCCAGGATGTTTTGTAAAACAAAAGCTTTACAAACCCAAACAAAGGATCTCAGATCCCAATATCATGCTCATTCCTGAAACTGACTTGGAGGGAAGTTCATCCTTTTTTCACACAATCCCTCAAATTTCGATGATCAGTTATTAGAAATTGGCCAGAGCAATGAATTAACAGATTTTGTAATTAGGAACTGTAAATAAATTGGCTGAAGTTAAATTAATGAGGATTGTTAGTAACTTCATTGACCTCTGGTGTAACTACACTTTCTCAGCAGTATTTATGATAGTGACTACTGCTTATGTGGTGATATCAAACATTCTCTAAAATAATATTGGTTACTTCTGCTTCATGTAACTTAGTAACATATTAAACTTTTTGACTGCTTCAGGAAAAAAAGTCTTAATCTGGATCTCCAATTAAAAATAGTCTCTGATCAAGCCTGTGAACATGCTTCCTGTAAAAGGAAAACAACTGAGTGCACCCTGTGATTCAACACCACCTTATGCAGTTTCTCAGAGCTCTGTTTAGCAGTAGTCACCACCAGCTTCCACCAAAAAAAGGAAAAAAAAAAATATATCTCCACTCAGTCCCAGAAGGGAAATGGAAATCTCTGCCTACACACACTTTCTTGATTAATAAATGTGGATGCAACATTCACCTGCAGAGAGCACAGGGTGAGTCTGCAGGGCCTCACAGGGTTCTCCACAATACAAGCAGAGCAAAGCAATCAAAGTTCAATTTGTGGTGCCAGGGCAGCAGGGAGGGAGGACAGGAATCAGGAGAGCTGCTCTCAGACTGAGCTGCCTGCTCCTTGCCTTGGTGATTTATCTCCAGCCAAATCCCCAGCACAGATGAGAGATTTGCAGCGGAGGGAGGCAGCTGCATTTGTGGTCTGCACAGTTTTGGCACACACTCCAGGACAGGGCTGCGCTTCTGGTGCCAGCACAGGTGCCCAGGCAGGGTGGCAAAGTCCTTGCTGTGAAGCTCTTGTTCCTCCACAGAGCTGGGAGCGTGGGAAGCAGCAGCAGCAGGCAGGTTTGCAGCTGCCTTGTGCTCCTGAGTCATTAGAAAAATACATTGCCTGTTGTCTTTCCTCTGAATGAGTCATTTAAGAGATGGGGCCATCAGTGCAATTTTCCCAGTTTTTTGGAGATATTTCTGAAGGAACTGTAAGAGTGATTTTCAACAGGTGTCATTATGGGTTCAAACCTCACCTTACACCTGTGAGAAGAGGACTGAGGGGAGAAATCACACATGGGAGCGTACATTTGCTTTGTGTTGACAGGACTGGAGCCAGCTGATGCCAGCCTGGGCGGGCATGGCTCCATCAGCAGTGTCCACCAGGGCTGCTCTGCCCAGCAAAGCCCTCTGCCCACCAGCCTGGGCAGCCAGAGCCACGGAGACAGCAGGGACAAGAACCAGTCCAGGGTGACATGATTTCTACCCCGAGGTTTGGGAGTGGAGGCATCTGGCTGAGAGCAGGGATTCACAGCACCTTCTCTCGTGTGTCTGCAGGGCATTCAAAAGGGGCTGGAAGAACACAGTGTCTCCAAAGGCTGGTGTCTGCCCCTCCTGAGGAAACCTGGGACTTCTCCACCTGCTGCCGAGTCTGGGGGATGCAGCACAGGCTGAAGTGCTCAGCCAAGACACAAGGTGAAAGCACCATCAGCAAAATCTCCGACTGTGGATCTCACTTCAAAATTTTCTGTATTCTGATTTCCCTTTCTGGACTTTTTCCTCTTTTCTACATGCCAGAGCCACCCGAGACAAGTTCCTGCAGCTTTCTCAGCCTCTAGCAACTGGGGGTTCTTGTCTTGCCTAATGCAATGCCTCAGTGTAAAGATTATTTCTGTCTATCAACTGCACAGTGCTTAAGTAAGCAAGTATCTTATTTGGTGCTCTTTGGATTTTGACTTTTAGGTCTGAATTTTACTACCTTGAACATCATAAAGCTATCAGAAGGAGCCTACAGCAATAAACAATTCATTGTGTTTGCTCTCAGTGTGAAAGTACACTCCGTGAACTGTGGAAGCCTCCTGTGTGTGAAGTTTCATATCTGCCTGAACTTTTTACCTGCAGGATGTCTTGTGTTTGCAGGTGTTGAAGTTTACACAGTGGTGAATCATGGAGTCCTTTGAAAGGAGAATTTTGCCTCTTCTGAAATTTGAGTGGCTTTCAAATGTATTTCTAAAGAAACAATACTTAGATATATTTTGCTTTTCCTGAGAAAACATTTATGTGGGGATGGAATGACTACCAACAGGAGATTCCTGGAAAGAGAATGAATAAATAAAGGTACAATAAAGTATTAGGTAAACAATTCCTGTGTATTTGTGGGCTAGGACGTGTATTAGTGTGAGTCACTCCCAGAACACTTTGTTATATGTTTTTTGTTTTTTCTATGCCTACTTAAACCAGCTTGTGACACATACTTGTTGTAATTTTAATAACTTTTCTTTTCTAGTGTATGCTTTCCATCTCCTCAGAGTCCTTGTATGTCTGAAGCATGCTGATCACATCCAGATTTCTTAGTGACTAATCTGATGGGAAATAATCCCATTTATTAAATATTCTTCTATCAGGACTGCGCTAGAACTTTTTGTCTTGTTTTCCACAGAAGAAAAACATCTGTTCATGTGTTATGCCACATAATTTGATTACTTATGGGGTAAAACATGTTGATTATCTGTATGTTTGTTTGTTTGTTTTCTTTCATGGAGTTTTCCCTCTGCTGGGAAAAAAGAAAAAAAAAAGAAATCAGAGTGAAGTAGCCAAGGGAAAGTAAAACAGGTAAAACAGGTTGCAGGCAAGTGTCACAGAGTTGTTCCTTTCTAACAGAGCAGGTGCTGACCCACGGGATGTGCTGGCTTCCAGGGTCCTCCTCTCCAAGCCTGGAGAAAAAGCTGGATCTTCTGCTTGCATGGCTTTAGCCTCCTGCACAGGAAAATCCATAATTTATTTCTAAGACACCCACAATCAAAAGCATCCCTTCTTGTCAGGCCAAGTTAGGAAGGAGTGGCTCTGAGTACAATTCAGCTCTCCTGATTCATCTATTGAGAAGACATTTAAGTTGTCAGTACAGTTCAGGGAAGGTGGGGTGTATTTCACAGGCATAATTTATTCTACTTAAATTGCATTTAGAGGTAGATGTGTGACAGTGGTAGGCAGTATAAAGAACACACACACACAAAAAAAATTTGCTTTGGAAAAATCTGGAAATGAAATGACATGGACCAGATGAGTTCCTGCACAGCAGGCAGGGCTGCTGTCCCCGGGTTCACTTCAGAATGTAGAATGATGAGATGCACGAGCACAAGAGACAGGATCAGGGCTTCTACTTATGTTTTTGTGCACTTCACTGCTTCTTTGGCAGAGCTGAGGTTTGCAAAGGGAATTGTTGAGATCCCAAGAGGAAAATTTCCCGTTCTATCACCCCCAAGACAGATGTGCTGGCTGTATTTGTTCCCTCTGGGAAATTTCCTCCTGAGCCCATCACGAAGTCTGTCTAAATGAAAAAAGATCATGTGGATTTTAGTTTGAGACAGGTGGACAGCTCAGGTGATGATCCAGCTCTCATACTTCTAGTTTGACCTGCATTTTGATGGTAGCCATCAACCTGCTAAAATTGCAGCACAAAATCTCTCAGACAGGAGAATGTGCAGCGAGCTCTGACAGTGATGACTGCAGCCAAAATCACCTTCTCGTTCCCAGATCCTTTAACAAAGGAATTGTGTGCATGCAATTTATTTTTTTTTATTCACACACAAGTGCACACACATGAGCACACAGAATCCTTAAGGCTGATGCACACCTCAGCCTCTGCTCATCAGGAATTTAAACACAGTTCACGTGTCAAGGCTACTTCCATAATCCATTACATCAGGAGCTGGCAAAGCCTTTAAAATGAAAATGGCAATTCAGAAAAGGAAAAACCTATTAAAAATGAACCAATGCATTAATAAACAGAATATTTAGGGAGTTAACAAATGTGGTTCCTGACTATTTAGCAGCAATCCATTCCAGAAGGCAGCAGGTATTTTTTAAGCACCTGTGAAAGACATAGAAAAAAAAGAAGTGAGGATGTTTTCAGTTATATAGGATTGTAGCTATGGAGGCATAAATATAGAAAACCTCAAAATCCTGGAATACCTGTTAAGCATTAACTGATAACTTAATTTCCTAAAAGTAATTTCTGAATTTTATGAATTTTTTTAGCAGTTGATGTACTTTTTTTAGTACAGTTAATGTAGCAGTTAGCAAAACTTTTTTTTTCTCTTTCCATGAATAGCAGGTAGGTGCCTGCAACACCTACTGAAAAAGCAGGCAAGCAAGAAAAAGAAAGAAAAGTCTTCTCAAATGTTTCTGTGTGGCAGTTTAGGCTCCTTTTTTTCCTTGCCAAGGTCAGAATGAATAACACAGGAAACAAAGATGTTGAGTTCGGACTTGGAATGTTTATTATCTCTTATCTATTTACAGGATTATAAGCCATGAGCTTAACTAGCAAGCTAGAAAAATGAGGTAAAATGGAATGTTTCTAACTCTTTCCAAGGTCTTTTTAGGGATAATTACCCAATACCAAGGTAACACCTATATTATTTATGTTTTTGACCCAATAATGACCACCCAAGGCAGACTTTTTTCACCCAATTACAGAAAACCACCCAAACCCATGAAGAAGCCAGAAGAAGAAAGTGAAGGAGAAGGACAAAGACAACACCAAAAAATCCTCCATCTTAACTCATATGCATCGCTATACACTAAAACCCCAAATTCTAAATTTCTGGGACTCCAACATTTCTGGTTTCTGAAGATCGCAAAGGATGGGCAGGGCTAAAATCTAATTATGGGCTTGGTTATTCAAAACTGCAGTCCAAGGGCTGCAGTGCCATAGGCCAGCATGGTTGCCTGTGCAGTTTGGCAAAGGCAGGTCATGACACAGGTCTGATCCTGTGAGAAGGACAGGACTGATTTGGGGACAGCCCGTGGGCACTGTGTGCCCTGGCAGCAGCTGCTGCAGAGGCAGAGGTGCAGCTCCGATGGGAGTGAATCCTGCTGGTGAATCCACTCCAACTGACACAAAGCCAGGCTTTATTACAGTTTCAACCTTTGACACCCATAAAGGCCGTAGTTGTCCCTCATTACTTTGCATTTTCATGCATCTCTGGCCACAGTCCATCTGATTAGGATGGGATATATAGCTGAGATATTACAGGGATGGCTCTTCTCATAAGAACCAGCATCCACTTTTCCCCAAGAGGTGTAGCCGTTCCAAGCAGTGGGTTTGGTGAGGAGGAAGAGGATGAGGGGTGACCATCAAAGACACCCGATGCCTCAGAGAGACTCTGTATCCTCTTTACCTCCTTCTCATGCTCTGGGAGTGCTGTCAGGAGCATTTTTGAAGCCCAGCTGACTGTGTGTGTGACATTGTCCTTGCCCAAATACTCCAGTCCATCTGACATTTTGTAACCCCTGAGAAGTGACCTCTGCATGGCTCAGCAGCCCCTCTCCAGCTCCCCACGAGGGCAAGGCTGGAGCCATCTGCTGATCTTTATGCCTGATGAGCAGAGGTGCAGGCAGGTGACAGAAGGGAACAGTGTGGGCAGTGGTTACCCCCAAATCACAGGGTACACATGGTCTTTATCCTCACAGCTTCCAGGACTGGGGGTGGCATATAGCCAAGCATCATCAGACAGGCTCTGTTAAAAAGAAAAAAAATGGCTTGAAACTGTTTGGAACGGAGGAGAACCATAGAAAGAAAAGAAGTATTTGTGCTATTTCTTCTGCTGTGCTAGAGAAGTTACAGGTGCAGTTCCTTCTCTGCAGCTCTGGACTGCAGAAGCTCACTCCTCTAAAACAAGCACAGAACAAGATTTCCATAAATCTTAAGGACCTGCAATCCAAAGCTTGAAAGACAAAGTGTCATGACTGTGGGATTTTTGGTGGAGGCAGAAGAATTGGCAGTTTCGCATCTCAGTTGTATGGAAAATCCAACAGTTACAGAAACTTTTAAGAAAAGCACAGAAATTTTGGGCATGACTCTAGGAAAAGAAATCCTGGGTTTTCAGTGGTTGTTTTCTTTATTCTTGTTTCTCTACAGTCAGGCCCGAGGCAGCTGGTACAAACCTACAGCATTTCCAGTAGTGGATTTATGATTTCTGTGCAAGCATAATGATTTATGTAAAAAACGTATGGCACCCTCAGGAACAAGCTTCTGGAGACAAGATGTTTTATGACAATTAAAAATATAGATCTCTTTCAACACCTACATACTGCTTGTACTAATACTCTCCTGTAATAAATGCTTCCCCTCTTTTTTTTTCCACACCAAAACACAGTCTGGGTGACATATGAAGTATTTGCACAATGTTTGCAAATAAGTTATGCAAAATCCAGTCTTGGCACTGTAAGGTGTGGTATAAATCAGGTGTTGCTTTCCTGACAGACAGCAGGTTGTCTCCCAGCAAGATCAGGCTGCCAGGCCTCCTGGGGGCTGAATTTGTCACTGTTCTCATTTCTCTTCTGGTCCCTTACCTGCTCCTTGCTCAGTGCTGGGGGACAGGAGCCTGCCCGTGCCACCCTGCTGGGTTCCTCACCCCTCTGCCTGGGCACCACCATGGACACCAGGACACGACATGGTCACAGAATCACAGAATCACTGGGTTGGAAGAGATCTCCAAGATCATTGAGTCCAACCCAATCCAAACACCACAATAAACCATGGCACCAAAGTGCCACATCCAGTCTTTGTTTAAACGCATTCAGGGACGGTGACTGCACCACTTCCCCAGGCAGACCATTCCAGTCTTTATCACACAGTCTCAAGCTGTGCCAAGGGAAATATAGGTTGGATATTAGGAAAATGTTTTTTACAGAAAGGGTGATAAAGTATTGAAATTGTCTGCCCAGGGAGGTGGTGGAGTCACCATCCCTGGATTGTTTAAACAAAGACTGGATGTGGCACTTGGTGCCGTGGTTTATTGAGGTTTTAGGGCATGGGTCGGGCTTGATGGTCTTGGTCTCTTCCAACCCAGCGATTCTGTAAAAAACTTTTTCCTAATATCCAACCTATATTTCCCTTGCTGCAGCTGAAGACTGTGTCCTCTCCGTCTGTCAGTTGCTGCCTGGAGAGAGACAAACCTCACCTGAGCACAGCCACCTTTCAGGTCCTGTACAACTGGGACAAAGGACAGGTCCACCTACACTCATATTACTGTGTGAAGTGCTACTGCCATGAGTTTGATCCCACTCTGGTGTGGGACTCCTTTTCTCAAGCCTCATGAGCTCTGCACACACCAGAAGAGGAAAGTCCCACAGCCACCAGCCTCTTCTCCGGGTGCTCCAGCATCCAGGACAGAGGCGGTGGCCCAGGGGCAGGAGAGGAGATGCTGGAGAAAGTGAACCAGAGGTGGAGTTCCACATCTGTTTTTGTTTGAATTCATAAAACACTGTGAGCCATAGGAGTGCAATCAGCTTTCTGAGGCTGCTGATCTCACGGGCAGCACAGTGCATTGCGGGTCCTTTGCATAGCTTGTTAGTTGAAATAATGACCTTCAGCTCCTTCACTTCAGTGACATTTAATGGAGACATTTTGAAAACATGGCAATGAACAGGAATGTGACAGATTTCATATTCTTAACCATGCCAGAAAGGGTTGTATCTATGAAGATTTAGCCCAGCTCATGACGTTTCCCAAAGGAATTTGCAATCTCAGTTTTATCTGGACAGAGAAAGGGAACAGGATGTACCCCTGTGACAGCTACCATCGCAGCTGAGACATCAGTGGCTTACATGTAGATATTCAGAGATAAAACTGTAAGCTGGCTAAGCTTAACCTAAAGAATTAACATCAGGAGCTGTAGGTGCTCCTTGTAGCAGACCTCAAATAGGGGATTACAGATATTTCCCAGGTTAAGAAAAATAACATTCATGTGGTCCCACACAGCTGGCTTGAATTAATTCTCGTGCTTCCAAAACACAAGTAAAAGACTTGATGTTAATCCCCACCTGCCAATTAAAAGTAAAGAAGATATCTAGGCCTAAACTGTGGCAATAAAGAGTCGCACAGTAACAGGCTGTCACTCTACTGCCTCTTTCTCGCCAGCTTCTGGTACTTGACTCCCACATGTGGAGACAGATGTTTAACAGGGCCTGCTATGATAGGACAAGAGGAAATGGATTTAAACTAAAAGAGGGTAGATTCAGGTTAGCTACAAGAAAGAAGTTTCTTATGATGAGGGTGGTGGAACACTGGAACCAGGTGCCCAGAGAAATGGTGGATCCCCCATCCCTGGAAACAGTCAATGTCAGGCTGGACAGGGAACTGAGCAAGCTGGGCTAATTAAAGATGTCTCTTCTCACTGCAGGGGGTTGGGCTCAATGGCCTGTAAATATCCTTTCCAACCCAAAAGATCCTGTGATCAGGCTGGACTGTGTGACTCTCCAGTATAGTGGGTACTCAGTCCCATCCTGGGATTGCCCTGCCTGCCCAGGGATAGATTTGCAAAGTAGATGACAGCTCTGTTATCACTGAATACCTCTGGAGAAGTAAAGCATGCCACCTGTTTTTCCAAGTCAGGTGCATTCTTTTCAAAAGCAGTGAAACAAAAAGAACAAAAAAATGCACTCTGGGAAAATAAAGGATCAAATCTTTTTTGTTGAGCATTTCACTCTCTGAGGTACAAAATGGAAAGACAATATTTTAGATGATTTCCCCAGCCTCAGAGCTTGTCTGACTCTCCCTCTTCATTTACTAGAGCTACTTTCTAGTTTATGTAGCTTGTCTGCCATTTGCAGTGGACTCAGACCCCTTCAGCAGGGCTAAGGGCTGTCCCTGCTCCTCAGCAGCCTCCCCTTCCCACCCTGACAACTGCTCTTCCCCAAGACTCAGTGACTCCTTTGGCACCAGCACCTTTGGAATCTCCCCTTTCCTCTTACTCTCTCCTCCTCTCACAACTTTTCCCAGGCTGATTTGGTAGGGGCTATTTCTTGATTAATTTTTGGACAGTGTGTTTCTTCACAAACTGGATCAGGGACGGATTAGATCCTCCCCTCCCTCCAGAGCAGACTCCTCAGGGATTCAATTTGTTGAGGGGTAAGCAAGCTGTGAGCAAGGAGGGCACTGCCCCTGATAGAAAAGGGTGCCCTGGGCACTCTGCCCCTAAACCATGTGGGAAAACCTCTCCAGGGAAAACAGCTGAGTTGGGGTGGCCACCTCCTGCTGAGCAGGCATTCCACCTCCACCTCTGACAGCCTGCCTGGAAAAGACAAGGCATTTGCTTTCCTGATGGGTCACTTCTCAACTGTGAAAGCTGTCCTCCAGCCCAGGGCCAGACAGTTCTTTGGATGAGGATAAGGAATGGGGCTTTATAAGGAGGATTTTAAAATACAATAAAGGCACCAGCATCTTCCTTGCTGCTTAGTTGGTGCCAGAAAAGCAAAACTCCAGAGCTGTACTGGATCTTTAACAACTTTCCTGGACTTCAAGCTCAAATTAATGTTTTAGACATTAACAGACACGATGTTTATTTCTTTGCTTCCTTTTTTCCCTGCCCTCCAGTTAGATCAACATATTCAAACTCCCCAACTCAGCTCTTGCTCAAAGCCAAATCACACAAAAAGTATTGAAAGCCAAAATTGCATCGTATCTTTTAAAAGATATCCCAGCTTCTAATGCCACAAGGGCTTCAGAAATATTTGTGTCTTTTGAAAGATCTGATGATTTTTTTCTCTCCTGGGCAGTCTCTTGAAGTTTGTGCTTTCAAAGCTTTTACTGGACAACCATCTGTAGAGACAGCAATCCTCTGGGGGCTTTTCTCACCCCTGAGTCCCACCCATCCACAACCTGCAGCACCCTGAAGCAAAATATTCACTCACAGGCTGGGTCTGACCCATCTCCAACATCACTGACTCAACCCCACTCTAAATTAATTGAGTAGTTAATTCCTGTAGATTTAAAAAAAAACCCAAACATGTTGTTCCTGTGTTGGACATTATTTTACAGCTTTAATGTGCTCTAAGATAAACCTCCTGGAGAATGTTTAATATTGAGAGAGACTGTCTGGAGGTGTTTAAGGCCAATGATATGAGATTTGCACACTCCCACTAATGGATACTCCAGGACAATGAATGCTGCAGACAAGAAGCAATTAACTGGGTTTGGCTGGTGCTGGGCTCTGTCCCTGTACCTCAGCACTCCCCTGGCCTGGGAAAATGTGTGGATCTGGACAGGGGCACCTGGCATGGCCAAGCTCCAGCTACTGCAGGGTGTGAGAAGTGAATGGAGAGAGACAAGGAAGGAGAAGGGTCTGGAGCAGGAGTTGTGGGCAGGCACACAAAACTGGCTTTCCATTTCTGCCTGGTTATCTTTCAGTGCTGAGAGGAATTAGTGGTTCCCTTGGGGAGGGAACAAAGAACTACTTTGCACACCCTGATTTCTTATGAAATGAAATACACCCTGTATTTCATGACTGGTCAGTTAAAATGGTCTAATCTCATGTTTTGACGCTCTTGGTAATATTTGATTTGTGGGACGAGCTCTATTTGGGATAACCTGGTTATAAACATTACAAATGGGCATTTGCCAGCCTATGCTGAACCAAGCCATTAGCCAGCTGAGGAGATGTATCCTGTGAAACAAAATTCAGGTACATATTTCCAACGGGGCAAGCTGTTCATGCAAGAGGACAGCAAGATTCATAGAGGTTGGTTGAAGGGAAGAAGCCTGCTGGGAAAGAGCTTAGAAAAAGCGCTGGCACATTACTTAGTGTGCACCTCTAGAATGCTTCAGCAACGTTGAAACATTTTGGGAAATAGTTGCTCTCATACCTGTTGAACTAAAGAAAGGATGGCTTGTCCCAGTTTGGAAAGACAGGTGTCTGCCAGAGAAAGCCAGAGCTTCCCTTGGAATGGAGAATGTAAACCCCCTCCCTCCGAATGACTATAATTTTGAAATTAAGGGGCTTTCAGTTGACGACATGGGAACAAGAATAGCAGTTCTTTACTAGGAAAATTAAAATAAAAATGCAGTAGTACAAAAAAGCAAACAAACTAAAAGAAAACACTGACAGAGTCAGAATTCAACTTGACACCTGGTCATAGTGTTGGGAGGAGTCCACTTAAGTCCTCCTGCAGTGACAGATGTGGTTCTGTTGGAGCAGAGATGATCCTGTAGAAGGGTGCCGTTTTCCTCTGAAGGTCCAGTGGTGGTGAGATGGGTCTGGTCTTCCTCTGGGAATCCAGTTCAAACAGGCTGTCCTGGTGTTCTGAATCTCAGATTTTTATCCAGGTAGGAATGCTGGGCTCCTCCCTCTGGGTGGAGCATCTGCCAGTGGGATGATATAATTTTATCCGTCGTGCAGTAAGCTTCGATGGCCCATTAACAGAAGATATCCCCTGGAGGGAGGATGGGTTGTGGAAGAGATAAAGAAAACACCTCCCCAGCCAGTTTCAACAGATGACAATAGAATACACCCTTTTGGTTCCATCTTGCATTGCAACCCAAGACACGAGTCCTCTCGTTTTCTTAGCTTTGGCACCGGGCATGGAAACTGTGCTGTGCTGACCTGTGAGTGTGGGGGGGACACATCTGCTGAAGATCAAAGCACAGCCAGGCATCTGCACCGAGTCCCCACACAGAAAACCTCAGTATGTCGGTGGGGTTACTTCCTCACTCAGCTGAGCCCAAAGTAAAGAACAGAGGCAGGAAAGATGTCCAGGATGCCCTGGATATGGTGCAGTCTCATCACTGAGCACAGTGACAGCTGTGCAGCAGTGTTCTCACTAATGCAGGCTCAGGTTCTTGCAGGTGCCCTCTCCTCCTCAGCTCCTTGGTCGGGGCTCACCCAGGGCCAGTCCCCAGCTGTGCTGGCAGAGCTGTTCCCTGGGGCCAGGTGTTTGGCATCACAGATATTTGGCATCACATCAGTTATCTGATTGCTGCAGTGGTGAACACCTGGGCTTCCACATGCTCTGTGCTAATTGCTGCTAATGAATTGCTGAACTAAAAAGGCTTAAACTCCATGATTTGGGTCGATGTCCACTGTTCATTCATCAGTGGACACCACCAATAATTTCAAGCTTCATTAGGAATGCAATTATGCTGAAACCCCTATTTCTCATGCATGACTTGGACTATCAAGAAAGGGGAGTAATGCAGAAAAAGCCAAAGCCTTTGACTTTGCCCAAAGCAAAAATGTCTGTGTGACAAAAGAATGCGAAGGTCAATAAAATATTCCACAGCTGTAACCAAGCTGGGGCTTGAGATACAAGCAAAAGTACTAATGATGGAGATTCCTTGTTTAATTGAGGAATGAAATTACTCAAAACCCCAACAAAAATTGCCTCAACATCAGTAAGTGTAGAGGTGCTTTTTGTTGGCCAGTTTGTTTATTACAGGTCATCTCCTATGAGGTCATGGACTGAAGGTTGGTCACCCTTGTTTGGTGATTGGCCTCTGTTGGAAGGAGTTGTGAGGGGAGAAATGAGGACTGGTCAGAGTTAAGGGGCAGTGGAAACTCTTGAGACATGGCTAGCTCATGCAGGATTTGTTGGCGTTACTTCCTGAATTTTTCTGCTGGAATTCATGAGCTGGACTGTGACAGAGGGTCTCCTTTAAACCAGCATCAGACCACATCTAGTGGACACAGGGGTGGAAATAAAGACAAAACAAGACAAGTTGAGAGAAGGCATAGTCTGACAGAGTTGGTAGTGGAGTCCTTTTCTGAAATAAGAAGAAACAGGATGAGATTTTTCTGTCTGTGTTAGGAGAAGATATGCCGGGCAGTTAAAACAAGATCAGAATCCAACCTTTCCAGTGTTGGCAAAGAGATCTGTGAAGCAAACAGCCTGGGAGAGGATCATCAGGAAGGCACAAGGAGATGAAGCTGACACGAGACCTTCTTTTGGCTTTTACCAATGATTGGACAAACTATTGCTTTGGCATTTTAATTGCCACTACCTCTGCAGAGACCTGATGGATGCTCTGCATGGCCCCTGTGCAGGATTTTGCTGTGGGTGTCACAGGCAGCGCCTACCCAGAGCTCAACATAAAAACTGGCTAAGGTTAATTATTTAGGAACTCTTAAATACAACAGTTGAAAATTGCTTTTGCTTCTGAAATGTCCATCACTACATCCAAGGCTTAGCACACAAACATGTCTTTAACGAGGGACAAGCAACACCCTCACTGAGTTTCCTCAACACTGGCTTTGAAAGTCTTTGGGGCTTTTGTGACTTGTGACTCCTGGCATTGGAGAAGCTGGAACAGCAGGCCCAGATCAGAGGGCTGGACAGTCTGAAAAACCTATTTCTAAACTAGGAAGAGAAATTGAGTCTATTTTTTTGGGCCATATGGTGTCCACAGAAATAGAATAATAAATGACATGTCTTTTAAATGTCAAATTTCATTACTTGGGATGGATACTTGGCAATTGATGTTTAATGCTGTGAACAATATGAAAAAACAAATCACCCGTGTAGTATGGACTCATACATCTAAATAGAATCAAGATAATCAGATTTAAAATATCAAATAATAATAAAAAAGAGATTTTGGTTTGCCAAGTCTTTCATCCCTTTGTCCTATTATCTTTGTCACGGTGACCTCCCAAGCCTGTTTTTCTCTGTTATTCTATATTTTCACTAAAGTGCAGATCCTGGCACAGAGTGTGGAGAGAAGCAGCTTCATCCTTGGTAAATACACACAGTGGCAAAGGACAATTTTTAAAGTGAGGACATGATTACAAAGCTACATTAAAAACTATGAAATAAAATCTTATAAGGATTTGGAGCAAAATTAAGAAGGACTGAGTCAGCAAACAGCCACTAATGCAAATGACCCTAACTTTGCTTTTCCTTCCCTGAAATCAAAACAAGAATGTGTGAACTGAAAGCACTTTGCTGCACTGTGCCTATTAAAGGAACCACAAAATATCCAGGTCTACTTCACTGTATCAGGCAAGAGAAGAGGGAAACAATAATGAACTCCAAAGAGACTCAGACAGAACAAACAGAATGTAAAAGTTCACATAGAGGTGATCAGTAGCTCACTGCTCCCTCTGCTTATCCAGAAAATATGAACTCAGTGGATAATCACTACATGCATTTGCTGACTTTCGTATCTCAAACATACCAAACTCTGCTAAAATGAGAATGTATAGCAGTAATTACATCCACAGTGGGCTGGAAAGCAGGAATGTTTTAACCTTGTGCCACAGAAAAGCTGCAGGTGAGATTTTAGTTTGGAGACAGGATGGGGCAGGGCCTAGAAAAATATAGTGAGTCCTCCTAAATTTGTAAGGAGAGTAATTGATTATTTCATGGCCACAAATGTCCAGGATGTCTCTTCTGTTTTTTATTTTTTTTAATCCAAAACCCTTCCTCTTCTGTGCATTTTGAATCCCTTTCTCTAAAATGGATCAGCCCAAGTGCACACAGATATTCTCTGGACCAGGTAAAGAAAAATGTTGATGTTTTTCAACCAGGTAGAATACTGACAATCCTGATGAGCTGAAGAATTGGGAACTTGAGAAGCATTGGCTCAGAAGTCCCCAAAAGGGTCTTAGAGAAACCACATTATGCAATGGGAAACTTGGCTGCACAAGACTAGGTTTATTTATGTATGCAAATACACGATTTATAGCCACACTGGTGATTTGTTGTTCAGCTGTACAATGATTAGGTAGAGCAATAGATTTTAACCAGAGTGTCAGCTTGGGTCTTTCATACCTCTGTTTGGCTATTATATCTAACAGTGAAGACACTGAAACAAATTGTTATTGCCTCTGATATGCAATAAGGTCCTTGGGAAGAGCCTCTGCACTTGAGGAGGGTTTCCTGCATAGACAAGTGAGTGTCTGTACTGGAGCTGTTTCTGTGGTACCTTCTTATCCCTTACATTTGGGGGAAAGTAACTCAGTGAAAAATGCTCACAGGTCCCTCTAGTGCCATGCTTAAATCCTCCAGACTATTGTACCAGTGCTCATTAATTTTTGGGTATCATCCTTTCAAGACCAGCAGCTCTGCAGTGCTGTTTCCTCATGCCCAAACTGCAGTCGAGCTCTAAGGAACAGCTGCACAGATGTGCTGGGAGCTGCACTGCTGGGCCCTCATGATCCAAGAGGATTGTGAATAACAGCAAATACATGGGATTTGCTCTTGAGATGAAATCATAGGAACTTCTGCATTCCTTTTCCACGGAAAGATTGATTCAGTGGAGAAAAATATCGTCCACTCCCCATGCCTCTTCAAGCTACTTGGTCCCCTGCAGCCTGGGGCCAGGTGAACAAACATCCCTGTTGCTTCTGGCCCCCAGTTCAGCATCCCAGAGTTATCCAGGCACTCAGATCAAGCCCCAACAACAGCAACCTTGTCTAAGGCAACAGGAAAAACCTTTGTCGGAGCACGGACACCCTCAGCCCTTCCAGCTTTGGCCAGATGAGGTCACAGGATTTAAACCCATGCATGAAATCTGACTGACTGCAGAGTCCCTCCCGTGGAGACTTGCTACCAGAGGGAGAATTTCTTTCTCGTGAGAACTGCCTAGCGCCACCTGCAATTTGGGTCTGCAGGACAGCTTTGGCCGGGCTTTTTGGTGTCTGAAACCAAAGTGCTCTCTCCAGCAAGCTGTCTGTGAGACCCAGCGCCTTGGGTTGGAAGGAAGAGATTGCTGGCTTCATCAGACCCCTAATTAATCGCCTGCGCTGACTGCCCGGGCAGGAGCTCTCTGCCTGTGGCAGCAGTCGATCCGGCACCCACGTCTCCTGCCTTGGGGGGCGCATACAAACAGGGCTGTAAATACACCAGCGAATGTAAAATGGAGAAAAGAAAGAAAAAACTGACGAGCGCTGTTCCTGCCGATTCCACCTTGCCTTTGGAAAAGTCGGGGTTTGCCTGGAGAGCAGCGGGCAGCCCGGATTTACTTGATAATTTTTTCATTTCCTAGAGGAGCAGGGGCGCCTGGAGCTCCCCAGCTCCGGCCGCCCGGAGCCCGCGAGAGGGCGGCATCGGCTCGGGAAAGCCGCCGGGAGCAGCGGGAGCAGCGGAGAGCCCGGGGCCGGCTCCGCGCATCCCCCTCGCTCCGCGCATCTTCCGCATCCCTCCCTAACACGGACTCTTTGCAGAGCCCTTCACATGCAGCGAAGGAATGATAAAGAGGACGCTGCATGCTCTCTGGTTTACCTCCCTCCCTCCCCCAAAAAATTAATCCAGCTGGGCAGGAAGGAATTGGAGGGTTGAACCGTCGGTGCTCCTTCCAACAAGTGCGGAGAGCTCCGAAAGCCACGTCAGCCGCATTTGCGGGTCCGTGGGGCTGTCAGNTGATGCTAGAATCTGCTTCTGGTCATCACTTAGTCCAACGACATCTGACAGCTCTATTTCTGAATTTAGATTGGTTGTTCTCAGTGTGAATGGGGTCTGCTGTCAAAGGAAACCTTTGTAATACAGTTGGGTCCTCTCCCTCTCCCTCTCCCTCTCCTCTTTCTCTGCTTTGCGGCAGGGTTTGTTTAGAGCTGGACTCCTCCATCAGGTGTGTTGTGTTTAGTTTCAGCCAGCTGCACCGTGAGCTAATTGCAAATCCAAACTTGCAAATTTGCTGTAAAATGTAAGAAAATCAAATGATGCTTCCTCTGTAGCTTTTTCACCTAGGAATCCGAACTGATAGACTTTTTTTTCACCCCTCTTCCAGTAGCAAGGACATAGAAAAGGAATTATCCCCATTTTGTTATTCCTACAGGAAAGACAATGGGAACCATTTGCTTTTCCAGAGACACCTGCCCCTTGATGACTGCCTTTATAAGGAAAGAGCTCCAGTCCCAGCTAATTTCTTCAAAAACCCCTCTAAACAAAAGGAAGTAACTTTTTTTTCCTGAATTAGAAGGACAAAATAAAGACCCACAAATCTTTCACTACTTCTGATTGTTCAGTGCATTAAGACAATAGCTTGGTCTGCCTGACTCAAGACTGACTCCACTGCCTCAAGGTTTGTATCTCTTTAAATGACAATAGAATCCCTCCCTCACTCCTGGAAAGTAATTGCCTGAATCTATGGGCTGTGCTGTTGACGAAGGGACCCATTTCTTTTTCTTTTCTTGCTGTGCCTTTGCCAGCTCTCCTATTTCCATAAGCTTAGAGCATTTCCAGTGCATCCCTAGAAAGTGCAGGCCTTTTGCATCGTTTCAGAGGCATGCAATTTTATTTTATTTGCCTGGCTTTCTATATTTATGTAATTAATTTATTCTAAAGGTCTTATATTGCTTCTTATTTTTTTTTCTGGCCTCATCCCTGCCCAGTCGGGTATAAATAAAGTTTGACCTTCCAGTTTAGCTGGTGAACTGTGTGATCCTGCTGCAGAGAGTTCCTTGGCAATCTGTCCTGCCCCTCTGTGTGCACACACACATCCATGCACAGACCTCAGCTCATTTTTACATGCTCTACTTTGCAGTTTTTGTGATGCAGATGGTGCCCTGGCCTAAGAACAAGGTTTTACAGTCTTCTGTATCTGTGGAAAATCAGCGATATATTAATCAAAGATCTAGATAGATTAATGCCAGGGAAAACTCAGAATTGGAAACTATGTCCAAAGAGTAGAAAAATATCCACGGATGTTTACAGCACTTTCCATTTTTGCTGTAACCACATGAGTTTTCTTGATGGGTCATCTGATATTCTCACAAGATCCCCGTGTCCAGCATTGACACACCCAGACAGAGACAGTTTTCTCTGGTTTGGCTGACAACATTACATTCAGATAAATGGCTTACAGGGTTTTGTTTGCTGCACCCAGCTGCATTACACCAGAGGACTAAATGAGTCTCCTTCGGGGACAAAAGAAGGTCATGTGTTCTTTTAATTGAAATTGCTCTTTTGGAATGGCACAAACAACCAGAAAACGAACACAGAATTGTTCAATTTCTGCTGCATAGAAGAGAAAAATGCACTGCTTTTCTAAAATTTTGTAAATAATACTTTTGAAACGTTTCTTGTCCAATTTCCATCAGTGTACTAGCAAAGCAGCTCTGTGGTCTAAAGTCAACAATTCTTTGTAAAAATTTATTATTTTGATACTTTTTAATTTATATTGTTAATAGCTGTTCTCTCAGAAGAAATTTCATTTTTCACATGGACTTAGAGTGGCTAATTTCTGCTGCTCCATGCAGTATGGAGCAGGAAACAGAGAATACAACACAGCTGGCTGGTTGAGATAGCTGTAAAATCAGCCTCCTCTGAAACTTCTCTTAATGGAGATGGAAAAAAACAGAGCTTGGGACCTCAGGATCCAGTGATGTAAAGGTGTGTAAATCCTGTGCATTCCGAGCCTGGGCTCTTGGGCTTCCTGAAGTCCATTCAGGTGGAGCCACATTGCAAAATGCATGAAGGAAGATTGGCTCCCACCAAAAAACTGCTGAAAAACAATGGTTGTTTTGGGTGCTGTCTAGACAGTCTTACTGTCTTCTAGAGACCCACAAAACTGGGAAGTCTTTTGCTATGCTAGCAAAGCACATGGGAAGTAACACACAACATAACAGTCCCAGGGATTCCTATCAAATTAAGCCTCAAATTAGGCCGCATGCTTACAAGCTCTGCTGAACTGGAACCAAGTTACATTAGCTGGTTTTAACCTCTTCACAGATCACAAACACCAAGCTGGAAACACCTCCCTCCAGAGAGCAGGAAGAAGCAAAGCTCTGACTGGTGTCTGCTGAGGTGCTTCAGGCCGATACCGAGCTCAAACCAAAGGGTTAATGGTGGTGTGATGTGTCCCCTGTGCTGTGATTTGGGAAAATGAAGTCAAACTAAGCAGAGGTCTTGGCCAGCCTCTGTTGACTTTCAGAAGGATGTTCCTGTGTGTGGAAAAAGGGACCTTCTGCATGTAGAAAGGGATGGGCATAGGAATATCTGTCAGCAGCACCATCTTCTGAGAGATGAGACAAACGTAGGCTGGTTCAGAGCCTGCAGCCAGTGGAGTGACACCTGCTTCTGATGTGGGTGAATTCAGTCCTGTTTTGTCACTTGGCCTTGGTTTATGCTAATAAGGAGTGTCTTGGTTTAGGAAGACAGGTGTCTGCCAGGGAAAGCTGGAGATTCCCTTGGAATGGAGAATGTAAACCCCCTCTCTCCAAATTATAATAATTTTGAAATTAAGGGGGCTTTCAGGCAAAGATATGGGAATAGGAGTAACAGTCCTTTACTAGGAATATTAAAAATAAAAATAAAAATGTAGTTGTACAAAAAAACACCCAAAAAACCCAAGCAAACAACAACAAAAAAATCCTAGAAACACTGACAGAGTCAGAATAAGACCTGACACTCGGTTGGTCAGGGTGTTGGGGGCAGTCCAAATAAGCCCTCCTGGAGTGACAGATGTGGTTCTGTTGGAGCAGAGATGATCCTGTAGCAGGGTGCAGTTTTCCTCTGAAGGTCCAGTGGTGGCAAGATGGGTCTGGTCTTCCTCTGGGAATCCAGTCCAAACAAGCTGTGCTGGTGTTCTGAATCTCAGGTTTTATCCAGGTAGGAATGCTTGGTTCCTCCCCCTGGGTGAAGCATCTCCCAATGGGATGATGTAATTGTATCAGCCATGCAGTGAGCCTCGATGGCCCATGAACAGAAGATATCCCCTGGAGGGAGGATGTGTGTGGAAGAGATAAAGAACACTGCCCCACCAGGTTTTAACAGCTGGCCAATTAATAGAAGACATCTGCGCCCTCCCTCCTGGAGTTATGAGATTAAAAAAACCCCACACCTTTTCAAATGGTTTCAACAGATTTGGAATAGAATACATTTTACACTGCAACCCAAGAGAGGAGCATTATGAACACTGCCTGGTCCACCTTCCCACAGTGCAATACCTGCCATTGCCACTGCAGCTCCTCCCAGGGATGAAGTATACTTTATAAGGATTTTACTGCTTAATCTCATTCTTTTTAATCGCAGTATGATTATTTTTTTTTTTAATCTGAAATGCTAATGAGTGGTGTGCTGCAACTCTGTTCCTTCAACACCATGGCAGAGCTTACATGAAGCAAACTGGATTTGTCCCATAAGGGTGCCAACCTGAAAATGGCATGAGACCCACGGGTGGTACACTTTTATATGAGTAAAATTAAACATACTTAGCACTGGAAATCTGCCAGGGATGGCTGATAGCATCCATTCTGAAAGCCATTACAGCTGTATCCGGGACTTCACTTTCTGGCAATTTGCAGGTATCCATGGACCATGTTGAAATAGTCAGGCTCAGTTTTTCATGCTTAAAGCCTTTAGGTGTGCAAGGAACTGACTCCTCTTCAGCCCATTTTCATCAGGCCACATCCCAATAGAGTTTTTCTGTTTGGTTTCGCTTTTTTTTGAAAGATCCTTAATCACGTCCTGCCTTTGTGAGGAGACAGAACATTTGCTTCGGGGAACCTCAGGATGTGAAGTGGATGTCTCATAGGCAGCCGATTCAAGCCAAAACTCTCCATTTAATGAGTAAATATCTCTGACTATTTATGTTTTCTCATTGAAATGTGGTCAGTCTCAATACAAGCCAATAGCATTTATTTATCAATGCTTGTAGGAGCAATCAATGATAAGCAAGTCTCCTTTTTTATGTGCTGCAGGAGCCCTTGAAATACAATTTAGTGCCAAGCAGAAGTCCATGTTTTTCATAATTGTCACAAACTCTGGCAGCAGTATAAAGGTGCCTGTTCAGCTCACCCATAACACTCTAATAGATACAGCACCAGAAAACAGAAATTAGTATAACATAATGTAACATGATACAATAATATTATACAAACCAGAGTGATAAAAAAGAATAAAAGAATGATCTCTGAAGACAAAGCAATATTCTGGCTCGTTTTGCATAGCCCAGAAAATGGCTTCTCAGTCCATCTCCCTAGAAATTGGCAGAACAGAATCAGATGACAAAAGGGAAAAGCGCATCTGAAATTATAGAAAACATCCTATTTTATAGTCACTATCCAAATTACTTTACAAGACAAATATTTTCTCTTTTAAACTTGCATATCACATTGAAGTATCATCTGAAAACTACAACCTAACCAGGAAAATATAGAAACTCCCAGTATTGCTGGTTTTTCCTGGGCAGGGAAGAGAGGGAGGGATGAGACTGGTCAGACCTTTTGCATTTCCACAGTTTTCAAGGACNCCTTTTGCATTTCCAGTTTTCAAGGACCACTTCACCAGTTTGCCTCGCCTCCCTTATTCCAAAATTGTCTAGTGTGTTACCAGCACAATCTTTAAAATAAAATAAAATAAAATAAAATAAAATAAAATAAAAATAAAATAAAATAAAAATAAAATAAAAATAAAAATAAAATAAAATGTAGTTTTAAAGATTAGTTTTGCTTGCTACTTTTTAGTACAGTTGCCTACTACTTGCAAGCTGCTCTTCAGAGCCTTTAGCCTACAGTCCACATGATCTAAATCTGTATCAGCACTGGATCATTGAATTTCTCTTAGCATATTAGAAGAATAAAATACAGTATTCAAAGTACTTTAGACTTTGTTTCACATGAATGCTTTCAAGGATAAAAGTATCATACGACCTGACAAATCTGCAATAAGATTCACATCAACTTTCCTGGTGCAGAATCAGGCCCAGAGAAAATCTTGAATGATTTGGTCTGCAGACTTCAGCCTATGAACATGTCACAAGACTCATCTCACAGATAATACAGATGAAGTGTTAATTCTTCAAAATATGGAAGTGAGCATTGAAACCCGATACACAGTGAAAGTGCTCAGAATGTGAATGCTCCAACCAAAATCTTTTGGCATTTTCATTCCTTTTTTTTCCTATCCTTGGGAATGGCTGTCACTTTGGTGACACTTGTTGTGAAGCAGTGGCTTTGCTGCCCTCCTTGGCACACAATGGCTGCTGTGAACTGCCAGCTCTTCTCCCCCACATTAATGTGGAGACCCCAGTGCCCTGACAGAAGTCTATGGAATTGGTCCAGATTTGGCTAGTCCCCTGGAGAGCAAGATTTAACAGAAAGCAGAACTATTTTGGTAAATCTAAAAAAGTCTCAAAGTTTTCCCAGTGAAATGACACTGATACATGCTGTACTCATGGCAGTAACACCCCTGTGATAAACTACAGACATATTTGATAATTTGAAATGGCTTTGAAGCCTCCAATTTTTATCTGCTGTAGGATTACACTTTGCAATTCCCTGATAAAGAAACTCTTTCTTTCCCACCCATGTGAATGTATTTTACTAAAATTGCACAGCCATTGGGCCTCATATACTAATATTCTTCAAAAGTTCAGTCTGAAGCCCAATAACACCCCAGTTGTCCAGAGTCTTCTACCATTAAAAACCTAATGCATTTGTTTAAAAGGAAAAAAAACCCAAACATACCTAAACCATTTGAGTCTATTTCAAGGAGATCTAAAATGAAATAATTTTTATTTTTCTTTATGTTCTAGATCATACTCTGAAAAACAGTAAGCTATAGAAGTGATGAGATACAAAAGCAGTGTACATAATTTAATTGATTTTTTTACCACCACTTTTAAAATGAAATGTGATAGAAGATTTCTAGTAGGACAACATACATGGTACACTTAGATGCAGGTGGATCCACCTACTTTTCCAGCCTGTGCAACCATTCTGAGCCTGTGGTAGCAAAACTTGGCTTTCCCTTTCTGACTATCAGCAGGAGAAAACTTTCCAGAATTGCATTTCTGTGATGTCTGTCAGAGAACACGAGTCTGTTCCCTGCAGTGAGATCCAACTTGGTCGCCTTTGAGTGCTTAAATTTTACTTGGAGTGCCTGGGATCATCCAGATATGGAAAGTCCTCCCCTGAATCTACCGGAGCTTGGACTGAACCTACACCTCTCTTATCTTCAGCTGGAACCTAGATATTACCCAACTTTTAAAAAAAAAATTTTTATGGAATTCAACTTACAGGATGCTTTATCTTTCTATCTTTGTGGGACACCCACACACATGTAGTCCTTGTTTCAGCAGGAATGTCAATCCATTTAGCTGCTGCTTTTTAGAAAATAACATACTTCTGCAGACAAATATTTATGGGAAACCTGTCAGAAAGAGTTTCTCTGACTGGCTTCAGATCTGAGTTACACTGAGGAGTAGGAAAATCTTGCAGTGCAAATTGGAGGCAGCCCATGTTATTATTATATAGACACAAGGAAACATGTCCCACGTGATTTTCTTATTCTGAAGCCAAACACTCCTATAGTTTAAGCATCTTGGTGATTATTTGCAAATTATTGACTCAGCCTCCAAATTCAGTTCACGCTAGGGAGGCTTCCTTATAGCAGATTTTCCCTTGAAGCTGCAAAAGAAGGTGATATGTTCCCTTTGTTGCTTTTCACTTACCCAGGAGTGAAGTCACACTGGCTGCTCACAGAGCTCCTTTTGCTTTGCACCCCATGGCTGTTTGGATCTGGATGCAGCACTCACAGCCATGGCTCTCTTCTCTCCTGGACAAGACAGCTGCAGGTTCAGTGCCAGCCTTCTCCCTCTGAACCCCAGCAAAATTTAATTATCTGTAACAAGCAAAGTAACAGACTGCTTCATTTTCAGTCCTGCAAGCTGAACCCTAACCAGCACCCAGCCTGCTTAAATTGACAGAAGTCTCTTATAGCTGGCCATGGTCACACCTGGAACTAGCCCAGCTCTCCTTTAAACTTGAGTGAGCACTGGGAAAGGGTACTGCCTTGCAAAGGTAAGGCCAATAATAATTTTGTTGAGCCAGATCACAACCCATGCAAATGTCCTTATGCAGCTGCCAAGTAGTCTCTAGACATCCACAGGGAGCAGTGTTTTGGAAGCAAACATGCATTGCTAGGCTGCTCTTGGTGTATCCACCACGACCCTCCCACAGGGTGGGACCTGGGGTGCAAAGTGAGGCCATTTCAGACAGGACAGACCCACAGGACTCGTTTTACTTAAATGCAGCTGGAGTTGAGGGTTGTGTGCACTTGGATCTTTAGGCCCTCCACCTTCTCAGAACCAAACCTTTGCTGCCTTTACCCCATTTATATAACTGTACAGACAGGGCTATCTTCACAGCATAGAAAGGGTTCCTCACTTAGAGAAATTATCTTTCTCCCCAGATAGTCCCACTCCTGTCAGCAAGGGGTCACTCAGTGAATGAAGAGGGAGAGGCTGCCCATTAATTATTTTGCACACCTGAGCTTGCCTTTTATGACTTTAGCTACTTTTCTCATCTGAAGGTGCACAAACATGGGCTCTGTGGGAGCCAAGGCTGGAGTTGGCAGGGGTGAGCTCACTGGCTGGAGCCAGTTTGTTGATCCTGCCTGTTCTGTGACATCTTTTTTTCCCCAGTCTGTTCCATCTTTGGAAAGTCACCCTGCTCAGATCAGAAATAAAGAAGAATCTTCTTTCCTCTTTGCTTGTAAATTGGCTTCTCTGGACTCCAGAAATTACTCCTTCCCTAATATATAAACAGAAATATGGATGGAAAGTTCAAATATGTAAAATATGTACCATTAACAATGAATGGTAATGAAATCCATATTTATGAACTATGTCAAATTCTGATTTCATTAGTTTGAAATCACTACCCAAAGGAGAAAATGTATGTATTTATGGGCTTCAGAAACCTGAACATCTATAAAACAATGGAGGAGTAGTAGTAGCATGTTGTTTTCCAAGCCTTTTCCCAAGCCTTAGAAGCCTTTCACATCTTTAAGTCCACCAAAGAAATACATTGAAAAATATGTCTCCTTTTTGTACAGTTCTCTTCCTTAGGAAAGAAAGAAGTTTAGGCACAAAACTGTTTAAGATTCAACTTTTCTTAACTATCAACAGATAGTGAAACAGATGCTGGCAGGCAGTTCTTCCACACCTGAAGATACAGAATTACAAACATAAAAGGAACAAGAAATGCTCCCAGCATGCAGACACTGCTGGTAGTCGAGAGGTCTCACAGTTGTGCATACATTACTCTGCAAGGAAATGTGCACAGAGTCTTGGCATATTGAGGCAAGAGCTGCATCAACTTTTACCAAGGCATGATACCTGTACAAATCATAATATGCACTCAGAAAGAGCAAAATAAGAATTGACATGTGAGCTTCAGAGCAGTGTCTGAAACAACAGTGCTTCTAGCAAAAACACAAGGTTCTTGACCTGCTCCAACTTTGGTCACTCCCTGAAAACCTTCCATTGGAATCTGCTGTGTGCTGTTGTGTAAGACTGGATACAAATTAAAATTAAATACAAAGTAAAATTAAATATAATACAGGTGATCAAATAAACAGCAGAAAATACTGCAAAATTTAATTGTGCAAAATCTAGAGTGTTGGAATGAACAATTCCTGTTCTCATTCTCATATGTATTTGTACAGGGAGGCAGAGGCACTGAGTTAAGGAATCAGGCATCCTGGTACTGCTCTTTGCTCTTTCACAGTGTTTTGGTGTTGCCAGAGCCAAGGCACCTCCAGAGGATGAACTGTCCCACTCTTGAGAAAAGTGCCTCAGAGAGACAACATTTATCACCTTCTGAAGGGATCTCTCCCCATGAGGGGTACATGTAAAACAATCTTCTAGCAGATGCTTGACTTTCACAAAGCTGCATTTAAGGGAGATGAATTCCTTTCCTGCATTAGTCTATCTGCTTGGGAAGTTGAAGATAATGACACTTCATTCTCTCAGAGTGCTCATCTGAAGATCACTAGTGTAGGTGCTGCAGTAAAAATACTCTGAAGAAGCACAAAGGTTTCTGGAAGAAAAGAGTTCGAAATAAATAAGCCCACAGCATCACAAGTTTAAGGAAATATATTTCAGTGGGAGGTGAAAAGGCAGGGATTATGAAAAAAAGCTTGTTTTGAGCATCACTGAGGCACAAGGAAATTCATACCTGTTACCAAACATCCTAATGCTCAACCCTGCGACAAAAAGAAGCCTTGGCTGTTGATGCTTCCAAAAGCACACCAGTTATGCCAAGGTATCCAGTGTAATAAAAAAACAATCAAGTATTCCAGGATAATGGAAAACACAGACTGTCATTGGTTTGTAAGAGAAGTTACCACAGTGGAGCCTTGCAGGAATTCTCATCAGGTTGAAATGAGTGGCACTGTACTAACATAAATGTTTATTATTCATAGCAGTTATGGGAATATACATTTTAAACCCCTTCATCATTAGCCTCATTCACAAAATCTGTTCATCTGCTCCTCTGTGGATACTACAGCCCAGACTTTCTCCCCAGTCTGGGGGCAATCCAACTTTCTTTTTCTTCCTAGCCAAAATGATACAGTCTGCTCCATGTAAGGGTTTGCTTTCAGTGGCCATTTATCTATTTATCACATTTATTTCACAAATCAAATGAAGTAAGAAAAAGGGGCCTTGAATCTCAAATATAGTTTTAAACCTGTTGTATTGTTGAGGCAGCTCTAGTTAGTGACTAGAAGGCATTAAGGATTTTGCATTAAATAGGAATATTGTCTTTGGACCATGATTCTAGCATATTTCCTGCCCCTCAACAGCTGAACTTTTGATTTCATGGGTTTTTTGTTGCCTTTTTTTTTTTAAGATATGCCTTTCTGTAGGGATAGAATAGACAAAATCCTGCAGAAAACTGCTGCATCTTTCCAGTAGAAATATCCTCTCTCATAAATGATACTTTAATATGATAACCTAAAGCTTGCAAAAAAGAAAATAAAATCTCTGAAACTGTCCAGCAATTCATCAAATATCCCTTCATCCTGAAGAGAGAGGGCCCCACACGGGGAAGAGGCAGAGATGGCTCCACACCAGGGTGCTGTGCTGGACTCAGAGTGTGAGACAAGGAGAATATTTTTGACCAAACGTGGGCACGTGGCTGCACTCCCCAAATCAGCTCCCTTCAGCTCAGCCCCTCTCAGTAGCCCTGTGCATGTCCTTATCTCCTCCCTGCTGTGAAATACCATCCCTCAGCTTAAACCTCACTAAGCAGAATTTAAGCCAAGGCACATGGCCTTAATTTGGGCACATGAGGAGCAAGTTCCAGTCATTGAGAGCAAACTGGGTCAAACACCCCATGTTTACCAGCTTTAAAAAATTATGAACTGCTTGGAAAAGCTTATGAGCGGTGTGATTTTTTTTTCCTAAGTAACTTTTGCAAGGATGTGAAATGAAAGGCTGACTCTGGGGGCATATTTGGCTGTCCTTACACTCTGAAAGCAAAGGCACTCCAGGGTGCATGAATCCTCTGGGGATATTCGTAATTTCATCCAATAATGCCTGTTATTTTCCATTTGTCTAAGAGTGTGGCCAACTGTCTTCTCATAGCCCAGGACCTAAAGCTCTTTCATCACCTCTTAGCTCGTTCCACTAACAAATTGGCTTCAAGCTCCTCTGTAAGTTGTGCCAAATCGTATCAAGCCCACCAGAGACAAGATGGGCTGTATCTCTTACATTTGCATGGGGCTTCTCAAATGGGAAGGTTGTTAGGTCAATTGAGAACTATTTATGATCAACTTTTTTGTGAAAAATAATCTGTCAAACACATCAGCCTAATTATAGGGGCTCAGTTTCTGCCAAGATATAATTAACGGTCTCACAGTGATATTAAGTGCTGTGAGAGTTCATTTTGAGATGAAACTTGGCCTGAAAGACCCAAGTCCATGACTTTTATTTTTGCAAATACACTTTAGAATAGAATAATTATGATAATTCTGGACTTTTAAACACATTTAAAATTATTTGCCTATTTCTAGCAGAACTACACACTTCAAAGCATGGGTTACATCACTCCCAACACTGTAATTTGGGGTGGCCACTGTTGTTTAGTTCCTCATGCAAGGATCAAGGGACAGGATCAAATGGCAAAGAATAGCTACAGGAAATTAAGTTAAATGCCAGGTTGGATGCAAACAGAATAGGATCCCTTCACTTGCCCTCAACTCAGTCAGCTGTAAGCAGTTATTTGAGAGAAAATCTTTAAACCCATGAGACAGCATGAGCTTCCCACCCCTGCACTGCTGCCTCACCCAGGGCCAGGCCAGAAGAGTGTTCTGGGGGCACAAAAATGTCATTCTGAAGGCACAGCAGGTCATTTTGGGGTCAGTCATGGGCTGAGGTGGACACTGGAGAAAATGTGCCGTATGTAAGTCTGTGAAGTATCTGGCTCAGCAGCTCAGGCCCTGTCTGCTGCCTCTATGATGCACAGCAGATAACTGTGTGGTGACAGAGTTCTGGTTTTCAGAGCCCTCCCATGACAGGATGGCACAAAACCCCACTCTGCCACCATTGCAGTGGCACCCAGTGAGCTGAATATCTCCCCAACAGCTGCTGGGAAACAGACCAACCCAAAATGTTACATTTCTGACACAGGCTACCCCACTTCCCTTCTGCATTTCTAAGTTAAAAAACCTGGGGAAACCACTTCAAGTTCTCACTTTTCAGCCTGCAAGTAGCTGCAAGAAAAGCAGGTTCAGCCCCTACTTAAGCAGAGAGCTAAGGATTTCCCTTGCCTCTCTGTAAGTTAGAATTAAACTATATCAGAGCAAATCACAAAAAGATAAACTCAGGCATTTAATTCCCTATCTGGAGAACTGGATACGGTAAAGAAGCTGAGATTAATCTGCATTTATCTTCTGCTGGTATTAGGGCTGGCAAGGTAACCTGCTCTTATGTAATTGGACTAATAGCTGTAGTTTATTAACATCATTAAATCAGTGCTGCCTGGTAAATTTCCCTTTTATCTCACAGCAGTTGCTTTATCTGCCCTGGAGAAAAGGACTGGTTTCCTGGAAGCACATTCTTCCACATCATGTGTGAATCAGGCATGGACACAGACGAGTGAGGGGCAGCCCTGGTTGTTTTAATGAGGGAGAAGCAGAGATTGCTGGGTCTGATGAGCAGTACCAGCTACTGCTGTGCTGCTGCACTTGGGCTGGGATGGCTGCAAGCGATCCTTGACAGCACAGAAACCCCAAATCCGCAGCAATGCTCATTAATCTTGCAGAGAGAAAACACAGTTGTAACAAAGGGAAAGGGCAGCTTGATCTGCTTGGCCATAGGGCGTCTCAAAGCAAATGAAGATTTTGTGTTTATTGGCTTCTTTGACGGTTAAGGATTACAAGGGGAAAGCACCTCTGTTGTGCCTCTGCCATCCTGGTGAGGCTGCAGTTTGTCAGGCTGCAATTTGCACAGACTACATTATCAAAGGAGATGCTACACAAGGAAAGAGGGCTGGGCACGCTCGGGAGCACTGGATGATGAGTAAGAGGCAAATAAATAAGTAGAAATAGGAAAAGAAAACACAGGCCCAAGGAGTGCTTGCCTCACTTGATTTGTTATTTGAGGTCTGGTGGATCTTTTTCTTTTCTAACCATTTGCCCTTATAATTGGAGCAGTAATGGGTGAGAAGAAAAATGGGTGAAGAGAAATCCTCAGTTCCTTCTGGTGCTGCCTCTGTTTTCCAGCTGTAACTCTCCTGCCAAGGTAAAGTCTTCTGAAGTCCCCACGCCTGACTTTTGTTTTGTGTGAGTCCTGAATATTTACTTCCTCAACAAGCGATGCCATATAAAGGGAACATCAGAATGGGTAGGGAAAAGAAGCGAAATTATGTAGAAATTGAGGAGCATGAAATCAATAAAACAGCTATGCAAACCCTAAGTAGAAAACACAAGAAGAAAGGAAAAAAAATCTTCCTGACTTGAAAGGATTTGAGTGTGTGTTTTGAAGAGACCCAAAACACTGCAGAGGAGATGACCACCAGCAGTAACTGTTTACCAGTTTATTTTTTGTGATTTATTCACTGAAAAGGTTGTCAGGAATTGGAACAGGCTGCCCAAGGAAGTGGTTCAAGGTGCAGTGGTGGATTTGGCAGTGCTGGGATAATGGTTGGACTCCATCCTGACAGAGTTTTTTCCAACCTACACAATCCTATGATTCTGTGTTTTTCCTCTCTCTTAACAGCAAACTCCAGGCACCAGACAATATCCTGTTAATATTGATGTAAATTAGACACAGAAAGCGCAGTTGCATCAGTGATGTGGCCATGAAGCCTTTTTTTGGGTGACCACAATAATGACAAAAAGCATAATTATGGTCGTGCCAAACAAAGTGCCACCTACACCAGCCTTGTCAAAGTTTTTATGCCACTTACTTTGAGTAAAGGTTTGTCAGAGGAATTGCTGCCAGAACTTTCATTCTCTGAAACAATCAATATTTATATAACAAAAAAATGCCTCTGTCTATATGTTAATGCCTTCTCTCAAGGGAAAAAAAAAAAAGGTGGATCATCCTGTTCTTCATCAGTTTTTCTACAAAGTTCATTTAAAAGCCTGAAATAAGAGCAGCCCACTGAGATGAGCTTCTCTGATTCTCATTCTGGAGAGTGACAAGGGTTTCAGAACATGAATGTGACATCCTTCAGGAACTTGCTGAACAAGTGCCTAACTGACAACATTTAAGCAGCTTGGCACTGCCAGGGCTCAAAGTTTACAAACCAGAAGGCCACAGGAAGAGGTGGCCCAGGGTGGGTGAAGGAAGTCCTAGTGATTCTCAGTGCCCTTTGCAGATACCTGGAACAGCTCTTCCTCTCTGTTTGGTCACTGGCCTGCGTTGCCCCATGGGCCTGGCACTGTGGTCCTGTGATCTCTGTACAGAACTATTTATATTCAGAGTTTGTGGCCTGCACCTTCAGAAGATGTTGATTTCTTATAACATGACTTTCAGTCCCCAAAACTAGACTAATCAACTATGCTCTCGTATCCCATTGGGGTAATAATAAATTAATACCTAGTCAAACTCATGGATTTGTTGTTGCATGGCATGACAAATGCCTATGGATGCCACATTAGAGGTGACTTAACTCCTTTTGCAGGTATTTGCTCTCCAGTGTAGAAGAGTTTTTCTTTCCATAAATTCCCCTCATTAGCTATCATGATTTTATAGATCAGTTTTTACCTAGAGGAGGATATTTCTGTTTTAAACTAGTATCAAAAAGCCTTCCCTTCCCTTCCCTGCCCTGCCCTCTCCCTGAGCACATCACTGATGACAAATGTGTTTGTGAGCAGGTCTTTCAAGTCACCTGAGAGCTGCTACAGAACTGTAAGAAGCAAAGGCTGGGTTGAATCAGCAGGAATTCTCTTTATGATGGCCTTGGGGTCTCTGTGATTTTGTGTTTCTTCACTCGGTGCTCCCCATGTGCCACCTGCAGGCTGAAGCCATTGCATGTCCACATGGGACTGCTCCCAAGGTGCTGAAGGCCAGCCTTGAATTCCTTTTAATTCCTGAATATAATCAAGGCCCATAAGCTGCATCTGCCCTACAAAGTCAGGTTCAAACCCAGCCTCCTTTTATTTTTGTCATTGTCTATGTGGATAAGATTCTGATTCTTTCTTTTCTAGTAGGCACAAGTTTGAATTAACCCAGCTTTCTTCAGATCACATCCCAGAGCAAGAATTCCAGCTCCAAGGCTGTACACATTTGCATGGCTTTGTCTTTTGTCAGAAGGGAAGGAAAGCTGCTACTCCTATCACAAGCTACAGTGCAATTCACCCCCTGGGATGATTTCCACAGAGCAGCTCAGTGTGGAAAAAGCTGTCTGGCAGTGAATACTCAGGTGGTTCATTAAGGAAAATTCTGGTGAAGAAACCTTGTGTCTGGATGCGATGAAAAGTTAATGAAACATGCACAATATCCCTGTGATCTGCAGCTCATTTTGAGCAGGAGCTGATCTCACACAGGTGCATCTGAGGCTTTTGGTGAATGTTTCATGGGTATTTGTGCGTGACCCCAGCCCTGGAAGGCAGCGGGGAAGGGAGCAGCTAAACTGCCAGGTGCACGGAGGGAACCAGGGCAGTGGGGAGGAAAAGGGGTCCCTCGATGTTTCTGAATGAGAAACAGGACACCAATAAGAAAGTGAACACAAGGATTTTAAATCTGCAGTACCCTGGCTATCAGCTCTAAGCAAATGAGCAGCTAATCAGTAGAAAGAGAGTCTAAGATTCAGATACAGTGAAGAACACAATCCTGTTTACAGTACTGCTACTACAAGACCAGAATAAAATGTTGATTAACACACATCTTGCAACCTATTGTTTGTCTGAGAAGCTTGCTGTGGTATCTGTGTTAGATCTGGCCTGCAAACAAGTCAGTGTAGTGCAGAAAAGGAACTGATAATGTGTAGCACGTGGCTCAATCCTAGTTTTGGTAGCAAATACATTAGAAAGTCATATAGATGCTGTCTAGGAAGCAGGGGGAATCTCTAATGATACCAAATACTCAGAGTCTGAGAACTTGCAGATAAATTTGTTGCAAACCTCGTACCACCATGTAACACAACCAAAACCAAACCGTGATGCTGAACACTTAAGGGTTTACAATTGCTTCTCCAGCTATGTGTAAATTATGAATGCATTTTGCTGTTCTGGATTGTATAGCTAATAAGACAGCCTGCTTGGAAACTGGCTTGTCTGTTTAGAAAGGCAGAGGGTGTGTGAAAGATGAATGGATGACCAACAGGCTCACAACTCTGGAAATAACACCTGCTGACAGCACTCGGGTAGAGCAGCCCTTCACCCAGGGAAAGGCACTCAGCCTTGCTTATGCAACATTACATGCCCTGACTGCCCTAGCAGGTGAGGCCCTTTTCCCTGTTTCACCAAGCCCAGTGAAACAGCCCTCCACGAGGAAATCACTTCCCAACAGGTTCATTCCTCCCCGTGTCTTACAGATTTTCCATATCTCAGATGCATCAGGTGCAGGTTTCCTCAAATACTCAGTCACTGACAGGCACAAGATAACCTGGAAATAGCACGGAAAGCTGAAATGGTGGAAAGAAAAAATGCAAACTACAAAACTGGAAGGAAAGTTCATTTCTGTGGCACACTGTCCTTACAAGATGAAAGATTACCTGGAGTTCACACAGGTCTTTTCTATGCACTTTGCAGATACTTCCAGAAATAAGACGGCCACTGACATGAAAGACAGAATTCAAGATGTAAAATAAAGTCATTAGGGCTTATTTCTTACTCTATTTAAGTGCGTAGCAGGGTCTGATGTTTTTGCAAGGCTCCCTTTCCACTGGTGATTTGGCTTCAATAAACAGTGCATAAAATGCGTGGGTTTAGTCTGTGTACCTAAAGATTAAAGAGTAGATCACAGACGTAATCAAAAGGTAAGAGGAAGTAAGAGGACAAAATAGAGTGACCAGTTCACAGGTGAGAATGCACCTGCTCAGCAGCTCCAAGCAACACCTACAAGAGCTTTGCTCCAGAGGTTTTCCCCTGAAATCCTCTTCCCCTGAGCACCACAGGCTGCAGGATTCTCAACTGTCCCCAGGGCAGAGCAGCTGGGTATGTGACTTCCTCTCCTGATGTTTTCCTTTTTCTTGAAATTTCTTTTGCCTGCTGGCAATTATTTGCTGCTTCCAGACATGCTTTGTAAAGCCATGATACCACTGGGGAGTCATTGGTGAAACAGCCTCAGAAGTGTTGCTGACCTGATTGCAAAGTATCACATTGACAAAACCAGGATTTTTTCCCCCCTGTTCAACCTACCAGCAGGCTTTCTGCTCGATCACTCGGTGTGTGGGAGAGGAATCCAGACACTGCTGCATTACTCACTGGCCTGAACAGGGAAAGCCTCTCCATATGTTTTTCCTAATGTGTGTGTACACATTACAAACTGAACTCTTGAATCAGTTGCTCTGATTTTCTGGTAGTGATGAAAAGATCAGAGTAGGCTGACTGTCACAGGGAAAGAATATGGCTTTTAACACACTGATGTCTAATTCTTTCCTTGGTATTCATGCCAACATTTTTGATGGGCACATCAGCCTAGATATGCAAAATTATTGCAGCCAAGTTAGCACAAATCACAAATCTACTCCAGAAAGCATTATTGTGGTGTCTCTTTCCATCCTTCATTTCAAGTATATGTTATTGTAATGTGTGTTCATGGCCTGTTTTATTCAAATACAAAGCAATATTGTATTTAGGATACACTGTGCACACTGAGGAATGTGTTTAATTACCTTCAGTAGATTTGAATAAAGCAGTAAGAAGGAGGTAATTGCTCAGGTAAGAAAGGAGCTGAGTTTTACAGGGGAAATATCTTTTTAATGGGAAAATGAACACTGGAGAAAGCCAAGAGTGCATTTGTTTGATTTGAAAAGCAAAGAGACGATAGATATAATGATGCTGGATGACAAAGACCATTGCTCAGGAAGGAAAGCTATTTTTTTCAGTGTATGGAAGACCAAAATTTATAGTCTGGCACTGATGTTGACAGTGAAATGGCTGTCAAGGAATACATTTTCCCTGTGCAGGGTTTAAAGGCAATACCACAGGAAAAAGAGACGTTAAAACAACGTGGTTTCTGAGAGGCAATAGGTGTTGAGAGGGGAGAAAACGGGCGGTGGGATTCCAAAGACAGTGACTTTGTGAGCGGCTGCTGGTGCTGGGCAGGCTGAGAACACCCTGACAGAGGCTGGTGAGGTGCCCTGACTGCCAAGCCCAGCACTGCACACAGGATGGACCAGGCTCTGCCCCGTGGTGCCCAGAAACGGGACCGGAGGAACAGACAGACAGTGATGCTCAGGAAGTTCCACCTGAACACCAGGAAGAATTTCTTCACTGTGCAGTGACGGAGCACTGGGACAGATGGTCCAGAGAAGGCATGGAGTCTCCCTCACTGGAGATACCCCAGAACCTGTGCCATGTGCTCTGGGATGACCCTGCTTGAGCAGGGAGGTGGGAATAGATGACCCACAGCGATCCCTTCCAGCCTGAGCCGCTCTGCGATTCTGTAATCTTGTGAACCCCCGGCTTAAAAATCAGCCTCCAAATGGGCACTTGGGGGCAGTGGTTGCTCGGCTGTAAAGGAGAGCAGGAACAATTCCCCAGCTGCTGGGCAGGAACCGCGTGAACACTTCCTTAGTCAAAGACCTGGGATGTGAATGCGGCTCTTCAGGTCTTGGAGGGTTTCAGTGTTCAGAAACACCTCAAAGTGCTGTCACAGACCTAAATTACTGGGTGATTCTTTGGTTTTCACTTGTCTTCATTTCTCAGGGCAGCATGTAGCCAGGAAAGGGCTCTGGAAAAGAGGTGGGTGCTGTCCTTCAGAGTTTGTCCCTTCCTATTAATCTGTGAGCTGTGCATGGCTTTTTACAGAAGGAGGGGAGGAGAGGAGAGGAGAGGGCAAGAGGTGACATTTGTAGCAGAACCCACTCCAGTGGATGTTGGAATGGACATTCTGGTTTTCAAGTGTCTCAATGAACATATTATTTAATACCAACTCCTTAAGCACCTTTGAACTCTTTTATCTCTTTCAGACTGGCAAACACAAAAAAAAAAAAAAATCCAAAACCATAACCCTTCTATATATCCTTACACTCCTCAAAAAAACAGACCTAGCAATTAGCTAGGATGGCAGAGGAGTTGAAACTGCATGATTTTTAAGATTCCTTCTGACCCAAACCATCCTGTGATTCTATGAAAATAAGGATGCATACAAAGCTTGCTAATGGTCTCCAAAAAGTCCTCTGGAAAGCGCATAACTCAAAGGTTGTGATGGTTCTTCACCATGACCTTCCCACAGGAAAAAAAAAAATGCACTTGGCATGGTTTGTGTGGGTGACAAAGAGAGGGGTGCAGGGATGATGTGACTGCCCTATATCTTGTATATCCTTTATTCTGCACTACACAAAAGACAGACTAAAATTCTTTAAAATATTCTGTGAAGCCAGCTGGCCACAAGCTATTTTTGATCCTCAGGGCTCTCTGTCTGGGCAAACATCACTCACCGCCCAGGGGAAAACTCCTCCTCTTTCAGCAGGGCTTCCTTAGGAGAAGGACCAGGATGGAAGTAGGAAGCTTTCAACCCTACAATAAAGAGGGGTGATGCATAAGGAATTAGGGCTTCTTTAAAGCTTCTTGGTGAATCGCAGTAATGGTGTCAGGATTTTGTCACAAAGGGTTTTTTTTAATTATAATTTCAAGGTTCAAAAGGACAACAAAGACAAATGTCAAGGCTCCACTCTTCAGAATTATTCCAAGGAGGAAAAACAATCCAAAGAAAATAATGATGATGATTTCCACGCTCCATCCCCATCAGAAATTTGGGATTAATTTTAACACACCAGAGTTTAGTGGTGCAAACAAATAGCAGAGAGAAGATTTATGGTGTTTTATAATTTAATTTTGTTCCTTTTATTCTACGCCAAATTGCCCAAAATCTGTGATGCATTAGGACATAAAAAAGCCCAACTGTCAAAATCAAAGGGCAACGTGGATGAAAAAAACCTCTTTAAAATTAAAATAATGAGATCTTTTTGTCCACCTCTGCTGAGATCTCGCTTTCATAATCACATAAGAAAGACTGAATTAAGTCTTCAAGTGCAAAAGAAAATTCCCTTTTTAAGAGATATTAAATCTGTCACGTTTTATGCACAAATCACGGCTGCTAATTTTACGCATTATTCATTATTTTTAATAATCTGGGTTTTGGCCCTCTCAGCTTGTCAACCAAGTGAGGCAGTGGAGTGTTCCACGTGAAAGAAACTCTGTAGAAAAAAGGCTGGAGAATCATGGCCTTTAGGGGTTTTCCTGACATGGGTCCTCATGGACCCTGAGCTTTCTGCTCCCAACATCTGTTTAACAGGAGAGCTGCTGGAGGTGCCCTGTCTCACTTCAGGGGGTGCAAAAGGCAGCAGTGAGAAGTGTTCCAAGCAGAAGGGCTGCAGGTCCTGGCTGCTCCTGGAGCATGGCTTTGATGTTTTTCTTCAGAGGCAAGCCCAAGTGGAGAGATTGAAAAAGCTGAAAGATAACCCAGCATCTAATTTAAAGACTATTCTTTTCCACAAGCTTTGTAGCAAATTGAAGTAGGAGTCCTGTTTGCTTGCTCTGGTTGTTCCAGGAGCTGTCCTTCTCGCAGGGTTAATTTTATTTTATCTTTTATAATTTGTGAATGACATTGAAAATGAGAACTTCCCTTGGTCAATCAGTTCAGCACATTCCTCAGCAGAGAACTAGATGGGAAAATTCATGGCCTAATCTTGGTAAATTTAACAGAGACTGCCATCAGTGGGATCCGTGATAAATTTACATACATGTTGCCAGAGGCAGGTCCAGAAAATGGGTAGAAAAGCGTGGAAAGTTTGTAGGTATTCCACTGTCATCCATCACTACTTGGAAACAAAGCAGAAAGAATGAAAGAAAAAATTATTCTGTCATAATCCTGTTTTGTTGGCTGAAGAAAAGTAGAGGCATAATTAATAATATATATTGCAGAATTAGCAGTCCTAAATACTTTACCCTGAAAATGGTAAGAAAGATCTGGGCTTTATCAGTTTTGCATTGTCCCAAACAGGCCATTTACCTGGGTGCATTGTAAAAATAACTTTTCTCAATTAATGCTAATATCAGTTCTTTTTGTTCTAATCAGACTGTTCCAAAAAAGCAATAAGCAATGTGGGATTAGCATTAATATGAAAAAAAAAATCAGAAAAAACCCCAAGCATATTATGCCTGCTGGGTTTTTGCTGTTACAATTCCACTTCCACCTCCACTATTAATAAGACTCTGGGTGAAATTGGTTTCTTTGATGATAGAAAAAATAGTGATGTACTTCTAAATGATTTTTTTTTCCTTGCAGAAACTGTTATAAGCAGAGCAATTGTGTGGATGCAGTAGAAGGCAAATGTCAGAAACAGAGTGCGAATTCTTCCCTCACAAATCATTTAACAATGCCTGTGCCCAGGCAAATAGTCATCCAAAACCTGGATACCACAGCAGCCTGAGATCCTTCACCTTACAGTACATCACCTGCGTGGAGATGTGGATAACAGAGCCTGGAAGAGCACAAAGGATGAAGTGCAAGGGCCGCCTCACATCTCACACCCACACAGAACACAGCACCTTCCTCCCAGAGGCTGAAGAAGCTGCTCTGAGTGTGTTACGGCTGATTTCCAGCTATGGCTTTGACTGTCACGAAAAGTGTGAATTTAATCCCTTACGGGTGGCAGGGGTTTGTTGACTGGAGACAGCTTTGAGGAACAGAGCACTTGAGTGTTTTGTATGTTGATGTTTCATGCCCGGGTAGAGATGATAAAACCGCCACAAGTTTGGGTTTTACAGGCTGGATGAAAAGCACTAGAGAGGTTTCATTATTACTGTTCTTCAAAAGCTCTCCGTAGTGCAGCCTCGCTGAATGTGAGGCATTCAAGCCATCAGGAAAGAAGAGTTGTGATATTTCACACATAGGGTCAGGAAATGAGTAAATGAGACACCACTGAGACACCTCTCTGTACCTGAGAGGCTCTAAATTGTCCTCATGGAACTGTTGCAAGGAGAGGGAGTATGAAAGAAAAAGAAAACCTACTCAGAGAAAAGGAGGAATGATAAGGACAGAGCCCTCCCCAGCCAGAGAGCATCAAGGTGCTCTGGCAGGGCATCATCTCCCCTTTGCTGTGCTCTGCAGTGTACCCTGGGGCTTTCCAGGCCAGGTGGCCCCTTGTTAAAACGATCAAAGGGAGGCCAGATTACCGCTGTGTCTAATACCAACTCTCTACTGCATCCCCTCCTAAAAAGTTGTTTCAGAAAGCTGAGACCAGCGTGCACTGTTTCCAAAACCCAAACACTACTTGCAGAGCACAGGCAAAGGCCTGGTGAGGGATTGCGGGTGATGCTGTTTGTTGAGCACTGGCGATACCTTCAATGCACTACTGGGTCCCTCAGGACACCTTGGAAATGCAGAGGACACCTGAGGCAGGGCCTTGGAGTGAGGAGTGGATGGACTGAGAGTGAGAGGACCTTTGGGATAAAGCAGAAATGTGTCATCTCCCTGTGAGCAGCCTCTGCCTTCAAGAGTCTTTGAGGAACCCCAGTTCTTCCTTTGCTGTGCCAACTTAGTTCCCAGAACACAGCAGCCTGCAGGGGATCTGTTCCTGTGAAGGGCTGCAGTCCGGCCTTCTGCCCTTCCCTACAACAAAATTAACTCTTCAGGAGAGTTGTTGCAAACCGTATGATCCTGGGATGAGACCTCTGTAAATGAGGTTTTGAAGAGGGGCATGACATTTGTTAGTGCTGTAACACGAGAACAAATGAAGCATATAAACAATTTATTCTCATCTGTCACAGGAGCTGCCCTACATAAAAGCCAGATCACCTTTGGTCAGCAGCAGAAGTATTTCTAGCAAAAATAATATGGACAGTCCCAGGATCACTGTGCCTCTTTTTGAAAGTGTGCCTCTTTTTGAAAGCGTATGTGCTTATTTTTGTTCCCAGGTTTAGAATAGAGAAGTGGTTTGGAAACACTCATAGGACATCCTGGCACAAATGTAAGACCATGTTTAGGCAAACCAGAGCCCAGTTAAATGTAATTTTAGAGAATTGTATGTTTGATTAGTCAGTCTGATAGCACTCCCCTGGGAAATGAGGTCCATGCTTGGACAGTGTTATCATTTACTAACCAAGTACAACAAATGCCTGAAGTCCAGAGCACAGTGGTTCACTTCCAGGAAAACAAAATCCAGCACGTGACTTGGGACTCTGGCTGGTGGCTCCAGAGACATTTCCTGACAAGAGTCTGCCTCAAATGCTTCATGCAAGATGTATGTGACAGGGAAGAAAGGTTTTCCTCAGGTCTCAAAATTTTGGACCTGCATTCTACAGATACACATTCCTTGGTGCCAGTACTAAACAAGTGTGACATTTGTATATCCTCTCTCTCTCTCATATTGCCAAAGCATATGGGAAAGGTACTACAGGGAGTAGCTTTTTCCATACATTTTTTTTCCAGATGTATAATCTTTAACACTCCAGCTTGAATATTTTTTGCTCTGCTGAGGCTGCACCATGAGGTACATCATAGCTTCTCTCTCTTAGCCCCGTGTTTATGTGTCTGGCCTATCAACAGCCTTGTTGCTTCCTGACCATGCTGGATGCTGCTGACTGACACGAAAATTAAGCAGAACAGTGTTCCAAGTGGTTCCCAGCACAGAACCATTCTAAGGACACCAAGTATGTCTCCAAGAGCAGGGGACTGTTTTCTGCCAGAGGCTGTGATCCCCTTAGGGGCTGTTCACACTGACGCACTGCTCACCAAGGGCACAGCAGGTTTTGGCTCTAGCTAGAGCCACAGAAGTAGCCCTTGTGTAACGAGGTTCTTCTCTGTGGCCTGGGTGATGCAGCTGGGAGAAGGCAGCAGAAGAAATCTCTTCTGAGGGCTTCCTTGGCCTTGGTGTAGCATGAGAGTGGGAGGGATGTTGGCTGCTCGTGCAGCTGGGCAGTGTAAAGATGTAATTTGACGTGATTTGTCTTGGCATGACAGCACTGCAGGGCTTCAGCTGTGCAAGGTGTGGGTGCTGCCAGGGGGGAAGGCAGGTGTGCCAAAGAATGTGCCCAAAGGCATCCCAAGGGATGGGCACTGTGTTGCAGGATTCACCTCCAGGGGCCGGCTGGTGCTGGGAGGGAGGGAAAAGTGGCAAGAGTTCAACATTGTTTATTTCTAGAGTTCAATGTTGTTTATTTCCACTGATGCCTTAAGTTTTAGCTTTCATGTTTTTCAGATTCTGTGCTGCTTAGGTGTGTAGCTCTGAGCCTCATATTACGGGTCAGTCAGTTCTCTTCACAGAGTAGGGAAAATCCTTTTCCTGCTGAAGACCAAGGACAACAAGTACAACTTTCAGTCCCCAAAGCACAAACAACGGTTCACTGAAGAGAGAAACAAGAAGGATGAGACCTCACAACCTGAAACTGTAATTGGGCAGTTAAACCCCAATATGCAAATGGACCAAAACTTATAGAAGTGTAAGACCTCCTGACAGGTCATCCATTTTGTGACCATTTTAAGTCCACCTTTGGTGTAGCCCTGGTCAGGCTCTTGTTCTGCCCAAGTGTACCCTTTAAAGGCCCTTCAATAAATATCTACTTTATTCTTCAGCTCTGTCCAGTCTCTGTTTCAGGACAGCCTTCCCAAGGCATCACCATATGCTTTGTTTCAGGAACTTTTCCTGTGGCTCCCCTAATGCCTCTCTCGGATACCTCTTGCTATTAAATGATGTCAGTCACACAGGATCCATGGTCATCTTATTTCTTGTCAAAATCAAGTTGTTACAGCCCAAAGTACATAAATCAACTGACGCTTCAGGAATCAGATAATGAAATCATTGTAATATGTGAACACATGGCCTTCAGGCCATGCCTCTGAAGGTCAAACTTTGATTTTAAATTCTGCAGCCCATGTCTCCTGCTTGGGCCTGGCAGGATGAGGTGCTGAGGCTGCTGAAAACCCCCACTGGAGATATAAACAGCAGCAGCCTGGGAAGAGAAGGGTGGCAACCTCCTGGAGGAGGGTGGGAGAGGGCTGGCACAGGAATGGAAGACCATGTTCTCAATAAATGACTTCAAAGTGCAGAGCAAAAGTACCTTTCTTTCACCAAAACACTCTTTAAATGTCCTGTGTGAGCACAGGGAAAAGACTTTAGTAGAGCGCATTTCCTTGAATCACAGAAACCCTCCTAATCATAAATTTTATTCAGGAAGGTTTTCCATAACACCTTTGATAAAGGAAAGTTGCTTACCTGAATGCTGGCAAGCATCCATTCTCTCCAGAACTTTGCAAATGGTAATAAGGTGGAGTTTGGGGAGAGGTTGAGGGGGATTTTTTTCCCCTTCTTTTCTTTTTTTCTTTTTTTCCCTCAGGGACAAACTGCTTGTGCAGCAACCAAGGTAGTCACTAGTGCTCAGTCTGCTGCACTTCCTGAGGGCAGCCATTAATAGGACATTTGACTTCACAACAAATGGTTTGCATGCTCTTATTTGAAGGGCAAATAGTCATCATTATCTTTTTGTAGACACAGAGAATATTTTAAAGAATTTTAGTCTGTCTTTTGTGTAGTGCAGAATAAAGGATATACAAGATATAGGATCCCTGTAGGTACAAAATTGTTCTTTTATGTTTTAACACTATTATACTTAGAATTCACCTTGTTTTTCCTTTTCTAATTTTTTCACTGTTTTTGTTCTCTTCGCTAGTATCAAGAGAGGATATATTGCTGTAAGTAAAATAAAAGCTTTTATCTAGGACTTCTCCACGTTCTGAAATTACAGTTCTGCAAGCCCAAGTGACAGTTAGGTAAGGCACTCAAACCACCAGCTAATGAGCAGTTCTTCATTAAACTCACTGCAGGAAGAGCATAAAGTTCATTTGGTTTTCCTGTCTTTCACAGATGAGGCCTTGAAATCCCCTTTTGAATAAGTTTTCATTTTCTGTTAGTCTAAGTTCCTGTGGTTGTGTTTTCAAATTCTTGTTATCACAGCTGACATAGAAAAATGAACATGATTTCATGGTTGCATTTTATAGCTCACACAATTTATATGTGACAAAAAGAAGTGGGCAACGGAACAAAGTTGAATTGGAGATCAGTGACGTCAGTCCTGTTTAACATCTTCATTCATGGTCTGGATGATGGGGCAGAGTTTGTCCTCAGAGAGGATGCCAATGACAGCAGACTGGGACGAGAGGCTGGTGTGCCAGAGCTGTGTTGACAGGGCTGAACATGGGCCTGCAAAGGCTCCTTGTGTCAAAGAAGACTGACAGGACTCAGGGCTGCACCTGAGGGTGATGCCAGCAGGCCAAGGCAGGAGATCCTTCCCCCTTGCTCGAGCACTGGTGAGATCACACGTGAAGCACTGGGTCCAGTTCTGGGTTCCAAAGTGCTAAAAAGACACAGACAAACTGGAGAGAGTCCAAAGGACATCCAGGGGTCTCTTCCAACCTCAGCCATCCCGGGATTCCATGATTAGGCTGCATGTAATGAACAATAATGGAGGTTTTCGAGATGCACACTGCCCCTACTCCAATATGCTTCCAAAGCATATAAAAACTGAATAATCTTGCTGGAATCACCTACTGTTCTGTTGCTATTGTAGGAAAGTTTTTAAGAAATAATAGCAGAGAGTTCTCTTGAGGTCTTCACAGTCACAGAATCATAGCAACATAGAATATCCTGAGTTGGAAGGGACCCACCAAGATCTCTTCAGTAAGTCCAACTTCTGGGCCTGCAAAGACAGCCCCAAGAGTCACACCATGTGCCCGAGAACATTGTCCAGATACTTCTTGAACTCTGGCAGGCTTGGGGCTGTGACCACATTCCTGAGAGCCTGTCCTTTACTGCTGCAACCACCTGCCAGAGGGAAGGCCCTGGTTCAAAATCACCTTGTGGTCAGTTCTGCAAAGAGCAGAATTCTCACAAATGGATTTATGCCTTTAAACTCCACCCCAGCTGCACCCCCTGTGACCATTGCAGTGGAGTGGGAAGTTGTGGATTGTCTTTTTCCTTCTGACAACAGTGGTCCTACGCTGCTCTTTAGCATCTGGAAGCAAAACTGAGCACAGCTCAGCCCTTTGAGGCTGTAGTACCATTGTTATGGTGTATGTTACTGCTGTGATGCTCCTTCCCAGGAAAGTGGAAAGCACAGAGGGAGTGGATCTGCTCCATGAGTCACTTGGCAGGTTCCTGCAGGCCGAGCGAAACATGGAGTTTTAGCTAAGAGCTGCTTTTATGGGAAATATGGAATGTGACAGTTGTTTGGGTTGGAAGCTTCTTCAGTGACTCGGGGCCTAGTTCACCCAGGAATGTGTGAGCTTCTAAACATTCCCTAGAAAGTGAGGCTGGAATGTTTCCTGCCTTTTTGGTCAGGTGTTTGTCCACCACAGAGCTTGGTAAATCTTTCTTTGAAGCCATGGGCATCCAGTTGTGTCTCTCTCTTCCTCCTGCCCCTTCTTATTAACATTTTCATAAGGTTTCATTTTTTTTCCCCTAAGAGAGTTTGCAAGAAATGAGTAAAAGCTTATGCTGCTGTTTTTCATCTATTTATTTTGGCTGTTTGTTTTTGCTCTGCTTTGGAGAGTCTGTGGTGCATAAATAAGCTATGACCTGTCATCCCAGAGGGAAGGAATGGTAGACTGTGCACGGGAAAACCTTCTCTAGTTTTCCTCTTGTAATTTCAGTAATGACATCATAGTAAAAGATCAGACTTTTTCCTGGAAGAAAGTTGGGTGTGCTTCCTTTTAATCATGCAAAGGTGTACGTGCTCAGACCTTCACAGTAAACCTGAGACCAATTTGGAACAAGTATCTTTAAGTCCTTCAAGGTCTATATCATACCCCGTTGAAACAACTAATTAAGGTTTAATTTCACTGTAGTTTTCAGATATGAGCCAATCACTGTCTCCTGCCCTGCTGATAAGGGCTGCAGCAACAAAGACTAACACTCCAAGTGCTAATTTAAAGACAGAAAAGGGAGGTGAATGTAAAAGATTTCCCCATTTGAAATGAAACAATTATAAAGCTACAGTGTTTCTCCTGCTGTGACAAGCAATGGTAAAAAAATAAATGAGATATATCCTTAATCTATAGGCTTCACTGTCATTTAGGAGTGAAATGGTTTTTTGTTGATTTTATGGGGGGGGGTGGTTCATAAGTGTTTTATTTTTTGCCTTTTTTGTTGTATGTGTTTTGAGGCAGGTTTTTTCCCCTTGCTTAGGCTAAGGGAGATAAACTAGCAGTAGAGGCGACAGATACAAAAGCAGAAATTTCCCCTAAGCTTCCCAGCTGGTTGTTTTAGCACTCACCTGTGAGCACCCTTCACTGCAGAGGGGATGCCTTTGAGAAGGCACATACAAACATTTCCTTGAGCAGCTCTGCAGCAGAGGCTCAGCTATCAGGTTTCCAGAACCTGCAGTTAAGCAGGATGTCTGGTGGGAGATGATTTCATGACACAGATCACTATCGGTGAGGAGCTCGGCCAGAAATCCCTTATTTCATTTCACACAAGACAGGCAATGGAGGCAGGGCTAGAAATGAAGTAAAGCACTGTAGCTAAATTCAGCAAATTCAAATGGGAGCAACTTGCTGACTTCACCAGAGGCTGGCTGCTGATTACAGTATTTGAACTAGATTTTCCCAACTGTATAACACAATGGCTCCTTAGAGTCCTAAGTCAGGATTTTACTAATTAAGACTACATGTCTGAATATGCAGATGTACACACCAATATAGTCAAAATTTGATTTTGTTCTATTATTTTGGCTTTCCTTATTTTAATTTTTTAGGGAAAAAAGTAAAAACAAAAGATTAAAGAAGGAGCAGAAAGGGAGGAGAGACCATAGATTATATGCATGACGTGTAATCAGACACCTGCAGACATCCTCATGACACATCCTAAGTTAAAAAAGCAAATTTTAGAAGGTTTGACAACATAAATACAAAGAAATTATCACAATTTCAACATTGGGTGTTTCTGGTGCGTAAAAACGTAGTGTCACTGTGCTTCCCCAATGATCTTTTATAGTATTAGCACCTTCTTGTCCCAGTACTAAAATATTTTCTTGCATGAGATTTTATTGCAAGATCACACTGAAGAGAAAAGGCATGGAAAACTGTTTGAATGGGGGATGCAATGAAACTTCAGTTAAAATTCTGAGTCCAGTCCAGACACTCAGCCCAGGCCTCCATCTACTCTCCTTGGACACCACCTACAAGTCAGGGGGAGCTGATCAGCACACCTGGTGGATTCACCTCACCCTAACACATGCTGAAGCAGAGCAAACACATGAGCTGCTCCATAACTGCACCCATTTCTCACTTTCTTTCAGCTACAGAAAGCACATGATGTCTCAGCTGAGGACACCTTAAGTGGTATGAGATAGATCCCACCCATGGTGTCCATCAAATGCTCACTGAACCAGAGAGATGTGCTTTGCATCCTCTTATCCCATTAATTTCTAGCAGATTGTAGGTGTTGTTTGTGACAGTAGAGTATAAAACATCTTTAGGCACATATGTGACTTAAATTGACAGTGTTCTTTTAATGTTTGTTTTGGAATAGGCTTATTCACAGTCTGCTGTGCTCCACACAGTGGATGAAAGGCAGGAGCTGAAAACCCTACTATTATTTACAGTATGGCAAAATATTCTCTCTCTGCTCTAAGTTAAAAACATTATGGAAAGAAAAAGAATCAGGGAAGGGGGGATGGGAGGGTGGGAGAGTGGGTGGAGAACAACAAGAACAATGAAAAGATCCCAAGATGAATTGTATTTCTGGAAACTGAACTCTGCCACTTCACTTCCTTTGCCCCCAACACTCCCAGCAATGCAGTTCAAGGTCCTGTGCCTCACTGACACCTTCTTGCTGGTTTTGGAGATCCCATTCTAGGGGACGTTGTCTGTGACCAAGCACAGGTGGGCACCTGCCAGGATCTCCAGCCTTGTGCAAAAGCAGATGCCTGGCTGCTCCCAGTGACCACGCTGCTGCACAGGCTGGGAAGGCCACTGGATATCAAGCACCAGGTCCTTGATATGTTAAATCTGTGCTCTGACTTTCCACTTCGATGTGAGGTCTGTGCAGGCTCAGAGTTACCTTTGGCTTTGTGCAAGTTTTTAAAGCGTGTGGTTTTAAACCAGAGCCCGGCCTCAGCTGAGATTGTTTGTGAGAAATCCCTCTCCACTTTTCTTGCAATTCCCCTAGAGTTCAAAAGAAAAACACTGTTTAAAGTAAAGCAGGTATGAAATGCAGACAGGATGGTTAGCAACCTTAGTCATAACTCAGCCAAGAATTTTCACCTATGAGTTTTACATAAAAAGTTTATGGGAACTTGCATCTGGAAGCTAGGAAGGAGAAAAGCTTGGGGAATTGTGTCTGAAATTGGAGCTGTATCTTTTCAGGAGGATCCCCAGATTTGGGCTGCCAGGAGAGGATGGGTTTGGTCAGTGTCTTGGGTTGCAATGCAAGATGTAACCAAAAGGATGTATTCCATTGCCATCTGTTGGAACTGGCTGGGGAGGTGTTTTTTCTCTTCAGGTGGGGCAGTGTTTCTTTATCTCTTCTACCACCCATCCTCCCTCCAGGGGATATCTGCTGTTCATGGGCCATCGAGGGTCACTGCATGACTGATAACATTACATCATCCCATTGGGAGATGCTCCACCCAGGGGGAAGAGCCAAGTATTCCTATCTGGATAAAACCTGAGATTCAGAACACCAGGACAGCCTGTTTGCACTGGATTCCCAGAGGAAGACCAGACCCATCTCGCTGCCACTGGACCTTCAGAGGAAAATGGCACCCTTCCACAGGATCATCTCTGCTCCAACAGAACCACATTTGTTACTCCAGGAGGGTATAATTGGCTACCAACACTCTGACCAACAGGGTGTCAGGTTGTATTCTGAGTCTCAAGGTTTTTTTTCTTTTTTGTTTGTTTGCTTTTTTGTACTACTGCATTTTAATTTTTAATATTCCTAGTAAAGAACTGTTGTTCCTATTCCCATATCTTTGCCTGAGAGCCCCTTAATTCCAAAATTATAATAATTCGGAGGAAGGGGGTTTACATTCTCCATTCCAAGGGAAGCTCCAGCTTTTTCTGGCAGACACCTGTCTTCCTAAACCAAGACACTCAGTCTGGCTGCCTCCTGTTCTCCCACAACAAGGGCAGTGGGGCCCCCCCACAGCCCACCCAGCAGCCAGCACAGCCCTGCCAGTGCAACACATGGGCACACCAAGGGACACATTGTACACGCTGAACACATGGTGGGAAACCAAAGGCATCCCTGCAGAGGCTGCTGAAAGCTTTTCACATCTGGAGTTTGGTGGTGGTCACCAAAATGAGGTGGTTTCAAGAAAAAATAAATATCTTATCAACAGCTCGCTTGTCACTCTCCTGGTTTTATGAAAGGGATCAGTCTCAGCCAAAAATATTGTGTACGCTTTTGAACAGGGAAAAAGCTTATATTTCCTAAGAAAAAAAAAAAAAAGTGACATGTCAGGGCAATCAATTCACACAAATCAGAGCTTTTAATTTCAGTTTCAACCAGGGTAATCAATTCACACAAATCAGAGCTTTAATTTTCATTCCAACCATACCTTTGTACATGTGTGTGCATTCAGTTAACCTGAACTGCAATACAAAGATACTCTGAAGCTCAGAAAATAGAGTTCTGGTTAAATAATTACAAGAAAACTGCTTTTTCACAGTTTCAAAAATTCCTTATCACCCTTCTGAGCAAATATTTGTATTGAAACCTATAATTTGGATTTAAATGAATAGGAATTTGCTGACAGGAAATATTAAATTTGCAGTCAGCCATAATGCAAAGCTTAGCTATAACTCATTGTTCTGGTATTCATATATTAGAGACCAGTATTTGACCTTCCTTTGAATCTTGGCAAATCACACCTTTAGTCAGGCGTTAAAGGAGGGGAATAAGATAGGGAAAGCACACTCCATGCCTTCTTCTCCAATTTAAAACCAAGCTCGCATTTTAGAATAATAAATTTAAACTAGAAGCTAAAGAGTGTACCAAGCCCTAACTGCCAATTAAGATTAATTTAAACCAAACGGATCTTTTTTAAAAGTCTAATTTCTCCATTACAAAAAAAATTCCATGCAACCACTCCATAAATAAATACAAATTTGCCCTGGCATCATCTGAAAGAGCCCCTCCCTGAGGCTGGCTTCTTGTTCAAAGCCAAATGCTTAATAGATTGTGGCTGGAAAATCCCAGGGAAAGCTGGAGATTTTTATGAGATGAGCACTGATTGTGCAGGAGCCTGCAGCTATTGCTGACCTGCCTCTTTCACAGAAAGAGGATTATTACACAAAAGAGTGCTAGAGATACTGTATGAAAAATACATTTTAATTTCCTTCTCAGCAAGAGAAGATGGAGAGAAGGGAAATTGGAACAGGCAGAGGAACTACTTCTGCAAGCGTTCTAGGGGGGGATTCCTTTAATATTATTATTATTGGTGCTACTTGGAAAGTTCTTTAGAGGGTCTTTTGTGGATGCACATGAACAGATCCCTGGTCCCACAGTCTTTTATTTCCTCCAAACATATAAAACTGGTCTTTTGCATACATAAACCCACACATACTCCCATAAGTATATATATTTTTCTGGCTTTTCCCCATTGTTTCCCTCCTGCTACTCCCTCCTCACCTATTAGAGAGATTGAACTAAAGAAACACACTACTTGTCTTGCTAATTACAGTGCACATGGAAGGGCGTCCGCCTGGGCTTTTCTCTTAATAGTTGGCTGTCACGGGGGGACAATTCTTGTGTTTAATGTCAGGAGCTGCCTGCCTTCCCACCTCACACCGGAGTGGGAATGCGGTGCCTCGGCCTCAATGCCTTTGTTCAGCGCTCTCTCCCCTCGCTCTGCTGCCCGTCTCTGACAGCCGCATTCACCTGGCGATGCAGCTGCTCCTGCTCTCCCGTTCCCAGCCCCAGGTCCCTCCCCAGGTCCCGCTCCATCCTCCATCCCCCTCCCGCCCGGCGCTGATGTAGAAACGCTTCGAGCGGCTTCTTCACCTGTATCCATGACAACCCGGGTGACATCAGCGCCAGGGCTCAGCATCACCGCGAGGACTCCAGAGCAATTAAATGTTGATAACGCCTTTTTAATTGCAGCTGAAATGTTTCTGGTACCGAAAAAGAAAAAAAAAGAAAAAAAAAGGGGGAGGGGGCGGTGGATGGGAGAGGAGGTGTAGAGGGTGGAGGAAGATCCCTCTCTCCTTGCTGGCTGTCTTTGCAGTGACAACCCGCGCTGTCCCCAGGCACAGCAGCGGCCTCGGCTGCTGTCAGAAATACCCTTTTCTATCCCTGGAGCGGTCGGCGGCATCCTGAGCACCACTGCGACCTGCTGCAAATGTTGGGGTGGCCACTGGTGTCCGGTCTGTTGAGAGGAGCAGAGGGGCGACACCCCTGCTGCCCCAATTCTCATTCAATTAGGCAGGGAAGCACACAGCTCTCCTCAGGCCAAACTCCGCCCTCGCCTCTCACAAAGGGGCTGAACGAGACCCTGGGCATGGAGCACACCTTGCCTCTGCCAGAGTGATGCTGTAACAGGTAAAAATGCAGGTGGGTGTGCTGCTGGCATGTCACCTCTGTCCCCGTGCAGGAGGCTCCATAGACACACAGCCACAACCTGAGTTATGCTTACCTCTCTCTCCTTACCATGGATTAGCTCAGGGAGAGCTGCCCAGAGCAGGACAGCCCCCACAGGGACTCTGCAGTGTGGGGCTGGTGGTCTGTGTCAGGTATTTTGGGGCTGTAGCGCTGACAGAGCTGAGCAGGGCAGAGCTGCTGCCGTTTGAGCACACAAGAGCAGCCCCAAAGCCTCATCTCCCCCTTCACAGGCAACTTCTTGAACAGAGAAATTTCCTAGGCACAGAGCAGGGAGAAAAAATAACTTCTACCTAATCAGATTTGTGTAGGAGCAGCCCTCCTGCCTCGCCTGCTGGCAATTGGTATTAACAATGTAGGTCAGGGCAGCCCGACAGCCAGAGGCTCTGGGCAGCAGCCTCCAGCAGTAGGGGAGCAATCACATCCCTCAGCCTCAAAGCCTTCTCCTCAGCTTCCCCCCTCACACCAAGCCAGAGAGCTTGGGGCTCTCTCTGCACCTTTGGGGCTGCCCTTCATCCACTGCCCTGGGCCTGGGGAGCAGACACATCCCTTATCTACTGCTCACTTCTCCAAAGCCCTCGGGGAGTGACTCTTTTGCACCAAATAGGCTTTTCTGCAAGGGGAGGGGCACATAACCCCATCACCTGGCATCTCGGAGAGCTTTGGGCTGCAGAGAATCCATTTGTCAATCTTTCATCAAACCAGACATGTTTTAGCTTCAGTTCTTTGTCAGCAATTCAGGCAACAAACTCACTCCTCATAAAATATAGTTGCTCATGCTCTGTGATGTTACTCCATAACAAGTAAGCTTCAGACTACCCTGGTTCTTAATTTTCTTGAGGAGCAGGTCTTCAATATCCTACAGAATCCTCTGTGAAGCTGCTGGTCCCAAGGATGAGGTGAGACTGAATGCAGGGAGCAAACCTGTCTTGGCAGCTGGGGAGGGAGGTCTGGACTCATTATCAAAACTCTCAGAAGACATAAATCTTACAATCCTCATCTGGGAGGTGAAACCTGCTTCTTGGACAGGGCTGCCCTTGTGCTGTAACAAACATCTCATGAGAAAGAAAAGGTAGAGAACCAAATGAGAAAGAAAGGAAGGAGAAATGGCAGAAGCTTGGGCGAGAAATAAGAAGACAGACCAAAGAAGAGAAGAAAAAATTATAATGGAAATATTGTGTCCAGTTACACTTGGGAAGAAAGCAAGTGGGGACAATAGCAAACTTTGAAGCTGGTCTTCAGGGCTTCCCTCTTGCAGTGGGAAGTTCTGTGTGAGGACCTGGTATCTCTGGTATCACACCTCAGATTATATGGGAGGACTAGACAATTAAATCAGTTGAATAAGATCAACTGCCCTACTCACCTTTAAGAAATTTAATGGTTACAGCCACTGATAGAGATGCTGCTGCCGCAAGGTTATTTCATGGTTTGATGTAGTTGCTGCCATTTATCTCTATAAAGGGCCTGGTCATCTGTCTCTGCTATATGGTGCTGTGGCTTGGAGTTAGATTACAAAGATGTTGAATCATTTATTTTTATAATAATGGACACATTTTAGCATAAAGAAAAGCAGCTAATTCATATTATGATCTTTGATGTCAATCCATGTGGATTTATATTAGTTTTTTGCTCTCTTACTTGTGTGAACTCCTTTCCCCTATTAGGAGTGTAACTGCACTGCTGGGCTGACAGTGGCCTTTTAGCTGAACCATGAACTGATTTAAATTGAGTATTGGACTAGTTCCCCTTTGTGCTCCATAGCCCTGTAAATAGGGGAAGGTGTTAGGGGGAGGCTATTATGGACAAAATAAATGTGTAAATCCTTAGCTGGTTTCACACTTTCTCTGTAAATGTTATTCCAACACCTATTTCTGAATTTACAAAAATAAGTAAAAGAGTAGAACAGTATCCACCCACGGCTACAGATGTTGTTGGCAATTTTTGAAGTGTACTGAGGGAGGATCATCAGCTAGACTGGGCAAAAATATATATGCCCAAGTGAAAAGTCAGAAGAAAATATGAAATAGGAGATTTTTTTTTAACATTCTCATATTCTGAGAAAACCTAGCATAGCACCCCCAACCCGTGATGCACCATGGGTGCTAGCTGAATGATTGAGGATGGAATGACTGGATGGAATCTTATTTGGAAAAGACCTTTACTTGCTTAGTTATAGCTGGAGAGCCGGAAAGATCCCAGTCTTTTAGTCCTGGAGGCAGGAGAAGGGGGCCAGTGTGGATTCAGGTTCCTGTGAGATGGGTGGAGACTTGTTTAGAAGGGCAGCTGCTTTAACAGTGAGAAAGGTGACTTGAGGAGAGCTGAGGCCTCCGTGCTTTTCCTTAGGCTGAGGTGGAAGGGAGGGCAGCCAGCTCCCCTGCAGAAAAGCTCCTCTCTGTGAGCTGCTTGCTCAGTATTTTCCCTTCTGTCACCTGAGGGAACTTTCACCTCAGATCCACCCAGGAGAGGCCCTAAGCAGGGCTTCAGCTGCTGCTGGAGCTGGCAGGATGAAGGCTGAACCTGCCATGCAGCTTCCAGCTCAGATCCTGCCCCCAAATTTTTGGGGTTTTTTTCCCAGCTGACAGGGCCTTCAGCTCCACCTGAAGGAGCAGCTCTGTCCCTGGGTAACTGCACTGCCCGAATTACAGCACCCTTCTTGGAGTGTCAGCTTCCCTAATCTCCCTGTTTTCCATCTACTGCTGAAGTTCAGGGTAAAACTGTGAATTTTGGGGGAACAGGAGCAGGGCCTATCAGCAGTCACTGCCTCTGCACACTGACAGCACTGGGTGTCACGTTATCTCCTCACTGCAGGCATCCAGTGTGCCATCCTGCAGGATACACCCACTGCATTTTGAGCAGCTGGATTCTGTGTGCTCAGCCTGCTCTCTGTCTCATGGCATCCCTTCTGCCTTTCAGCCTGTGAAACCCTGCAAATTTCCATCAGCAGAAGGGCTGGCTGAAACTTATGAGTTGTTCCAGGCAGGAAACGGCTGCAAGTGTGAGCTTAGAAATCCACCGGAGCCTTCATGTGAATCCTGCAGAGCTATGCCAGGAGTTGATAAAAATATGAATGTCTAAAATTAATTACCAAATGAAAAAGTGAGCATCCAAATTAACAGACTGGCTTTTGGAGTCGGTGCCTTCTCAGACCGTATGGAACCAAGACAATCTGTTTATGTGGTTCAGGATGGGTTCAGAAATCCAGTTTTTGGTATCCAAATCCAAAAATCTCATTTCAAAACCTATTTAGGTGTCTTTGTACACTTAGCAATCTATTCAAGATGATGCTAACTTGAGCTGCTGCAGAGCAGTACTGGGAGTGAAATCAAAGCAGCAGATGTCTTTGCTGCATTTCCACCACAGCACACCAGTCCTTCCTGGCCCATCAGCAGGAGAAAGCTGGAAGTACAAAGAGAATGGCAGCTGGGCACTTGAGTTTCCATACGTGTCACCTGCCCCACTTGCCATACTCCAGGCCCATCCTCACTCCTGGAAATCCCAGATGGCCTCAAGCCACTGATTTAAATCCCACCTTGGATGCCGTGTACTTCTGGCCTGCCTGCTCAACTGACCGTCTTGGCATAGAAATGGGAGAGGACTTTGTGCTTTCAAAGCTACATTTGATTTAAGGAGCATTTCTGCAGAGGGCCCACACGATGGAGATGCCTCTGGTATTTCCTCACAGAATATTTCAGCCCCATCCCCGCTCAGCCCCAAGCTGGGGCACCCTGTGGGGCCAGGTACACTCCCTGGGCCCTCTGACAAAGCCCCAGTCACAAAGGGGAGGCATGCAGGCAACAAAAGTGCTCTGGCTTTTGTTTTTGCATCGTTTCCTTCAGACATGGATTGAGAGATTAACTAGCCCTGGTAATGGCCATGCCTGTCGCATTCGGCTTCTGGGAATTAGCTTGTCATTCTGTGCCTGCTTTACAAATGGAGGGAAAATGGTCCAGTCTCCATTCAGCTGTGCCACTTCTCACCCCAGAATTGCCTTTGCAGCTCGTGTTAGAGCTGCGAGCATATATTTTCCTCTTTCCTCATTACACTTCCAGCTCTCTCAAATATTAAATAGCAGGTGCTTAGAATAAAACATATTATTCTGACAAACATTTTCATCATGAGCTAAATTGGCACATGCTAACTGCTTTAAAATACGTACTGAGTAATTGAATACAGCAGTACAGGTTACTATGCAGATGTCTGTCTCTAATAGTTTACCATTACACACATTTCCCTCCTAAAGGGAGAGAGACAGTTCCACAAGTAGGAAAAAAAAAAAAAAAGAAAAAGGAAGGAAAAAGAACAGAGAGCCCTCATGCTACCTCCATAGGATATTCTTAAAAAAACAGATGGTTGTATTTTGCAGGAGCTTTTGAAGAAAACTTTAAAGAACTATGCAAATTTTTGCCATTGCTTTTTTTGGTTTGCATATTTCTCCTCAGTTTCCTTCTCTATCACACATGATTGCAAATCTGTTTCAACCTATAAATAGCTTTCTTCTTGCAAGCAAAGAGCTTTGTAACAGCAAGATACATGTTCCAGAGATGGGGGGAAGGAGGAAATCATTATCATTATTGTTTATCTTTTAGGAAATTCTAGATTTTTACACTCAGTTCTTTACATTTGGTTAACACGTCAGATCAAAGCCATAATCTCTGCCCCAAGGAATTTACAAGCTCAAAGGGACACCTTCAAACTGTAAATTATATTCCAGTCTGAAATGGCTTTACCCATCGTTTTGACAGGTAGCACTTTTTGCCAGGGGGGAAAAAAGCAAAGGGAAAGCAGGTTTCTCCATTTTTGTACCCTGGATTGCAGCTCCCTGTGCACAGTTGGTGCCATGGCTCTGCTCCCAGCCCCTTGCTCTTCCTCTGTTGTGTCATAAGCACGAAGGTGTCACACCTCCACCCTCCTCCTCCTCAGCTGTGCCCCTGGGCTTGTCCTGCCTTGTCAGGGCACGTGGGGCCCTGCCCTGAAGAGTGCACCCCTGGCAGAGGTGTCCCTGGCCCAGGTTCAGCAGTCTTTGGAGACAAGGAACAGAGACATGCCAGGGATGCCACTGCCTCCTGCAGGTCTCTGCACAGCACAAATCCTGCTTTCATGCAGCCTTTCCTAAAGGCAGAAGTTCCCATCCCTTTCTCTCCCAGTTAAACTTAGTGGTGATTTATATGAATAGCTGGAATGTGTGATTCCAGAGCCCTTCCATGGGTGTGCTGAATGAAACCTGCTCCGAGTCTCACCAGTCTCTGGGTGCCCTGTGCTGCCACACTGAAGGGTTGGTCTCTGCTGGCTGTGTCTGCTCCAGCAGCGTCACCCAGGGTGGCCTGGGTCCCTCATCATCCATTAATGAATACCTCAAAGAGTGTGCTGCTTTTTCCTCTAGTCCGTCTACTTTCCCAAATCCTTGGGAAAAGGTGACGGGTGCACATGCCCAACCTTTCCTACTGTGGGGGTGAGAAACACCCCAGGCCCATACACAGAGACAAGAGCTTGGAATCACAGCTGGGGTCTGCACACTGAGTGTACCAGCACTGTCACCCTCTCTGAGAGGTAAGATGAACACTTTTAGGTGAGCTTCAGAGCTGTGATCCTTATGGGTTCCTTCCAGCTCAGAATATCCTGTGATCCTGTCATTCTGACCTGTGTCCTGGGCACCAGCTATCTCTGCTTGCAGCAAGCCTTGCCGCATAGCATTGGGGTTGGAAAAGCAGCCCCAAACCCTTTACTTCTCTCCCTCCTGGGTACCAGAACTTCTCTGATTCACCTTTGGGATATCTGCCTTTGACCATGAATCCATCTCCTCCAGGACCACTGCAGCTTGTGGCCATGCTTTCCTGAAACAAAAACAACCAGCACCATTTTCATGGAATGGTGCTGGCAATAAATATTTCTGCTTTTCCCAGGCTTTTGTTTTGTTTTATCTGTTGAATACCTGTTAGATAAAGCAAATCAGACCTATTAAAGCTCTGCTTTATCTTTGTATATTGGCAAATGCTGTTGAATCCCACATTAGTTTCTAACTGTGCAAACAATTTTGGTTTTGGATTTCTGTTTAACAAAATAATCAGCCAGTAACAGCACGTACTGGAGTGGTGCTGTTCTGTAATTTAGAAGTGCTAAACAAGATTCAGAAGCTGATGGTGCAGCCTTTTGCAATAGGTGATTTAGTATTTTAAAGCTTTTTCTGCTGCCCTTGTGTATAAGATATAACAGGAAATGGCAGTGACATATCAGAACCTGCATTTCACTACAAACTGCTTAAGGTAAGGGCCACTGCAGTGTGACTAATTGCCAGATATTACTATGCCAGGTCTGTCATGTCAAGATAGAATAAATTACATGTCCATCATCACAGGATGAGCTATAGACTCATAAGAAAGTACTGTCTCAGTGCAGTGGGCACAACAGTGTAGGACACGTTTAGCTTGGCTTGTTTTTTCCTCCCAGTGTGTAAACAACCTATGCCTGCTTTCCCCCAGAAAGGATAATTTTTCTTGGATGAGAAACATGGGCTTTTTCCTAGCCTGGGACAGTATTTGTGCAACAAGTAATTGACATTAATAAATCCTTTCTTTGTCAATTCTTTAACCTCATTAAGATGCCTTCAGTATTGATGATGGATCAGGCTGCTCTATCCCAAGCCTTCAGGTATCTTTCAATCAGTATAAACCTTGATGCTGTATATTGAGGATGATCCAGTGAGACCCAAAATACTGGCAGTGTTTGCTCTCTAACCTATCAGCAGCCTCTAAGCTGAGCCTCTGCACAATGCTGTTAAAACTTGTTCAATCTATTTCCTACAAGGCTCCTGAGAAGGAGCCATCCCCTTCACACTTCAGAGCTCTCTCTCTATTGTGTCAAAAAGCAACGAGTGAGAGCAGTGTTTGCAGTCCATAAAAAAGCCTGTTTGGAAGATCTTTGGCTTATTGGCTGTTTGACAGGCCTTTAGATCAAGTGGCCACTTGTGATGACATCTTATAGCCACGTGGTCCACACTTTTCTCTAGGTATTTACCAGAGTACTGAGTCTAACTCTAGATATGGAATTGGCCTGATATTTGCAGAGCACCCATGAGGATAAGAGAAATGAAAAGAGATTGACAGTCATGAAAACTGGGTACCATGCTGAGGTATCCATAGCTGGAGAAGACCATTTGGCAAAACACAGAAACTGTTCTGGTAACAAACATTCAGGTGAGATTGCATGCAACATTCACACCCAGGAGAGGAAAATTCAGGCTGTAGCTTGAACTGAACTTTGGCAAAGCATGTGGTTTTCAGACAGAATCTTCTCCTCACATAAGGATTAAAGAAATCATCATCATCACAGTACAAGACAGTTTATCTGTCCTGACCTGGCACATGCTGATAAAAAATGTACATGGGCAACTAATCTTCATTCCCCGGGGCATAAATTGGTACAGCTCCAGTGAAATTCATGATTTTTCACGTGTTGAAGAAAACCCTGTGACAGTGAGTCAGTGATGGTGAACACCCTTCCAACTCAGCATAGCCAGTAATGCCCACAAGAATGAATGCTACCCTTGAGAATCTGTGGTTTGCTTGTAGATGCTCCCAAAAACCCAGGACACAAAAAGAAAGACTTCCATCTTTTTTTTTTTTAATGTTTGAAAGCGGAAATAAAATAGTCAGCCTCATGGGATAAGTTGTTCCAAAACAGCCTGTTACAATTCAATTGAGATTAAACAGTGAAGTATGAAGTTGACCCTGCCTTAACAGAACAGGCCTGTAGGACAGTAGGGTTTCCTGACATCTTTGAGAATAGGCTGAGGAACAGGCCATAAGGAATAACTACATCTTCATGTACAGGCTTTTATATTTTTACTAATGTCCACAGAGGCCATCACTTCGTCTCTGCCCATTGACATCAAGCTAGTCCTAGGAGTGATGTGTTAAATCTGTCTAAGAAAAGGAGAATAGAAATGGCAGTTAACATTGCTGAGGGGAAATTCAGTTTGGCTTGGAGCAGAAGAAGCATCCTGACCAGGCCAGACGAACTATTATAAGTGCAGTTAAAGATATATTGCTGGAGTTACAGATGTATCAGAAAAGGAAGGAATTTTCTTGTGTCAGGAATTAGAAGGTCTTTCAGAGGGCAAGCAGCTTGCCTTAAGTCACTCAACAAGAAATGCTGGATTCAGAGCTGAATTCAAGTATTTCCTCAGAGCTGGTCATTAAGATCTTACAGTCTGTCTTGCCAGTGGATGAGTCAATAATTAATACTCCTGTTACTGGAATATAAGACTAATACATCAGAGGATTAACTAGCACTGTGAAAGGAAACATGAACAAGCTAATTCTTACCTTCATAGCCTAATACAAACTTTAAATGACTTCATACTTTGATTTAGGTTTCTACCAGTTCCCTCTGAAGCTGATTTGCCTCACCATCCTCTGCTGATGCTCTGTGTGGTCCCAGCCACCTCCTGAATAAAATTGCGAAGGCTTGACTGAGAAACACCATGGTCTAGTGCTACATCAAGTGTCTGAAATCATCCATTTGGCTTTCACTACTACTGTGGAAGTCACACATCTGGATGCTGCCATAACTGCTGGACCTTTGCAGATGTTTTGAATACGGCTGTTTAGGATACAGCTGTTTTGGTGGCAGAACTGAGTCCCTTTTGTAGTGTAATTGCCAAATCCTCTCCTCTGCCCCAGCCCACAAACTCTTGTCTCTGTCTCAGCCACTTTTCTGTGCCTGGAAGTCTTCTGGGTCCAGTGCCTTGTCAACCTGTGCAGCTTCTTACTGCCTAATTATCTGTTCCAGTATAATTATGAAACCTTTTAACATTTTTCTTTCTCTCCAAGGAAAATAGATCTCAATCACTAGAAAATGACCTTCAGGTTCTATTGTGAACAATGAAACAAAAATCCTTCTGAATAATATCAGTTTCATCTGTAGTTTTCCATTGTCATGCCTTGAAGTCTCATTAGTTGCTGGAAATTTCTTGGGGTTTTAAAGAATTTCTTTGTGTTTATCCTGATTTTCTTGGCAATGTCTGTACTGTTTATAAATTTAATTTAACTGCCTTTATCAACTCCATCCTTGCCTCCCCCCTCTCTGCTGCACTCAGAATAATTCCACCAATTGTTGTCGTAAATCATTTGAAGATCCTTTGTTCATTTACTTCGGTCTCCTGAGGTCTCCAGTGGTACAGACAAACTCAGTGCATTTCACTCCTTGGCAGGATTGCTTCATTCTCCTTCCCATGAGGAGGAATGAAGCAGCTCCTCACATGCTGGTACAGAAAACCTTACAAGGTGAAACTGGGAGCAGCGTTCCCTGCCTGTCACATGGAAAGCACAGGGAGAGGTTGTCTGAGTGATGGGGAAGGCACCCAGCAAGAAATGCCAGCCGGGAGGGATGGCCTTACCATGTCCTTTGCCTGACTGCTCCCAGATGCAGCTTTCTGAGCAGCTCACGGCTTGGGTTTTTATCTTTTAGTGTTAAAAGGAGGAGAAATGTGCTCAAAGGGGACTGCAAGGGCGCAGTCCTGCAGTTGGGGGCATTATTTTGTATTCCTCTGCTGTAGCTTCTTTACTATCAGTTAGAACATTCTCCTTTCAGCACCTCGCCTCAGTGATTTTCAGGGAAATTGCTGTTTCTTTAACTAGTCTGGGTAAAACTGCAGCCTCCCCTGGGTTTAAAGATGTGTGTGTCCTGCTTGCATGGGGACAAAGAGCCCTGAGGTTGTTTGCAGGACTGGGTGTTCCTTGGGACTGCAGACCATACTATCATCTGAGCCAAATCCATCTCCGTTATTCTCATTGAAGTGACCATTAAAATTCAATTGTTTTGGGTTTCCTCTTAGGTTTTCACTTTTATGTAACTCCCATGCCTAATAAAATTATAATCATGACTTCCTAGTATTATTCCCCCTTATTCTGTATATCCTCTCCTTTAATAATTTCCTAATTCTCTGCAGTTAAAAAGTCTTCCACATTTATGTTCTTGCTCTTTATGTCTAACTTCTAGCTTTTACCATCACTATATTACACTGAATTGTTGGGTTAATGGCTGTTTCCCTTGGTAAGCAGGAAAAAATATAATTAAGGGTTTGGGTCATGTGTTGAAAAAGAGTTATGATTCTAGACAGATCCCGAACTCAGGCTAAAACCTTAAATGTAATTTACCTTTTCATTTGTTAAGGTTTTATTCTGTCCTTCCTTTGAAACACTCAAAGAGTGTTTTTAAGATAAGTCCCTGGAAAGCTCCTCTGTCCTAGACAGGAACTGTTCCAAGAAAGCAGCTCAGGAAATTCCTGTGCATTCTTTGACTAGCAAAGAGGAAAATGTGCTGCAAGGACACCTGATTTAACCTCTCTGCAAACCCTTGGCTATCAGTGCCAGGTAATCTCAAAGTGGCTAAGTTGTAAAACTGTCTGAAGAAAAGAAGAAAAGCATCTTTTCCTTGATGATGTTGTGGCATCGTGGTCTCTCATATCTTAAGAGATTTCAGAATGTTATTTCTCACAATGGTCAGGGATGAGTCTATGTGTGTGGATTTCCCTCTAGAATCCAAATCCAGTTACACTGAGTCCATCTCCCAAATGCAACCACCTTGCTAGGGCAAGGTTTGCTGGTTCATTCTGTAGCCATTGAAAACACAACTACAGAGTTTCCCACTGATGGACCCAGTGCTGCAGCTCTTTATGCCGATTTTGAAAACTTAGATGGCAGGAAAGACTTCATCAGACATCCTGGATGTGAATAGATTCACTCAGTATGCCACTCTGATCTTGCGGTTCTGTACACATGAAATTCTAAACTTGCTGCTTCATCTGATTAATTTTTTCTGAATTTCTTCACAGATAATTCCCAATAAATACCATACTATATACGTCTTAGGATTTAAAACACTCTCTGGAAAGCCTGGAAACTCCACTTTCTCCTGTGGAGGCAGGAGTCTGTGACTAAAGGAAAGAAACACTTGAGATTAAAAATAAAGATTCCAGTTTCACAAGATAATTTGACTGCAGAACATGCACATTTCTGTCAAGTCTGCAGTGCTACTTGTGCTTCTTTCTCTTTGCTTTTTAAATCAAGTTTGTTGAAGGGAGCAAAGGGAGGATATAGTATCTCAAAAATCCTATTTTCTTGAAACAGTTCAAAGTAATTGTGCATTGATTCCCTGGAGAAAGAAGAAATGCCATTTATCAATTGATTTTAAAAGCTGGAAAGCAGTGGTTTGAGATTACTTGCTAGCTAAAGAAGATGAGGATTGAAAATACCAGCATAATAAACAGCCATGGGTTGATCACACAGATGTGAGGCAGACAGTCAGTGTCCCCCAGCAGTGCAGATTATCTGCTGATGCAGCTCTAATAGGGAATAAAAGTGCCTCAGCCATTAAACCAGGTCTGTGTCTTTGGAGGAGTGCTGCAAACCCTCTAACAGAGGTTAGGACAGAAAAACAAACCTTTTCGGGGCATTTTCAGAGAGCAGCTTAGAACTCACATTGCTTTTCATGTTTCTTATACCCCAGACTTTATTTGGGAAACTGCTTGGATGCCCACAGCCAGCTGCCATGATGTACACAAGTTCACTGGGATCGTGCCTGCTAAACTAACTGTACCGTGGAATTTGGGGAAAACACCAAGCAGAAAACTCACCTCGAGCTAAAATCAACCTGAAGAGGGGTTTTTTAGATTAACTTAGTCCACTTGTCATGGTCCATCATGCTTTTCATCAGTAGACCCCATGGAGAACCTGTGGGAGATTACCATCATCTACATGATCCCAACATTTATTTCCACTACAGGAAGGCCTGCTGACCACCCTGCTGCTCTTGGATGGTGAAGGAAAACCACAAAATGCAAAGGCTGCCTCGCTGGGTTGTGACAGCTGATTGTGGTGGAGGAGCACATCCTGGGAATGCACACATCCAGGGGACCAGCACCTGCTTCAGACAGCTGCAGGGGACACCCATGGAATATTTAGCCATGGGTCTGTGTGTTTTTGTTTTCTTTTTCTTTGCTTCATGTAACTTGACTCTGAGCAGAGGCATCCTCTGATCCCAACAGCAGCTCCCCCAAGCACCTGAGAAGAGCTCATCTGGCACTGTGAGTTACACAGAGCTCACCAGTCCCACCAAGCTGGGTGAGTTGGTGTTTCTGTGGTGGGTAATGGCTACACTCAGTGCTGCAATCAAGAAGATAACAGCTTGTCCTCCCTCATCTTTTCTCCTAAGAGCGATGTTGGTGCTGCTCTTCTTGCTTTGGGAAAACATTTTTGAAAACCTTGTTTTGTGACTGATTTGCAAGAGTAGCTCGGTGCAAGGTGATGCTGAGCTCCTGCTTTCGTCTCCATGAGTCAGTAAATCCTCTCTAAGGTGGTCACAGACAGGTCTGTCAAATGTTTAGCATCACATAAAGATTGTTAAGCAGCACCATTTTCATAGTGTCACCGTGAGATTTTCATATGAAAAGGGAAAATAACTCCCTTGTGGCTACAATATTTTGTTACAAATTCTTGGGGGATTGGATGAAAGAGCTATAAAGTCGATAGGAAATAACATCCAAGGGACCTGTGAAACTGCACCGTAATAATAATCAGACAACACCGTTTTCCCCATGCATTCAAAGCGTCCATTCTTGCTTTGGTAGGATTATTTTATGTGTTCCTTTTCTCTCGTTTCAGTTTAGAAGTGACGGAAAGAAGCAGCACTGTGCATGAGGTTATTATTTTGTAAGCAGAGTGACTGTTTATAATTCAAGAGAAAGAATTTCTACTCAGAAAATAATTGCTGGGTACTAAACATTTTATCATGTACACCATTTTATCATGTACACCAATTTGTAACACCATCTCATGTAAAAACTCAGAACCTATTTTTTCTGTAGCAATGATGAATTTCAACAAACTACTCTGACTATCATCTTTTAAATGTTACAGAATTGCTCAGTTCGTTCCATGGAAATGTCTCTGCTTGGAGCAGCACGGAAATTACTTTAAATGTAATTTTATTAAACATTATTGCAACTCTGAAAAACACACACGCACTCGTGGAATATCTCAAATTTTTGTCACTACTATATAAGGAAGATATTGAACTATTAGAGAGTGTTCAAAGGAGAACAACAAGGATGGTGAAGGGCCTTGAGGAGGAGCCATATGAGGCTGAGGACACTTGGTCTGTTCAGCCTGGAGGAGAGGAGACTGAGGGGAGACCTCACTGCAGTTACAACTTCCCCCTGAGGGGAAGAACAGGGTCAGGCACTGATCTCTGCTCTGTCGAGACAGTGACAGGACCTGAGGAAACGGCCTCAAATTGTGTCAGGGCAGGTTAAGGTTGCATATTAGAAAAAGGTTCTTCCCCCAGAGGGTGGTTGCGCCCTAAACAGGCTCCCCAGGGCAGTGGTCACAGCACCAGCCTGGCAGAGCTCAAGAAACGTTTGGTCAGTATTCTCGGGCACATGGTGGGATTCTTGGGTTTGTGCAGGGCCAGAAGTTGGACTCAATGATCCCTGTGGGTCCCTTCCAGCTCAGAATGTTCTATGATTCTGTGATTCTGTGTGCTTCTCACCAAAAATCTGAAAACAATGAGTGCTGCTGATACATGTCAAATTTCTGGTTGTCGCTAAGAACCGTTGAGTTTACAATTAAAGTTGTACATTTTAAGGTAATAAAAAAAATTAAAGATTGAATAGCATAATTCCCCACTACATCCATAGTCAGAAGATGACTTCCCAAAAACTTTGACATCTCTGGTGTAGAGTATCTGAAATAATCCAGACACTTGGCATGGGATGTATCAGGTGCTTTCCTTCCCTTAAAAACTGGCTGCAACTGTGAGTCCTGTCCTCAGCTGGAAACCATTCTTGGCAGAAAAGTCTTGCTTTTAGCTGTGTCTTAATAAATTTAACTAAAACTGACCTTCAACATATTTTTGGCAGAACAGCCAAAAGCTCAGTGTTAGCCTTGAACTGCTTGTTACTGCCTTGATGAAGAACGAGAGCAGAGGATTGTACACAATCCTCACTTTATACTTCCATGTAATCCTTGGATTCTAGAGAAAAAATCACACATGTAACATTATACACAGACCCTGAAACAGAGCAGTGGCCTTGGATTTATCCTTGTGGGTAGATTCCTCACAGGCAGGTGTGTCTGTAAACTGAGCTCTCATCTCACACTTTCCCTACTACATCAGCTGGGTGGCTGAGAGAAGCACAGATCTGAAATGGGAGCAGGGAAAATCAATAGTGTGACTTGGGCAGGAGAAATCAATGCAACAATGCAGCAAAAAGAGCTGAATATAGTAGTGTGGACAGAGGTAATCAACAAAAAATACATGTGCTTTTGTGATGCATGGTGAGCCAACAGGTGCAAATAGGACATAAGACTAACCTGAACTTTTATTTGAATCCAATACAAACTGGTTATTTGGGAAGGTCCACCTGAGTTAGTTCAATATACGCAGGCACAATTTTTCCACCTCCTTTTTTTGCTTTGCCCTCGTGTTTCTGATCCCAGGTGTCACCTAGCTCTGTATGCACAAATGACAAAGTCTCCAACAGCTTGAAAGAAAAGATAGATTTCTACCACAACCTGATAGATTCAGCTGATCTGGATAGATTGAATGTTGTTTATTTGGATGGATGCCACTATTTGCTGGTTGTGAATATTCAGATATATTTTCTTCTGTGTTTTCATAATGAAGTAAAAGTCTTCCCCAGTCCACTTTTCTGACCTGAACTGGATTTCCAGCTCTGGTCTTTTTTTGCTTGTTTGTTTTGGTTGCAAGTTCGCCTGCAACTTGGTAAAAAGGCAGCCCCTGTGTTACCTGTGAAGGAGAACTGTGCCTTAACCAGGCCATGAGTCAAATCCTATTTGCCTGCCTGCTTTTGATGTTCTATATTTATTTTCTGGGAACATTCTGCCCAGCCTTACCTTCTGGCTTGGCTCTCTATAATGCCACAGAGTTTCTTTGTTTACTTTTCCCGTGGGCGCTGCTAGAGCAGGTATAACCTCAAAATTTATTTCTCCATGAAGGAACACTCTCTACTCTTTTTTTTTTTTTTTTTTTTTTNCATAATACAACATAATTTTTATCCCTTGAATGAAACTCCTATCTTTTTCCCGCTTTAGTTGAAAATATTTTTGTTCTATTTTTGTAGTGGATGCAGGATATTTATAGTTCAGCCCAGGTGTTATGGGTTTCTGAAATTATAAGATACCCAGTAAACTACATATCTGATCCCAATTCTGCTGCATCCTTAAGTTTATTTAGCCCATTGCTGCTACATGGACTGCTGCACTTTCCATTGCTGTACTATTTGTAGTGCCCAAGCAATGTTTTACCCAACTATTACAATGCTCAGCAGTACGAGATCTGAACTTCTTGTTTTAAAAAGCCACTGGTGTCACCCACCAGCAGGCAGACCTCCTCCCAAAGTGGTCCTTATGAAAGCAACCAGCATCCTCTCCAGCTGCTGGGGAGATCTCACAAAGCCTGTTGGCACCAAGACTCACTGCTGGGCTTTGGCTTTGCTCTCCTGGTTGAGTTTTCCCAGCCCTCATCATCCTCAGGCTCTTCTCCAGGAACCCAGAAGAGGTTGCATAATTGTCTCCTCCAGCCAGGTCATGAGAGCTGAGGCTTCCCAGGGATGTCTGTAGCTCACAGGAGTCATCTCTACAGGAGAATGCTGAGAGATGTGGGGTGTCAGTCATGTTTCCTACAGGGGATGTTACACTCCTGGTACAGATAGTCACTAAAATTTGACAGATCTGATGACCAAGGGCATCGTTCCCCCTGCAGCATGATAGAAGTACCAGAAGGACTTAAATGTTTGTTTGCAGAAAAAAAACCCAGAAATGTGGTGTTGCTTCTGCTGTAGCTGGCACTAAAAATCCCCTCTGGACAGGCTGGTTCAGCAGACACTGCAAAATCTGGGACAGGACTTGTGCCTGTACTCAGGGACAATCCCAGGACAGCCGGCTTCACAGGAGGGTTTTTTTTTTGGGGGGGTGGTTTGTTTTTTTTGTTTTTTTTGTTTTTTTTGCAATGCTGCATATTCTCCCAATCCTCAAATTTATTTTCAAAGCCCTTAAAAATATTAATAGCTTGTCTGATTCAGAAAGTGCTTTGCTGTGCTGATATTTGCATCCCCAGGAAAAGAGTTGCACTCTGCCGAACTGATGCCACTTCCTGATTTAAACGTGTGTTTTCTGCACTTTAGTGCATTTTCTGACCATGTTCATATATCCCTGAACCACATTTGATGACTTAGCAGGGGCTGGTGCAGGGTGAGGGGTAAGGAAGGGCAAGGGGACAAGCAGAGGGAGCCACATATAGCACATGGCAACAGCAGACAGACCTGCCAAGGAAAATCTTGGCCCAGTTTCAGGAGTCTGAAGTTAAGTTTGAACCCATATTTTCTTTCCAGGGGGAAGTGAGGGTGAGAGAGCAAGGTACAACACTTCAGCATGCCTTGCCATGGGGCTGCAACAAGTCCCAGCTTGAAGGTTTGGGTGTGGGGGATTGGGAGTGGGGCTGCATTCCTGGCGTGGAGGTGTCCACATGAAGCAGAGCTGCCCATAAAGCCCAGCCCCACGGGCTGCAATACAGGCAGAGGAGAAGGTCTTTCTTTCCCTCTTAGAGACCCTCAGAAGGACTGAGAAAATCAAATTGCCTGGCTTTAAACTCTGCAGTCTAACAGATGCTTTTTGAAGCTCCCTAAAGGCCTGTTCACAGCTTCCTCCACCGAGCTCCCATTGTGGCAACATTATAAGTGGCATCACTTTTCTAGCAAGATAAATGCCTTCACTGGGACAACCAGGGGGAAAAAAATGTCAATTATAATTAAAAATAACCTCTTCATTTTCAAATGCATGTCACAGGTTAGGGAGTAAAACTCAGCAGTGTTTCTTGCTGATTTGCACTTCTAGATTTCCACACGGAGTCAAAAGCATTTGTGGGTGTTCACAGATTTGCTCCTCTGTGAAGATGTGCATAATAGGGCCATAACTACAAATGTGAAAATGCAATGTTTGGATCCAAGAGGTAACATTTTAAAGGACTGTGAGACAAGATCCAGCTCTCATCTCATCCACAGCCAGTCCAGCGATGCTCTCCCAAAGTCACTCTGATGACTTCCTTGAAATTAAAGATTTGCATTGCTGTAACTGAGGAGAGAATCATGCCCACATCTTTAAATCACAGCTTTGGCATTAGTGCTGGAGGTCCAATTCCAAGGCTGTCAGAAGAGGATTTCAAGGTTCTATTTATTGACTAGGAAAGAAGGATGCCCTTTCAGACAACACCAGCCTGACTTTCAATTCTTTCCTCTTCCTTGGACATTTGCAGAAGTAAAGGCAACTTAGAAACAGGGAATCTTTTACATACGGGGAGCTGCTCCCAAGTGATCTTAAGCTGCAACTATTGGAAATGAGAGTGAGTGGGGAATGGAATGAAGGTTTCTATTTCTTTATTTTCATAAATTAGAGGATTTACTATTAAAATTTTTACTTCTTCTTTCACGTGTTCTATGCCAAGGACCAGTGTTGACCAAATAATTGAAGCTAATTCAAGAAAGTTCCCAAAGTCCCTCAAATATGCACTTTCTACTCTGTATATTTTGTGAGTCACATTCCAGTGAAGTAAATGGAGCTGTGTAATATTGACTTTGACCTCACATATGAATGTACATTGTCGTGGTTTAATCTTCCCACTGTGTGTTTGTGAAAGTTGCCTGGGGGTTGCTTTATTTTAGCTGGGGTGCTGACAAGGAAGGGAAGTGTAATGAAAGCAAAGCAGCCAACATTCACAAATGTGATATATATGCTGAAGTCAGGAGATCTTTTCTCACTCAGGGTATTAAAACGCTGTATGTAATGTGCATGTCACTCAGCCTAGATGAAATACTTATCTCAAGGGGTCATGACTTTAAACTCATTTTAAATGCTTTTAAATTTGGACTCTCTGAGGGGCTTTCATGCTATTTTTCCTTTTACTAAATGATATTTGCATGGAAGTCTTTCTATTAAGCTTTGCTCAAGCCAAAAAAAAAAAAAAAGATCAGACTCTGCTCAGAGGATATTTATGTTAAGGAAAATGGTGACCTTGATCACGGTTTATTGCAGTTTTTGACCTTTGGCTGTTTTTGAAATATTTATTGTTTAGAACACTGGTCTGAATTAATGAATGTTTTTGGACATTCTTCTTTTCCTTCTTTCCTCTGAGGTAAATTTTGACCTCAAGGCCTTTCTGGGAAAATTTGTATCAAGACAGAACTGCTTTGTGTAACAGGGATGAATCTGCAGCATTTAACCTGTTACTGTGGACAACAGGACGTCCCTGGTTTTGCATTTTAATCAAATTTCTGCCTTCCCCACTAATTACAGATGCATAGATGTGCCAGAAGACTCATGCAAAAGGCTGAAATCGTGTGCTAGCATTCAGTGCCACGAAACACTCTTTAGTCAATATTATTTGGGAAATCACAACAGAAGGCATAAGGCAAACTCTTCCTCCTTCTTTTAACTCTTCTGTCCCACATTCCATCACCCTGATTTCTGGGCTTGCCCAGTTACCTCTGAGAGGAGGTGTGAAAACACACAGCCTGAGTTCAGGAGAGTTGTCACACCCCCATGCCCTTGGGATGTGCACAGCCAGGACTGACCACAGGCACACTGCTTTGCCCCCCAGGAGAAAGAGGAGGATGGAGGAGTGACTTCATGCCCGTGGCTGTCACTTCTGGAGGCCTGGCTTCCTTCAAACTTGAAGTACTCATTGCAAATGAAACAAGTCTGAGTCACATCACACCAGCTTCAGCTGACACATCTCCATCAAAAGATGACACATAATTTATTCCCCCTGTCCAAGGAAAACTGTCAGTGATGGGTGAAAAGAAAAAAAAAAGGAGAGAGAGAAGAAAAGTAGAAAGCTTTTGATATGCAGGTCAAAGGGCATTAAGGTGGAGGCTGTCTCTGTCCATATGGACGACTAGAAGGGGATCAGGAGAGCTCAGCAGGGAGTCACTAAAGGTAAATCATGCTTGACCACCTGATTGCTTTCTACAATGAAACAACTTCCTGGATGGGCATGGGGAGAGCAGGGGATGTTGTCGACTTCAGCAAAGCTCTGACACTGTCTCCCACAGCACCCCCATTCACAAACTCAAGAAGCAAGGACATGGTGAGTGGACAGTGAGGTGGATTGAGAACTGGCAGACCCCACAGGTTGGTAATCAGTGGCACAGGCCCAGGTGGAGGCCTGTCACCAGTGGGGGCCCCCAAGGTTCAATACTTGGCCCAGGACTGTTTAACTTATTCATCAATGACCTGGGTGAGGGCAGATACCTCCTCAATAAATTCTCTGGTGACACAAGGCTGGGAGGAGGGGCCAATACCCCAGAGAGATGTGCAGCCCTCGGGAAGGACCTCAACAAGATGGAGAGACAGGCAGAGAACCTCCTGAAATCCAGCAAAGGCAAATGCAGGGTCCTGCACTGGGGAAGAACAACCCCAGGCACCAGGACAGGCTGGGACTGACCTGCTGGGAAGCAGCTCTGGGGAGAAGGGCCTGGGGGCCCTGGTGGACAATGAGCTGTCCCTGAGCCAGCACCGTGTCCCTGTGGCCAAGAGGGTCAATGGGATCCCGGGGTGCATTAGGGAGAGCACTGCCAGCAGGTCAGGGAGGGGATCCTGCCCCTCTGCTCAGCCCTGGGGAGGATCACCTGGAGTGTTGTGTCCAATCCTGGGGTTCTCAGGACAGGAGAGACATGGAGCTCCTGGAGCTGGTCCAGTGGAGGGTGACAAAGATGATGGAGGGACTGGAGCATCTCCGTGAGGAAAGGCTGAGGGAGCTGGGCCTGTTCAGCCTGGAGAAGGGACAGCTGAGAGGGGCCCTCAGCCCTGTGTGTCAGTGTCTGCAGGGAGGGCTCTGAGCATGGACCAGGCTCTGCTCCCTGGTGCCAGCAATGGGATGAGAGGCAATGGGCAGAAACTCAAAGACCACACACCCTGAGATGTTGCACTAAATCACAATAGACCAACAGATGATGACCAAAAGGAGTCCCTGGCTGGGTTTTCACCGTATCATTTCCTAGAAGTACTCAGCAACATGGATGGGCTGCAGGGTGGGCTGACAGTCTCCAGGCTCCTGGGGTGCCCAGCAGTGCTACTCAACCACCTCTGTGGGCAACAAGACCTGCCAGCAGCACCCACTGTCCCTAGGGCCACCAGAGCTTTGCTGGCTGTGTGTGGGGCACAGTGGAGGTGTGGGTTGATGACCCTGAGCAGCATGGGGTGTAGTGGTGCCATCAGGGAGAATAGAGAAATCTTTGTGGGTCTTTGAGAAATCTTCATGGTCAGCTGAGGAGGAGAGTGGGGAGGAGGGAAAAGTACCTCTTATGTTTGAACCATCTCTGGGGTCTGCTGAAGGGGCACTCTGTGTTCTGCTTCACCCACAGAGCACCAACTCAACCCACGTCTGAATACATGAGAAAATGAGGTTTAACTAATCTACCACTTAAAGACATAACTGCTGAAATAATAGCATTTTGATGGAGCAAAGGTTATCTGTTCTGGAATGGCAGATATCCCTCAGTGGCTCTGCTGATGAAAGGCACAGCCAGGCAGAGCTTTGAGAGGCTCAGGAGTGCTCACTCACTCCCTCTCTCAAGCAGTCTGTCAGCTATTTATGGCATTTCCCTTATCTCCCAGCAAAATTAATTTTACCACATACATTACATAACATACTTTTGCCTCAGACCGGTGAGTTCCCCATCCTCCCCGAAGGACACCTGGTATTTGTGGCGCTTGTCTGAACTGGAGGGAAATATTGTGGAGGTTCTGTGCAGAGAAGCACAGTGGAGAATATCAGTGTGTGGCTCCATCACAGCTCTCTGAGATTTGCATGACTTATTTGTGCTGGTAATAAATGAGGAGAGAATATTTTTGTCAACCCTGTAAACTCAGCCTTTGATCTTAAAATCAAATGGTGTTCTTTTGCTTCCTACACCACCAAAGGTGTTTTAAAATCTCTTGCCAAAATTGTGCTGACAATTTAGCTTTAGACCATGGGAAGCTCAGCCCTATTCATACTTTATGAAATGAAAAGCAGGTGGTAGCAATATATATATGTGTTGGGGTTTTTTCTCTTTCCTGTAAAATAGAGAGAGGTTTCTTAAGGATGCTGTTTGGGAAGATGCAGAAATAAACATTAATTCTTTGTGGTGCATCTCCTTCGTGCTGATGTATCAAAGGACAACTACTGCAAAACCAGACTCCCAGATGATCCAGGGTTTCCTTTGCATAGGAAGAAGCTGTCTGAATGTGGGCAGCGTGGATTTCTCAGTGCCACTTATTCCCTACCCAGTGCATCAAACAAACTGACGGAGGATCTTGACCATCAAGGAATATGGGCAGGAGGAGAGCAGGAAACGAACCATATTAGCATAACTTTATGTAGTTATGAGGTTCAATTAGATATCAACATTTTGGGCATGGGAGGGAGCATTGGATCCCTCGACACTCCTGTCTTTCTTATGAAGTTGGACTGTGGATGATGACCTTGTGAGCATCCAGCTTGTGCTGCTTTCCTTATGGGAGAGGAATCGCTCTTCCTTTGCATTTTCCTCCTGTGTTGTCGGGCTAATACACTCATATAAGTTATAGGTTACTGGTTTTTATTGTTTGAGGACCTCCACACACAGTACCAACACAGTGGTACTTAACCCTAATAAGGGCACCCCACTGTGAGTTGCTGGTGTTACCCTTCATGCATGTTAAAATTCTACTCACGGCAGGATTTAAATTAATTTCAGACTGTGTTACTATCTTTATTTTTTTTTCACTGATCTGTGATTTACCTGATGGAAGAGGATACCAGTGCTGTTAAATGTTACCATGTCATGGAAAGTTTTTCTCAAAGAAAACCTGTGAAGCACTTTTAGGAAAGTCAGATCCACTCTGTCTCCTGAGAAGGCTTGTTCTAAGAATGTTTCCCAGGGCTGTTGCCTGCATTATTACAGAGGAAAGAAAATGCCTGTTTCAGTCAAGAGCCAGTAATGACTTACCTGTTTTGGCCACACTTAGCATGTTTGTTAAAGTACAGATCAAGAGAAATGTCAATTAGGTGGGCAGATGTGGTTCATGCTGAAAGGTGTGCCTTGAGTCATCAAAGGCAGTGAAGGGATAAATTTTACAAGGAATTGTTAAGATGTTACATGAGTCCTCTTATTACAAGGTGGCATGTATGACTTAAAATAAATGAGCTGATTCTTTGTTCAGTCACAGGAGTGCCAGGACTACCCCCAGCTTGAGTCAGAGGTAAAATGCATTTCAGGGGGGAAGGCACAGATTTGGCAAGGATACGGCAGGTTAACTCAGTCCAGGGGTACCTTTGATGGTGTCCAGACCTCTGGACACATTTCTTGTTGCTCTCTGCACCAGCCGAAAAACTTTTCAAGCCATTAGAAATAACCAAAATTTTCCTATTGAAATATTTCCTCCCTTTCTGGGGAAATATTTCAACATTTCAAATATTTCAATATTTCGAAAGGGTATTTGTGAAAATACCCTTTTCACAAAACCCAGAATTTACACACAGAAATTTCTAATTTCACCCCAAAATTCAGATCCTTCACCAAGAATATCAGAAATGCCTGCTCTTCTCAGGGACTCTTTGAGTTCACTGTTTTGTTGGAAAAGAAAAAGGAATACTAACAAGAATATGCTAGACATACGATGGAGATCTTGGAAATAAAAATAGCAGCAACAAAAGTTGTGTTGTAGCCCTCAGACTGGAATCTTCCTGGAGTCCCTTCTTAGGAAATACGTTTTTGGTTATTACTTTATGTCCAAAAACATATCCAAAGCATATATTCATTGTAAGCAAATGTTTGGTTTGCTTTTGCAAGACTGGATTTGTTTTTTTCTAAACCTTTCCACTGGGCTGCTGTTTTCATCCGCTTCTCTGGCTACTGCTAATGGCTTTTTTTTTTTTTTTGTCCTCGGTGTCTAATGCCTGGACCTGCTTTCATAACTGTCATTAGTTCTCTGCTCATTCTCTCTTAAAACACCCTTTGCAAAAAGCTAATCTTCCCTCACAAAGGACTGAACCTAAAAATAGGAAGCCCAGTGCTGCTTGCTGTGATAATACACCAAGTGTGACTTTCTGACTATATTATTGCAATCACTATCTTTCATTCTCATTAACCCTGCAACATGGGTCCTCTTGTCTTATTCTGTCTAGTTTTAGTCCAGCCCGAATCTACAAATCTCCACTCAACTTTGTAGCTCTGATGCAAGTAATTCACTGAAGCCAAACAGCACTAATTAAAAATCTATATTTTATACCACCAGACTGTTGTCACCCTGGAGAGAGCTAGAGGACTGTTTTCCAGGAAAGCTCTCCACTCATGGCACTGCACAAATACTGATTTTAAGAACTTATTTGAAGAGCTCTATCATTTTATTTACTCTTACAGAGACAAAGAAGTACCTTTAACTATGTTGGCTTACCCTAGACAAGCAGAGGGCTGAGCCACCACGCTTGTTATTCACGCTCAGGATCCAGAGCTGCACTTTACAGGTGGCACCTTCCTTAGCAAGAAGCAAACTTCAAACCCTCAATAGTCACATTCTTGATGCTTAGGGTTTCCCAATCCAAGGCATCCAAATACTTCTCTTCCAGCTAACACCCATTTATTAGCATTGCTGCCTAGACAGCCACTCTGCTGTCCCTTTATCTTAGAGACCAACAAGCAAATAAATCCTCTGTATGGTTTTATTTCTGGAAAAAATAGATTAAGATTACTGCTGTGTTAATCTTAAATACTGCTGTGTTAATCTTAAATACTCCTGTCCCCAAGGGGGGCTGGCAGCATGGGGACAGGCACAGAAAGCTCTGCTGCAGCACTGCCATCAGGGACAGCTGTGGCTCTGTCCTTGCTCACCCTGTCCCACAGATGTCCCCGAGTCACAAGATAACCCAGAGTGGTGACTTCCCTATCACAGAACAGCCTGTCAGAGGGCTGGGGCACCACGAGGAACAACCAGAGTCATTAGAGAGGAAGGCTGGCAGCAGACTCAGCAGCCCAGGATGAGCCAAGGATGGACAGAAGCACAAGCACAGTGTCAAAACAAAGCCAAACCCTGCAGCCAAACCCAACTCTCTGCACCCAGGCTTCCCCAGCAGAAGCTTCCTGGGAGAGGGAGAGGAGCAGGCAAGGGAAGGTGGTGGGGCATGGAGACAATGGAATGAGACCAGAGGCACTGAACCAAGCCCCAGCTTCCAGTGATGGCTTGAACCAGTCCAGGGAAAATTTCTGGACATGACCATGCTCACAACCCTCTGGAGGAAGGGAGAAAAACGCTGGAGTCTGCTTGAGGAGCAAAGAAACACAGCAGCTCCTCTCCTGGCACAGCCAGCTGAGAATAAAGCAGGGCTGTCAGTGGAGTTACACAAGGATAGAGACAGCACAGGCAGGGGCAGCAGCCGGCTCCAGACTGTGAATTTACTTCATGCTCTGGCTGAGCAGCCCCAGTGATGCAAATTGCTGTAGCTCGGATTAATTAGGCTGCTAAACCAGATTTATAGATGCCATATATTGCCATAGGAGCACAAAACAGCCAGAGACTTTTGACAACATTTCATCCTTATGGCCTGATGCACAGACAATGTTTGCTTGGTTTTAACCACTGTGGCTGTGCCAGGTAGGAAATGTTTCCTACCAACTGGCTCACACAAATAAATCCTGAGTGTGGTGTGGGCATGGCCATCCCAGCATAACAGTTTGTCACAGTTATCTCCCTTATTCCTTTCCCAGACTAGTATAAAGCATTTACTGGCACAGCTGCATTAAAATTAAGAAGGTCAAAGCACTTGAACTGTGCTGATGTAATACAGCGTTTGTATACCATCATTGTGTTAAACCAATAGAACTTCTCATCCTTAGAAAAAGTTCAAGCCATGGCAATGCACCAGAGTTTTGTGCACTTTAGCAAGACAAAATACAGGGAGAAAGAAAAAAAGTGGAAAGAGGAAAAAATTAGCTGCATGAATCTGTTTTTACTAGGTTAGAATAATCTGTATTTTCCATTTGTGTGATTACTGACTTTCTCTTTGGCTGCAGTTTTGAAAACACTTTCCTTTACCATCTTTATTCCCTACAAAAAACATTGTCTTCAAACAAATATCTCAGAGAGTTTATAGAACTGATTACAGTCTGATTCTGTAAGGAAAGAAAGATAATTGTGCATGAGCTGATAAATGTTGCAGGGACAACTCTAAACAATCGTGCATGAATTATATCTCCAACAAATGTAATTACTGAACAATTCAGAAAATGTGAAAAAGCTGCTATATTTTTGTAGTTGTATCCTTTCCTGGCCTGTGTTTTGGATGGCTTTCAAGCCTCCCTGATTAAATCTGGCCGGAAATCTTCTGGTGGAGCCAAGTCCCAGTGAGAAACACCAATTCATCAGAATGAAACACTGCAGAGTGTGGGAACCTGTCCTGTTCGGTTCAGCACACAGGGGCTTCAAACCTGGCCCGCTGTGCACATTGCTGGGGGAAAACTGCCAGATTTCCTCCTGTCCCACCTGCACCTGCCATGGTACCACACTGGGCAGACTGCTCAGCAGGGCCCACAGACTTCAGGCAGAGCATAAAACAAGTCAGGAGGTAAAAGAGAAGAGGGAAAAATCGTTATTCCTGAGGTAGTTGGAGGCAAAGTGGTCAGCTGACTTCCAGTTTCCCAATATAGACCCTGTAGTCTTAAACCAGACTGCAAAATCAGCACAGTATAACTCTGAAAGTGCTTACAAGTGACCCCAGGAAAGATTAACCTTTGCTTACATCAATATGTCAGGAAATGTGTTATAAATGTGTTATAAGCTCTTTAATGCAGGATATTTGATAGTGTTTTGGCCTATATTTCTGTTTGAGCATCCTGCCCTAATGCTGTGTTAATCACCAGCCTGTACGGCCAGCCCTCCACCTCTGAATGGAGGGACAGCAGGGAATTGTGTGCAGCCACAGCCATTCTCTGCCATGTTTTCCCTGTGCACGGTGGTTATCCTGGAGTGCTGCACATCCCAGACCTGTCTGGGACTCACCAATGTTCTGCCAGCCTGCTGGACCTTGGCTCTGGGCTGTGCTCTGTCCCGTGCCATGCTGCCCTCAGCAGACACTGGCTGGAGCTCCCAACTCACCTTCCCAGGTGTCAGCTCAGGACACTGCAGCACCTGCCAGGGACGGGTGACAGAGAAGTGTCACTTGGCACAGTACCTTGGATTCCTACATGAGGAGACAGGCCTTAGGGTCTCGCCAAAACAAACATCTGCCAGGAGGCATTTCCTACCCACTGGCACAGGCACAGGATAGGAAGGAAGAGAAAATCAGGTGAAGGGTTCCACTTAGCACTTTGTGGGAATACTGGCACTGCCAGGAATGCTCCTTTCCTGCAGCAAGATATTATTTCACTGCCCACAGTGCCTGCCCTTGTGTCCTGCTGAGGGTCTCCCATGTGCATCCCTGCAGGCTGTCCTTCCCTCACAGCTGCTGGGACAGCCTTGGCCTCTTCCCACGCTGTTGTTCTTGTGTGGTTTTTCTCTTGGCTGTGCATCCCAAAACTCCAATAGCGAGAGAACTGCCCTCTGCTTCCACTTCCCTTTTCCTGCCTCACATTTTGTAGCCTTTGACTTTTAAAAGAGAATAAAATAAGTCTTAGCTGATAGCATGGAGCTGATAAGTACTACCCAGTAATGCTACCTGCACAAGGCTTGGCTGCCCATCGGCCCCCAACACTTGTACCTGATTAAAGCACTCTGCAATCAACAGTGAGAACACCAAAAGTGGAAAAAACAATAGCAACTCTGAGCTGTGAAAAACACATGGTATTACTACATTTTTCTGGCTGGCTAGAAGGAAGACTCAGTGGGGAAAAAAATCATCCTCATTGTTGTGTTAATTTGCTGTACTGGAGAGACCAATCGTAGGAAATGCTGGTCTGGACACCCAGAAATCATTTCCTTTCCTATTTGGTTCTGTTTCTTTCTATCCCTTGTCTTTACCAAAAGAAAACCGAGCTCCTTTTATGCCACCAGCTCTGGACACCATGGCTAAAGCTTTGTGAACCTAGGTCTGTCACAGATTGTCTGTGTGGCAATGTTTGTAAGGACTCATCTGAGCTCACGTGAGTCCAGCAATGAGCATTCCAAATCCGTTGTCTGCTCTGAACCTTCAGCTATGTTGGGAAACACAATCTATTTTAAATATTTTTGTGCGCTGCTCTCTTGAGTCACAGGATGCATGTCCAGGTGACTGAGATAAGCAGGTTTAGACAGAAGCATTTTCAGTTCACTCTCAGTGAAGATGGGATCTACAGGATGAACTCAGAAAGCTCCAAAGGAGCATTGTACATCAAAGCCCAATTTAGCTTGCCTCTTAACCATGTAGGCTTCTGCTTGTCTCCAGTCTGAGTTTGCAGCTCACTGCTCTCTCTTTGAAATCTGTAAATACTTCCACTTGTGGTCTTAAATCTTTGTATAGATTGAAGCTCATTTGGGTGCTGATCATGTACAGCTTCATCAAAAGGAGTTAATTTAATTGGAAGCAGGACTTCTTTAGGATAGCAGAAACAGGGAAGGGATAATTTTTACTAATTTAGTTCATTTGTTAGGAAGCAGAAACACTGGAACTTGCAAGATACCATTAACCTCACAGTAACTAAAACATCTAACACTAGTTGGCAATCAAAATTTCAATGGCTTTAAGGAGATTCACTTTCTTCTGGGAGTTGGTTTCAGCTGCTGATTTCAGATTCAGAGCCACTGGAGTTAAGTGAAACTTTGCTTTATTAGATCTACAGGCTGGTTCTGAATTTTAATAGTTTCTAGACTGAAAAAAACTTCCAAGTCATGAGTCCTCCCATTAATGGAGACACAGGCACCAGTTAGGAGATTCATCATGTATTGTGCTTCTGCACAGACCATTTTGATTAGGGAAAACAGGGACTTGGAGCTATGGATAGAAAGATGAGTGAAACTAGGGGTTCCCCAAAAGAAAGGAAAGAAAAGAGGCACCTGGAATGAAAAAGATCTTTGCTAAAGATTCTGGGAGCAGGAGGAGTTCTTGGAGATCAGAGCAGAGTGAAGACAAAAACAGTGGGATACTCAGGGACCTTGTCTGTGAGCAGCAGACAAAGCATGAATGGACATGGTTTTGTCCCACCTCCCCAGACTGGGAGAGCCCAGCTGGAGAGGGAAGTTGAGACATCATGAAGGTACTGCAGGGAGGAGAGTGGCTGAGTGTGTTAAATAATAAGATATGGTAAGAGCTCTTATCTTTCTGATTCTTCAGCAAAACCCTAGTGTCCAAATCCACTATGAGTTGCTTCATGCTTTGTCTTGCCCATGAACAAGCAGCAAAGATAGGATTGACCCAGTAAAATGCTCATTGTAAATGATCCCTTGAGGCTGAAATTCACCCAGATACAGGGAGCAGTATAAACTCTGTGTATCATTTCAAACCCACTGAAGCCATGGAGCTGGGAACAGGACAGGCTCTGCTCCTATCTGGTGTAATGGCCTTGTGTTGATCTGCTGCTTCCTTGGTTCATTTTTGGTTTTTTGGATTGCTTTGAGGGCATTTTTTTGGTTTGTTTTGGTGTGTTTTGTTTTGTTGTTGTTTTCCTCTAGTTGTTTTGCTAAGCACCCTGAATTTCCAAGTAGAAACACATTCAGGAGGCAGAAATGTTTTGGTTTTGTTTGTTTTCTTCTCACTTGCTTGTCACATGATTCTCCATACCACCATACATCTGCTTGTTAAAAGAGCGAGCTGTGCTCAGATCTCACCAGCAGAACAGCTTTAAACCAGCTCTTTGACCCTGTTGCTGACAGTGCTTTCCCAGTAATGCTCTGAGATAACAGCTGCAATTCCAAGCATGCTGCAGTACAATCCCAGACACAGAAGCTGGGACTTTCTCCTAAGAAGATTGTCTTAAATTACTTGCTACACAATCAGCTCCTTTTCATAAAAAAATAACATGCTGGGAAATTGGACTTCGTAGTCCATTGCTTAAACTGTGGCTCTTCTATTTGGCAGAATTTTATGTGGCAATAAAGCCATCTCTGGAGTATAGTGACTTCAACTCTGAGTTATGGGCAGGGGAAATAAATTAATTACAAGTTTACCTACCACAGTGTTTGAAGAAACATTTCTCCACCTGGTTCTGTGCCACCTCATCTCTTTCTGCAAGGGTCATCTGGAGTGGTATCATGACGTGATTGGAGCTCAGGGCAAAAAAGGTTAGTAATGCAATATTGGCTGCCATCCTGGACACATTTAAGCCAGTGTTTGTCACCAATTTGTTTTATTGAAGGTGATATTTCACCCTCCTGCTTGGTGGGTAGGCTGCAGTTCTGGAGAGTTTGGGGTAAGATCCCTTGCCATATTTCCAGACCAGGCTGAGGTGGCCTGTGGAGCCACTTGCATTGCAGCTGGTGAGACTGCGAGTGGGGTAAGATGGAATCCAGTACGAAAAAAAAGGAAGTTTCAGGCTTTTACCAAACCAGAAAGTGGAATGTCAGTGGATGTGTTCCAATCTATGGCTGTAAAGGAAAGTCATCTTTAGATGATACATCACTAGATTGTCCCAAGTAGAGAGAGAAGTAACCTCTGCCTAGCAAAATTGCTGTTAACTCATTTGCAGAGAGGCTAACAGCATCTGCATTTCACCTGGCATATTCACCCAATGGTCTCAGGAGCAACAGGGCTCACCCTGTGGGTATTTAAGAACAATTTAAAATACTGAGATGTTCAAGATTGATTCAAGCTGAAGAACTATTCATAGGCTTGAAGGAAAAGAGGACCCTTGACTTTAAATACCCCTAAAAATCTCTTGCTCTACAATGATTCTGTTTTTGCGAAAACTTCCATCAAGAATATGTAGACATGACTTTCAAATTATTTTGGCTATCGAACCACTGTAGCCCAATAATGTTTAGCCTGCAGGACTTTGTACACCACAAATAGTATATAACATTACCCTGTTAACACTAATAAACTCCAAATTGCAGAATATAAACCACTTGACAGCAGTCCTGGAATTATTTGGCCTCTGTGAACCAAAGTAACTCTCATAGCTATGAAGCTAAGAAATCCTGTGATGTAGAATTTATGACCTATTTACCTCCACTGATACTTATAAATAAAGACATCTTTGAAAAACAAGGTTTCAGGGTTGCAATGTCATTTTAAAGGGATCTAATATTTTTCTTCATGCTAGTGAAGAAGGGAGATAAGAAGGGGAGAATGATATGGGACAGTCTACACTTTTGGTGCTAAGGGAATCAGTTTATCCTGCATTCAGTAAAACCAGCAGGTGAGACAGACTTACTTAATTCACGGTTTCTTTGCCATTACACCCAACCTGTTAAGGTTGTGGAGTCAACAAACACTCTGTGTCCCTTGGCCAAAAAAGAACAGCCATAAGCAGCAAATTCTCTACTCCTGTCTAATAAAAGGAAAATAACAGCTGAGAGATTTGTAAATGTTTGCTGCAATTCTGCAACAGAATAAAATGTTAAATTCCACACGCTGCTCTGGTACTCCTATCCTGATCATCATCGGTGAAAATATACCTTCAGTGCAGCAGCTGTAGCTGCTCTAATAAGATATCTACATGGAGAAAATAGGCAATCAAATTTCTGCAAAGTATGAAATTTTCCATTAAATTGTCTCTTCCTTTTATATAACACAGCTGCAACAGTTCTCACCAGCTTTTTCTATCTATGCCTCAGCAAACATAACTCTCACTTGCAGGACATTTTCCAAATGAGTCATTTGAGATTGAGAAGATTTCCTCTAAATACGTCTAGACCGTGACCCCCAAAATTTTATCCTGGAAAACAAAAATTCATCCTATCCAGAAAATTGATCCTACCATCTACAGACTTAAGTTAGGAAATAGAAAGCATTGTAAATGAAGGCCATATTCTGATAAATTTAATATTAAAGAGATGCAAAGAACATCTGTGTCATTTGCTTCTAAATGAATCTCTGGTAGTTTAGTCAATGTGTTAATCTTCAAAAGGCCTTTGATGTTGTGGTCTGGCTTTGTCTGCTGAACTTTATAGTTTTGCTTTAATAAGGCAGGGGTTCTGTGGTTTTAATTTGAGTAACAAGTCATTACTGGTAAACTGAATTGCTTGGAATTACTGTAAATTGCAGCGTTTGCCTGCTAATTGATGGAGTGTCTGAAGTCCTGGATGGAAGGTGTTATTCTTCCCCAGTGTTAAGGATCTATTGGATCATGTTCTGTTGCTGGTTCTGGTGGTGGTGATGCTGATGCAAACTATGCCTTTAGGGCTATTTTGCTTTTTATTCAGAATTAGTCTTTGGTGGTTTAAACAACAAGCATACGTGTCTCAGAGAGATATAGTTGTTAAAGTAATCAAAATGCCAACCCATGCTTCCATAGGACAGTGACCATCATGGAAAATCCCTGTAGCTGCTGTGGAGTCTTTTTTACCCCTCTCTGCATTATCAGCCTGAGGAAGTAAATCTTGAGTTAACTGGGTCAGACTCGATGCTCTGGTTTAGCTGACAAGGGGGTGGTGGGTCAAAAGCTGGACTGGATGATCTTGGAGGTCTTTTCCAATCTTCGTGATTCTGTGATTCTATGAAATCTGAGCAGATCACTAGATCTATGTCAAGGCCAGTAAAACATTTCTATTGAAGGATACACTGGCTGAGTAGGGATCACCCAAAATTAATATATATTCTTGAAGAGTTTTGTTTATTTGAAATTATTTAATTTGTAAGGGTCTTGGCATTTTTTTGCCCAGCATGAAATGAAGCGTTTTGCTTTCTCTGGGGGTGGTGAAAACCCTCATGTCTTTAGTTTAAGACAAGGAGAATGNAAAAAAAAAAAAGAAAGAGAGAGAGAAAATTGCACAAAAGAGATACAAATACTCCTCTGCCAAACCTTTTCTGCCAAGACTGCTCCTCAGCCAAACCTTGTCTCTGATGGCCTCAGGGCAGCTCCTCCTTTCTGAGGAAACAGAGGGAGATCAAAGAAGCTGGCCAAAAACTCCACACCTTTGGAGATCCAGCACTGAAACATCCCGGGCCCATTGCAGCATTCCCACTTCCCTCCTTATTGCCCCCTTATTCCAATACTTACTTGTATCTATACCTGCTTATCCCTGTGCTATTGTACAGAGATGTGCTTCACTCTGCATGAATTTTTCCAGAAGAAGAAGAAGCAGCAGCTGCTCTTGGCAGGTGTGAATACTGTTTATCACATTCCCCTCTTTCCCCCCTCGAAGCACACAGAACAGCACAGAGTGATATTCTTGCACATTAAATTACTGCTATTGAAATCAGATTCTGCCTTACACAACGCTGACAGTGCTGTGTTTTATTGCTAAATGCTACAAGTAATTCCTCACACTCTCAATGATTTATCATGTAGCTCATCTACTCAGGGATTTCCTCCATCATGTAATATCACTAGAATTTTGCCTGAGGAACAACTGCCAGGGAGGACCTGCTGTTATACCTTGATTCCTTCTTCTGGAACATATTAGCATAACATAAGTAAACGCCACAGAGCAGTTTGACATATTGTGTAAGTACTGATTTTATGTTAAACTGATAATAGATGCTTGTTGGGAAGCTGTAAATTTTCAGAAACTGTCTCAGCCTGCTGATACATTTTAAAACAGAAAAAAATGTAAAAGCAGCTGGTGTGTCTGTATCCACTACAATCCATCCACATTTCTGTATCCTTGCCTCTCATTTAGCACACACAGAAGTTGAGACTGCAGGGAGCAAGTTTTCCATTTATACTGTTATACTATAAACATCTTTCACACCAGGCAGTGAGTCTGTAGTGGCATATATAACATCAAACACATATAGAATGTAGTCATCCTTGCCTCCACAGGGCTCATGTGCTAGAAATGCCCAGGAACAGTACACACGACTTGCTGCATCAAGGACATACTCATTCTCACTGGAACAGAGGTTGCTCCCAAAGGAATTGCACTAATTGCTTAGTTTGTTAACATAAGGATATAATAATCACCAGCCTGGTCCAGGCCCAACCAGCCCCAAGACCTGTTTCCCAAATTACCCAGTTGGAGATGCACAGGGGAAGGTCATAAGAAGCACAGGCTGGAATTTAAGCAAGCAGCGCTCTGGCAGTCAGTGCCTTGGAGAACACCTGAGCTGAAGGTCATACAGAGACTGACCTGTTTAATGAGCACCCATGGACCTGCCTTAATTTAGCTAATTCCATCCAGAATCCCTTTCCATTTTTGCCTCTGCACCTTCTCTCAGCAACAAATGCCTTCTTCAGTTATGGACTCTGTGAAAAAATACCTTCTCCAGTTTGTTTCAAAATTGCTGCTTGATGCCTCAGCATTGAAGCCCCATTCGTTTCTGTGTGATCAGCATCAGAGAGTAGTCCTTCCTCATGCCCTTTCTCTAACCCAGTAATAACTTCATCCTGCTTTAGCATATGCCTTTCTCTTTTGCCTCTTCCCAAAGCCAATCATGGTCTGTTTGGTCTTTCCTCCTGTGCAGGCTGTTCTCTGATCAAACTTTCTCGTGCCTCTTTCAGCTCTGCTTTTTGTGAGATGAGGAAAGGACCAGCCCTGTGTGCAGTCTTCAGAATATGTCTGCACCAGACACTTATACAGATGGTAAAAAGTGTTTTCATCCTGGCTCTTGATTCTTCTCCCTAATAATTCCTAACAGCCTGTTTGCCCTTTGGACTGCTGCTGAGGAGTGAGCTTACAGAAGCAACTCCAAGGTTTACTTCTTGACTGTAACAGCTAATTCAGAGCCAACAGTATATGCATGGCTGATTTTTTTTTCTCAGATTCATTACACTGCACATATCAGGGCTGAATTCTGCTCGGTGTATACCAAGACTTTCTGCAGTCATCCACAGTCACATCTAGATTTGGCTATATTAAGTATTTTTGCATTACCATCAAACTTTGCCACCTTGCCCCCTTTTCAAGCTTCCTTCTGAGAAAATGGTGACATTCCCCTACTATGAAAAAATCATTTGTCCTTCCTAATTTCCAATCCTCTAACCAGTTATTAATCCATATGAGGCCAAATACAACTTCAAAATGACAACAACTCCAAATGACAACTTCATTCCTCTAAGAACATTTGCAGATGCAACATAGTGAAAGATTCCTGGAAACCCTCATACACTATATGAATCACTATATGAATCAACTGAATCACCTTTATTCATATACTTCCTTACACCTTCACAGAGTACTCATAGATTTCTAAAGTTGTGACTTGCCTGACACCATCTCTGTTGACTCTTCCTCAATAAATCACATTTTCTCCCAGTGTCTAGTAAATCTACATTTTATATAAGTTTTTGTGGGTTTGCTTGGTACTAGAAGTGTGAGCTTGCTCAATGCAAAGTCCAGGCGTAATGCCCTTTGTTTCCCACGTGTCTCTTGTAGTCCTGGTCTAAAAATAAAAAAAAAAGGAATTTTTCTGATATCTAGAGCCTAAACTATGTTAATTCTCAGAATAAACCAAAGCTTTAGGCCCTTTACATTTCTTTGAAATTATTTTTTGATTTATTCCACACAAACAGTCCACTGTTCTTTCCAGCTAAGGCAGGTGTTTTTTGGATAGGTACCCCCTAAAGAACAACATTCTCAGGTTTCTTTTTTACCTCTTTGTGGAGAACACAGGGTTAAGGCAATCAAAGTTCTACCTGTTGCATTAGGAGCAAAGGATTTGCTTCCCTCCAGAGGCAGCTGCTGCTGCTTTGTGTCCACCTGTAGCAGAAGATGTGGTTCCAGCTTTGCAGGTACCTATTTACATTGGGATTCACCTTCTCCAACACCCATTCAGCTTTCTTGCAATGACTTTGTCTTCCTCTGTAATGCTTTTATAGCTTGTTCACTTCTGGATCTCCCCAAGTGTGGTAAATATTACTTCTGATGCCTTTGAAGTTTTTGTTGCTGTGAAGTTTCACACGTTTCTCAAATTGCTTCTCACAACCTTCCCTATTATTTTTCCTCAGACTGCCTTACCAGAGCTTTTCACTTCACTTGCTAAAGTTTTTGCTGCGGGTTATGGAATCATTATCCTTTTCTCTTTCTGCCTTTGGACTTGTTTAATTATTTATTATCTCACAGCATCAGTGCACCCCATGGCTCAGGGGCAGATTCTCCCCCTCGCTCCATGAGGATCCTGGCATCTGACCTGGGAGTGGTTTCCTGCTCCTGGGAGCCCATCACTCAGTGTTAAACTCCTTCCATGCTTCCCTAGCTCCAGACTTCAGGCTGTGTGTTTACATTATCCTCCTCACCAAGTGCTGACACATTAAAATTAAAATACATCAGCACTAGTTAAGCTGAATACACAATCTTATGATCATGACAAAGTCAAGATTTGTCATGTAATCGTTCTTTGTAGTGATTTGTAAGGAAAAGTCCCTTTGGTGCTGACTCCAGCATTAACATTGCAGACTGAATTTAGTCAGACAAATCAGTCTGTTGTTTGTCCCCTTCTCTAAAACAAATAGTTTCTGAAGGATACTTGTGTATGTATTTGTTACTGAAAATCCCCAATCCTCTAACAAATATTCAAAATTTGCTGTTATCCTATTGCAGTGACTCTTACTCTTTTGGAATGGTGTGATTTAACATGTGAAACGCAGAGGAAATTGCTTTTTCATGGGCTTTTGATGCTCCTAAAATGCAGCCTTGCTGAAATTAAGCTAACAGATTAACTAAGTTAACTCAATCAACTGAATGAGCTTCACTTTCCCACATGACTCAAAAGAAACTCAAACTTTTCCCCAATAAATCTGTCATAGCCCAAGGGATCTTTTAACAAGAGATTTGATTGAATCTTAAAGCAAGGGTATTGTTATCTTCAGTTTACCATCAAAGTTGCTTACAGATACCATCACTGTGGTCTTCTCAGCAGCAGCAGGTCAATAGGTCTCTGAATTTTTCAGTGTATGGTAATGAAATGAAAAAAAAAAAAGAATTTTAATTTATTCCAACTCAAAACTTATCTTCAGTAATATCTGGACTTATAGAGCATATATAGAGCATAAGGAGCATATTTGGGTCATCTTGCTGTGAAAGGAACGGATCAGAGTTTCTTCTAGTGGAGTTCTGAGATGCCACCAAGGCCTGGCAATTGGAGGACTGGTAACAATAACCTGATCCAGAGAGTCAGAATGTCATCACTCTGAATATTTATTATGCTTTAAGTGGAAGGAAAATTGAATTAAATCCATGAAAACAAATAAAATGAAACTCCACTCAGCATGGAGTTACCATGACATTTTCAATAATGCTTTCCCTTAAGAAAGACTACCTGACTGCTCCTCTCCTGGGGTGACCTGGAGTGACAATGAGATGCCGCACAGGCTCTACAGCCATAGAGAAAAGCAAACTCCTTCAAAGCAGAGTCCAGACCTGCTCCCTTTGGATCTCCTCCCCAGAATAAGGAGTTTCTTGGACCAAAGCAAGAGGAAGCAGCACCTACAGGGATCTCTCCCTCACTCCTGCCTTTTCCAGGGGCTCAGCCTTCCTGGATGGACTCCACACTGGAGACAGTGGATATTTGGCAATTCCTTTTCAATATTTTGGATATTCCTTTTCAATCACTGGGTTCCTGAGTAAATGGGGAGCAGCAACTTTAAACTTATTCTTTGGGCAAGATGTTTTCCTCTTCCATCGGTGAATCTGATCTCCATGGATAAAGAGGCAAATTTTCATTTTCTCTTCAGCCACAGCAACTTTAATTCCACATCTTCCTCAGAGGTTCTAAGTCCCAGGGATGCACCTCTCTCCCTTCAAACCAGGCTCCCTCATCTGAGGCCTCTAAAGAGAGGGAATCATCAGCAGTGACAGGCTGTGTTTGTGCCTGTGATTCCTGTGCCCTCACAGCCACCAAAAATTAACCAACCCTTCCTGTTGAAATTGTGGCATGGTATGAGAAGAAAAAAGTACTTTAGGAACCAGAAACTAAGAAAGGAACCAAAAAAACTAAGACTGCGGCCTCACTATAAGACCATGAGGCCAGACACGTGGGCTTTGGGGTCCTATTTTAGGATGTTTTCTAGGTTTGATCATAGTAATGGGAACAGAAACCAGCTCGTGGCCTTATTCTCTTTACTAACCAGGGCTCAAAATCACTCTGGAAGGGGAGAGGGAGTGTGTGTCAGGACCTCCCTCTGGACTGGTACTCTTTATTTCTTGTATAAATGGAAGTTGATTTTCCCCAGCAGGGAACAGGAAAACAGCATCTTAAAAATTGTTCAGTGTAAACACCAGCAAATTCATTATTCATTGTTGTTTAATGAAAGTTTTATGTTAACAAATCTTTTTTTCCCAGGATGGCTCATAAGCTATTTGCTGCTTTTTTTCTCTCTTTTTGTTTCTTCAATGCATGAGGTCACATTCATTGCAGGTGAAGCTTTCAATAAACAAAAAGTAAAGATCAGGAGGGAGACAGTAAATTTGACCACTCACTGGCTACAAGATGCCTTGTACTCCATCTGATTCAGCTCCATTATACATTGCTTGAAATTTTTCAGGAGAAGTATGCTTAAAATGTCACTTACAATATAAAGATTTGTTTTAGTACAATTTAGTCTGAACATTTATGGTACTCACAGTGTTCCCATCCGTGCTTATGCAAGTTTTCCTTCCATAAATAGGTGCATTCTGTTCTTTGTCTTCAGTGAGAGTCTCACGACTTTTATTACGTCTGTGTTCTCAGAGGTCATTATGAATAACATCTCGTTGAAGCTGCAGGCAGAGATAAGAGGTTTATACACAGCATCCCCAAGTAGAGGACCAGCCATGGTGATTTTTTAACAGTTCCAGGGTTTTATTCTGTATTTTAAGTGAGCTGACTCTTTGACAGAATGACTTCTCCAGGCCTGACATTTCCTCTGCTCAGTCTCGCTATTAGAGCAGAGCACACACATCAACCAGGCTCAACAAGACAGGCTTCATCAACTTCCAGCTCCTTCTTTTTCCTCACAACAATATTAACAGCCTCTGCATTTTAAAGTTGGCTGAGTCGTTGATTTTCAGGACTTTGTGGACGTTGAGGGATCCACCTGCAGGCTTGAAATTAACCCCAGGCAGAAGTGCTGGGGTCATGAGCACTGCATTGGGCTTGTTGGAGCTGTACACCCATGCACCAATTAAGGGCTTCTTTCTTTTGAACACAGTAATAAAATTATTAAAAACCCATGACACGAGCAAGGAAAATTTGCTGTTTTCTTCCAAAAAATGTAGCCCAACTGCTTTTCCCTTCCATTTAAAAAACCCCCACATTCCTGTCCATGGCGTGTGTTGTATTTAATACGCCAGCGAAGCCCAGCATAACAAACCACTGGGATTAATAACCTTCAGCTGATAAAGAAACCTGCTGTTGAAAGGAGGTGCTGTAATCACAGCTGGCCATGGCTCTGCAGCACTCTGCAGGCAGCCAGGAGGTCTGGAGGAACAGATCCAGGCTGAGTCCCAGCTGGCAGCTCTGTCTCACCAAAGCAAAGACAAGGAGGGATGAGGGACCCAGCAGGGTCTCGCCTGACCTTCATCCGCTTCAATTTTCCCAGTGCCCCACTGCTGATGTCAGATTTGCATACTTTTTTATCTAGCTACCTAATTATTTTCATCCTCAAAATTATATTCATAAACCCAGCACATGGAGTGGGGAAAAAAGGACAGTGACAGTGAGAGCACAAGGGGAGGAAGGGCTGAACCACCACAGAGCTTCTGCCAAAGCCTCAATTGCCTTCAGCTGCCTGCTAAAAGAGACAGGTTCACACCTTCACTGACACTTCAGACAGAGCAGGATGGCCAAATGAGAAAGGGTCACCCCTTTGTAGAGGGCTGTCCCTGCTCTGTTGGGTGCCTGGATGGCCAGGGGTGGGCTGCTGCTGCTTTCCTGTTACTGCAGAGCTTGAAAGCTCCATCACTTGCCCCATTTCAGGCTGCTGGAATAGAAACCTGGTTTTGCCTCTCTGCAGCCTAAGTCTGATCTATTGATTTTAAATACGAGCAATAATTATTGTAGCAAACAGGGCAGACAGGCTGCTGTTCCCATCCAGAAAATGTCTAAACAGCCAGGAATATCTTTTTGTCCAAGCCTTCTGCAGCTCTTGTATTAGGGTGCCTGCCCCCCTGGGGAACTTTCAGGCACAGTGAGGTCTCCCAAATAATGTGAAAGTTATAGTAACTGTTGTGGCTGTCTCCAAGAAATGGGTGATTTGATAATCAGCTCCTGCAGAACAGTTGGAAAATTAACTCAGTAAAATAGAAACCTTAAGGCACGAGCTGAGCCTGTCTGGTGACTCCCTGACCCTGGTGTCTCCTGTCTGCATTGCAACACTCTCTCTGCCTGGGGATGCTGCAGCTGGACACTGCAAAGCCTGGAGGCAACAGGTGCATTTTGGGGTGACCTGAATGGTGACCTCGAAATGGTCACTGTGTCTGTGCCCCTGCAATGCTCCAAAGACTCAACAGGTCCACTGAGGTGCCAGTATAAACCAGATTTTCAGCAGCTGCATGTAGATGGTTTTTTCCACTCCACTGATGAGAGCTGCAGTGTAACAGACACCCTGAAGCCGGGTGATGAAGTTCAGCAAGCGAGGGGGAAAGGCTGGTATCATTCAGGAATTGATTGGTGTCTGCCGATATCCACCACCACTGGCTGGGGGTTGATGGAATAACTGAGAAAACATGTTGAAAATGTGACAGTCAGTGAATGTGTTCCTCTTGAGTGCTTCAAACTGAGCAGAGCTTGCACAGACGGGGCACATACCCTGACTGGCAGGAGCACTGGCTGTGCTGCTTTGCTAGGAAGGGTTTTGTTATCCAAAATATGATTTTATAGTCATCAGGAGGCTCTTTGTGCTAAAGACCGAGATTTGTCCAGAGCTCTAAACGTGATAGTCTGCCTCATCAGCACGATGCTTGAGCATGCACTGAATCAACATTTCTTACCAATGGAGCAGGAGGAAATCAATGCCTCCCTGCAATCTTAGTTAGTTGGTGTAGGAAAACCTCTTCAAAACTTCTGAAAATTAAAGGAACAAATGGGGTTTGGAAGGCAAGACTGAATTCATGAATCACAGCAAGCTGCCTGAAGCCCAGGATTAGGCAGTGAACTGGCTTCCCTCACAGGCATTACATTTTGTCTGTAGCACATCCGTTTGTCTACAGGGGAAGGACTGCCTTTCTGTTATGATGTTTAATGATCTTTTGCTTGTGATGAAAGCAATAAAAAAGTTTTTTTCCTCTTAATAAGTGGAACCACTCTCTTTGAGAGCAGCTAGGAGTTAGTTATAGGGTGATGAGTTAGTGGATCTATACTGCAATGTCATCAATTCTGGGCTTATATGAGTGAATGTTTGAAGAAATTATGGTAGAAAAGACTGCTACGGCCATTTAGTAATCCTCTTGCTGAATTTATAACTGGAAATGTTTAAATTCAAAAGTACAGTTGGGCTTGGGAAGGAACTGCAGTTCATCCCTTCTGCTGAAGGGCCAGTGCTGTCTTGAGCCAGGGCCAGGTGTAGGTGCAGCCCTGGCCTGGCTGCAGCTGTATTCCCAGAATAAATGTAATGTGGGAGAGATCTCCCTGCCCTGACATGAGCTAAAAAAGGAGCATTCTGCCCTCATCCTGATGAAGTCATCTCTGCTGGAGTGCATAATTACCACTGAATTTTTAAACAGCTGTAACACATAATATTAATGCCTGAAGAGAACAGCAAAAGAGCATTTCCAGGGAAACAAACCACCACGTTTTCCTGCTCCCTGCCACAATGGGCTCAGATAAAACTAAAGCTGCTTGGGAGCTAACAGGGTTTAGAAACCAGTCAAAACTGAGAAAAACAACATTTACGAATGGATGGGATCATATGATGAAGTAAACCAGTAGAAAAAGTCAAGTTTTAGCCTCTGTTCCTATCTCACATTCCCAGCACATCCCCATTCCTTCATCACTCTAAATCTGACATAGTGAAGGAAAATGTCAGAGCATAGTAGGCGTGCAAGAATTGCCAGAGCACGGGTAAAAAAAAAAACAAACTGTGGCAGAAACAACCCTGGGAGTCCAGTTTTGCACACACACATCCATCAGGGATGTTCAGGTTTAAACACCGAGCCATGCAGTGCTCCAGGAGGGGCACTTCTATTTAGAGAAGAGAATAGGAAGAATAGGGCACCAGGAAGCAGAGGCAGACCCAGCTCTGCCCCAGAGCTTTATTCATGAAGGCATTTGGAGCCCTCATGCAGAACAGATCCCCTCCTGGCTCCCGTGGGGCAGTGCAGGGTGATCCTGGGCAGGGGAACAGGTTTGTGTCAAACGCTGGAGTGAGGGAATGGGACAACTGAGGTGCTGGACTGCCCTGCAGATCTCAGCACCTAGAGTCTCCAAGCAAAGGAGACCCTGCTAGAAATGCTGGTTTTTAACCAGTCCATCCTGCTGAGCCAGAAACCACAAATTCATTCTTTCCTTTGTTCAGGTCTGGCTCAGGATCAATGAAGACCTCAAAACCCCACAGTTCAAGTTCAGTTCAGTTCAGTTCAGTTCAGTCGGTGGAGGAATGAATCAGAGAGGAAGAATTTCAGACTGGTGTTTGGTTCGGGTTCAGTGCAATTTTTTGAGCAATTTTCCCTGAAATTTATATTTTAATAGTTCTGGTGAGAAGATGGAAAAGAAAAAAAAAAAAANAATACTGAGGCTAAGTCTCTCAAGAAGGCCATTATGTGAATTTTCTGCATATATACATGCAGTCTCAATACAACAAAAATAAAATTTTATGCAGATGTTCTCATTTTGTTTTCTTTGTGTATGCATGGCTGTCTATACACACTTGTGTAAGTGACTTGGCTGATGTAGACAGATTTTTTTTTTTTTTTTTTAATGGGAACTGACTGGCAACGCAACTCTCTCTAGTGTATTACAGGTTATCTCGTCTGCTTCTCCCTACAAACATGATTGAACAAAAATCAAGTCAAATAAATGATTAAAAGTTAGCTGCTGCAAAGTGTGGTGTTTCACTGCCTGAGACCCAGGGCTGAACCTCACCCAGGCCATGGTAGGTGTGCTCCCTGCAGCTCATGGGGAGAGTCACACAAGAATGACATTTCATGGGGTTACAAAGCTTCGTGGAGCTCATTGTTCTGTTTCCAGCAGTGGCTGTAAAAGGCTGGCTAAGGGAAAGTACAGGCCAGGCCATGGAGTCCTTTGCCCTGGCAATCTCCAGCATGAAAACAGAGACATATCCATTCTTCAGCAGCTCCAAACCCACAGCTTTGGCATTGCTGGTGTGTTGTTCCAGCCGTCTGAGGGAGGGATCTCAGGACCTGCATGGGAAATCAGGGTGGCTTGCAAGGCAGGTGATGATGGCTCCAGCCCAGCTGCGTGTCTGCCTGTCCAAGTGACACCTCCACACAGTCAGCTCAGTCAGCAGAGATTGCATGCACAGCTTACTGCATTTCAAATGTGCCCTCAGAATGAGAACCCAAAGAACTGTAATTTAAGTAATTTGATGTGGTGTTGAGAGCAGAGATAAAGCTTTGTCCTTTACAGGTACATGCCCAAGTCATGGTATAGATCCAGACTCCTGAATGGCATTTCACCTCCTGCATCCTCAGTAGTCTGTCAGGATTTCAGGAAGGGAGACTAAACATATCTCAGTTTACTCCACACCTGAGAGATGTGCAGCATCAATCTAGGGACACCTAGTGTGCAAGGAGCACCAGAAACATATTCTTCCATTTCCTATATTGATCAGTCTAACCTGTAAAATATTGTGTAAAGCAAAAGCTGGGAGGTGACAGCACTTTTCCCACTTTCCATTTTGAAAAGAAACAGCCATAGTGACCGTCTTTTTAAAGAATCATGGAATGGGTTGAGTTGGAAACAACCTTAAAAATCATCTTGTTCCAATCCCCTGCCATGGGCAGGGACAACATGCACTAGAGCAGATTGCTCAGGTTTTGTAGGAAGGACATGTGTCCCCAGAGGGCATTGCTGCCAGCAGGGCCTGGACACAGCAGTGGGCTGTCATTAGGCTTGGGCACGAATAGGGTGTTAAAAGATTTGGTGCTGTCTGAGTCTGTTCTGGGTCACACAGAGTGCCAAGTCACTGCAACCTGAAGGTCCATGTGCAAACTGTCTCTAGCATTTTAACCCCACAGTTTTAGTAAGGGTTTTGGCATCTCAGTGCTGGAGTCAGGCAGCTTTGTCTCACCTCAGCCTCCCTTCAGGCACCCTTAAGAACCCTACCCTGCAGTGAGCTCATTCTGTACAAATTACAAATGAAGAGAGAAATTGTTCACATTTTGCATTTACTTAGCAGCTGTAAACAGGCTTCCATTTTGACCACAAAATAGATTCTTAAATAGACAGAAGAAGGTTACTTTACTTTTTTTTCCCTTTCTCTCTTTTTTTTTTTTGGTGTGAAAACAAATTCACTACCTGCAGCAAATTCAAACCCAGCCACAGAAGTGTAGCCTTTGTTTGAACCAGGCCATGACTGACTTGCCAATTATCTTTCTTCTGTTCTCTGTTTGAAAACTTACACTTATTTTCCATACGTCCCCTTTGCACAAAGCAGGGGTGTACTTGAGGTTACAAGTTCTCAGTAATGGCTTTATGAATCATATCTCACATTTTAAGGCTGTGCCCAGCCCGTGGCTCAGGAGTTGGAGGCAGTCTGCATGGTCTTGTTATCCTGTTGTGACAGAAAGAGATGGGAAGAGTTACTGAGCTCTTACCTTTGACCCAGGGCTGCTTGAGCAGAACTGACTTGTGCAGGCAGAGCAGAGGAGCCCTGCCTGCTCCCAGGCTGGGGAGACACACTACAAAGCTGAGCCTTGAGAAGAAGGGCTTAACAAAAATAGGAACTCAATGTAGTTGAAAGAAATGGAAGCTGAGTTTAATTGATGTCCAGAAAGGTCATTTCTGAAAGAATCTCCTGGGGTTTCCTCATGTGTCTGATGATTGTAGTCCCAAATCTCTTTCAAAACTTTAAGAAACTTGGATTATCTGAAGGTGGGGGAGAGAGATTTGTTCAAGTGCCAAGATTTACAGGTTAACAACTATGGCCTTTTGGGGAAGATGACATTCGAAAAAAAAAAATTAAGACAGTGATAGTCTTTTTTTTCCCCTGCTATGCATGGGACAGGGAAGCAAGGCATCCTCATGCTGTTCAAAGACTCCAGACAGAAGCTTCACGTTTCCCTATGGGCAATTTTAAATACTGGAGAAGAACCAAACCTGTTGCAAAGGCTAAGAAGAAGAGGAGAAACATGGAAATCCATTCCTAAACATTTGCAGTGCTGGAGACATTAACAACCAAAACGTGGTAGATAATATGAGCAAAATGCACCAAGTAACATGTGGAGTAGAGAGCATTTACTATTACCTTTAAGGGCTTGCAGAATGTCTCTTTGTTGTTCTATTTACAAGGAGCACTTTGCATACAGAACATCAATCTCTCGCAGAGCCAGCACATTACTGTGATAGAAATAGTGAATTAGCAACAATACAGATCGGGCAGGGGGGCTGTCAGCAAAGGGACTTTACCTTTATCACATAAAATGGAAGAGGAAAACCTATTTTACACCATTATGTCTTTGTCAGCCCACATGACAGGGAGGCAGTTACCCCTGCTGCTCGGTGCCTTTGACAGCACTGTACAAAGGCAGGCAGAGCAGAGCCAGACGCCACGGGGATTTAACAGCCTGAGTGCTTTATTTCAGAGGGGAGCTGCATTCATCTCCCCTGGCTGCCACCCCTACCCCAAAACCTGAGCAAGTGGAAGGGCTGGTGGAGGGCAGGAAAGCTCCAGAGGTCACACTGACACTATTTTGGATCCAGGTAACAGCGTCTCTTTGGAAACTTTCAAACCACTGGGTCATGCTGTACCTTGGATGCCTCTGAAGGCAGATGTTGGAGCAGTAGAAGGTAGAAAACAAAAGAAGGTCATAGATCATGGAATCATAGAATGCCTTGGGTTTGGAAAGGACCTTAAAGCTCATCCAGTTCCAGCCCCCCTGTCATGGGCAGGGACATCTTCCACTGGACCAGGTTGCTCAGAGCCACATCCAGACTGGCCTTGATACAGGCAAGTCAGATTTTTTTTCCATATTTCCAGGGGCAAAAATAAACTGTTCCAGCTTTCACTAGAAGTGTGGCAGGAGGTGAGGGTCACACAGCTGAAGCTCAAGCCAGAGAGGTCAGGACACAGCTAGGCTTGCCAGTCTGTGCCTTCAGTACATCTCCGTGCTTGCACTGCCATGAAAACTTGCCTCATACCCAGGCTGCACACAAATATTGATTTGTCAGCTTTGGGAGAGCTCCTGGACTCCCAGATCTGACCTCACACTGCTGTCCCACATGGGCTCATGACACATTGGTACCAGACAACCTGGATGCCAGTTTTGCTTTATTTTTATACCACTTAGGTTATGTATGTAGGTACTTCTGGGTAATACTAGAGGAGCAAAGTGTGTGATCTAAATTAATCTCATGTTTAGTCTTTCTGAAATTGTCTCTAAGAGATAATTTGGGTCAATTATGAAGTTTTCCTCTTCTTGTGATGCAGCCTTCTTGTTTCACATAGTACAGGGGTTTGTTTTTCCTAATTATGTTTGAGCATTTTAAATACTTAACTAAGACATAGAAGATCTTTTGCAGTTTCAATATACTTCTGTCAAGAGAAATTGCTACACAGCCTGTTAAATGCGATGGATTTCTAAAGTTTGTAGAAATCTGCAGACACAGTACATTGTATCCACGTTATCCAGATGTTACTAATTTTTCCATTTCTAAGGGGTTGCATTATTTGCTTATTTTACCAGAGGCTTGACAGTTAATAAAAGTCTCACGCACAGGTTTGAAATTCTATAACAATACAAGAGCAGAACTACATTTCTACTGTCTCACCAAGTTCATAGGTCACAAAGGGTTGCTAAGGAAGCAGAGTTCGACCTTTGTGAATAAGACACAATGAGAATTTTCAGCTTTCACTCCTCAGTTGTCTTACTTGCCTGAAAAGAATTGGAGTTGCTGTTGTAACGAGCCTTAAAAAATAATTAACTGTGCTTGGTTACTTTGAGTACAGAGACAGTAATTAACTGTGCTCGTTCATCATTACTTGGAGTACAAAGACAAAAAACAATGAGATGTGCTAATCCTATACGTGTGCTTAAGAAACAGAACTGGGATTTCATCCACAGTATTCCATCTGTGGCCATAGCCAGGACTCAGTGCTCCAGTGAGCAGTTTTGGAAGCCAGGCAGTTACAGAGAGGATGGGTGTGAGTGGTGGTCTCGGCATTTGCTGATAGATGGTGGCAAATTCTCCCCTCAGAATGGAGTGAATATTCCCTGGAGGTGGCACCAAACCCAGGTGTTGCAGAGTCAGGATTAAATGCTCGAGGTGGAATTTTGTGTTCAGACTCAGATGTTTATTAATTCTTATCTACGTTACAGTCTCATAAGCAGTGAGTTCTACAGCACTTCCAGCTAACAAAGTAAAAATGGCCCCTATGTCTTTCTCTACAAGGCCTTTTAAGGATAAACTGTCCAATTAAAAAACGACACCTAAATTGTTCTTACTTTTAACCCAATAACCAACCACCCGTGGCCCACAATGCGGAATTTTCTATCCAATTACAAAATACCACCCAAACCATGAAGAAGAAGGTGAAAAAGAAGGACTCATCCTCTGCCCTAAAACCTCTGTCTTGCTGTATATATATTACTGTATTCTACACTCTAGGTTTTCCACCGTATGATATCATACACTTCTATTCAAACCACACAACCATAGTCTGAGTTCTGTCATTCAATTTTGGAAGCTTCTCCAGGGCCTGAGGTCAAATGCAGTGTTTTCTTGGGGGTCAGTGCCTGTCAGCACAGAAAGTCTAAAATTCTCAGTGCCCAGGACTCCAACAGCCAGGGACAGTGTGTGAACAGTACCCTAAACTTGGGGTAAAATAATAGCAACTGGAAACTCCAGGGTGGATTTAATGCATCCCAGTAATATAAAAACCCTACACACCCCACCAGCTGAAGGAAGCCCTACCTTTGCTTTCTAAACCTCATTAGTATCATTAAATGGTAATGAATAAACATATACTTTGTCCACTTTGGCTATTGAGATTGGGACACTGGACACCGATTTTTATATTTAGGTACGATCTGTGTCCAACTCCAGGGCATACCATTACCACTGCCTAGAGTGCACTCACGAAATTTGTGACTTTATTGAAGAATGATGTGAGGTTTGAAAATTAAATTTTCCTGCTGTACCTTCAAGGATATTCTCATCCTGAAGTTTAAATTTTGGTTCTTAATACTCCATGGTCATTGTTAATCAGAAAGAGATTAGAATGGAAAGCCTAACTTTTACAGTGAGAAAATGCACAGTTGGACATGGTTTTGTTTTTCAAAGTATTCAGAGGGTTTTTGTTTGTCACAGCATGAAAGAAAAAATGTGAAGCTTAGAAGTAACTTCAAAATTCAGCATTGACTTTTAATTTAGCTCTACATTGTCTTTTTTTTTTTTTTNTTTTTTTTTTTTTGCCCATTCCATAGATACAAAAATCCTCATAACAGCAAAGATTATGATGGCAACAACACACAAAAAAATACACGTCATTTTTTTTTTCTCTTTCTGGAAAAAAATAATGAATTTCGAGGTTAGGACCTCTCCATGATTCAGATAGGGGGAAAAAAGCTATCAATGAGTATTAAGAAAACTGTCCTACTTGACAGCAATAAAGCTGTCTCACAGCTCACTTGGGAAAGCTTTACTCTGAAGATTTCTGACTCATTAACATGCAGATTATTGATATTATAGCCTGGTTATAGCTCGTTGCAGGAGAATATCTGCTCCAGGATCCCTCTCTTGGCCACATATTAAAATCTCTTCTGCTCTGTCCAGGTTCTTCCAACAGATCCTTTGTGTTCAAGTGCCCTCCAACACCTCATTAATAACACATCCTACACCTGCATAGTTTGTTCTCTGTCTTCTCCCAAGGAGGACACGTGGAGCAAATATTATATCATGATCCACAAAAAAAAAAAAAAGTCCACATTCTTTTGAATTGTGTAGAAAATTTCCACAGCTATTATCATTTTTTTCTTTTCTTTTTCTTTTTTTCTTTTTAATTTTTTTCTTTTTTTTTTTTCTTTTTTTTTTCTGATACTTAAAAGGAACAGCGCCAAAGTGTTGGGTCTTTTTTGGTTTGCTTGGGTTTCTTTTAATGCAGCTAAAACCTGTTGGGGGAGAGACCTGGACTTCTTATTCTTATTTACTCACCGGGCTCAGAAGAAACATTTGCAAGATAAAAGGCAGACTTCCTACTCAGAAGAATATGGACCAGTGAGAAAAAGAAAGATCATGTAGCTCATTTTATATGAGAGATGGAAAATCCTGTCTCTCTGTGCATAAAAGGCAATGTTTCCTTAGGATAATGATCTTTCCCTCATCCCCAGAACATGGAAACAAAGCGGAGCCAGGGTGTAGTCCTGCTCCATTCCTAACTTTCCGTGTCCTTCCTGGGAGGACCACCAAGTGCTGGGGGAAAAATGAATCCAGGACCATGGAGGGAGCCAAGGAGCAGCCTCTGAGGTCTGTTCATGTTTCCAGATTTTTCCAAAAATAAAACTTTTCAAGTTTTCTGCACCTTTTTTTGGATTCTGTCTCACAGCTGTGCCCAAATGGTTGTGCTTACAAGACATGCCTGAACTTGCTGCTCTGCTGCATTTTTTGGCTTTTAACTTTATCAATTGTTCTGATCCTTTCCCAGCTACATTTTCTACAGGTCTTATGTTGACTCTTAAGAAAAGCTGTTTTATTAACTTCCACGAAACGCATACATAAAATTCTGACAAAATGTCAGTTAAATACTTTCCTTCAACCTACTGGGGATAATACATTTTCAAAGAATTGGAAATAACAAGTATTTGAACAAGTTGCATTCGTTTTTCAGACTATCAGACACTGTTGAGACACAAATGCTCCCCTACATAAAGGGATCATTCCCTCCTTCAATGAGACTGGATGCCACAGAAACATGGAGTGTCATTTGCTCCTTGTATGTTCTCCTGCTCTGGGAAGGTGCTTGAAGGGGGAGTAAGAGTTTACTCAAAGAAGTATTTGTATTTTAAGTTCCCAGGAGGCAAAATATTAAAGGGACAGAGTACGCAGTGAAAGCCAAAAGAAAAGATGAACAGGAGAAGATTAACTAAGAGGGAAAATAGAAAGTCCTCAATCACATGGATTTGTTTTAGCACTCATGGATTTGTTTTGGCACTCAGCACTAAATAGAAATGTTGAAATTTTTAGGAAATGCCCTTAAAAGATGTTGAAAAGGACTTATCACTGAAACATGAAGCCAGATTAATTCCTTCTGCAGTCTCAAGATCCTTTCTTCCCTGTCTCTTCAGCTACCTCTCCTCAATGCTCTAGACAACACTGTATTTGAAAAGATCACTGGTACCTGCAGCTGCTAAAAAACGTGCTTAAACAGTTCCAACTCTTTCTCTGAAGTAAAACTCAATTTACTGTCAAAGCAAAAGTAATTCAAACTTCTGAAGAAATTCAACTCATCCTTACAAGCACAGGTGTTGTCTGTAAGAAAAGCACATCTCCTTCTTGGGTATGAGTGAAATGGGTACAAAAATGGAGCCAACTGGCTCATGGATGGCCACAGCCAGAGAAAACCAGAAGTCCATGAAATGCAGCCTGAAACAGAAGGAATGTGAGGGCTGGCCCAGCACTACCCCAGGGGTGCCCCTCCTGAGGGGTTGCCATGGCGGGATCTTGCAGCCTTCATCAATTCTCTGCACTCACCTCCTTCCACTGCTTAATTAAATTAATTACACAGGCCACAGAAAGCAGCCAGGCTGCCCCTGCTTCAGTCTGTCTGCAGCAATCTTGTGTCCTAGGCACATCTAATCTATGACAAGGAGCCTGGGATATTTTTTGTTTGTTTTTAAGATATGGGAGGAATCATTTGGTTAAATGAAAGCATCACTAAGGCACGTGCAGAGGTTTCAACCACCCTTTCTAGTCTTCCTTAGTGGTTTTGGTGGGGAGAAATGTCTATGTGTCACATGATGATTGTCTCAGACCAAATCAGATGTCTAAAAGTGGTCAGAGGAATTGTTCCATATAAAAATGCCTATTTCCCTTCATGGCTTACCTGAGGCAGGTCAGGGTGCCTGCCTTCAGCAGACACCTCCGCTGCAAAGGCTGAAATTTAGTTTGCACCACCATAAATAACCAAAACCATTAAAAAAAACCCCACAAAAGGACACAAAAGATTATGCAGAGGTTCAATAGAATACTGGGAGAAGAATTATAATTTCAAGCACACTTAAGCATCTGGATTTGGATTTAAAACCAAGGATTTCTGGTTCTTCATGAAACTTGGTCAGAATCTATCAGTACTGACAGAGGGAGCTGGGCCAGCCCATAATGACTTGCTCCCCCTTCAAAAATCAGCACTCAGTCATCCACTAAAGGCAGGCTGGCTCAGCAAGAAATGATGGAGCACCACTTAAAAGCATATTTTTTTTCTCCAGTGAACAAACTTGATAGGATGATCTTTGTCCTTCCCCTCACATCACCATGACAGATACCCATTTTTGTTGGTACAATTAAAAATGGATTGAAAGCACCTCATCACTTTCTTCTTTCTTTATAACAGAGTAGAATTATTTACCCAGACAGGTGTTTTTGTGATGGAGGTCATATCTGCAATCACTGGCTTTCTGTGTGGCATAACAATAATTATCATTCATGACATGGTGTGTCACCAGGATCTCTCTCCTGCAGATTCCAAGGGATAAAACAGTTTGGTAGCTTTACACTCTGACCATCTCTGTCACTCTAAGTTATTCTCACTATAGGTTGCAGTTTAACTGTTGGAAAGAAATGGCACCGTGTGATAATAAGTTGTGATACTCATGCATTTATTTTCCAACTATTATCTCTCCCCTGCCCTTCAGTTTAAAGGGTTAATAAATTTGTTGCAAACATTCTGCGGCAATAAAACTTGTCATAAAACCTGTGGAGTGAAATATCTGCATGAAAGAAATATGAAAACAGGGAAGTAGCTGGTTTGGGGACTGTTTTCCTTCCTTATTTGAATCAAACCCCAAACTTGAGTTAAAAGATGAATGGTTTAATACTTTCTGAATGAAGAATCATTTCATCTGCTTAGGTAAATCTCAGGATGCAAAACAAAAGTACACCTGTGAATATATATATATATATAATTAGTATAATCCATCAGGAACATAAAACTTAAAATGGTTTAGAATTTGCAAAATATTAATTTCTCAGAAATTCATGCCAAACTCTTTCACTGGTTATACAGTGAAACCTGACCTTCCAAAGAGCTCCTGGAGTCCAGAGGAGTCATTATCAAATTGCAGAATAATATTAAAGGTCAACTTCAGGTTCTCAGCACTTCAAATATCACAGCCTTGTGTACATTGGGCAAATCCACATTTGCAGCAACTTTTTGTATGGATCACTGGATTGGAGTAAAACTGCTGCAAAGTTCATGCCCAACTGCTTTTTTTCTGTATCCATTTTCTCCCACTGAGAATATGGTTTTAGCTTTCCAGACAGGTCAGCCTTTTTCTGAGGGTGAACAATATTCATGAAAGTCTCTTTTTCTTTCTCTATATTGGTTAAATTGGCTGCTAAACTTTATCTCTAAAGAAAGAGAAAATGACCAAGGAGTAGGCTGAGAGGCTTCAGGTTTTTGAAATCCTTGAAGTACTTCTCTTTTCCCCAATCTGTTTGCATATTTAAATGAGATTTGCATTAGCTGCAGATAAGAATAACCATTCTAGTCTGTAGGATATCAGCTCTCTGATAGCACAGCTGGGTGTCAGTGGCAGTGTGATGGTTTCTTGGGTAACCTGGTTGTAGATCACTTCAGGATTTCTGATTTTTCAGAGAAACCAGTTTTGCAAAACAGGAGGAAGCATTAAAATTCATTTTTTCTGTCTCGCACTGTTTCCTATCCAACACATTTTCATTTGCTGCACAGTGCATGAGGCAGCATGCTATGAAAAGAAAGAAAAAGGATATTTATTTGCCTAAAAGAACAGAATAGAGTGTTCTTCACACCAAAAGCAAGAGAACATGGGTTCTGCTTCAGTTCCCTGTTGTTGGCAGGACAGGGAAAATTTTGTGATCACACTAGACCTTCAAGTTTAAAGATTTTTTGACTCCTTGTGGTTTGTCACTGTGACCCAGGATGCTCCAACAGGTGCCAGTCTTAGGGCCTTGTCCAAAGCCCTTTTGATTCTTCCAGAAGCTCCCAGCAGACACAGTGACAGCTCCATGAGATCCAGATGCTGATTGAGTCACTGTGTTGGTTTAGAAAGACAGGTATCTGCCAGGGAAACTGGGGTTTCCCTTAGAATAGAGAATGTAAACCCCTCACGCCCTGCCAAATTCTAACTTTGCAATTAACGGCTCTCAGGCAAAGATTTGGGGATAGGAATAGCAGCTCTTTACTAGGAATATCAATAATACAAATGTGGTAGAAAAACAAAACCACCCCACCAAACCAGCAAACAAACAAACAACAATTTTGGAAAGCCCTGACAAGGTCAAAGCTAAAACCTGATGCCCTGTTGGTCAGGGTGTCGGAAGCAGTCCAAAAGTGAGTCCTCCTGGGGTGGCAGATGCGGCTCCACTGAGGGAGAGATGATCCTGTAGCCAAAAGGCTCCAGAGGTGGTGAGAAGGGTCCAGCCTTCCTCCGGTAATCGGATGAACCAAGAGGACGTCCTGGTCCCAAGTTCCAGCTTTATCCAGGTAGGAATGGCTGGCTCCTCCCACTGGGTGGAGCATCTCACAATAGGCATGATGGAATGTGGGTATGTGTTGGGAAGGGGAAACAGCTTGTGGAGAAGAACAGCCTGGGGAGTCGTAATGGCCCATCATGGAGAAAGACAAGAGCAATGTCCTACCTGGTACTAACCATTGGGCCATTATCAAAAGGCACCCGCCCCCAACTGTTTTTCAGCAGATGAAAATTGAATATACTCTATAATCCAGGACAGTCACTCTCACCCCTTACACCTCCAAGCCATGGGAAGGACATTCCTAACCTGGTCCTATCTCCACAGATGGGGGCTTCACCCAGTTTCCATGAAATAAAAGATGTAAGGTAGGAAAGACTTAAGCACATGGCTGGTACAGAGTGAAATCCCATGATTTGGGTGGGGTGGCAGACACCTGGTGATTAGAGGCAGCTGTTCACTCTACTGGATGTAAAACTGATCTAAAGGTTGTCATGAAGAGCAACTGCTCATCCAGAAAGTTGAGGTAGTTATTAAATCTTTGGAGATTCAGCAGCAGAAGTAGAACACGCAGAGGTTTGTGGCCAGAGGCTACTCTGAGATGTGCTGGTGCACTGTCATTTATGTCAGAGCAGGAGCTGTGGAAGAATGGGCAGCAGAAGGTGAGCCTGAAGACTTCTGAAAAACTGACTCTGCTCTTGAGATGGAGTTACCTTATCTCTAATGTCAGCACTGTGTGGGGAAGGAAAAGTGAGCAGGGAAGGAGAAGAATGAGCATGAAGGAATGAATGTGGAAGGAATGCAAATAGATAAAAATCACAGAAACACAGAAAGATGGAGGCCAGCTCCCCTTACCCCTACCTCCTTTTTCTCATCAAAGTACAAGGTGTTAAAGGAGTGACTGTGTGGACTGAGGGAAAACCGAGGCCTCACTGAGACAGGGAATGTGTTTCTCAGGCTGAACACGGCAAAGGTGGAGAGCCTTATTGTGCAGGTCGTGCTGTAACGTGCAGTCAGGGAGTGGAGCAGTCACTTTCTGCTTTTCTGCTTTGTGTTGTGTTTTGGACAACAGCAGTGACAACTGTATATTAAAAATCCTGCACTGCACCTCTCTCTTGAGCAAGTTTTCTGTGGATTTTCCCAGAAAGGGGCTCATATCTCCTCTGAAGGACAACTCCCACCAGTACCTTCCTAACTCCATGCTGAAACATCACATTACTCCAAAACCTGGGGGGGAATCGTTCACTGTTGAACCCACACCACTGCTCCCTGAATTATTCTGGATTCTCTGAAGAGGTTTCAGAGCCAAATATAAACTGGGCTGAGTTCAGCTTAGGCAGTAAATCCAGTGAGGTCACGACTTGGGGAAGGGTGACAGCTGGCTCCACGCTGAACCACGCGTGCTGCTTGTCCCAGGGATGAATTATTGAGGATCTGCTGTGGTGTGACATCCATCAGGGGGAGGCTTTATCTAGGGGCTGCGCTCCTCTCGTGCCTGTCAGGCTCCTCCAAGTCCTGAGGAGGGGCTCTGGCCTGCAAACCAAGCAGCAGGCCCTGTGCTGATTACAAACAAGGCTTTTAATTGCCACTTCTTGTGATGTCCTTAGCAGCAGGAACAGAGTTGGAGGTTTTTGCAGTGATCCCTGTCCAGGGGCTAATTGGAGGAGCTGATGGAAGATGCCAGATGAATGCACTGGATTGCTCCTATTCAACAACTCCAGGGTCTCCATAATAACTCACCAGGCTCCAGCTCTGATTCTCCTCTGGAGACGTGGGGGCAGAAAAGGATCCTCAGTGGCTCTTCTGCTTTCCAGGCAGGCAGCACACTGTAACTCTTAGGGAGCTTCCCACACCTTTCAACTTCAGGCTGAATTTTGTGGTGCTTTTGTCAGTGTTTTCAAGGTGGAGAGAAAGGTTTCAGCTGTTGCATTTAAAATTCAGATGAGCCTGTTCATGTAGCCTGGGGCCAGAGACTGCAAAGAATCTGTAAAGTGGTGAATAGGAGATGGAATCTGTGCTCTCTGGTAGAACAGCACTGTTTTCTCCTTTCACTCTTTGTTTTTTATTTAACAAGGCATGAACATTGCCTCACACTGCAAATGCTCGCTAGAGAGCAGGGCTGCAGAGCTTTGAAACGTAAGTGCAGTTCCTTCCTACCCTCCCTGGAGTTCTCTCACTGCTATTTATTTTCATTAGTAGAAATGAAAACAAATTAAGGCGTGCAGCACTCAACAGAGTAGGACAGCAGCAAGCACAACTGCTGGCACCTGGAGCATTTTATAAAGCCCAGTGGTGTCCCCACATTTGAGCAAAGCTCAGCTGACTCAGAAATGTCAGAAACTGGAAATTCTTTTTTTTTCCAGACATGTTGTATGAAGTTCTTGATCTCACAGCTCAGTTCCTGTTTTTACCCCCAAAGCCAATTCCCCTCCCAGCCCTTCCCAGAGCTCTGTTTGCTTGAATGATCAGGGTTCAGCTTCTCAGCTGGTTTGCTCCATTTGCTTTAATACCTTTGGGTTTGGCTATGCTCCTCACCAATACACCCAGCTGAATTTGAATAGTAATTCATATTATGAATTATGATAAGCACTCTGTTTCCCTCCTTTGTGTAACCTTCAAACTTACTGGTGCAACTCTGTGCACGTTCCTTAGTCTTATTTTCCTACCAAGTTCAATTAGTCTTCCTGGCCAACTCAGTTCCACTTTTTCACTCATTTAAGAGGTTCTGCAAACACAGGGCATACTTTCTTTGGTTACACAAAAGGCCCCAACTTTTCCCACACGTCAGCCTAACTTTTACTGCTGTTTTCTTCCATTTTTGCTAGGATATGTTTTTTGGTTCGTTTTTATGGAGGGTTTTTTTTTGGTGTTTTGTTGGGTTTTTTTGTGGGTTTTTGGGGTTTTTTTGTGGGTTTTTTTTTTTGGTTGGTTGTTGTTGTTGAGGGATTTTTTTGTTTTGTTTTTGGTTTTGGGGGTTTTTTGGGGGTTTTTTTTGAGTCTTCCTAATTGCCTGGAGAAGAAACTTAAAGCCCAGCAACAGCAAAGCCAAGTGTTCTGGATCTCCACTGACAACATGGCATCAAGGGTATTGCTCCTGAACCATGTTGGCCACAGAAAAAATTAATGCCTGAGTTAATACCTGATTAAGGAAAACAAAAATTTCACAGAATTTCATTTCACAAAATGAAAGTAAGCATTAAAATATGGACCTACAAAAATACCAGGGTTATTGGTAAATCATCTTTCTTATTCTTCCTTTCTAGTAAGATGGCAATGTGTCAAGTAATGTGTCAATGAATACCTGAGAAAAGGGAACAGAATGTAGGAGGTCAGGAAGGTCAGGGCAAAAATTGTTTTATTTCCCACCCCTCCAATAAAGCACAGCTCCTTCTCAAAATTAAAACAAAAAATGTGTTGAAAACTTCCAGCACTCTAGAAAGAAAATTTGGTTTTAAAACCGAGACTACAAATATCAATTACGTCATATCCTAACATTTTGTAGAGTGAAAGACAACAAACTATCTTTTGCAAATACCACTTAAAATATTATTCAAAGTAATGCTTAAAATACTGTTCACTTTGAAAACAACAACAACGAAAAAGACTGAAGCAACTCATTTTTCATTACACTAAAGGGCTCCTCAGCCAAGACTTTCAGCTAGGGTCACCTACGGCTTCTCTCAGCTGAATTTCATTTTCATTTCATTTTCCCATTGTGAGATATTTAAACAGGGTAGTTTGTTTCACTGGGGCAAAGCACCTGTGGCAGTTCTGCAGTGTCACAGGGCACAGAAGCAGTGCTGGTGATGCTGAATATTTTGTGGTGTGGGGCAGGGTCCCAGCCCCACGGTAGCTCTGGCTGTGGCTGCCAGGTTGCTCAGGGAATTGAAGGGCTTTTTTTTTCCTTCTGCAGAGGGTCCCTTGGCACAGACCAGGTAATTTTCCAACATTTTTTATCCTGCTGGCACAGGACCAAGCCTACAGCAGCACAGTGTTATCCTAGGTGCCTGCACTCCCAGTGTAACTTCCACCTGCCAGCACTTACTGATGGACCAGGGACTTGTGTGAATCCCTCCTGGCCTGTGCCAAGCTCAGGCACAGATGGTTTTTTGGAAGTAGAGGGAATTCTAAGGCATTGTGTGTAGTTCTGCATCTTTCCCCTTGCCACGCTCCCAGTTTTCATTCCTGGTTTTATTTTCTGCAGAACTTCTTCCCAATGCCTTTTTTCTTGTTAATTAGGATGGCATCATGCCAAGTTAAAGGTTTTGGCTACTGCTAGAGCTCCTGAGACAGCTTTTGTAGAAAGTTAATACAATTTCCTGCACTCCATGGGAATGCACAGCCCTAAAATTGGATTGACTCGCCATACTCCTAAATTGATGAGGTCAGCATATTCCTCAAGTCGTTTCCCTGCTTGTAAAACACACATGGGTTACCAGAGAGATTTACATTCAGTGAGGATGTGATTATGTGCTGATCTGACTCCTTCTGCTCCCAGACAGAAAGAAATTCCCATTCCTTGACCCACCAGTTTTGGTCGTCCAACTTCAACAGCTCTTCCTTTGCACTCCAGCTTAAATTCTATTATTTTACTGTTATTTTCTTCTGGAATTAAAGATTGTGTCTCTGACAGGGCATTGTAGCTGTCTTCAGGTTAGAAAGGGAGCACCCAGATGAACATTCATTGATTCTACATGCAAACATTGTAATAACAACATGGAATTTAGACTCCAAGCTATATGTGTTTCAGACTGGGACATTTACTGACAGAAAAAGAGCATGGAATATTTCCAAGTCTGCTTGCATCTTCCCAGGTGTCTATAAGCTGTATATTGTGGTAGAAATCATTGCAGAGGAGCCATTTGCCAAATCTGTGACAATTGTATAATCTGGAGCAAAAAGAGAGACAGAATATATGTTGGTTGGGTTCCTCTCTCCCCCCATAGAATCTTACCATTTCTTCTATTTTGGAATACAATGGTGCAAAAAGGAAGAGAAAAAAAAAAGGCTACCACCTCAAGCAAAAACCTTGGATTTATCATTCAGAGATATTTTGTTGATTTAAAACTTTTCAGTCTAACTAGAACACATTCTATAGACTGCTAAGAAAACGAAAAAAGAATGAAGCAAACTTATTTTGATACAGAAAAGCTGAAACATTCCATATTGAAGAATTGAAGCAAATTGCCTGATTTCTTCAAAGTTTTCTCATTACTGTTCCAAGCAATTTTCTCTGAACTGACAAATCTCCACGAAGTGTGTTGGTTTTGACAAACCAGTAATTTTTGACAGAACCGTTCAGCTGCGACATTCCTAGCCCTGTGAGTGTAATCTTGCCCTGAAATGCTGCTTCTAATTAGAAAAGCCTATACTGGTGATCAGTGGCTGGGCTCTCAGATGGTGGATAACCAGTTTCCAGCACCCTGGCAGCAGCACCGCTGCAGCTCCTCCCTCCCCACACGGTGCTGGGAGGCTCCACTTCCCCCTGGCACCACTCTGTCTTTTGCTCTTTGAAGCTGCCTCTGCTCTTCCCAGGATGCTCCTAACAAAGGGGCACACACTAGATGGGTTCCTTTGGTCTAACTCAGCTTATTTTTATCCACTCCTGCCTTTTCCAGGTTAGCTCTTCCCCCTCTTCCCTGGACAACTGTAAATGAGTTGTAGCTGCTTTATGCATTCACTGCACAGTTCCTACCATTGTTTGTCTCAGCCAGTGCTCACAGAAATACATATTGTCCAACTTCAGAACTGACCTTCCGACCTGTCAACATTCCAAAGATGTTCTAGGGATTCCTTAAGTCCCGGATTTGACAAAGCATCAGTACTTCAGAAAGTCTTCCTACAATTGGTGACCACTTTGAAGAGGAGGTCACTGTAGCTGTGTGTAGGCTCACACCCACCCAGAGGTATTTTTACAGAAGGATATTATCCAGGTGTTACAAATCCGTCTTCATCTTCATTATGAATGGATGGGGAAAAAAACTTATGACATCAGTCACAAAATGGACTTCTCTGTGCCCATCCCTAACGTCACATTTTGTCTTAAAAGGGAATTTGATCCATGTTATTCCTCAACAGCTGGATGAAGCCCCACCCACTAACACCTCACAGCAGCGTTTTTCAGACTGTTCTGTGGAAGTGCCTGGGGGCAGATGCATGATCCCATGAAGGGACACAAAAGAAAATCCTGAAGTGATGGCTGCCACATTTTTTTATCACGTCAGTGTTTTGCATCCTAACAATGAAAGCAGCAGGGTAGAATCTCCTTTCAAATTCTGTGAGTAAATTGCTTTCTTGTAATAACTAGATTTTCCACTAACAGATGGCAGCTACAAGCTGTCAATCACTGTAAAATCCAAGGCTAGATGAAGCAGAGCAAATGTATTGTTATTGCCTGCTAGGCTGGAAGTGTGTCCAGGCTGGTGCAGGGCTCCTTTGTGTTGTTCCGCGTCCGTGGATTTCACAAGCACAATGTTTCTGCCAGGCACACACTGGAAGAAAGAAAGGCCACATCCAATTTCTTATGGACTTCATCAGAAACACAAACATCAAACCCAGCTCCATCCAGAGGAAGAAAACGAGTCTGGGCCCACAACAAAAACAGTGCTCCCTCCTGTGCAAACAGTTGTTTAGGCAGAAGGACCTTCAAAGTAAAAATTTTCGTAGAAAGGACAAAAAAGAAAATGGAAATTATTCTTGCTTTAGGAAACCGATGTGATGTCCAGAACCACAGCTATTGCCTTCCAGAGCACACAATCAATCAGCCTGACCATTTCCCTCCTCCCAAGGTCACAAATGCTGGCTGTTGCCACCTGCCCCAACATAGCACAGCAGCCCCAAGATGCTTTCAGAGAAGCTGAACACAGAGTCACAAGGGCTCAGCCCCAGGAAAAACCTGTTTAATGTTTCTTCATCCCCAGATACCTTGGAGTTTCAGTCATTCATTTGTGTGTCCTGTGACAGGGTTAGAAATGCTTACTCTTCCAACCTCTATAACATGATGTCTGGCTTAGCATAAATGATCCTGTTTCAGAATGTAGATGCAAATAAATATCTATTTGGACCTAATAATTTATCACTTCTAATCAACTCTTGTACATCTAAACAAGCGACTAGGTATTTTTTTTCCCTTTCTGGAGCCTCTTGGAAAGTGTTGGTTTTCTCCCTGAAGCATTTGGAAGCATTAATTTTTGTAATTAAGTGAGAAAAATAGGGATAGTCATCCTGAGAGCAGTATATCTGTAAGAGTGGAACAAGCAGGAGTTACAAGAAGTGTAATTTAGACTGCACTGACTCCACTTAACAGCAGCAGACCATACATTCTGCTCCTGCTCTGGAAGCATGTGGCAGAGGACGGTGGGAGAGCATTAAAAAAGGGCATGAAAACTGCATTGCATTTGGATCTTTATGGAAATGTTGACTGGTCTCAGCCAGGGTAGTAGTCCTGATTTGGTAATTTTTATTTTTTTTTAACAATTCTTAATAGCTCTCTCTCCCTCTATCTTTTCAACCAAACCTGGTTGGCTTAAAAGAAAAAGATGGATTCTGTTTTTTGAGTAAAACTGAAAGCACTAAAAGATAGTTCAAGATCACAGGTTTATAGTGAATTTCATGAATAAAAAAATTAAACTAAACTAAAAATTATTCACATTTTGAGTTACAGACCTAGGAAAGCAAGGAAAGCAGTCCTTATGGCAGACAGAGTTAGTACTGTTAAAGACCAGATAAACAATATTGATAAAAATAGGGGGAATTGATATAATACTCTTCTCTGACCGTGTCCTTCACAACAGTGGGAGTGTGGCAGAAAAATTCTCTTAATTGTGCATTACTTTACAAAAGATGATTACTGTTCTCTGCAACTCCAGTGAATGGTGAAGCTGGTTAAGGCATTCTTAGTTGGGTACATTTTGTTAAAAATACTTTGGGTTTGGCAACAGGGAGGAAAAAAAATCCTAATTCTGGTGATTTTAACAGACTGGAAAGCAACAGAACAGGGTTTCAATGGCTCTCAAAGGGCAAACCCCAGCACAGATCCTCAAGGTGTTTCAGAACCTTCCCTTATTTTTTCAAATGACACATCTGTGCCATACTCTTGGCTGGAGGCACATGTCCTGGCTTCAGCAGATAGCCTTTGTTACATATTTTTTCTTTCCTAGAAGATCTCAGATGAGGATTTCATGGCTTATGTGACAGTTTTTAATACACAACATTTCTGTGTCAGTGGTTAAAGTCCAGAACCAGGCTAAATGCTTGGAGACAAATGTGCCTGACTGCTCTGAATGTCACAAAAGTTTCTTGCAATAGATGACATGTGGTTAGCTGAGAGCATCAAAATGGAAATCATCCTGTACAGGAAAGAAGTGAGGCACCTGCTTCGAGAATATTTCCTGTGAAACATTTTATTTCTTTTCAATTTCCTTATCTACCTGGTCCCCGAGTCTGTCAATAATCTGATGGTGGCTTTGAATTACAGGCTGCATAAAAACTTTGAAAGCTTTGAATACAAGAGACCATGTGTCTCAGTTTATCAAATTTTATTTTTTTATTATTCCTTTCTTTACAACTTGTCTCTGTGAGACCAAATTCTCTGCCCTCTGGCAATTCAGCCCAAGAACCATCAGCCACTGAAAACTGCTTGGAACTGAAGGTTTTCCTCCCCCTTATTGAGAGATGAGATGAAACAACAGGTACATCCATCACACTGATTGGTAAAGATTTCTTTTATTTTCACTAAACAGCAATGGAAATTTAAGCTTAGTAATTAGAGCAGACCCACACATCACTGCTGGAGCCATTTTCAATGCCAGTGATGATACTTTAAAGATATTTCTGGTTTGGGCAAATCCAGTCTTTTGACTACTAAAGTGACCAAAAGGGTCACTTTTGGGCTTTGACAGAGAGAGACTCACGCAGCACTCCCCACTAATAAGGACACTAATAGAAGATGACAAAAGTAAATGGGCCCAAGTTTTTGCTTGATTGCTCCATTTCATTATAATTCTCAGTTTCATGCTGCTCAATGCCTTTCAGAATTAAATAACCAACCTGCACAGAGGAGCAGGCAGTGCCCTTCCTGCATGACCCATTTTTGGAAGGGTTCTCTAAGCATATTGCAGTTCACGGGAAGGAAATAATGAGCAACAATGCAGACAAGGCACTGAACTTCAAAGCAGACCATGGCAGTCCCCTCTGCTACTGCAGCTCTGTTTTCTCCCTTGCTGGACCAGTTCATCTGCAGTTACCTGTCACCCTCACCCTCAAAGTTCAGCTGCAGGGCTACAAGCAGGGCAAATGTGCTCACCACCCTCTGGGGCAACAGCCCAACCAGGCAGAGACAAACACACAAAAAAGGATTTGTTCCGTCTCAGGAAAATGATCTCAGGGCACAGCATTCTGCCACATATCAGGCTCCACTGAAATTCAGATAAGGCAAAATCTTGCCTTCCTGTATTTGCTGCTCTGTGTGGAGAATGAAATGATTCTCTCCAGTGTTACAGACTTTTTCCCAGTCTCACTTGATCCTTATAAACCAGATGACCTTCCTGCAAGCACCAGCCAACCCCATGCATTTGCCTAGACTTCATCCTTATTGCACTCTTATACAGGCAACTGTTCTATCATTTCTTTGTATTCTAGTCTCCAAGAAACTGCCTTCTTTTTTTCTTTTTTTCTTGGAGTGGGCTTTCTTCTTTTTTTCAAATTACTGTTTGCTTTTAGGTAGTTCCCTAGTCAAAAGATTCTCCATATCATGAGGACATTAGGTACAATTTTGACTGCAGTGAAAAGGATGTAATTCAGGAAGAAATGAAGTGAATACATACAGTCACAATAAAGAATTACCTGTATGAGATTGGAAACAGACCCATAGCTGCTGCTAATTAAAGTGGCATTCCATCACATTTTCTCCTCTTATAAGGGATGTAGTAGGCAAAGTGCCCACTTGTGCCTTTATTTTCCACAATTGCCTTCTAGGCTTTCCACCAGTTCCTGTGGAAAGCATTAATTAAACGCAAGGAAGGCAGAGACTGCAAACAAAGGTCGGTTGTGTTGATGACAACACAAGATTCTTTCCCATCAGTAATTCACATTATAAATCAATTTGGCAAGCTATCAGACTTTAAAATCAATTACACTGGATCAAAGGCCGTGTTTGCAGATAATGCTTGAAGGGACACTCTTACACAGCAATGACCTTTTAAGCTGGCACAAGCCAGTTCCCACTACTTGGCAAAGTACCCTCCCACAATGCTAAGTCAATTATATTAAACCTATTTCAGTCTGTTATTGAGCACATAATGAGAGAGGACTGCTGAGGGCAAATCCTCCCGTGCCTCCCCAGAAAGGAAAACCACAACGGGCCTGGCAAAGCTCTCATTTATCCCAAATATGTACTGAACACTTCCTCTTGAAGGAAGAGGAGCAGTAAAGAATCTGGAAATGGTATTCCACTTTATATATCCCCAAGCTTTCCTTACAGTTCCGATGTCATTAAATTCCAGCTCTGCAGGTAAAAACAATGGCCCACTTTGTGATCAGGGTGTGTGAACGGGAGGGGCCATTAGCAGGTGATACTTAGGACAGCAAAACCTCAGCATTGCTAAGAACTATAATCTGTACAGCCATTTGAAGCACCATTAGCTTCATGAGAGATTATCTGATGAGTCCTTGTTATTTGCATGGCACACAGGGATTTACAGCCCAGAGATTGAGCAGCACCCCTGAGGAGCAGGATCTTTGTGCTGACGTGTGCAGCACAGCAAGCACCGTGGGGAGAGGGGCAGCCAGGATATTAAAAACCCACAGAATACACAAAATACAGTGAGATTGTCATGGTCTTTGCTCTGCTACATGCAGACAGCTCAGCAATTTTACAGGGAGATTTTGCTGCTGCTCTAAAGAACTTGACGTTCTCAGTGCTGTGGATGGAGGTCAATGTTTTGTCATCACATCTGCAAGTGACGACCCTCACAGCTGGCTGCAAGCACAGAAGGGGGTGCCAGGTTCAGCCTCCTTGGCAAGCACACATTTCTGAGTGCCCTGCACACAATTCTCTTGCTTGGCTCGCTGTAGCCTGTTGCACCAAGCACACAGGGAAAAACCAAGGTTTCATGGGTCAGAGACGGAGCAATAGGACAGTAAAGAAAACTGATAGAGAGAGCAGGAGAGACTTACTGAAGATACACATGATCAGTAAAGGGAATAAGAAAAGAAGACAGACTTTGCAGCCCAGCCACTAAACCCTGCATCTTCTCTCAGTGCTTTTTCATTTTCCCCTCAGTTTTTAGACAGAAAACCATGTTTATTTGTGTGGCTGGGATACTCCAAGCAAGAAATATGCTGTCTGGCCACAGATTCATTGTGCACCCTGAAGACAAGGCAGGTGAATGAATTACTCCACCTTTGTCTCAGGCCATACATTCAGAGCAACTTTTTTCTGTGTTTCCACAGAGGGAGGTTAAGGAAATATTTTTTTGCTTGTTATCAAACACTGTTTCTTTTTAAAATGTAGGACAAAATCCTCACAGTGCTGCTAATGCTCACAGTGTTTTGTCTGTGAGAATTACCGTGTTTGGGAGGCAATTCAAAAGGGAAAAACTGAGACAAGAGTCAATGCTTGGTGGGATAGCAGGAAGCCTACATTAAAAAAATACAAAACAAACAAACAAAACCCTACAAAAATGCAACAAACAACTCCCAAGGCAAAACTCAAACAAACAGCCCCCCAAAAATCCCACACAAAAATACCACCACAAACCCCACCCCCTCCGAAAACCCTGCAGGCAATAGCCCTCAGTGCTGCCAGTAAAACAGATTTAGTGCTCTGGTGCTTCAGAAGTCACCTTGATGGTGATGCCATTCTCAGACTCAGCCTTTTGGTCACCCCTGGGTGTCAGGAGCTCTGTAAGGGTGAATTACTCAGCTGTTGCCTGGTTCATGAGTAAGCAGTAATGAACTGGAAGCATGAAATCTCATAGCAGGGCTTTAAATCCATGCAGGACACAGTGTGCTCCTAGAAGGGGTGGGAGAAGAAAATAGGCAAGAGTAAGAAAAGAAAGGGGGAGGAGGAATTTTTGAGGTTTTGTAGGCAATCTATGATGGAAATCAACAAAAGGGCTTCCAGGACAACCTGTGAAATGACAAAGAAAAAGAGCAAAAACATTTTGATCAGTGACTCAAACAACCAATCTTCATAGGACACAACCAAAGGTGAGATACCCAAAGCTACATCCCATAATGAACATAATGCTGGAGATGTTACTTCCAGTGGAAAAGATGGAGGTATCTGTCATCTCCTCAGCACAGCCAAGGCCTTTCCAGCATTAGGATGGATCTGGGTCACCTCGGGGTGGGGATTGTTGCATTTGTTTAGTCATCCAAGGCTTCCTTTGCTCTGTGGGTTCCCGGAGCAGAGCTGAGGCATCATTGCAGTTCCCATACCTGTCTCCCAGCACTAAGTAGAGGAGACATTGTCAGAGGAAAGCAGACATGGCAGGGCATCCCTAGGACCAATTAATCTGAGCTTCTGACAACCTGAATTAGCACAGTTTAAGTGAGAATGTGACCACTCTGGATTTGTAGAGTAGATCAAGCGGCAATTGTCCTATGTAGTCAAAGTCAGTGGAAGTGACAGATTAATAATTATTGCTCTATTCCATGCTTCAGCCATAAAGCAACCCACTAAATCTTGCTAAATTATCTGATTATCCAGAATATTGTGTCACAGTTCACCATATGCTTTCTTTTGGATTTTAATGGTGGCAGTGCGCCTGGCAGTATCCCCAGGTCCATTGATTTTGCCCTTTCCCCTCACTGAAATCTCACAGTTCCTATTCCTGTTGTTTGCTGCTTCCTTCCTTTTTTATTGTCTCAAGAAAAACCCTTAAGGCTCATGACTGAATAGCCCACTGCGCAGCTTCATTAGGAGTAGCACCTGACAGAAGAGCTAAATATAACACTCTGCCTCACATGCTGGAGCCACTTAAAACTAAAAATTGAACGGGTTGGAAATTTTCTGTAAGAAAAAGGCCATTTCATCCCAACATACACATTTTGTAAACTGTCAAACTATGACAAATGTTGTGTATGGGAAGTAAACAGCCAGCTTTCTGAAGTCTTCCAGTTAAAAACATATTTTGAGTTTGACTGTGAAAACAGGGGAGGAAGTTAAGAGAAAACGTTTTTTATGCAAGTGACGATGCTTTGGCAGGCCTGACTGCTCATTACTTGGGGTATTTTTTGGGGGTGGGTCTTTTGGATTGATTTCTGTTGTTGTTGGTTGGTTGTTTGGTTGTTTGGTTTTGGTTTGCAGGGGTGGTTTGGGTGGGAAAGGCTGGAAAGAAATAGAGTATCTTCTCAGCTCTTCTCAAAGAGGTTTACTTGTTCTGCTGGCGTGGTGTGTCACCTACACTTTGAGACATTTCTTCCTTAGATAAATACTACAGAAAACCCTGACATTCTTGGGTCTCATTCTGGCTTTGTATTAATATAACTGCAGAGCCTTGCCCTTTCTGTTTTAACATCTTAACACACAGGCGACAGAGAAAACCACAGATGATTGGTGACTTCGAGATTAAAGAAAGCACAAAAGCATCCTCAGGGATTCTGTTGCCCAGCTTGCAATTCCAGGAGGATTCAGCAATATGAAGTTACATTTTTTTACCCCTCTGACAGAAAAAGGCCACCTGCAGCTACTTAATGTTAGGTTCACATACTCCAAGGCATCCCATGGCTGATTCCTGTGGAAACTCTTGCTGGGCTGCATTAATCAGATCAAAGCTGCTGTTGGGATGCTGAATGACTCCCGGGTGACACCACACAAGGAATTAGAGAGGATCAGTGTGTGCAGCTGCTCAGGTGACAGGAGCCACCCCCTGGGATCTCTCCTGCTGGGGACTGACCTGCCAGCCCCCACCCCGACCTTGGCAGGGGATCATTTAGGTCACACACAGCCTGCATTTTCCTGGCACTAACACCTGACCTGTTGCAGAGCATTTCCACACCCAAGCAAATGTTTCCAAAGGAGGAAAAGGGATTCCAGTTTCATCCCTGACTTTCATGGAAAAGCACCAGAACTTTCCGCGTTTCCCTCACTGTGGTTGACCCAGTTCCAGCACAGGGGCAGGAGTTGGGCTTTGGAAATGTTTCTCCAAACCTGTAGCTGCTTCTATTGGCATCAAGCCAAATTGTCCCTCTTTGATCATTGTATACTTAAGAAGCACCTCAGAGGTGCTCAGGGCTGTTTGGGGTGCCTTAGCAAGTGCAAAAGGGCTTCCTTGCACTGTGTGGGCTTGTGCTTTTTGTTTTTGTATCATTTGTTATTTTCCCACTAATTAAAACCTTTTGATTTGCAAAGCGCACCTGATCAGCCCTCTCGCAATGTTATCAAGACACTCTGGGAGGTTGCAGGTCAGCCCCCAAGACTTGGTACATCTTCATGGTGCTCATTACACGGTGGCCTCATGTAAGATTGTATCACTGACTGGCTCCTCACCTTCCCAGTTTAGCTTTCTCCCTGTACTAAGAAAATATTTAAACAACATTCGGAGGTAAAGGACAGAGCCGGCGAGGCAGGCTCTTCCCCAGGGAATAAATGAAGTGCCACCACTCTGAGCCAGGCTTGATCCAAATGCTCTTTACACCTTGAAAAGTTCAGCAGGCAAATTTACCACCAGAACCTCTGGCAGCAGATCAGTCTGGAATTAGACCAGCAGCAGAGAAAATTAAGTGCGTCTTCATTTTCGGCGAGATAAAAGCATCCATCTGTTTCTGTTCCTTATTAATTTAGCCTGCAAGTAGAATACAGAGCTATACATTAATTAAATGCATATGACTGGCTAATAAATTTGTTATAAACTGCTCTCATGATGCCTGTCTCTTCATTAAGAAGAGATTGAGAACGTCTGAAAGTGGGACTTTTTACAATAGATCATATACAGATGACAACTAAGCCACCTAGAGTTTTCCACAGCACTACAGAAAATGCCAGGTGCATGAGAAATTCCATCAATATTTCAATTTTCTTTTATTTTTGCTATTGGTAACCATGAGGTCCCACAGGAAGACAAAATGTCTCCCCTCCCTTATCCTGCAAATGCCCCCCAGTAACATTTTTCTCCCCCTTGTCCCCAAATATGGGGAGATAATGCCAGTCAGGTTTGCCACTAACATAATCCCATGACTCACTGAGCAAAGAAGTGCTGGGATGATGGAATTCCCAGCTCATTCCCAGGCTGCCCTGCCCCTTGGGTCTGCACACCTTGCCTATGGCCATGCACCACTGAACCAGGACAAGAGAGCAAGGCAGGAAAGAGCATGGAATAAGAGAGCAGGAATTTCCTGGGTCAGCCAAGCCAACACAGCCCCTCCTATTGCCAAACACACCGGGGATGTGGCAGCCCTGGGGGTTGTGTAGTTTGTGCTACTGCTCAGGTGGGTTGATATGCAGCTGAGGTGGAAATAATCCTAAAAAGGTCAGCAGGGACTTGATAAGGGAAAAAAAACCCCTCCACGCTCCTACATTACAGGAGAATCTATTATTTTACAGAATCTGAATAAGATACAGTGCTTGCAATAATTTCATAAGAACCTTTCTAACCAGGTTAGGGGGGAAAGTGCCTTTTATGAGCACTTCTTCAAGGCATTATTACCTGTCAGTACCCAGTGTTAAATAAATTGCAAGAAGCTTCTGCTGGCATTGCAGACCTTAGTGATAGCTTTGCTTTACTAATGTAATTATTGCAATAGTAACAATAATGAACTGCCACAGACTACTCCAACTGGCAGTGCCGAAGCACACACCACCCCACTGCACACAGGCAAAAGCCAAGGCTACTGCAGAGGGGAAAAAAAGTGTATTTTACAGAATCTTTGGAAATTGATAACAAAAAGGTAACACATTGCAATTGATACAGATAAACGCATTTTTAGTGGTATTAAATGGCTTTAAAACTTCAACAATTTCCTAGACAGGAAGTCTGATGCTCCTCTAGAACTGAAATCGGCCAAGGATGCCAAGGACAAGAAGCAATGGATCTTCAGATCCATGGGCAGTAGGTGGAAGCACAGTGAAGACAAAGGTCCATTACTAATGGGGCAGGGAAACATCATGATGCTGGCAAGGCAGAAGTCTCAATATATTTGTTGCCTTTGTCTTTGCTAGAATTAGGTCTTTTTTTCTCTGGAGAAGTCCCAGAAGAACCCTATCCCTGTATTTCATTATTTGAAGGGCAGCTGCAGAGAGGCCTGAAGCTCCTTCTCCAGAAGGAGCCACATGGAGAAGACAAGGAGGCAAGAGTTACAAGCTACAAGACAAGAGATTTCATCTCAATGCAAGAAAGAAATTTTTTCAGCATTAGAAATCCAATCACTCAGTGGAACAACCTCCCCAGAGATGTGGCCAGGGTATTAAATAACCTCATCTAAGCTCCCATGGTCCAGATGATCTTTCAAAGTTCCTTCTTACCTGAGCTGTTCTATGGTTTCATTAGTCTAAATATGAGGAGAAAGAAGTTATGTTTCATTTTAAACAGAGCTACCAACACCAACAACACTTGGCATTTAACCAACTTGAAAAAACCCAAATATTCTCACCACCACAACACTCAACACCTTCTCCCCCCCCCACCAACTTTTCTGAATAATATTCACTCTGCCCTTTTTTGAACCTCCTGAGAAACAAAAGGCATTGATATTTTGGGGGTTTATCCTTCAGAAAAAGGGTACTGACCATTTTCCCTGCAGTAAGCAAGCACTCACAAAGCTGAAGCCACCTCCTTCTTCCTTAGGAAGTTCCTCTCAGGCTTTTAAGCTAGAAATGCCAAACATTCTCAAAAGTGGTATCATGGCAGCAAAGGAGTTAAACAGATGAATGGAACTAATTAAGTAAATTACACATTTTCTTGAGGAAAAAATCCAGCCTAACAGGGGTGCTCATCAGAGAGCTAATATTTAGCAGAAGTTACGACTACACAGAAGAGTAATGACTGAATGGTAAAGTAACAGCACAATAATTAGTTGCATTCTAGCAATTACTTAGGAATTCCCCAAGAGGTAGCATTGATTAAAGTTATTTTACAAGTATATTAGTAGGAAGTCTTTATAAAAAAGCCATGCCAGGTTTTTGTTGATGATTTGAAGGAGCCAGAAAACTGTGGAAATCACATTTCATTAAGAAATGAAGCAAGAGGCAAAACATACAAAAGAGGTGAGAGGCAGCAGAGAGAAAATGAAGTAACAGATTAAGGTAAATAAAATCATAGATCATGTAGGCAATGCCAGAATACATTTTTTTTTTTTTT
>VZDJ01007754.1:44677071-44816975 GCA_008694505.1 Cyanoderma ruficeps | reverse complement strand
ATGGATGGATGGATGTCAGCCCCACACCATCTTTGAGTTGGCAGATGACAAAACATCAGAAACGCATTATCCACCCCACAGGGGGAAAACAGGTGTGCCCTTAAGGTCTCCCACCTGAAAACTTTTGAGTTCCTGCCTGCCATTGATCCCAGGCTAATTTTGCTGAAGCACATAAAGCTACACTAGGGCTGCATTTGGTTTTTCAGATATCTGATATCCACAGCAAACATGCTGTTGTTTTCTCTGCCCTTTGAACAGGAAAATTACTGCACTTCTCCCTGATTCCAAAGCTCAAAGTAGCTGTTCAGCCTCTCTGGTTTGTGTTTGGCTTACCCAGGTGACAGAAAGGTGCCGGACAGCACAAGGCAGGGTTTGCATCACCAGAGTCTACCTTGCCTTGCAGGAATCTGTGGGCTCTGCATTTAGGGAAGCAGCTCTGGTGCCCACCCAGAAGTGACACAGTGCCACCAGCCAGGGGCAGAGTGAGAGAATCAAGCAGGCAAAGAGAAACCTGCAAAAAACCAGTATGGGACATCTAACTTTGGGGAGCTGAAGGTGAGGATGGGCAGCATGGTCTTGTCTGCTCACGTTGCTCTTTCCTCATCAGCACAGGGGCACAACTAAATCTGGACGTGTTCCTGCAGGTCCAAGATAGGATTCTGTTGGAATGCTAAAAATTTAGATTTAAGATTTTAGTACATAGTAATATGTGTGAGTCAAGATGGAGGGTTTTGGGTGTTGCCTAAGTCCTTCTTCTTCACCTTCTTCTTCCTTCTTCTTCATGGGTTTAGGTGGTTTTCTGTAACTGGGTGAAGAAGGTCTGCATTGCAGGCCTTGGGTGGTCATCACTGGGTCAAAAGTATAAATAATATAGGTGTCACCTTGTTATTGGGTAATTGGCACTTAAATAACCTTGGAAAGAGTCAGAAGTACTCCATTTTACCTCGTTTTTCGAGCTTACTAGTTAAGCTCACGGGTCTTGAGTTTGTAAATACTGTAAATAGATAAGAGATAATAAATAACCAAGCCCAAACTCGATCCCTCTTTTCCCCTGTTATTCATCCTGACCTTGGCAGAGAGAGAAAAGAAGCCTAAACTGTCACGGGATTCCTTCCTGGGAGATCAGTGTCCTGGTCCAGAATCCTGGTCCCCTTCCAACCTGATAAGGTTTTGAAGAGTCCTGCCAGTGAGGGAATAGGGTCATGCAATCACCTGCTCCACTGCACCACATTGTGGGGTGTGTGTGTTTGGGGTCTCAGAAACCTAGAGCTGTCACCAAGGCTTGAGGAGCTCCCTGCTGCCCAGGCTCCCCCTGATTCCCCTCAGGACATTCCCAGGTGCTCCCCAAGGTGAGTCAGCACAGACAGTCCAGCAACTTGGCCTGATAAACATGTCTGGAAGGGACAACACAAACACCACTGGGCGGGATCTGGGACAGCCCTAGCCCCATCCACAGCTACTCTGCCACCTCCTTCTTCCTCCTCAAATCCTCCCCTCACCTGCACTGAAATAGGAGGACAACTGCAGAACAAATGGCACTGCTAAAGGCTCCTCTAATTGCACAATCCCTCCCTGCCAGCCCCTGTGGAAGAGGTCTGTGCTAAATCCTGTCACGACTTTTCGCTTCCTTGAGATTTAAGATCAGATTTTCCCCTCATTTACATGCAAGTCTAAAGCCATTAACCTCCAGAAAGCAATTCCTTCGTCTGCTAGTGCAAAGAAGAATAGAATTAGGTCATATGGACCCAGTCAGTCCTTTATTTTTATATCAATGAAGGCTGGCAAGGATATTTTACCGAAAATTTAAGCAGCAGTCTCCATACCCCTACTGCTCTTATTTAATCAAATCAATGCCATAGGGCCCCGCAGTGGAACCTGCAGCAATGTGTAAGTTCTGTGTGTCACACTCTTTCTGTCTAAATGTCCCTGCTAGGCAGTCTATTGTTTTTTGACTTGAATTATGAGTACTCTTGACTTTCAGGGCTTATTTGTTGATTTTTCCCCTTCTCCTTATTTAAAAAACTTCAGTTCCAGAACAACATTAACATCCATGTAATGCAGCTCACAGCCATGAGCTGCCCCCTGCCATTCTGCCTGTGCCTGTTGGTTGGTCTGGATTTGGTTCTTGGGATGGTAATTACATTTTTAGAGCACAAATGCTGACTGCCATAGTGCACACTTCTACACAAAGACACTGGTAAGAGTCATGCACCCTCTACCTCATTTCATTACCCTTCCTCCTGGCATGCATTAAATTATCCAGCCTTGGTAACATTTGTTTCACCTAAATGTCCAGTTCTGTTTATCTTTAAAGGCGTAACACACATTTGTGTACCTCTGCTCAAAGTCCCTGCTCTTTACTTTCAGTGGAAACGTTCACTGGCAGGAAATCCAGGTTACTTGGTGGTTTTTCTCTGTGCTCCTTTGCTGCAGAGCACAAAGAGCTTCACTTTCAGAGCTACCCTCTCTTAGCTCAGTCCTTAGCTGCCATTCCACATGGTTTCCTAAGAGAGCAACAAATGCAGGCAAAATGTAAAACATCACAAATCGTTCATAAAAGAAACAAATATAGTATCCAAATCTTCAAATCTCCTCATGCTTCAGTGAGTAAGTTCCTCCTGCCTTGCATATCTCAGTTTCCCCACAGACAACTGTGAAAGTTCATAAGTGATTTGTATATCCAGCAAAAAATCTTCTGCCATTAGTTCTTCCATGAGCCAAAGATCACCTGGATCCAGTACATAACTTTTAATATTCCATGTAGTCGTTCTGTTACCTGGAAAGGCAAGAAAATCCTTGACCATCCAGCCTGTTTGCCAGGCTGTCACATTCACCAGTTTGAGTGATAAAACAGTTTCTTCTTCCAGGCATCAAATCGCTTCATCTTTGGGCAAGGATCTGTCAGGGCACCAAACAGGCAGATGTCCAAAACAAGGGGTCTCTGCACACCCAGCACAGAACACACAGCAGCTCCAGCTCCCTTGAAGGACTGACCCCATGGAAAAGTTGTGCCCATGTTGGACCAATTTGAGGAGATTGGTTGACCATGGGATGGGACAGTGCAGAAGTTCATGGAGAGATGTCTCCACAGGAGACAGCTTACACTGGAGCAGGGGAAGGACTCCTCTCCCTGGGCAGTGGCAGGAAAAAGGTGTGATTGACTGACCATAACCCCCATTCCCCATCCCCCTGTGCCACTGGGGGACAGGAGGGAGAGCTGGGAAAGAGGGAGGGGTGGGGGGAAATTGTTTTGAGATTTATTTGACTTCTCATTATCTTGCTGTGATTATGTCAGTAAAAACATTCAGTTAATATCTTCAAGTTCAGCCTGTTTTGCTCATGATGGTTTTTGGTGAGTGAGATCTCTCCCTGTCCTTTATCTTGACTCATGAACCATTTGTTATATTTTGTCTCCCCTGCCCACCTGAGGAGGGGAGTGACAGAGTGGCTTTGGTGGGTGCCTGGCACCCAGCCAAGGTCAGCCCAAATGTGACTGCTCACGTAGGCAAGTCAGGATACACACCCTGCAAAACAACCAAAGAAAGGCCTGAAACTCATCTGAGTGAGTCCAGCTGGAAGGACTCCCATTTAATTGTAATTTATTCAGATACCTCAACAACTACACTAAGAACAAGACCCTGAAACCAAACATAGCCTATGAGTCTGTCACCCTTCTCACCTCCCCCTTTTTAATTTCTTTTCTTTTTCCTCCCTCTCTTTTTCTCTCCCCCCTCTCCCCCCTTGGCTTTTTCTCTCTGGTTGGAGCTAATGAGACCCACCTGACCTAGCAGTTTGTGTGAGTCAGCAGAATGATTTTCCACCTCCCAACGAGGTTCAAGTGCCACACATCTGCTGTAAGGATGGGAATACTTCGTCTCCCAGGTGCTCTGGGGATTAATTAGCATTTTGAAATCATGTTTTGGGATCCTCATGTGCGAAGTGCTAGAGAAGTGGCTATTATTATTCTTGCAAACCATAATCCTGGATTAGTTAAAGCAACTAGTCAAGCAATCAACAGAATTTGTCAAAGATGAGGTAAGGAGTTACAGCCAGTGACATTTCTAGGACAGAAAGAATGAATTTTCTAAACAATCAGTATGTGCTGCATAGAGTGAATAATTTGTAATGAATAATGTATGCAGTTAATTTAGCCTCTTTGCCAGCTTGCAGAAAGTCCATGCACAGAAAGATAATTTCCCAACCTTATTTCGAGAATTGAAAAAAGGAAAGAAATGTGGTTTATTCTATGGATGTATACTCAGCACCTCTCCATTTCTGCTTGAGATGTACTGGCAGAGTACAGAGGTAGAGGTAGGTACAGGAAAGACACCTCCTTCCCATCTGGGATGGAACATAGGAGCGTAATTTGGCCATAGGATCTTCCATCCTTAATGTATGCTCAGCTTGTCACACTCAAATTATGGTAAAATCTTTGCCCGGCAGGGTTTGTATGCTGTGTACATCCACGTGCCCAGGCCATAACTCCTAAATGAAGCCATGTGTGAAAAACAGAGTCACTGTCCTATGGATATTTCAGATAAAATATTTACATAATTTCTTGGCTGACCATATGGCTGTCTGGTTATTTCACAAGTTCTGTCCCGGTCGTCAACAAGGATTGCAGAGGACAGCAGCAGACATCCTGTGCACCTCATCAGCTACAGGATGGGAGCTGTGCTGGCTGCTTCTGCTAATCCTGAATGTCAGACCTCACTCGCTCATGATGATCTGGTCAGAACTGTAGTGAAGTTTGTGTTTTACAGCAGGTAGTTAAGGAAAGTGCGCTCATGTGGAAAAAGAATAGAAGGGTAGATGTGAGATCAGCAGTCCCTTCTTTTCAAGGGTCCCCTTATTATTGATTTTCCTACAGATTTCAAACTACCAAACCTGAGAAATTCTCAGCTCTGGCTCACCAGTACCCAGGTGTGAAGGCTCTTACATGAGCTGGAGCTCTCTCACACAGCTCACACTGTTCCTTGCATCAGCTGAAATTTCCACACTTTGGGAGAAGGTGGGACTGCAGCAGCAGGCTCCCAGCCCCAGGTCAGTCACAGGCTCAGCTTTCATGGCCCAGGGTGTTTTTGGGGTTTTTTTTTCAGCAGAATGGGGACATCTGCTCTTTTGTGCTGGGCTATGATTTCTTTCCAATACCCTTCCATGCTCTCGAATTTGCAAAATATTTATTTAGAGGAAAACTGAAGAGGGTGCATGAGTAAACACCACAAGGCCAGATTGTGATGATTTCAAAGGAGAAAATTAAAGTCAGTGCTTTAGGATAAGAAGAAATGAGCAAGGGGGGTGGGGGGGGGGGAAGAGGGGGATTAAAAGTATCATCCACAAAAAGGCAGATTTTGGAGGTGAGCAGGGAAAGAAGATCAGAAGAAAATTAAAGGTATATATTTGTGGATCGAATTAATGTATGAATGTGTAAAACTTGCCAGTCTGACATGGAGATGAATGTATGTCTTTCTCCAAAGCTACAGCCAGCTCATCACTTCATCCTAAAGGGCCTTGCATTGAACACTAATCCATAAGAAGTCCACAGTATGTGTGGGCTCTCCCTGACAAGGACAAATGTAACTCTCTTTGGATAATAGTCAGCACATGGGAAAGGAACAATTTAAGCCTGATTTTAAGCAGAGCCATCGCTGCTCCCTCCACACACCTGGCACAGCTACACAGAAGGAGTTTAGCCAGCTCCTCTGTGCCTTGTGATGATCCTTGGAGTTCAAAACCATCACAGAGACAGCATGGTACAGACTAGAGGGAAAGCTGTGGTTTATGTGCAAAAGGAGCAAGTTTCAGGGTAGAGGAAAATGATATTAATGCTCACACCTGCTGCAGTTTCCTAAGAGCATTCATAATGTTGCCTCCCTAAAACTCATGTCTATCTCCTTTCAACAAACTCCAGCTCTACGACACTACAAATAGAAGACAAATCAGCAGCCCAGGCTCCATGGAAATGATTTTGAGAAGTTTGCAGGTGGGAGGCATTTTCCCTGCTCTATAGTGTGATGTTAATGGGAATTTTCCTTTTCCTCCTCCTGTTTTTTTCCCCCTCTTTGTCTGGCACTCCAGTAATTTCATTGCTTCCCTTCTTAGTAAATTATTCCAGGTGGCAATGTATCAGCCAAAGGGCAAAAAATAGCTGTCATCCACAGAACTACAGGGTCAGATTTTTTTCCTCTTCTGAGTGACTCTGCAGTGTCACTGTGCAGACTTTTCCTGGGTAAGCATGTAGAAATGCATAATTTATTTGAGTTAATTCTGGAAATCGAGGACAGAGCTACAGGCACTGAAGATGCAGGATGCAGCTGCATTTTGAGTCTCCAGTCTGAGGCCTCTGCTTGCAGTAACTGTACTGGGGTGGGAACCAGAGGGAGAGGGAAAGTTAATTTTTAAATTATTCTCCGTTTCAGCTTGATGGCGCAAATTAGAAGAGCCTTAGGGTTGTTAAACTCGCATTTCTGTGGAAAAGCCCGTTGTTCACAGATGACGGTTCAAGAAAACGTGTATAAAATGGCCATCTAAGCAGCAAATTCTACCTGCCGTGGACAACATTTGTCAGCATTAAAAACTCTCAGCTTCTTTTTCTTGGGAACTGCCACGGGCACGGAAATGAAAGGCGGGGCTGGGGGTCGGCAGGATAGAGAAGCACAGCTGGGCATCCCCCGAGGCTACAGGCAGGCTGCACATGAGAATACTCCCCTTTTTTGTGGCTGCTGCTCCCCTCCCACGGGCAGGTTTCCTTCCTGCAGTCACCGAGGCGTGGGGCTGGTGCAGGGTGATCCCGGTGGGATCAGGTGCATCAGACATTCCCCTCTTCCTGGGAGATGCTCAGGTACAACTCACAGCCAGCTGTAACCTGATCCCTCAACATCTGGACCGTGTAGCTTTCCATACTCACTGCACCATGGTTGTTCTCAAAAAGACAAGGGGGAGAAAACAGAAAAGAGCCCATCCCAGCGTTTTTCAAGATTAGTTGAAAGGAATAACCTCCAACTCAGGTAACCCAGTTTCTGGAGAGGCTGCAGTCCTTATTTCTCCATGATTTCAGAAATACTTTACAAATACCTTCCTGACTGATTGCAAGAAACCCTGCACTGTCCTCAAATGCCAGCTCTCATCTCCACTCAGGGAGACTGTCAAAGTGCCTTCGTTTTCTTTATTTCTGCACTTCAATTTTTTCCAGGTGCACCTCACAGGATAATTAGGGAAATGTTTTTACTTCTTGTTAGCAGTCAGTGGCTCTGAGTGTGCTCAGGTTAAATCTTGCCTTAGTATATCTGCAAGTCCTGAAAGTTCCATGCTGGCATGAAGCCTTACACTTTAATTTGTGAGGAAAATACCAGTTGCCAGAGGTTTCGCTCAGAAAACAAAAATTCAGAATTACGTGCTGCCCAGTTGCACTGGCAATTAATTGTTCATTAACATCAGCACACAGTTACTCATTAAAATCATTTCATAAGTCATTGGTGTGAGGACCTTCAGGGTCTCACCTTGTTCTTGGTTCTGATGCAATTTGAAAGAGGTGATCAGCCAAAGTCCACAGCACTGTCCAGACTCCTTTGTAGGAAGAAGTCCTGGCTTCACAGGCGAAGTAGGAGCCACAAATCATCACATCATTTGTGTTACTTTCTTTTCAGAATTGACAAAGGGAGGGTCATTTTATTCTTAGCCTTCCAGTCCACTTTCTTATAAGAAGAAGCTGCCACTGTTTGTGCTCTGAGCCATGACTGTCCTTCTCATGGCTTCCTACAGAATGGTGAGCACTTTGTTGGCTGCAGTACTGCCACTGAAAGAAAGTCACAGATTATTCTGACACATGCTACATCCTCTAAACATGCCAGAATACGTTTTCTCAGTTCTTTTACAGCTTCCACCACGGTCCAGCAAGCCCTGCAATACCTGAGACTCATCACCCATTTGTTTGCAACATTCTCTGGCTTTACACTGACCAAACACCATTGATCAGCTGGATTGACTCTGGAGACCTTCAGTATAAAAGCACAGAAATGTTGGACTCATTGTAAATTCTCTGAAAATGCCTTATGTCACCCAAAAGTTTGCTTTCTTTAGCTCTGAGGTTATAGTGGGAGAGGAGGGTGCTGCACCCATCTTCAGCTCTATAACCTGAGAGGGATTTTCTGTGCCCAGAGCTCCTCTCAGGGTCTCTGACTTCAGTCCACCCCATTGAGGGGTCTCTGTTATTCCTCAGGTATTCGTGGCTTCATTTTATCCAAACTCTGTTACAGCCTGGAAGATGTCAGGAGAGCTCTACAATTGTGCATTAATTAGTGGGGTGACGGTGCAGTATTAATTAGCAGAGGGTACTTACATGTACAGCCTCTATGCTCTGGAGGCCTAGTCTGAATGACACAGACATCCCTGCAGCAGAGTTTGCATTTTCCCTTTGAATGGATGTGTCTTTTCCTCAGAACCAGGCTGTTTCTCAGCTGAGCACAGAGGCACACTCCATCAGTTACAAGCTGTTAGGAATTCAGAGAGGTACTGAGCCCTGCCTCACAGTTTTTCTTCACAGAGCATTTTTAACTGCTTCTTTTCAATCAAAACTGTCAAAGTGATGTTGCAGAGCCCACAGCCGATGCAAAGTGAGTGTGTGGGGCTTCTTTACTACGGTGTCATTGAGCAGAAAGATCAATTTCTGTTTTGGCAGCCAGCTCAGCTCAGTGAAGCCAGGGGAAAAGTGTCATTGCTTTCAGCATGGATTGGATCAGGTGAGAGCTCTCTACATCTCATTATGCACTTCATTTCAGCAACAGGCCCAGACAGGCTTTTTATGGCTCTTTCACTTACTTTACACCACCAACTGGAGGTCAGGACACCAAAAAATCTCCATTTTGATTTTTTGATGAATTGTCTGGCTATTCCCAGAATCCTGATCACACAAAGTCAGGGCAGTATGTCCTTTCCAGAGCCATGGGGAACTTAACTGCAAGGAATCATCTGTTCTGTGTCATACCCTTTGCCACTGAGGTTTTCAGCTGGCTTGGGACAGAACCATGCTTTCATCTGAAATTAATGTTTGAAAATGTCCATGTGCCTGGATCCTTGTCCTAAATCAAAATGTTAGGAATTGTTTTCCCCATTGTGTTTCTTCTCACTCTTCTCCCCTTTTACAGAGAACAGTGTAAGTTACAGGGCTCGGGAGAAGCAGAAGGCACAAGACAGAGGTGGCAGCTTTCAGTAAGGTTAAGATGTGTAAAGACAAACTAAAAAGGTCAGAATTGTTCCTCTTAGAGTGAAAACAAGGGGAATATGCAACTGAGATATATAAAATCACATTGTACAGTGAAGGTCAGAAAAAAGATTTGATTGCTAACAAGGGACTAAAAGCCAGCAGACTGTTCCTTCCAAAGAATACATTACATAATGTATATTTAGCTTGTAGAACTCATTGCCACGGCAGCAGTCTCCAGATACAGTAGATGGACTTTAATAGCAAACAGGAGATGTATCTTTATTCCTTGTTGGTTTGGAGGTGAAGGCAAGAAGATGAAGGGAAGGGGAACACACTGTGTGTTGGTGACCTCATCCTCTGTCCTGAACTGAAAAGGAGGAGCTGACTGCTCTTCTATCTTAAAGCTAAGATTTGTTGCCTCAAAGTACAGAGATAAACAGATTCAGGGATTTCAAACCACGATTTTCAAGCCTGAAGATCTCTTTTTTGGCAGTGCTCATGAAGTGAAGCATAAAGAGAGGCTCAAAGCAGGACAGTCAGTCAGCACATGGCATCATGGCATCTTTTAGCAAATACCTAGTAAAATAAAATGGAGCTGGCAATAACTGCACTTGGAGGAAAAACTGAGCCCTAGCATGCACAGATGAAATAACTGAGAGAGTGTACTTTCCCTGGATCAGTGCTCACAACAATAGAGACCTTCAGTGAGTGGAAACATCTTTGTGTTTGCAGCCTGGGGGCTTAAATTTGAGAGGAGATATCCTGACCTTCAGATGGGCATGCCATTTGACCCAAGAAGTCTCCACAGTGTTAACTTTTATTCAAGATACTCTCCCAGCTCATGGCTGGGGATATTGGATTCTTCAAAGAATTCCTGTAATCAGTGAGTGACAGGGGCACTTCCTTCATGACCTTAGGTCCCCATTGGCTGTGAAAGATGACATTAACATCCCACTGTACCAAAATTCTATTCATCCTTAATTCTTTCCAGAGAGCAATCGTCAACTTCTATGGACTCTCGAGGAGCTCAACCACTTTCACCCCTGGCAATTAATTCAAAACTATCAAGAGTTTTTTAGGAGCTGTTAAGGACTATTATCTCTTTTTTTCCACTAGGGAAAGGCCTCCAGAGAAAATTCAATGATACTTTCTACTTTTTGACAGTAATTGTGATTCCCATATTAAAAAAAAAAATGAATTGTTGCCACTATCAGTAGCCCAAGACTGTAAATCAACACAAAGCAGAGAAGAGGCTGAGATGGCATGGACATTTCAGCCTGCAGGGTTTCTGAAGGACTGTCTTCAAAGTGAAAAATGATGTCTGGAGTTACAGATGGCTGAATTGCTGAGGATGGGCAGCAAAACCCACATCAGTGTCTGATGGATTCTCAGTCCCACTCCATATCCAGCACCTTCCTCTCCCTCCTTCCAGTCACAGAAGGTCCCCAGGTTTGGGGTCAGGTGAGTCCCTGTGGCAGTGGGGAGGACACAACCCCTGCTGCACTCTGGAATTTCCCTGGCAGACAGAGCAAATCCATACACTTGACTCAGAGACTGCAGGGATGGCAAAGCCAAAGCAAAGTGACAGGGTGGTGTCAGTGCTGGTTTCTCAGAGCTCACAGGTCACAGACACCCCTGTCCAACACTTCTGCCTCCTGCACACACCTCAACAGTGGCACAGAGCTCTCCATAGGGACGCTGGTGGGACACTGGGCAGAATTAGCCAGTGACAGATTTGCTCTCCTATAATTGTCTTTCCTCTTCATAATAGAGAGAGAAAGAGATTGTGCCTCTGGATAATAATTGTCATCATTTTCCCATTCCTTCTCACACAGAGAAAGTGAATATTATTGCAGAATTCTGCCTTTAAACTTTATCAGTTCCTCCTTTGGATGCCATTGGCAGGAAAAAAAAAAGAGAGAGAGAAAGAGGTTATTGAAGGACAAGGGAAAAGCAGGTAATTGCAAATACAATCCCCTCTATGGTCTTGAAAATCTCAGAGGAGAAAGGAAACTAGGCTCTATATACCTTAGCTCATAAATTACCACATGCCAGTCCCATCCACGTGACTACAAAGAGAAATTTTAAAAGACTGGGTTTTTAGCCATGTCACCATCCTCCCAGTCATGTCTTCTCAAAGCACAGCTCAGAGGAGCTGCACCTCATCTGAAAAACCCCACAATCCCCAGTCCCTTACCACAGGTGACTGAGAAGGCACAATTCCTTAGCTTTTATTTGCCTACGCATTTTGAAATCTTTCTTGAAACACTGGACCCATAAATGAACTGTTTAAATATTATTTGCGGCCAAACCTTTATGTTGCATTACAGGTCCTCTGATAAAGAACAATGCAAGTTTGTGTGCTTACCATATTTTAAAAGGGCACACAATATATATTAATCCATGCAATTATCAGCTGCTTCTTCTTCAGCATTTGAAATAGGAAATCAGTATGATGGATGCATCACAACAAGAGTTGTAAGAATTTATGGTAAGGATGATCTTTCTGTTTTTTTGTGTTCAAAACCATTGTTTTGCTTTTGGTCAAAAATATATATTTATCAAATTTTTTGTATTAAAAAATTTAAAGGTGCACTACATCTATCATAAAAAATCCATTACTTTGAAGTAAACATGGGAACACCTAGAAAATTAGGAATTGAATCACTGGTAATTCAGCTGGCCAAAAATTTTCTGTGAAATATTTCCTGACACAGGATGTCAAGAGATTAAATTACAAAACCTTTTGAGAAAAACGCTTGGTTTAAATGATTCAGGCTTGAAATGGAAAAAAAAAATACAGGTCATACTGACTTCACCTTAAAATGTAATTGAAATAGGTGAAAAAAAAATCAAATTGGTAAGACTTGGAATAGAACTGTCTTGTTGGTCTTAACTCCTTACTGCTTCTTCTTTCAGATGGTAAGTTACAACCGGTTTTGACTTTTCCATTTTTCTAATATGATTCAATATGAGAATTCTCTGTGGTTCCAGAGAATAAACAAAAATCTAGGTACCTAGGCAGCCTGCAAAGTTTCGTGACTATAAAGTTTTGGACATAAACAGATTTTGATGAGAGGTTGCAAAGCAGACTGAAGAAACTGATGAAGCACAGAAGGTTATTGATGAAGAGATAATGAAATCCTGGTCCCAAAAAATTGATTTTAAATGGGAATTTAATGGCACCGGATGGAGTACACCCAAATGCTAACTTTAGCCTTAGGAGATAGATTAGTCTTCCTGTATTTCCTCTTCAGCTGGTTGGGAGCAGCAAAATCCTACATTCAATCATCCTCTGCAAGAGCTTAGCTGGAGCTTTCCTCTGTCCATTAACTCTAACGAGTCTGGGAAGGCTGCCCTCCATCAGCACCCACGGGGCCACTTACAAAGGAGCTTGTGCCTACTGAGTGCAGGTCAGGCCTTCACTCACAGTTAGAAATGAAAATCCCTCATAGAACTAAGCCTGGGATTCCTGAGATAGCAGTTCTTTTGCACCCAGCCTGCCAGCATGCTGTCTGTATCTTTTTGCTTGGGCAGAGGAAGATGACTGTCTCTGGGAATGTGTGTTTTATTCTGCCTGTGGGCCCAAATATGCCTTCAGCACTGAGAGCTGACCTGGCACTATAAGCAGGGAGGACTGATGGCTGCAGCCACTGCAGGAATTCACTCTTGGTGACAGGAGCAGTAGCTCGAAGGAGTTGCTGCTGTGGCCCCTCACATCTCTTTAATCATTTGATTAAGGCGTGTTTATTCACAACTGCCTGCACTCCATGTGTCTTACCAACCCAAGAGAGGAGGGGTGTTGATGCCGGGGGATAAAATCCTTTGTGTTTCACAGGAGAAGACTTCAAAAGTGTCTCCAACCTGGGCACAATTTCCTTCAGCCATACACTTCCTCCCAAGTGGAGGGAAGCTGTTAAGCTCTGTCTCTGCAGCCCTTTCTTAGGTGAACTCCAGGCCAGCCCTAACACCACTGGGCACTCCTTGCATGGAAGACACTGCGTGGTATCAACACGGCAATTCACATCTGGTGTCAAAAATTAATAAATAACTTCTCTGTCAGGGATTGCAGGCAGGAAGGCAAGAGTTAAGTGTTTCTAAGTCGCATTATGTCAAGCACAGTTCTGTTACAAAGAGACACAGACTTAACTGCACTTGTGCCCTTTCCTGCCCACGGTGAGATCTGGGACATGATCACCTGTCCTAACACGATGCCCTGCAACCTTCAAACCTTTATGACATTTTTCAAGCCATTTCCACACTCCTTGGGAAAGCCCAGTCCTCTTGCATAATCATGGAATTATTATGAGCTTAATCCCAAAATTATGTATACAGAAATATTTCATATTGCTCCCTGGGATTTTCCAACCAAATTGAAGAAGATAGTCTTTCCTAAAGCAGGGTTTCCATCTGAAGAATAGGGTAACACAATTTCCCCTTCAGCAAATGTATAACCCAAGACAACAAAGCATCAGGCAGGAAGGTGCAACAACACCCACATGAAAGCCAAGACACCTCAAATTTTGGCCATACCCCTTCCAGATGGTTTAAATTCATGCACATAAGCACAGTGTCACTTTTACACTTTGAAAAAAAGCTAATTTTGGCCTTTTTTTTAAAAAATCAAATTTAGTGAAGCAGAGGTGATCCATGGTGCTGCAGGAAAGGTGCAAATTCAGCGTGTGAGTCAGTGGGTGTCAGCCCTGATTTTAACAGACCTGGACCTCCTCAGATGGGGATGCAGTCAAACCAAATGGAGGAGCACCTGGGGCGGTACCGCAAGGCTTGGAAAATCTCAGGGTTTGTCCCCTGGTGTCCCCAGGCTCTCCAGAATGTCTGGGTGTCGTGGTCAGTGATCTGAGCCCCCAAGGCCTCGTTCCCATGGGGGCCAAGCCACTCTAGCAACACCAGAAGAAGATATCTCAGAGACAAGGAGGAAATCACCAGCCAGCACTTCCCATTCCTATCCCTGAAAGGCAGTTCCTAATCTGTTCCTTGAAATTCAGTTGTTAGTGTCTTAAAACACATGAATGCTAGCTATTGTAAGCCTGAAGAGCCTTCTTACCAGGCAGAAATCCTGAGTGCTCGACCTTCCCAGTGCCTTGCAGCTGAGAGTTCTGTGGTTTAATTATCTCCTGTGTGAAAAGAGTTTTATTTGATCAGTCTGGAACTTGCTGCTTCTCAATTTACTTGAATTTTTTCAGCCACTACTGTTACACTAGACAACATTTAATACTTCTTTATCATACTCTCCCTCATTTGTTTCTTTTCTAAGGTGAACAGACCCAGCATTACCTTTTTCATATGAAACATTTTCTCAAATAGTGACCCAAATAATTTTCTTTGCCCCTCTATGAATGTCTTTTAGTTTCTTTAAGATAGAGCAGCTATTACTGTACATACATTTGAGGTAATGCTTCATATTATTTTTCTTACCATTCTCTTTCTATTCCTCATCCATTATGTAACATTTTCTTTGTTGTTCTGGGCTTCGGTGGCATACTGAGCATCAGGGATAGAAGCTCCCACCTCTAACCATCCATCCTGATTTAAAATCCTCTAAATTGTGTAGAAAGTTGAAAACCAAACCAAACCAAAATAAAAAAGCATCTGTGTTATCTCAGTATTACAATGCTCCCTTGTGATGCCAATAACTGGACAAAATCTTTTAGCAATTCTCAGGTGAACTTTGCCATTCTGGGTAATTTTTTTCCACAGCCCATGAGTGTTGAGGTGTGCAAAACCTTTCCAGGTGTGGAACAGGCTAAAGGGAAGACATATGGAAGAAAGGAAGGCTATTTATTGCAAGAGATGCCTTATAAAAAGATGGTTTCCCACCACAGTTAAGTTCAGGCATTGCTGGTGTGGTCAGGTACATCTGCAGGCACTCAGGTCAGTAAGCAGAGCTGCCCCACTGAACAGCCACAACGCAAATTAAAACAAATTCCCGCAAGATATGTAAAAAGCTAAAGAATTTACTATATTTATTGTCCCTGTCCCATCTGTTGACCCCGGTGCTGTGTTTGCCCCAGCTCTGGTTTACTCTCTATAATGAGAGCCAAGGGACAAAGAGTGGCTCATGAAAGCCAGAAACTGAATTTAGTCTTTATTATATCCTGCCCATTAACAGAGAAATTGAGTCTGGAGCCCACGGCTTTGTATTCGGGGCACTAACCCCTCCCAGGGGGCACTGATGTATTTACATGAAGACGTGAAGGAAACAAAGGTGTGGTCTGAACTAAAAGGAAAAATGTATGTTGGATATTTTTGTGCAAGTCCAAACAGTACCCATCAGGGAGGCGTAGTAAGAGACTTTCCTAGAAAAACATCTCCTCTAGAATTAGTTTGACTCTCAGCCAGCTGATCTATGAGAACAAAGTTATTTATGGCTCAGTCATAAGTGAGGTTGAAATCCATATCTGCTACCAACTTCTTGCGTAAGCTGGGTACTGACAGTGTCACTGTGTTCCACAAGCTCTTGTGCTTTTGCTTTAAATTATCTCCATTCCTGGGGGAACAGTCACCAGCAATGGATACAATTCTGCGTGGGCCCAGCATGTCATTAGCCCCACGAAGGTGTATCAAGGTCTGAGGGTTGCCAGCAGCCTCCCAGAAATGGCTTATGAGGAAAAACAGTTGATTGGAGGTGTTTTGGAAAAGCAAAAAGGTTTTAATTAAAGCAAAAATAACAAACTATACAGAACAAAAGATTAAAAGCCACGCACAGTGCAGGGAGGTCCCTTCCACCTGCTAAGACACCTTGAAAAGCCTCAAGAATCTCTGAGCTCTCTCTTAAATATTCAACGATCTGGGAGAGATTTTTGGCATGCTGCCCAATAGAAAATAGCTATATTCCTTAAGGAACAGCTCAAGGACCCAACAGGTGCCTTTATCTGGGCCAATTATGGTGAGAGAAGCATAGAAGTTTCTGGTTCTTCTTCCTTAAAAGTTCAGGCATGAAGCTTAAACTCTTTTCCTGATATGGAAACAGCTGCTCAGGTGTGTGGATGTGGGGGTGCACTGCAATGAACAGTGGTACTTTAAGTGACACATTCCTTCAAGCCAGAGGAAAGGAGCATGCAGAAAGGCAGGGAGAGTTTGGGTATCACCACTGTGGCAGCTCAGGGGACAGACCCTGGCTTTGCAGCTGGGTGAAGCCCAGAGGGGTGGTGGCAGTGGGGAAAGGGGAAGGCACAGGTCCTGATATCAGTCCTGCTATCAGTATCCTGTACTGAATTTCTCCATGAGCGAGATGGAATCAGCTCTGTGAGGGTCCAATACCTCTGAGGGCGTCCAGCGCCTCACAGAAAATGGCTTAAAACAATTAGGGACACAGCATGGCTGAGCGTGTCTTGAAAAATCAAAAAGGTTTTAATAACAGAAGAAAATAATACAAAAACAAAGAACAAAGCCAGACACAGTGTGTGGAATAGGTCCTATACACCTGCTACAACACCTCGAAAATGCCTTGAGCACCTTTGTTCTCTCTCTTAGCTACATAACGATTGAGGAGGGGTCCATTGGCAAATTGCCAAGAGAAACAGCTACAGGCTTTGAGGAACAGCCAGAAGGTCCAACAGGTGCCCCTGTCCTGGCATCGAGCCAATTGCCATGAGAAGGGCATGGAAAGTTCCAGCTGAATTTCCTAATAGGTCTAGAGGTAAATCAAAACTTCTTTCCTTTTACAGAAACACCTACTCGGGTGTGGGGGTGCCTTCCTGCACTCCTGCCTGTGCAGCTGAAGCCACAGCAGACAGGAAAGGGGCTGTTGGTCTGTCAGATGTCTTGCTGGACACTCTTTGGCAGGATTCCCTGTTTCCCCCACACCCCCTCATATTTCTTCCTGAAACAGCTTGTATCTGCAAATAGTAATCTCTTGACACTGATAATGAGCTGGGCTGGAGCTTTGTGATGACCACAAGATAGAGAGAGGTGAGACAGGAAGATCTACGTATTTCAAGTGCTGTGAAAGGATGCTCTGCACTCACACAAAGCCATGTTCCACATCCCCCAGTGTAAGACACTGACCAGACAAAAGGCTTGCCCACCAAAGAGACTAACTTGCACTTTTCCATCCCTCTGTCAGTACTGAAGGGGGAAAGGGAATCCATTGCATCCTCCTTTGGATGCCCTCACAGAGGAAATGCAGTGGCTCAAGCATCCCAGTGCTGAGCCATGTGCAATCCTTGCCTGGCTGTGCAGGCTCTGAAGGGGAGGCAGTCCTGGAAAACTGATTCCTCTCCCTCCCTGCTGCTAATGCTGGCATTCAGCCAGTAGCCTGAGGAAAGGAGTGGATGGGATTTTTGAGGTATTTTTGCTCCCACACCCCTTCAGACTATTTTTGCTGTGTCCAGGTTTTCTCTCAGGGACAAAACTAGAACTGGCACTGGCCACCAGCAGGTATCAGTGTACGTGCACTGCCCTGGGAAGGGAGGCTGCAGGACTCCAGAGGCTGTGGTCACTTCTGGTTTTCCCTTGCAGACCCTGGCAGAGTCCAGACACCACAAGCCCCACCTGCTGTGGCACCATGAGATACCACGAGGGCCAACAAGTGTCCTCACTTTTCTGGTGCAGCCCCAGGGTTTGTCTGTGCCCCGCTAAGAAATCCTTTGAGATGCTATTTTGTCCCTGAGTTTAGGAACAGTATTACAGACTACACAATTCTCCTATGCATGTTTCACTGGCAAGGTGGCATTTCCTACTCTTCCTCACTGAAGCTACGGCCTTTCTGAGGAACTTGCTGTGCAGAGGAAAGAGATTGGGATGTAGGGACCACAGACTTGACACCCGAATATTTGTGTCATGTAACCTGAAGAGGACCTCTGTGGAATTTCCCCCCACCCCCTTCTCTATCTCACCGTTCCTCATGTAGGGTCCTTTCAGGAGAGATCCCAGAACATTTGATCTACCATGAATCAGTTCTGTGACATCTTTACAAGGGCATTTGAAAAGGGATGCAGGACACCAGGTCACCATTTCTCTATGTCTGGTATGAAGTTCTGGAGATATCTGTGCTGTGGAAAAAGTGCGCCCTTGTGGGCTCTCCTAAATGCAGCTCAGAATTATGTTCTCCATACTTCCACTGCTTCACTACTCAGGAATATCAGCCAAAGCATCTCAAAAGCAGCTGTGGGATTCTGTCTGCAGGGAAACTCTGTGTTCAACCCTAAACCCATCCTGGAAATCACTTCTGCACAGCACTGGGGACCTGCCAGTGTTGCAGGGCCAGACGAATCCCACACCCAGGTGTTCCCATTTCCAGGAGCATAAGCTTACACTAAAAGCTGAAGAAAACTTTCAGAGCCTGGAACAGTAGTTTAATTTTCCAGCCCATTCCTGCTCACTGTCTGAGCAGAATTCAGGATCCTCCCATAACCAGTTTATCCTTCCCTGCTGTGCAAGGCTTTTACTTCCCTTGCTGTAGCAGTGCTCACAATGCTATTGCAGCCTGTTTGGGAGGGTATCCACAAAGCTGCATCCCTCTGGCTGCCAGATGCTCATCTGCACAACACTCAGCCTCAAAATAGTTTCCTGCTGCCTTCTTTGGCTCACAAGTAGTTCTCTGTTATGATCCATGACTGAATCATGGAATCACTCAGCTTGGAAAAGACCCTTAAGATTTGGATGCGGCAAAGCTGGGCTCTGTTGCTTGTTTAAATAGTCTGACATGGGGTTTGGTTTCTTCCCAGCCCTTCACATTCTCTGCCATTTACCTTAGCACACCCCCACATTTTATTTGCCAAGTTGAACTACTTAGACTGAGCCATAAAGAGTCACCTATGTGAAGGTTTCAGCACAGAATTGTTCCTGGGAGCACGTCCTGTTGGCCTTTCATGTTGTAAAACAATTGTGTGCAATGGTATGAGGCCACAAAAAGCCATGATGGATAACTGGTTGTTAGTCTGAGTTTTCCCAGCTAATTTAGCTCCTCCAGCAACGTGAAGAAAAATGCTTTGAAGGAATGTACTCCAAACAACCAGTGTCCCCTGTTGGCTTTCTTTAGTGCTGGAGAGACATTTATTACCCTTTCCTAGAACAAAATATGGTGTTAAATATAAAAGCAGTGGTTCAAATGGTCATAAAATGTATTGGGGCATACTATGGATTTAATTGATTTCAAAGCTTAGATTTAGGAAAAAAATTATAGATGGGGACTTTATTTTTTCGAAAGCTTGGTTTAGTTATTTAATATTGATTTTAGGATTATGATAAAATACATCTCTATTGATTTCTGTGAGGAAAAATTCATCACTGCAAGAATGTCTGGTTCTATCTACTGGGCAGATGAAGATGTGCAAAGATCTTTCTGGCTCAGGTCTTTGCACACTGCAGTTGAGTGAGGGTGGGGGTGAAGCAGAATCACAGTTTTCATGTCTTAAGAAAAAGCAAAATAACCCATGGAAAAAAAAAAGGGCAAAAAAGCAGAGACCATTCTGGTGTGCTGAGGATCTTGTTAATAAAATGTCATTGTTTGGTCTCCCTTGTAGCAAAAAAAAGAGTTATAATATTTGCAGAGCTTTGCTTCAGTCAACTTGACAATCTGTTTAGCAATTCTGCCTTAAAATATATTCTGTTAAAAAGTTAAAAATAGTTTTATAAAAGAGGTGTCACTTAATTGCATTCCTCTTGGGCTAGACTGTAACACTTTGAATTTTTACTTAATATAAATTGGGATGGTGAGTTTCTTCATTTCCATTTTTTATAATACATTTTGCAGAATATCAATTTGATCTTGATTCATAATAGGTAACACCCAATTATGGCAATAATTATGATTTCATCGACAGACTGGCAAATGCCACTCAACATGACTGTAAAAAAAATTCTGGACAAAAATGCATGTAAATTGAGTGAAAGTGGGAATACAATTCAGCAGTGGCAGGCTAAGCTAAGTTAGGAAGATATTCTGACTTTCAAATCAAAATACATTGATGCAAAGTCAAGATGACTTTAAGAAGCTGAAATATTCAGAGGATGGAAATGCCCAGATTATGCCTTCTAGCAGCTTCATCCCCACTCTGCACGATATTAACTGACCATACAGGGAAAGGTAAACTTTTAAGTCATGCAGGTCTTAAGCATACTGTGATAGTACATTCTATCTAGTACAATATTTTTTTTCCATTCATTCCTTAAGGAAAAGATTCCACCAGAATTCACTATAAACCAAGCCAAACTAGGTGATTTATGTGAGTCCAGAGCTGCTTTTCTTCACCAGGGGAGAAAACAAGAAGAAGCACCCATGTTTCTGCTTCTAGATGTCTTTACAGAAGGACTGAGTGGTCACTGCTCACATTAAATTCGCCTGTTGCCTTTGAGGACTGCAGCCACAGCATTATTTTCTACTGTATTTGTAAGCTGGGAAATAAAATCAAGGTATCACCTTGTGACATGCTGGCTTGGGTATATGTTTACCACAGCTCTTTTCTGCATGTAATATATTAGGCTTGCTCACGTAAAACACCATTCCCTGTGGTAGGGGAGTTAATGAAACTGTTTCATTAACTTATGAAGTAGGAGTCAGAGTTTTGGGGGTTCTGTGTCCCTGCCTTACAGGCCATACATGGCTGTTGGACAGCAAGAGAATTTGTGCAGTACCAGAGCACTGATCATTGGCACTGGCAGGTCCTCCAAAGATTTATGTTTAAAATTACCTCCTGTGCAGTGCTTTGGAGCAAATATCACTGTTAGTTATATTGATTTCAAATGTCATAGAAATCTAGTCTGTGACTCTTTAAGATCTGAAGGTTAAACTTTATGCCAATGTCTAGAAATCTTGATAGGAGCAGCACGAGCATGAGCAGAATGAGTTAAGGTCATTGATGCCTTGGGAAGGCTGACTTGGAACAGAGACTGGACAGAGCTAGAGAATAAAGTAGGTATTTATTGAAAGGCTTTTAAGGATACACCTTGGGCTGCACAAGAGCCTGGCCAGAGCTACACCCAAGGTGAACTAAGAATGGTCACAAAAATGGACAATCAGTCACGACGTCTTACACTTTTATAAGTTTTGGTCCATTTCCGTGTTGGGGTTTAATTGTCCAACCACAGGCTCAAGTTGTGAGGTCTCGTCCTTCTTGTTTCTCTCTTTGGCCCACCGTTGTTTGTACTTTTGGGCCTAAAAGTTGTACTCATTGTCCTTGGCCTTCAGCAGGAAAAGGATTTGTTTTGTCTCCCTACTCTGTGAAGAGAGCTCACTGACACTTAAAATGAGGCTCAGATCTACACTCCTAGGCAGCACAGAATCTGGAAAACATGAAAGGTAAAACTTAAGGCATCACCATCAGGGACTCCTGAGCAAATCATGGAGGAAGGGAGGCACTAAGGGCACTCAGCACTTGGACAAGAAAAGGCTCATACAAGCAGCATTCTGTCGTAGCCCTCTTTGACCTGAAAGGCTTATTGGTAATCAAAAAGTGATACTTACCCACAGAATTGAGGAAATCGTAAAGCTCTCATGGTTTCTACCAGAGAAGCCTCATCCCAAGCCTGTTGTTGCTGTTGTTCAGGAAGGAGCCCCACCAACCTCCACAAGCTCTGGCTGACGCTGCAAATGACTTGAGTACTCAACAACATTAACTGCTGGGAGAAAACATCACTCTGTTAAAGCCTGTCCTCGCAAACCCAGAAAATATCAACCAATTTACAAGTAGCTAATATCAGCATATCCTCCAAAATCCAATTAGTGGCTGTAACCTTGAGTCTTATCCTTGTCCAAAAATACATCTTGTTCCTTTTCACAGTGGGTTTGCACTCTACCCCCTCCCCAACGCACATGCTTCAGTGGCTGACTTTTCCCATCCATGCCAAATTGAAGGCTCTTTTCTGTGAGGTAATTTTGTTTGAATTGCCTGTGCACCCACCCATTCCATCCCAATTTAATCCAAGGCATCTTGTTTTCATATTAGTTGCTATCTTAAACAGCTTACTACCTTCAATCTGTTCATTTCAGGATTTCATTTACCTCCCGGACAATCTCCCATTTTACCTTATTTCTTCCTCAGGCTGCAGAGGCCAGCACAGGCTAATCCCTCCTCATAACCCAAAGTCCAAACCTCTAGAGTATTTAAGATTTTCCTCCAAAACACCTTTTCAATTTCAAACCTCTAAGCAATTTTACTGGTGCCCAGAATAGCACATAATATTTATATTTTTCAAGTTTCAGTACAGAAAAATGACCTTTAATTATTTATGGTGTATAATACCCCTTTTATGGAAGTTTGGGGTACTTCCTCCACAGCTGTGGATCTGTGACTCCTGTAAAAGCACACACAGCTACCATTTTGTCACTTGTTTCAGTAGACCTTCTCCTTGCCATTGCATTAGGAAAAAGAAATCCAATTCTCTGAATACTCCTTCCCCCAATCTCTTCTTCCTGGCGTTTTTCACTTTTTATGTACAAATGTCTACAGCTCCTTCCAGGATACCAACCCCTGCTTTGTCCTTTGCAAGCCCCAGAGACAATAAGTGCTGATTGCAAGTAAGATATCTACATGAAATGAATCATGTGGTCTACTCATTTAGTCCTTTTCTCTTCTTAGGTGAAAAATCAAAGTCCTCTCACATATAATTCACAATGGATGAAATTCACTGCTGAGCAGGCCTACCCAAAGGCTGTGCAAGGCAGAATTGCCTTTAAAGCACTGTTTCACTGTTTTGAAGCTTTCTGAGAGCTTTGGGAAGTGAAATGTCACTGTGCCAGCCCTTCTGCTCAGGGATGAAATTTCACTCTTTGTGAATTTCAAAGTTTGATTTTTATTCATGTGCTGATTGTTCGAAAGAGCTTGAAGCATGGGTCATACCTATGCATTTCATGGGTTTGTTGCCTTATCAGTAGCAAAAATATGCAGAGATACCATTATGCAGGGCTTGTTTCCTCAAAGCACTCAATTATTGATTTACTCATAGATGATTAGCAGAGATAGTGGTTGAAGTTGTAAATGCTGCACTTTTCTACAGGAGCAGTAGACACAGGTCACTCTCTTATTCCTCTTTCCTGATGGGATGAATCCCAAATCTACTGAGACTTTTAGAGCTGAATCCTTCTAGAAAGACACACATTGCAGAAAGGTAAAGGTTCTTGACATTATTGTCATTCCTAAAGTTTTTCAAGCAATTCACTTCTGTGGAGTTCTGAGAAGTGACTTAAAAGGGGCATTGACTGAAACCCAGGGGTTTGATTGACATAAATGTGTGTGGATGGATTTTCACCAGCTTTTACCCAATCGCATATTTTACATGAACAAATAGAAGGTCATCTGCACAGATGTAGTTGCAGGCATGTTAATGCTTTGCACATTGTTCTTCCCATTCACTTCATGAATGTTCTATTGTTAAGATTGTAACTGCATGAACCTTTCAGGAATCATAGCCAAGCTCCCAGATTTCTCTTTCAGATAACTAAATTCATATTTTAGGAACAGGGCAGAAAGAGAAAGATCCTAACAGTGTAAGTCAGGGTTAGGACTGAGCACATGGGACAGCAGTGAGAGCAGACAGCCCTGAATCTGTCTGTCACAGGCCCCAAGGGGAAGGAGGGAGGTCAAGGGAGATCAGCAGCCTAAGGATTTCCTTATTCCCTCCATGTAAATATGTGGGGAATAGGCATTGTTCCTCAGGATAACACAGTGGAATAAAATCTAAATGGGAACAGCTTCAGAGCTTTCCTGCTCCCAACTCCCTTATCAGCGTTTGCTAACACCCACATCCATAAAACTGAGCTGTAAGAAGCACTGCACAGTTTACATCATTATTATCTGTAAAGACAGCTTTCATGAATCAAGATGGGCTTTAAAAATGCCCACATCCATTTAAAATTTTGCAAGGCATTCCACAGAGAACATTAGTAATTTTTTTTTTCTCCAGCATACCCAAAGAAGGATTTTTTCATTGAGCTCTGGGTGGGATGTTTTCCCTCAGCCTTTTTCCCCCTTGCTCAGGTCAAGAGCTGCTCCCAGATTGCAATTTTGCAGGGAGCTCTACTTTTCCTTGAGCCTGAGATGGTTTATTGACGTGGAGCAGGCCTGCTCCTGCCTGTGAGACTCAGCTGTCCTCACAGGATTTGTGGCTGATCCCACTGGCACGTGCTGGGCTCTGGATTCTGCCTCCCCCAAGGCTCCAAGGCAGAGCTGTCTCAACCCTGCTCATGCAATGAGTGCTTGGCCACATTTCTTGGGCAGGACAAACGTTGGAGTCTGAGATAATCTTTGCTTTTATTGCCCCAACCCCAATGTGAATGACAAACCCATACAGTGAGTCTTTCAAACAAATTTTATTTGACTTCCTGGCATCAGCAAATACGTATTTATGGAATAAGGTGCTCCTTTGGCTTTAGCACACACTGTGGAGCAAAGTTATCCCTCCTCTTAGCCTTGTGACAGATGAGTTGGTAACTCCTCCACCCATTGCTCCACCACCCAGGCAGATGCCCTTCAGTGCCTTCTCCCTTTTGCCACTGACTCTCTTAAACCTTGCTGCAGCAGGAGAGTACCAAGCACCATCCAACACAATGGAAATAGTTTATCTATGCTACATCTCTTCATCCCTACTATCAAACTCATTGTTTCCTTCAGGGGAAAAAAAAAAAAGCAATATACCAGTGTTGCAGTGGAACAATGGAAGGCATTTGGCATGGCAACCAGAGTTCAGCAAATTTGAACCCTGCAACAATGTGGATTATTAATGCCTGGGAGACTTGGTTTGGAAATTTGTTTCCAATCAAAACCTCACTCTGCTTTGATCAAAGCTTGTTCTGCAGGTCCCATCAGGTCTTGCCAATGAGCAGACTCCTGGGCCATACTGTGGGTTCATTTCCTGGGATGCATCACATCCTTGTCAGTAGCTACAGGTAAAACTTTTGAGTAAAATCACTCACAGAAAGCTAGAACTTGATCAAAACTTCTTGTAAAATCAAAAAAGATTGATTTTAGACTTCAGTTGGTGTTGGGTCAATTAATCATTATTCTTAGTGTTCACTTCATAGCAATATTGTATTTTTTAAAGAAGCTGATGTGCTTTCCTGAGGTTAAATATGTATTATTTTTTGCAACATTGCAAGGTTTTGGAGGGTTTGATACACACTGCTTTTAGACACTATTGGGAATGGCCAGAAGAATACTGAAAATATTTGTTTGTTTGCTGTATTGATTTCAGCAATAAACAAGTCACTAAAAGCTGATGAAGGAATTCATATATGTTATGTATGAGCTATAGACACTTCCAACATTTTTCTTTCTAACTCACGCCTCAATAACATTACAGAAAATGTATTGTGTCAGTTTCATTAGTCTTTGCCTTCTCCTTCCAGAAATATGACGGAGGTATTGATTTTACCAAATTAAAATATAATCCAAATCTTTGGCTCTATGAATTTATCTGTATTTTTTTTTTAGAGTGCACTGGTTTTCTAACTACCATCAATTTTGTCCCCTGGCCTGCACTTCAAACACAAGTATATAAAAATGATCTATTGGTTTCTCATCTAAGTGGTTGTTTAGAGACGTGTTATTGTCTCTGGAGTCTGTAGTTTGGCTAACTCTGATTAGGCAGGCTGGGCCTCAGCTCTGTAAGTCTGATGCCTCCTGCTAAAAAGGGAGTTGTTCATTTGCTGGCAGTAAATAATGAAATAAAACAAATACAATCTGTAATAGAATCAAATGTGAGCACAATGAGTCCACAATTCAATTTGGATTTAATACAGCTGCTTAATCCTGTTAAGGGATGCCCTCATGAGAAAGATGCTTTAGCGGCCCAGAGCAGGACTCAAAACGTGAGGGAAGGCTGTTAAAAATGATTTTGTGGAGCAGGAAGGGATGAGGGGGGTCAATAAGTGGTGGGAGGGGTCAATCAGCTCTTGCACCACAGACCCAAATCTGATGGACAGAGTGACGGTTACTGAAGTGAGTTCATGGAGAACATGCAAAATGTAACAATTCCCGGTGTAGGAGAATGCTTGATGTTTCTTCTCAGTTCTGAAAGTTATCTGAGAGATCCAAACTGCCAGGAGAGGTATTGCACCCATCTGGATACAATTCACATTTTTTGTGTTGTTGCTGTGATGAAAGTGTCTCACAAGAAGCCAGACTCATCATTACATGAAGCAAAGGAAGATTCACCTGTGGTAGAAGCAAGAAGAGACACTAAAAATATATTGTCACTACACAGAAGTAGAAGCAGTCATTAATTTTTGTGAAGCCATTGTTTCATCTGGGAATAATTAAGTCTTGCAAGAGGCAGCAAGCAACCTATGCAGTTATATAATAAATTCTATTTTTCCAGATACAGTCCTTAAAGTTAAGTCACACTTTTCCTGCAGGAAATGCAGTTGTTTTTTTTTTTACAGGCATAGAACATCTTCCACCGGAATTCACTGTGGGGAACAGGTGGTGTCTTATCACTCCAGGAAGATAAGGACATACTATGCCCATAAAACAGACTATGGAGGAAATTATCTGGGTTATTAGCGTCAGGATGTGGAAAAACACACATCTCTACTTCAGAGGCTGGCACTACAGAAAAAAACTGGGTCACTAAAATCAGCTCCTTGCTGTATCATACCTGTTGTCCCACAAAGACACTGTTTCTTCCCAACTCTCTTCAGATTAACGCCTCATACAACAGACATCAGCCAAGAAATATTTGCCACCAAGTTCTGGAATTGCAGCTTTCTTTGTGCTCTTCAACAATTGATGTATTCCCTACTTCCCCTGTTTTGAAACAACCTCTCTTGAATCATCCAGCTAGCCACATTCTCGAAAGTTTTAATAAACTTTATTTGCAGTAAAAGCACTGGCAGAACAGTCCTTGCCCAGTTTATTTCTATCCAGTTTGCTGGGACAGTGGTTTCCAACACTTACTATTTCTTTTACTGAACCCTAAAACATTCTCCAGACATGTCCAGGTTACTCCATAGCATTCATAAATCCATCAACAATGTGCTTTGCTTTACTTCTTTTCTGTGTTCTTCTTGAAAGTCTTATGTGTACGGAGTTTCTATGGATCACACGCTGGAAACAACTGAACTCCACTGGTTTCTAAATCTGGCTTCCTTGATGGGACACTGCTCAAATGGTGTGGTTATAAGGTGAAGTTTTGAGGTAAAAGTTCAATCCCTGCTCCTTAGTGTCCAAAATGGGGAAAGCTGTCTCCTCTCCCTGTGAGTATTCATGAGCAGAGCATTGGTTAACGCGGAGGTTTGGCCCAGGAGAAGACTGTGCACGCCCCCTCTGAAGCGACTCAGCTGGCTTGTGGTTGATGTCCTAAGTGTCACAAACACAATTCTCGAACCTGGTGCAACAGCAATCATGATAAAACTGATCTTTTTGCTTAGTGGGTCTGCTGTTTTGAGCAGATTTCCTGGTCGTGGATGGAATTGGATTCCTACCTTGGATGCTGTCACTAGGGACTTCCAAAGGTCCTTGACTTCTTAGACACTCAAATTACATGCCTGTGGGAATACTTTTCCACTTCCACTGCATGTCAGGCAAAGTCTCCACCCAGGAGACTCTGCATTTGCACCACCCTTAGTTTTCCCCCCAAATAAAACCCCTTTATTTTGAGTTTGGTGGGTGATGTTGACATATATCTAGAGTGGAAGATGACAAAACTGGTCCTCAGAATCAGGGGTAAGTTACCAGGAAAGTCACACAGTTACAACAGGTGTTGTTTTTTTTTTTTTTTTTNCAATCTGAAGGGGAAGCCATTGAGGGAGCACTGACATCGTATCTCAATAAGCCACTTCTCCAAACCCGTGTTTCAGAGCAAATTCACTTGTCAATGCCTCTTCATTTTAAACTCTGTGTTGGTGAGGAGGTGTAGAAAAAAGGAACTGCATCCTTCAGCCTGGAGAGGTCATGGTAGAGCTGCATTTTGGGACCTTGTGTACTTGGGTGGCCTGATCCTCAACGAAGTTAAGAGCTCAACAGAATAACAACTTGACATTATCATTGCATTGAGGCATTTAGATGGCAGCATAAATATACCTACTGCTCTAGAGAATACAGATAGACATATCCTCTGCCCTGCAGACCTCAGAATCTGAATAATGAAGTTAAATTACAACCAGCACTTAATCTATTGAATGTCTCCCATTGCATGGCAGACCCTCAGCTACTTTAATAACAGGGTTGTATCACTTAATCTCATGCACTGAATATTTAGTGCTGAATTAAAGAATTGTAGGTATTGAGTGTTTAATACTATTTCCTATCCATATCACATATATACTGAAATAATTTCTACATGGACTGCTGGATTAAGAAACATACTGTCAGACATCCAAGTAGAGCTTTCATGTTTGTTATTGTGAATGAAGTACAAATATTGGGAAATACACTCAAACCATTGGTGCTCTAACCAAAAGAAGATGTTTGTGGTTTTAATGACACCAGAAAACAGGGAACAGCTCCTTCCTGACTCTTCTGTCTTGCTGTCCAGGAGAACAAAACACAGTTCATCTCTTCTAAGCAGCAGGTCTGGGATTCTGTCCCAGCCCCTGGTGTCATGTCCCCTACGGAGAACACCAAACCTCTAGAAAGAGTATTTTCCTCTGGAGTGCAAAAGTCAGTTCTGATACCAGCTCAGATATTGCCTTTAGGAAAGAAAATAATGCTGTTTCTGAATGATTCCAGATTGCTGGAATTACTAATTGTGTTCCTGTGTGCATCCATTAAAAGTACAATTACATCTATTAAAGAAGGAAATAGTTAGAGTGGAAATGAAAGTGTTATACTTAGCCTACCTAAAGAAAAAATATCAGACCTTAAGAGGGCGTCATTAATCATTGTCATTAATGTAACAATAAAGAAAAGCTGTTGTCCCAGTCTGGACTTGTCACAGAATGTAGCCAGCAATTCACCTGCTGGTGAGTTTCATTGTGGAATGAAATGTCTTCATAAAACAAGATACTGAGTAATTCCAGTTTCCTCAATAGTCCTTGATAGCCAAGTGCAAAAAATTTCAATATCCTAGTGTTCCCAAAACATATCCTGAAGGACTGGTGTTTTTCACTGCTGTCAAACACTGTTTTCTGGAGATATGCTAATTTGTGATTGTAGTGTGTGATAAATTTGCTGCTTCTCAGGGGCCCAAACAGTAGAAAAGCTTAATGGCAAATCAAAGAAAAAAAAATTAAGCTGGAACTGATGACAAACTTCTAAAGAGAAGGTTGGAGGAAGTAGGTAAAATAACAGGAGAAATGGACAAGGAATGTGATCCCTGTAACTAGCAACTGGAAGTCCTTTTTTGCTGATTGGTATCTGTGCTTGAGGAACATTGCCAGATTTCAGAGATCAAGGATGGTTAAAATTTTGTAGAAATACTCTCTCATTTTTCTCTGAGATTTGTTAGGATGCATCTCTATGGCACTTTGCCAGCTGTTATGGCACTAAGGGATTATTCTTCCCTAGCCAGCCATGTGGTGTATGAACTATGTAAATGCTCTTCTACATTGTAGCCAGCTTTTTGTGGTACCCATATCTAAGATATTCATTTAAATAGACCTTATTCTTTCCTATTCAACCTATTAACCTTGATTGTAGACAATTGGAAAGTGTTCCTTATTAAATATTGTACAATATTATATACTGTATATAGATTATATCTGCTTTCTTTTGGGTCCATGGCTGCTGGCAGGCACACGGTCTCTCTGGGGACCACATATGGCACAAATTAACAAAGTGATCTCTTAGACCTGCTTCTGGTGATCCGTGTCTCCACTGGCATTTGAGAGAAGGCAGGACACCAAGGTATCCTGTTGCTTGCTCAAGCTCCCCAGTCACACCAGACCATCCTGCATTTGGCAGGCAGTTGTCTATTTCTAGTTTTAAAATGTCAGAACTTACTCTTCCTTCAGACAGAAGCAGAAATATAGGTCAAGGCTTCCTTTTATTTCACAAAAGAGAATTATTCCTTTCTGAGCAGCCCTATTCCTTAGGCTTAGGCTTGAATTCACCTCACTTGACTTGATGACATTTCTCTGATTCATACAGGGGATCTGGGGACAGGCTGAGATGAAGGGAGACACCTCTGTCAGATACACAAAGTTAAGAAGGAGAGGGGGAATCCAAGCTTCTCCATTTGGAGCTGCCAAGAACAAGCACTGTGTAATCCAAGTTTCTACACAGCCAGGATCCAGCTCCTCCTGGGTCCCTGTGGCAGTAGCACAGAAATGTCAGTGATGAACCTGTTGCCTCCACTTCACCTCTGCAGCTTCTAACATGAAAAACTCACAGATTCCTAAAAAAGCCTTTATGATACCAGCTCCAGCTGGCATAACCAAAACAACCAGTCACTGTTTAAGTGGAAGTGGAGGTGAGAGGAGGAAGAAAGCAGAACAAATGCTCATTCATGGGATTAAGACATTACAGGAGTGTGTAAGGGAGTGTCTGTGGGCAGCTTCACTTGCTCCTTCTCCCCCCTGCCTGAAAGGTAGGGAGGCTTGGTACACCTGTCACAGAACTGGCCAAATAATTGCAATCCCACCCAGTAAAAAGCATGAGAATACAGCTTTTTGCCAATGCTGGAAGCTTGCCAAGCTCTGTGGTGTTTAAGCAGTCATGACTTTGTCTTCATCTGCACAGATTAAATATGGATGCGCGTATTAATTATGTAAATGCGGAACTGCAGATCTCAATCAAGCAGAGCCAAGGATACACTATCCTTTGCAAGTGCTGATTGATGCCATACACACAAAAAAACAGAGACCATTCAGCTCATTGCTATGTGTATTCTGGAGAGGGGAGGGAAGGAAGAAGGGAAATTCGGAAGTAAACAGAAATGAGAGTAAACTCTCCTTTTGTAATGAGAGTGAAACCATAAGTGCCATAGCTTTCTGTAACACCTAATAGTCTCTACTCAGCAAAACAGAACACTTACTTAGCAGAAGACAGCTTTAGAAGATGGTGAAAACATGTATTTAAAGTGAAATTAACTATATCAGCTTTAGTAAAGACACAACGGTTTGAGTCAAGGGTTGAGGCTGGGCTTTGGTATAACATGGTAGAAGAACCTGATTTTTGTGTAACTTCATATAAATCGTGGACAGGTATGTGGGAATCAGTGGTACTGTGTCAGCGGAAGCTTGATGCTGTGGGACAGAGGATGGATAAACTTTCCAGGTCTGGCTTTGTGATGGGTAGCACCACAGATGGCACAGGTAGCACCAGTTTGTCTGTGTGCTTATTTCTAAGCCAAATTGTATGATGCAGGCTTTCAAGGAAGGTGAATTGGATTGGGCATGTGAAATTTCCATATTTCTGCCAATGGACACGAAAAATGGTGTGTTGTTAGAGAAACCTCACTCTGTAGCCAAAAACTTGTATCCATCTCCACTCAGAAGAGCTAAACAGCACTTCCATGTTTTCTGGATCTTCTTTTCTCCCCTGACCTAATTGCAGCCTTGCACCTGAAGGGAACCTACCAGAAAGTTGGAGAAAGTCTGTTTACAAAGGCGTGGAGTGATAGGAAAGCAGGAATGGTTTTAAACTGAGAGTCGGTTTAGATTAAATATTAGGAAAAGAATTTACCTGTGAGGATGGTGAGGCAGTGGCACAGATTGCCCAGGGAAGTTGTGGATACCCCACCCCTGGAAGAGTGCACAGCCAGGTTGGATGGACTTTTCTGGTGGTATGAATGCAAGGGGGATTTTTAGGTGAGATAATTGTAATCCATATTCTGAATCGATGAGTTAGGCAGGAGAGTCACCTGCAGGTTTGGGATCAGCATCCAGCCCACTCTCTGCTGCTCTTGTGCTGCTCTTTTCCATCCAGTGGATCCAGGTCTGGAATTTAGGGCTGCTCTGCCCCCACTGATGACTGTGGGAGCTGGTAGGGGATGCTCTGGCTCACTACAAGTGGCTGTACAGTTGTTCTGAGTGCAATGAAGGTGTCAGAAATCCCTGGAATATCTAAGAAGACTGTTAGCACATAAATGCCTCTTTGATAATCACAGATCTTGGACATGCAGAAGGCTGCCTTTCTACACACATTCCCTTTTTCATGTCTATCTTAGCTGACTTTGAAACTCCCTCTCTGCACATCTCCCCTTTTTCACTTCTATCTTAGCTGACTTTATATCCCATAGCTTAAAATATATGGATAGACACAAGCCATTCCAGGAAACAGGTTTTCTTATTGAACTGGCTTGGGGATTGAAAGCCAGCACATACATTTAAAGGTCCTCTCTCCTGAGAACCTGTGAGCTTTCTCAGTTTCAACTTTCAAAAACTTTTCCAGGTCATATGTCAGAGTAGAGCTGGAGGGAGACAGCACTGCCTAGAGAGAGGGCACATGGCAGAGAGTTGGATCTAGGTTATTTTAATGTCCCTTCCAACCTGACTCTATGATTCTTAAGGGTCCCTTTAAGTACATTGTCCACTTATCTGAAAAACTCTACACTGTGAAACTTGTATTCCTATTCTTGAAATGAACCTTCTGTTGATTTTAATCTATCCTATGTATTACTTACTGAGGTGTCATTTTTTAACTACCTAAACCTGTTCTCTAACCTCTTCTAAGCTTCCTGTGATTTGGTATCACTGTCAGAACCTGCATTGGCAGCTCTGTCTTGGTTTGGAAAGACAGGTGTCTGCTAAGGAAGACAGGACACTCCCTTGAAATGGAGAATGCAATTCTCCATTATAATATTAGGAGGGAACCCTCCCTCCAAATTATTATAATTGTGAAATTAAGGGGCTCTCAGACAAAGATATGGGAATAGGAATAAGAGTTCTTTACTAGGAAAATTAAAATAAAAATGTAGTAATACAAAAAAAGCAAACAAATAAAAAAGAAAACACCGACAGAGTCAGAATACAACCTGACACCCTGTTGGTCAGAGTGTTAGTAGCAGTCTAAGACCTTCTGAAGTGATAGATGTGGTTCTGTTGGAGCAGAGATGATCCTGTAGAAGGGTGTCATTTTCTCTGAAGGTCCAGTGGTAGTGAGATGGGCCTGTTCTTCCTCTGGGAATGCAGTGCAAAACAGGCTGTCCTGGTGTTCTGAATCTCAGGTTTTATCCAGGTAGGAATACTTGGTTCCTCCCACTGGATGGAGCATCTCCCAATGGGATGATGTAATTTTATCAGCCATGCAGTGAGACTCGATGGCCCATTAACAGCAGATATCCCCTGGAGGGAGGATGGGTGGTGAAAGAGGTAAAAAACACTGCCCCACCTGGTTTTAACAGATGGCAATAGATTACACACTTTTGGTTACATCTTACATGGCAACTTAAGACAAACTCCCACATACATTTGTTTCTAGAAGGAGAATTTGGGTGTTCAAGTCTTGAGCTGCATATTTCAAGAATCTTTCCAGGTGTTGCACTTCTGCCTTCATTCTCGTAGGTTCTGTATTTGTGCATTCAGCAATTCATTCCCTTTCACACTGCCTATTCACTCACATTTTCATAACTGAAAATTGTTCGTTCATTTGGCTAAAATGGAAATTAAATCCTGAAAAGCAGATAAAACAAAGTGACATGGAGACTACATGAATTACTATTTAACACCTAAAGCTTTAGTGTGACCATTTAAAAATATTTCTAAATTATTTTTAAAATAATCTAAACTTGGCAATGAAGTTTAAATCATAGCCTTTCTGGATTTGTTAGACATAGACAACAAATTATATATAAATATATATTTACACACTTTTTAAATTCAGCTCCTGCTCACACGGAACACAAGATTTAGCCTAACTTTTACTCCTGAAGTCTTTAAAACTTTATTCAAAGGTCAACTTAAAAAACCATTAGGAAACCTGATCGAGTGATAACCTTGTAACAATTTGAACAGCATATCTCTTTGACCTCTGCCCACACTTCTTGCAAACCTTAAAACACCATGTCAGGTTTGAGATGCAAATGTAAATTGAGTGGAGTGACAGTGATGAAGAAGTGTGTGACAGGACTCTTTACCTGTGGGCTGCATTGCAGATGAGGGGCTCAGCACTCAGGTTTCCTCAGGAAAGGACAAGCTTTAGTTTTAAGTTTAGTGAGCTAACCACAAGCACATGTTCAGCCTCAGGTCTTTTATAAAGTGTCATAACTGGTTCCCTAATCATAGTTCAGTTGCAATTCTCTGGACTAAGTGGACTGGCCACCTCTGCCATGCATTTTACACAAATAAATTCTGTCCTCTCAATCCCTTTTTTTCTGATGTAGATGTGATATTGTCTGGAAAGGACAGGGAAAACATGGCAGCAGAAACAATTAGATTGGATGTAACCTTTAATTATTTCCTGATACCAGATGCCATCAAGAGGGTTTTGTTTTTTAAAATTTAAACTTTAAAATAATTTTCTGCTGCACACCTGCAGGTCAGTATCCACGTACCCTGCCCTGTATTTTGCTATTTGCTCTCTGGTTTGAATCTGTAACCTATTCCCAAATGGACAGAATCTCATTATAACAAAATCCAGGAAAAATCCCAGCAATCTGTCAGATTAGAGAGATTGGGGAGCTTTTCCTCAGAGCTGACAAAGAAGCCGGAACACAAGCAGAGAAAGTGAAACTTTCCTCTTCCTGTTTTATTCATTCCAGGTCAAACTGTCTTATGGGAAAAATACTGGGGAGAAGTTGTATATCCTGCTACCTCAGGTCTCCTTCTGAGGAAATGAAATATTTCAGTGTTTTCAGTTGCCAAGCTGTGCTTTTGGTGCACAAAACCGCTGAAGATTTTTGTCCTTGAAAATTCTTGCAGGAGCTGGAATGACCTTGAGATCTTTTATCCTTTCTCTGTGTACTTATACATATTACATGTTTGTGTGCAATACAGTTTGAAGCCGTTGTGTTTAATATTATGGCATTAAGGAGTCAGAGTTGGGTTAGGAGAAAACTCACCCCCACCTCACACGCAGCTGATATCCATGCCACAAAAAGAGCTGAAAACATTTACCTGGGAATCCTGGGGCATAAATGAGCCACTGTGGTTTTGTCACCATGGAGATGCAATTGCCTCTAAAGCTTTTTGCTTTCACTTAGCCATCTATATAATAAGTGTGGGAAAGGCCGCAGAGACATAGAATAAGGGAGGGAAAAACCTACGAGGAGTGTGAGGAGTGCTAAATGGTCTGAGGAGAAACAACGTGGATCAAAAATATTTCCTTTTCCTATAATAAACAGTAAAAAGAGGTAAATGGAGAGCCCCATTCCTTTTATCCACAAAATTTTTTTTTTTTTTTCCTTAGAGAACTTTAAATAATTTAAAAAATTTCTGCTACCAGGCCATAGAAGAGAATGGTAATAGAGAGTATAAGATATAAAAAAATACAACATTTTTAATGAATAAATAGATGAATAGGTGGATAAATTATAGTCATAAAAGGCAAATCTTGACAAGTCTTGGCAAAGTTTTATAGCAAAGTGAGTGTTAAATCAAGGTTACCACTGCATGTGATTACTTAGTTTGACCAAGTATGTCTACAACTTCACACTTTCACTTGCACTTACATTTCTTATGTGCATCCTGGGAATATTAAATGTTTCTCTCCACTGTATTTTTTAAAATCTTTAAAGAGAAATAAATTAAATTAAGTTGTGTTGGGGACAATCAAGGAGTTAATCAAAGCTAAAATCTAATCAAGATTTTTCTTGGAAAGTATATCAAGAATTGCCCAGTTCCACTTGGATTTTTTTTTTTGTATCAGTAGCTTCTTTATTGCCAAACATATTCCACAATGCAGGCACACAAGTGTTCTTGAACAATGTGATTGCATTTCTTCATTTGTAATAACATAAATGAAAATAGTAAAATGGGAACAGTAGGAGCATCACCTCTAAGTAATAAAATGTCTTTCCTCAATTGTGTTCAAAATCTCATTTATTTCTTTTACTTATGGTCATATATTGAAAAATTGGCAGAAACCTTTTCAAATTTAAAATTCAATCCAAAATTCGTTAAATACAATTGCTGCTATTTACATTAACTTGCTGATTCCAGAAAATTTGGTTTTCAGAACATGATAAAGCCTTGATCACTTGTCTGTGGCTGTTTTCTGCTATTTTCACATGAATGAAGTGCTTTTATCTCTACCAGACAAGGATTCCCCAACTTGACAAGCAAACAGTTCCAGTTCTTACAACAGATATTCATGTACTACAGTTCTCCACACAAAGCCAGCAGATTTTAACCTTATGCTCAAGGATTTGCCATGGTAGAACTAGTTGTTTCTTGATGTTTATTAGGCTTATTTTTTGGATTATCTTGAGGCTTATTGTTTGGATTATCTTGATAATTTGAAGCCTTATTAGTGCTCTTCAAAGTTAACACAGCAAGTACAGGACAGGCAGATGTGTTTGTTTATACATGTGGACTTCAAGTGAAGCAGCTTCAGAAAAATCTGCCAGATGCTAACAAGTTTTACCAAACTGGCAGAACTTCAGGCCTTCATATCAGGGCTTTGCATTTTCTCCCCTTTTCCAACTTTAACAGGCTTTGTGTGGCTGGATTTTCTTGCTCTACCATTCCCTAACTCTGTGAAACTATCTATTTGCAATCTGAAATCCTGTACATGACAGCTTAGCTCAATGGGGCTAATAAATTCACATTTCTTGTCAGATGAAATGTGCTTGACATTCAGGCATATGATTAAAGGCAGAGCAACTTCAGCCACACTCATTTCTGAGTATGAAGACACAGAAACTGGCTAAGATAATTCTAATGTACTATTAGTTGACTGAAATCTCCACATCTGCCTGTGTGCATGCTGATTAGATTAATTAGGATATCTGCAACTGGTTCATTAAAAGCAGAGGTATTACCTGTCTTCTCTCTGTGTTATCTTTTAGTGTGGTCTGAGATTAGTTTTGTTAGGAAGCTCCACATATACTGAGGTCTCCTGTATTGTATCTCCTGACCTCTTCTCATGCCCTCTTGGGCCCTAAATCGTTCTTCAAAATGAGGCATTTCTGTCTGATGTTAGGGTATCCTCTATGCAAAGGTTAGAAAGCTCACCCCAATTGATATAATATTTTAGTTTCTAATACTCTTAATTACTAGAGTCTTGGACTCAGTTTTGCTTAAAATTTCCTGTCTCCTGAGCAGTAACAGATCCAAAACTTTTTAGTAGAGAAGCACCTGAAGAGAAGGGTTTGCAATCACTGTGTGTGTATTTACGTGTGTGTATTTATGTGTGTGTAAGTGAAGTCATGAATGCTTAAGATGAGAGTTTTGCACCAAACATGAGCAATGTAGGTTATTAATGTTAATACTAAAATGAGAGCAATATTGAATTGGGGAAATGTGGGGAAGAACTCTTTAATGTGTGTGCAGCTAATTCACCAGTGCCAAAATTCTGTTGTCCTGCACTCACCAAATGCAGATGTGGTCTGCATTCAACCTGTGTTTCAAGGTATGCCCAGAGGGAATTGTCACTCTGGAGTTTTCCAGATGTATGTGGGTTCATACAAGACCAATCTGGCTAAAAGCAGTCATTTCTGGATTCTGCACCATTTTGAATTGATCAGTGACATATAGAGACAAACAATTTAATCACTGGAAGAATATCAAATTGTGTATCAAACTACCTAACATCTGAAATAAATAACTGCAAATCAATCCCTTTTTCTTCTTCAGATAGACAGTATATCCATTCTCGTTCAATGTTGAGGGGAAATAATGTTAATGACGTTTGTATGCTGCCAAGTATTGATGGGGGAAAGGCTTACTAAGCATATTCCATGATCATATCTGAATTATTCAGGTAACATTTCTTGTTTGCTTGTCTAGGAGATCTGATCTTCCTGCAGTCTGGTGTAGAGTGCCATGGCATAGTGTGCCTGACAGGCAATTTACACCACTCCTCTCTACCACTGGTGCTGATTCTTACACAGAGCGGGACAGTGCGTGGCAGGAGGAAATCCTCATTTCTGGTGCAGCAGAGACAGGGTTCTTCCTGTGGGCTTTCATATTGCAACAAGCAGAATGCCTGGGGTAAAATTCACCACAAATTCTGCCACAGTGGAGAGGAAAACCTCCAAAAGCTGCATGGCGAACTCTGCTCTTGCTCTTTGAGGAGCAGCCCTGCACAGAGTGGGGATGCTGCGGGGGCAAGCTGTTCACAAGTTCCCAAGTGGCTGAGGGGCCAGATCCCAATCTACTGCTTCTGAGGAAGAAATTAAATTCCTTTCTCCTAAATTTGTTCCTCCCAACACCCAGCAAGGAGTGTGGAGGACAGAATCAGTGCCCCTCTCTCAGACACAGCTCAGGGTCCATGCAGGATGAGGAGTCAGGAGCACTGGACCCAGAAACCAACTACTCTCACAAAACCAGAAAAGCATGTCCCTTTGGCTTTTAATTGACTCCCCAATGTCTGAAGGATGAGAAAATTCTGTGTCTTTTCTTTAAAAACTAAAGAGAAAAAGGGAAGGGGAAAAAATTAACCCCAAAGCTATATACAATCAGAGAAGAAAATGTACCCAGGGTCTTGACATTAACGAGGAAATCACCATATTTACACCATCCAGCTCTATTATCCTTTGCAATATATACATTTTGATGATGGCTGTGATGATCATTGCTGTCATTACTATCAGAGTTTCCCAGGAAACTCTTTCAGCTACTGGTATTCTGTGCCAGATTGAATATGCTTTTCATTTTTTTAGTATGGGGTATTTAGTAATTATAACATATATATTCAGTGTTACCTACACTCTCTGGAATAGATTACTTATTTTTTTGTAGAGTCAGACCTTCCTGCAGTGTGTTTCTGCCTTTCCACTAAATAAGAGCATCAGCTCTACCGCTGCCTCTTCAGCTTAATTTCCACAGAAATCCTGCATGGGGTAGGAAATAGTATGTGTTCTTTCTCCCTCTGTAAAAGCTGGTTTGTGCTTTCTCCTCCTTAGTGTCTGTTAAGGTTTTTATCAACAAAACGGAATCTCATTATGCTTTGTCTCAGTCAGTTTCCTGTTGAACAGAAGGTCTTAAATATTTCACTATTTTTCTTTCCTACTTTCCTCTTCCTTTATTTCTCTCTCTCTCTCTCCCTTTCACTCATTCTAATAGATAAAATTTTCTTACAAACAAAACAAAAAAATAGATTTTCTATTAGAAATACAAGAAGGCTAGACTTTTGAGGGATATTTCAGATATTTGTCAGCTACAAATCCTTTGCATCTGGGATGAAGATAATTCAGGGAAGGGAGGACAGAAGAGAAAGGAAAATATAAGGAATGGAGGGAAGACATTTGCATAGCACAATTCAGTGACATGCTCTGGGATTATGAAGGATCTTGGGACCTACTTTCTAACACTATCTCTTTTTTGTTTTGGAGGGAGGTAACAACTGCACCAGGGATTTTACCAAAGCTGATGAGAACTGGTCTGCTTGCATGGTCAGGCAGACAACTACATCCTAGTAATTTTGCTCTAGTTTTGTTTTTGTATCAAAGAATTTGAGTGTTCTTTATGTACCTCCCACTACAAAAGCTGAGACCAATATATTGTTATTTCCACAGTATAAAATGCAAAATAACACACTGATGTAGTAATGCCAATCCAATTTACTGACATTTTTAAAAGAGTTTACATGGAAATTATTGATACACAATGATGCCAAAGGTTTTGTAGATCCTCTACAGAAACCCACTTGGCTCAGTAATTTTTTTGGGTAACACAGCATGCAAGACTGTGCACTTAATTTATTTATTATATTAAAATATTTTTTCTTATTTTTCCTCTCCCCTGGACTGCTGAATTCTTAGAAAAGACACAGCAGAGGCACATCAGCTATTTTTTCAGCTGCCAGATAAATACATCTCCACTTTAATGTGAAAATTCCAGAAGATGTATTATGTATACAAATATGTTACAAGCTGTGTCATGACACACGAAGAATAAGATGTGTCTGTTTGCCTGAGGTTCCCCCAGCCAAAGTTGTTTACTTCCTCCCAGTTCTGTCTGGCTCTTGCAGGGAGAGAGTCTTTAATCTGCATCCAAAACACCCGTTGTTCTGGATGTCCTCATTCCCTGGCAGAAGAGGTCTCTGCACCTCCTCTCCCTGCTCTGAACAGCACAGAGCAACAAAGCTCATGCTCCCTGTGGAATTCATCTGCATGAATTTATGAGTCTTGTGTGAGGCCACGTAAGGAGAAATGCTTATTTAGACATATCGGACTCGGTTTAATAGTTGGACAAGAGCAACAAGAGAACAGCTGTCACTAGAATAACTGGAAGTCACTTGGTGCTCCACTCAAATGAACAATACAGGAACTCCTGGAGAGCTTCTCTAAAAAGAGCAACTCAACACTAGATGGCCTGAACATCCCAAACTGAGCCCAGGAAATTGACTGAATGAGGATGCAATATACTTAATTGTAAACCTAAAAAAATGCTGTTATAATAAACCAGTCAGGACCCGTTTCCTCATGCAAATGAATGTGACACTTCTTGTTGGAACCCTGGGTACTGAGAATTTTGGGCTTTCTGTGCTGACAGGCACTGACACCCAGGAGGGCACTGCATTTGGCCTGAGGCCTTGGAAGAAGTTTCCAGAACTGAGTGGTGGCACTGGGATTATAGGTGTGTGGATTGAATGGAGGTGTGTGGTGTCACATGGTGGAAAATTTGGAATTTGGGGTTTTAGAGTATAGTGGTGTGGGGCAAGATGGAGGATTTGGGATGTAGGCTAAATCTTTGTTTTTCACCTTCTTCATGGGTTTGGGTACCTTGTAATTGGGTAGAATAATCTGCATTGCAGACAATGGGTAGTTGGTTATTGGGTTAAAAGTAAAAATAATTTAGATGTCATTTCATAATCAGAAAATTTGTGCTTAAAAGACTTTGGAAGGAGATAGAGACAGAGCCATTTTCTACTTTGTTAGCTAGAATTCACAACTTGTGAGACTGTACTATAGATAAGAATTAATATACAACTTCTACTGTGTCTATCCAAAGCTTGAAAAATACCATTTTCCCAAGTTTAAGTATCCTCCAAGTCAAACAAACTGAGAATGTACATTCAACATAAAACCAACAATGAATACAAGAATACTTTGTTAACAGTCAAGGCAATATCCTGCCAAGAAGCCAATGTAGCACAGACACAAAAAAAGGACTGGTTTGACCTAAAATTCATCATTCAGCTACAAAGATATAGGAAAACAATGATAATTCATCTGACTGATAAGTGAGAAATAGGGTGAAAAAATGGAAGCAAATGGTCGACAAAAAGTTTTGCAATTTTAAGAATATTGAACTTGGGTCACTGAGTCTGGAGTAAAGGAGCCTCAGGAGAGCCCTTATTGCTCCTCAGTCTACCTGAAAGGGGACTGCAGCCAGGTGGGGATCAGTCTCTTTTCCAAAGTAATAAGCAACAGGACAACAGATAATGGCCTCAAGTTGTACCAGGGAAGGTTTGATTTGGATATTGGGAAAAAATCTCTTTGCCAAAATGGTTGTCAGAGATTGGAACAGGCTGCCCAGGGAAGTGGTGGGATCACCATCCCTGGAGATAATGAAAGACACTTAAATGTGGCACCTGGGGACATGGTTTAGTGGTGAACATGGCACTACAGGTTTAATGGGTGATCTTAAAGGTCTTTCCTTTAATTCTATGAAATACAGTCATCATCTCTTCTTGAAAACAGGATTATAGTTTTGGTTGATAAAGATGACTGTGTTGATATGATAGGCTTGGGTTTCTTCAAGGCATTTGACTTAGCAACAGATGACATTTTGGTTAAGAAGTTCGTATTATATGGAATTAACAGAACACATATAAGATGGCTTAAGAATTAGTCATGTCACGTCTCAAAAAGTAGCTGTTAAGGCTGAGGTGTCAGCAAGATTGTTTCCTGCACTGTCCTAGGAAAACAATTTTTTATATAATGCTGCTTAGTACTGTCATCAGTGACTTAGCTGATTTTTTGTATTTTTATTTTTTTCAGACCATGAACACACCACTGCACCACTCCACTCCCACAGCAAACTAAAGCTGACTGGCATTAGGACTGCTTTCCCCAGTTAATCTTCCTTTGTACCCTGGGAAGGAGTCCACAGATTGACAGGTTTAAGACCTTTGACTGGAACAACACTAAATCTTTCCTTGTAACATTTGTGAGCAGTGCCAGAATGGTGTAATGTTTAGTAATGAAAGCAGACTATTGGCATAGTCTGGTCCAATTTCTTTGGTTAAATACAGGAACCACCAAAAAATATTGAGTGTTAATGCAGCTGCATGCAAGGAACAGCAACTGAGAACCAGGAATGATTTCTTCGGAGAGAAGGCTGTCCTGGAAAGGATACATAGGTTCATTAGCAGTGCTCTGTTGAAAGAGCTGACCTGGTATTTGATTTCATAAATGGGTTTAGAGAGCAGCAGAAGGAGCAGAAGGAGGGAGAATTCTTGTTTGACAGGACTAAATGAATTTCTGAATGGAATGACTGACGCTCCTGAATGCAGAAAACACTGCAATGTGTCTGGCTGAAGCATTTGCTGTTGTGTTCAGGATCATACTTACTATCACATTTTAGAAGAACAAGAAGTTTGAATTAAAACTGCTTTCTCATGTTCTTCGTGGTTCATATTGTCAAATAAGCCAACATCTGCTTACAGTGCTGGCTCCCAGCCACAACTGTTCCAAGGATGATTTGCAAGTGGCAATCCCAGTTGTAGGGTAACTTCTTTACAGCAAGTCTCAAAGACTGGGAAAATGGCAACACCTTCTACAGAGGGAGTGATTTATGCCAAATCTGCTTCCTGCCGCAAAGAATTCACAAAGACCTCACTGAGGTACAAAAGATGGGTGGGTAAGACCAGCAGCAGGACAGAGTTTATGACAGGAGGCTCCAGCAGAAACCCTAAAGCACTGCTCCATTTCCTCCCATCACCCAGTCTGCACTTGCAAGACGTTGTTGCTGCAGGTTTGCCAGGTTGCCTTTGAAAGCTCCTCAGACGGCCCTTCCAGGGCCAGCTACATCCCTCCTCTCCCCTCATGCCTCCTAGACCAATTCTGGGTCACCTGCTGCTCCCTCCCCAAACTGAGTGAGAAAGTGAAAGCTGACACAGTGCAATGAAGAACTGGCTCCCTTGTAAAAATCTACTAAAATATAATCTAATGTACAGCTCGGGGAAATGTGGGCACCCTAATGTACATTGGGCTACACCCTCAAAAGAGCCAGCAATGTCCTTCCTACCGCAAGGAAGTCTTTCATCCAGCTCAACCAAAGCATGATAGCCAAAATTCTTTGATCTGGCTGCTTGTATGTAAAGCACTTCCTTTGATCTCTGAGAACCTTTCTCCACCTCTGCCCACTCAAGTAATTTCTGGAGAAAATGTGTTCAGAAAATTTGTTCAGAAAGCGGTATTTTCTCATGTCATACAAAAGGCACAGACTACTTACCCAGGCTGCTGGGCTGCTCACTGCTCACTGATTTCCTCCACTGTGTGTGTTTCTGTTTGGGAAATAGATCTCGTGCATTGTAATTCCCTTTTAACAATCCTTCATACATTAATGAGGCTAGAGTTAATCTATCATTTGCAAATGGCCTGCTGCGAATCAATAAAGTTGTCATAGGAAATAACAATCCAGCTGGGTTATTATTAGTGAAAAATTCAGAGGCATTTTCAGGCAGAATAATATGATAATGCTGCTTCTGTTGTTGCTGTGCTAGTGATAGGGAGCTGAGAGGAGAGGTCCCACCAACCATATCCCAAAGAGCAGGGTTCCTGTAAGGTTATCACTAAAGAGTTCTGTAGTCCTACAAGTCCACCCGGCTTTGATCTTAGGTATTAAAGAAAGGTATTTATTTGGAAAATCAAAACACCATTTAACCTTCTGCCTTCTTCAAAACAGTCCCATTTTAGCAGCAACATGGTCTCCAAAGGTAGGATCCTTCCCCAGTTTCCCTCAGTGCTGCAGCTGATTGAAAGGTGCAATTCAACAGAGGAGGGAGCACCACATGGATAAGCTGTAAATAGAACAGGCATCTCCAAACACTTGATCCTGGTGAGAGATTCTGAGCTCACCACATTTGGCTTTAATTTCCTGTCATTTCCTCTCATGCCCCAACTGTTAAGACTGAATTGGAATTAGCTGTATACCTCTTGTAGTGTATAAAAGAGACAAAAGACTGATCAGGAGAAGGTTTCTGGCCTATTACTCTTGTTGTAAGGTAACCCAGCACTGAAGAAAGGCAAAGAGGGTAAGAGAACCAGGCAGGGTTGGAAGAACATCACAAAGACACAGAGGTCTGTGCCACAATTCAGCCAAACAGACAGTGGTTTCACCCAGATTTGAAGGCACTGTTGAGAGTTCATCCTGTGGAACTGAAACCATCTGTTCTCTTTAACAAGGATGCATTCAAGAATTGAGTAGCTGGAGTCAGAGAGAGTGACACGCATTTTAAAAAGGAAAGTACTGCCTGAATATTACCAGAAGTGAAAATAGTCCTACTCAAGGCTATGTGCCAAACAAGGCACATGCAAATTGTGTCTTCTCTATTGATGATGATCTGAATTCTGAATTCAGACTTGCTTCTACACGCAGTAATTAAGGTTGAACCACTTGGAAGCCTAATAGTGTGTACAAATTGGCAGGTCTAGACTAACCTTTTCCCCTATATTCTGACCAACAGAGCAAAACAAAAATCTAAAAGTTGGAAATGTCAGACTTCAAGAGGCCTGTGAGAGCTTCCTCTCTTCCTAGGAGAGTGTGTATTAGGATATACTCTCTAATTACAAGGACATTTGCTATTTTCCTCTAGCACCCTTGCTTTATTCAGTAGCTGAGATCAATGTTGATTATTTAACAAGCAGCAATTCAGTATTTTACTCCTTTGCCATTCTATGCCTACTGACAGACTATACAACATAAACACTTTCCAACCCTGTCTGGAAGTTAAAAACCTTAATTTTCTCGTGAGGATTTCTCCATCTCATGATGTGCTCCAGATTACATCATAGTGCTCCAAAAACTTCCTCCATTTATAAACCAGAAACTGAGGCAAAAATGGTTGAAAGTAAAAACTCTGTCTTTGGCTGCCCTGTTAGTTATGTCTAAAAGGTGGGGTGTGCATGTTCCACATTGAAGCCTCTCACAGGGTTTCATCCCAACTAGGAAACCCCCCTGGAGATCACATAAGATACCACCAGATTTCTTTCCAGAGGAAACATCTTGCCTGAGGAAATACATCTAAATCCTTCTCTCAGAGAGACCCAGGGCACTGCCAGGATGCACAGCACACCTGGAGTACAGGGTTAGCCATGATGGAGTGGGTTTTTTTCTTTCTGAATGACTAAACTTAAGACCTGCTCCAGACATTCCAGGAAGGTTCCACCAGTTTGTGTTGGAGCTGTGAGTCCAATCCTGTCCAGCAAAACAGACACCAGGACACCAGTTTGGCAGACAGCTGGGAAAACAGGAGCTCACTGTTGATGATAATCTGTAAAAAAAAATACCAACTTCACAAAGGTATTTGGGCAACCAATATGCAGTGGAACACTGACTGTGACTTCCAAAATCCCCTTGGCAATCGCTGTAAGCAGCAATCTCCTCTTTGGGACCCCTAAGTGCTCAGAAATCTGGTCCTAAGGGGTTTGCCAGCCTTATATATGAATTCTGAAGCACAAGAAAAATTGTATTCCCTGAAAAGGCCTTGTGTTGCTATAGGACATGAAATGAACAACACGCACATCATCAGGTTGTCAGGGCAAAAAGAGGGCAGTTTATTTTTCTACTTCAACTTATATAGATTTTGGACAATGACCACGGATTAGAAGATGAGGTTAACACCTCTCCCACCACACTGGTCGAACTAGAAGTCCATCAATTGTCCCTCCTCCAGAGAAGAATGATAAACAATCACTTTGTTTACATGAGAATCTGTGAGAAACTCCACTACAAAAATGCAAACATCAGAAGGCTGAAAAAGATCAGGGTGACAGCCTTGAACTATCCTAGCAATAACAGACCACATAAAACATGAGATGTGACATTACTAATTCTTCAGCCAACTGTGTTCTGTTAATGTCATATAGGACAAACTTCTTAACCAAAATATCATGTGTTGCTTAATCAAATGCCCTGAAGAAATCCAAATTAGGCCTTAATGGTCCTTGGTTCCCACCCAGTTCAGTTCCACCATTCCCTTACCTCCAGGCTCTTTCTCCTCAGGGAAGGATTAACTATTCCTGAATTATCCCTGGTAGCTATTTTTGTGACCGTTTATTAACACAGAATGATTGTAAAGATGAGTCATTACAAAGAACAACGAAGTTAAATAAAGGTTTAAGAGTAGAATCGAGAAATATTTCAGGCCTAGTCTTCCAAACAGCTTGACTTTTAAACACCTGAAGTTCTTTTCTTTCAATCTAATGAATAGATGAAGTGTAATCTATGTAATATTCTTTCCATGGAATCTGGTTCAGTAATCCATGCTGTCACACTAAACTTTGAGACTGATTCCCAATGGGTGAAAATTATATAATGCTTGATCCATATCATCCTCTCCATAGATGAGGCTTAAAGGTTGCACAGCATTTAAGAAACAGACTTCAGACGCAGCACAAATCCCACAACTGGAAATTACCTTTGTTTAGTTTAAAGTTGTTGGAGCATGACGTTTATTTTCACAACTGAATCGACAAGCAAACAGTCTTTAAAGGAAACTCTGAATATGTGTACGGCAAGCACTGATTAGGTTGGGAGGAAAAGAGCTAGATGAGTCCCTCTTTTAGCAATGTCCAGTGTGGTGTGTGATGAGAGTCAGATAATGGGATATTAATAGGACTGCTTAACAGCTTTTTTCCCCCACCACCCCATCCAAAGCACCTGCCTCTATCTGTGCTGCAGCATCACATGAGTTTGACTTGCAGTGACTTGGCCAACTGAATTCAGATATGCGTGCAGGGCACTACTTACAGGGTAATTCCATAAAGCTGGGGATAATAAACTGCTGGTGCAGAGGTGCCAAAAACTGGCTAAGTGTTAGGATACAAAGACAAGCACTGAAGAGTTCAGAGATACAGTAAAGAAAGTCATCTGTATCTATATCTACATCTATATATACGTGTGGATACACATGCACACACCTATAGGTATTGGTTCTATCTTGCTGCCTGCAGAAGATAAATAGTGAACAACATTTCTTCCTGCATTTTGATTCCACAAAGTGCTTTTTCTGTTTCTATAGCAACTTCTGCTGCTTGTAACTTGTGGTTTATGCTAAAAATAACCTTATTTAAAAGAGAGAAGATTCTAAAAAGTTAGAATAATTGGAAAAGATGGCAATTTTAAAATGAAATAAAGTCATAGACTATGTTTAATAAGTAGCATGTTCACCATAAGAAGCACTGAATGTGACATCCATTATGTGACTTATAAAATAGAAATGGGGCTTTTATTAGTATGTCTCAGGTTCTTTGTTACAACCTGAGTTACTGCCTTTTGAATGACTGTGTAATGTCCTCCATCAGAAATTCAGCCGCTTGATAATGAGTGGCAAAGAGTTCCACCTCTAGACATACTTGTCTTTCTGGCAAGATGCTCCCTCATAGAGACTGCAGTGCAATAAATGTCATTAACATGCTCCATTCTCACCTGCAGGGGTTGCAGTAGGTGTCCCACATCACATGAAACCACATTTTGTGTAGAGGAGCTTTACCAACGAGCTGCAAGATAAACTCTGACGGATACTACTCATTTTATCTTCCTTTAAATGAACAGAAAAGTTTTTTTTATGGGTCATCCTCCAGCTCCAGGTGATAAAGGTCTGAAGCAGCTCCTCCCCTTGCCATTAAAACTTTATGAATAAACATAGGTTTTGAAGGGCAATTAGCCTTACTCTTCATGCTGTGTTGCTGTAGTTTGGGCAGTGTAGAGTGTTTTATAATATTTTGTATTCACAGAGAGTCCCACATTCAATACAAAAACCACAGCCGTGAACTTTATGGCTGCAGGATTGCACTACAATGACCAGAGCAGGAGGAATGTCCTTACCCAGGGCTCGTGGCCTGCACTGATTCCTCTGCTCTCTTCACACCATGCCCCAGCAGTGGCCCCACCTCTGTGGAACAGAAAGGGCCTTGTGTGGGACATGGACGGAGCAGCTTCATCCTAACCTCAGTTGTGCTTAAGGACTCTGGAAAGGAAGAGGAGGAAGGAATTGCAAGAAAAAAATGAGCAAACAAGGAGGTCAAGTTTGTTAATAAGCAACTTCCTTCTTTTGTGCCATACCCAATAAAAAACAGTGAATGCAAGAGTGAGGCACTGATGACCCTTGCTTTAAAATACACTGAAGGAAATCTGAAAGACCTTAATTAATTTATTCTTTTTTTCTAGCTAAATTGACTACTTATGAGGACAGAGACTGTACTATATTTGTTCTGAACAGACTACATTGTCAGTAGCCAATAAATTAAACTGTAATAAATGGAGTCATTCTGCTGCCGTGCAGCCGTGCACAGACTTTCCTGCTGGGACAGTTGCACACTGGTGTAAGCTTCTCCTTGAACCTACTTTGTTATCCACATCTTTCTCCAGGCTGATGATTTTCAATTATTTCCTTGTTGATCTCTGAATTTTGCCAGGGGTGGTGCAGGAGACTTCTCATTCCTCATTACATTCTGCAGATCACTTTTTTTTTATCCTCCCCCCTGCTGCCCCCTTTGCCTTTTAAAATTTGTTGGACCTTTCTGTTATTCATATCCCATTTCAGCATGAACAGATTTTTCTTGCAAGGACATGTAGTTATTACAAGAGATATGCAATAGCAGGAATAGTTATCAAAATGTTACAATTTTAAGGCTTTTGGCACCCAGGAAAACAGTTTCCCTGCCTGTCCGCTGGATTTTCCAGGTAAACTTAAGTCATGTGAGTTAAGTGTGACAAGCTACAGATTAACTGTCCCACTTGTCTGTCTTTGCTCTTTCCACACTTTTCAGATCTCTACACCTTTGTTGCTGTTCTTTCCACCACCAGTCTTACCAGAGACTGGGAGCTAAATGGTCTCATCAGGCCAAGCTCTTGTCCACTCTAGACAGGAGCAGAGTAGGTACCACACTGGAAATTTACTTTCCTGACTCCAAGTCATTCTGTTCTTTCTGCATTTCATTTTTCAGTCTGCAATGCCAGAAGCAGCTGGCTCATATTAGTTGGAATTATCCAATAATTATTATCCAAAGAGCTAAAATCCCAAGAGGTGCCCAAAAAGTCAAGGTACAACATTTTTCTTTCACCAGCTTTTGAGCAATCCCCATGCCAGATGTTCTACAATTGATGCCAGCATGTTTAGCCACTTGTATCTTAAATTCTTAACTGAGACATGAAGGTTAACAGCATTTTGTTTGCTCACAGCCACTCTCAGATGATGTAAATGGATACAGTTCCTAAAAAGCTGATGTGCCCTGCATAAAGTGGTCAATTACCCACCACATACAAGAGTCTCTGACTCCTTCTGATGCTGGAAAATTACTGAAAAATTCAAATTTTAATTGAGATATGGAGGCCCTTGGTAATGCATGAAGAAGAAAGCCAGATTATTCTTACTGTCTACTTGCTCGCAATGTCATCAGGTCGTTCACAGTGACAAATATTTTTAATAAAATGTATTCATATTAAAGACACCTACTCTACAGGAAGGTGCTGTGTTCCCTTTGAAATTCTGATATTTTAATATTTACTAAGGAAGTAAGCATTTAACTCAGAATATGACCAGCATTAATAGTAATGCAGCCATTTTTTTCTGCTCAGGGGCATTTTTGGTTTGCTGTACAGAGTATTTTCTAGAGATGTCAATAATTATTCAGAAAGGTTCTTCTACCACAACAAATTCAGTGCAGCTGCTGAGGTCTGAGGCTTTGGCAGACATATGTGGTGATTTTTTGCTGTGTTTCTCTCTATTGATTTCTGACCCACTTATATTCAAAGTTACCTTATAAAAAATGAGGAGGAGTGGTCTCTGATTCCTCTCATCCTCTACCCTAGGAAAAGCAAAGGTTCTTAAAACTTCCTCCTTGACAGACAAGAGGAGGAATTCTCCCTGAACCTATGGAAAGACATGAGGATGTCCCAGTTTGATGCCCAGCCCAGCCTCTGGAGGAGCCAAGGAAGGCTCAGCTGTCAAAGAACTCAGCCTTGGCTTACAGTGAGCCCAGCACAAGCTGAGCAAGTCTTTAGGAGCTTAAGCAGTATGGGAAGCCAGGGAGTGTTCAGACAGGATCTTAGAGACCAGCATCAGTGTTTTAACTTCTCAGAGTGCTCAGAGGACACAAGCCATACCCACCTGCACAGACAGAGAGACCCCTGGCAGTCTTGTTAGGAAGTAACTTTCACTGACTCCAAAAAGGTTCATCTTGGTAGGGAGCTCGGAGGCTTTCCCATGGAAAGGCAACTATATCATCTAGGAATCCTTGCTTGGAAAGTCAAGAGTTACTTTTGTGTCTCCAGGACAAATGCAACCTTCAAGAAAGTTGTTTGGGTGCTGCGTGACACCTCTGCCTGTTCCTGCCCCAGGTGACATTCAGATTTCTGCACAAGGAAGCTGCACAAGCTCAGGTTATTCAGTCATGATGGAAAAGCTCAAGGTTTTGTTAGGGATGCTAGATGCACACAAGCCAGACCTCGATGCAAACTTGAGCTGGTTATAGGCTGTTATGCAGGTGTTTATGCCTTATTGCTTCCAGGGAGCACTTGCTTTTAAAAAACAGCTGGTTCCAAGCAGAAATATGAGGTTGTACTCGGCCACCTTCCCTGCTGCATCCTTCCCAGGACAAGTTCTACCAACCTCAATAAGAAACAAAGGAAATATTCATAATGGGAACTACTCTCTTTTCCTGGTTGCCTGTAACGTGTGCGTATTCATTAGTGGAGTATTTGTTGGGGAAGATTCAATTCCCTCCTTTCCCTTTACTCTCTTCAGTCTGTGGCAGAGAACAGCTTTTAAAGTGCAGTCTGTAACCCACCTAAATTCAGTGCTAATCAAGTCCACATCTGGGAGATATTAGGATGCTCAACAATTTTTGAAGTGTGGGTGTTAGGACTCACTTGTTATTTTTAGAAGTGATGTGCGTGTTGTGTTCTAGACCACTCTCGGTGCTTTGTACTTGAATATGTATTTTAATTTGTGTTCCATTATGTTGCTTTTTCCTTTTGGGAATGGTTTTCTGATGGCTTGTGATCTGCTCCATAATTCAAGTGGAAAGTTTCTGAAAACGTAAAGAGGCTTTAATGCAAGACAAAAAGTGGTTGTAATTTAAAAAAATAAAAAGCATTTGTATGTTTTATTGGAGTGCAGTGATTTGTAAGCTTCTTAGGGCATGAGGAAGCCTGGATATTTTAAGAGGTGGGATAGGTCTTAGAAACTGTCCTTTGGTCTCCTAATACACTCATGAACATGTACCTAGGGGATTTGAAGGTCCTAGGTCACATTTACTTGTAGGTGAAAAATATCTAAGGGCAACTTCTGACAGATTGTTTTGCCAAGGAAATGTGACTTCCACATCCATCTGAGCTCTGGACTGCCTGCTCTGAGAATGACTTCTTCCTGAGTCAGTGGGGTCAAGCAGCCCTCGTTCCTCCCCCAAATCCCTGTACTCCTGAGGATACAGGAACTACACAACCCAAATGGGACCTGACGTGTACTTTGGACAAATCCCTGACCTGGATAACTGAGGGGCCAAGACTGTAAGGGGTGCACAAAGCACATCTATTCCACAGCCTATAGGTGCTCTTAAGCCCTTTCAGCTTCACTAGAAGTTTGAGCACATAATTGGAGCCTAAACAAACCTGATTTCCACTCTAGTTTAAAGGAAAAAAATTACAGAGAAGGGGGTACAACTGAGAGTACAGAGGGTGCCAGGGCAGGAACATAAAGCAAAGGTCAGTGTGAGCACTTGGAGGCTATCTCCAGGACAGGAGTGTCCTCTTCTTTGAATCTGGGCCATGGTAATCCCTCACCACTGAATAGGTTTATAAAGCAGTTACTTAAATCCAGAAACTTGCCTGGCACCATTTATAACCAGATCAGTTATTATCATTACCATGGCTGAGGGCTGTGAGTTAGAATCCTTTTAAAGTCAGAAAACACCTGGGAAAAGAGCTTCAGAAACCATGTCCTCCCAGGATGAGTGAGAGTGCTGTGTTTTCAAATTGTTGAATACAGGGTGAACTTAAAAGGAGAGACCATTTCCATTCTTCCTGAGGCAAGAATCACTGTTGGTTTCCTTTGAGCATAGTCCCTTTGCACAGAGCGTGCAAAGCAGCTGAAAGTGTCTCTGCATGACCTCAGTCAGCCTCCAAACAGATTAAGCAGCATGTGAAAGAAGCAGCAGCCACTGGGTGTGTCTTGCCTATGAGAAATCAGAGGGCTGGATTGGCTTGCAGCCGCCTTTGAGCCCACTGTAAGGAATTACCATATCTTGTCTGGCAGGCCCCTCATGGTGAGGGAATTAACTCCCTTTCCAAAGCACATTGACAGAAAGCACAACCAAATTCTCTCTACATCCAGTGGCAAAACTCCTGTTGAATGGCGGATGCTAACATCCTCCAGGCCAGGCTGAGGGGGAAGAGGGAGCTCTCTCCAACTGGAATTGCAGCCTGGTAGAACAGAAAATGCAGGTTGGCAAGATATTTTCATTATAAGAAACCAACTGTTTCCATATTTTCTGTTTTCTTTTAAGTTGAGCAACTACAGAGCCTTCCTTTCCTTAAAACCTTTCCTCTCAAACAAATCCCTTCATTATCCAAGGTGCACACAAGCCATGGAGCACTTAGGCCATGATAAGTTGGAAACTCATCTCTACAACTTAAACACCAGTACTTCTAATCCTCTGAAATGCACAGAGTGTTGTGAATTCAGCTTCTTCTATTCCACATTTTGTATTTGTATCTTGTAACTTTTTTTTTAAAATTCATGTATGTCTCTATTGGCCTCGATTCCTCATTATTGATGCCCTTTACACATTTTCTTTCTGTCCAGCTGCACAGCCTTGCTTACATGTAATGCAGGGTCTGAGGCAGAAAGTAAAATAAAGGCTGTGTGTCCTCCTTGAAGGCAGGATGTCCTTAGTTCTGGCATGAGGATGTGGTTAGTGAAGAGCTGAGCTTTGCTGCGTGTCAATACAGTCTATGCAAGTCAGCCAATTTTCTCTATTATCCTACAAGAACATAATTTCTTTCTGTGGTGTTTTGAATACTTCCTCTCATATGGATGGTTTTAATGGATCATTTCTCCAGGAACAGTGCACAATACTTCAGGACACTTGACATTTATATCAAGGATGTAGGGCAAAATTCCTTTGTACTTTATAAATAGCTGTGACTATCCTACTAGAAAGCAAGGGTCAGATAACATCAACTGCCAGAGCATTTTGTCCCATGGTGGTACAACAGAGTGTGATTCCTGGGAGTAAAAGTGACATCTTTAATGTTTATAAAATCTAAGATATGTTAATCACCATCATAACACCATATCTGGTTTGTTGGACTGTAAACAACAATCCATGAGTATCAACCATGAAAATACCTTCCCTTCAAAGTTCCAAGATCAAAAGCCAATAGCTTTGGGGCTTAGGCCACTGAATCTTCCTAAGACTTTTTTCCAGCTTGGCCTTCCTATGTTTAACAGCTTATAAATTGGATTTGGTATGATTGTCCTGGATACTAGATTCTCTTCTATTTTGGTTCTTATCTTGCCATCCTTATCTCCTAGAAGAGCCTAAAGCAATACAATTAATAGTCTATTCCTGAAACCACTGATCTAAACATCTGATTATTTTAGAAAGACTAAGATAAAAATGTTTTTGAATTTGTAGTCCTGTCCTTGAAAGAGTGGAAAAGCAATACTGAAACACAGAAGCATTCAATTTTAAAAAGTGTTTGAATATTCATGTGTTGTCTCAAATGCCTCCTCTTAGCAAAGGTGTAAGAATGATATATGCAATTTATGTGGAAGACGTGCTCTTTGAAGCAAATCTTCACCACATACTAATAAAGTTAATCACAGTAAAGGCTAACCACAGTTAACAGTGAATAGTGTGGGGGACACAAACTAGAAATAAACTGCCAGGCAGTAAACTCCTCACACAGCAAAGGCCTCTTGAAGAGCTGATGCAAACATCCCTAGACTCCTAATTTATCTGACTTCTCCTATTTTATTCACTTTCATGCCTCTTATAAATATCTGTCACATATCTGCTTAGCTGCATTAAACCACTGTAGAAGGAAGACTTTGAAACACAGAATTTAAAATGTTGAACAGGCCAGTGATCACAGGACTACATAATTAGCCAAAACAAGTAATTCTCTTCCATGGCATTTTATATAAAATAACTCCCCAATAGCATTTAAAAAGAACCAACCCGGAATACCAGCAAATGGAAACAAGGCTTGAAAATCTCCATAATCTGTCAGTTTTCATTTCTCTGTGCTTTCTTGTTCAGAACAGGCATCAGAAATCAAATCTCACCAGAGAGGTTTCCTTTGACTGTAGGACTTGCAAACAATGACTATAGAAATGTCTTTAAACATGCAAGTATCTGGCTGCATATGAAAGTCTCCACATTTCTCAATGTGGAACATCAGAGGCTATAGAAGATTTTGAGTCCTTAGATCATGCCTGTTACCATTATGGTTGGACTTGACATCTTTTAAGGTCTTTTCCAATCTAAATTATTCTATACCACCGCTGCTTTGAACTGAGATGTGAAATGGAAACTCATATTAGCTCAGGCAGTGTTTCTCCCCAGCATCACCCTCACATGAATCACTTTGTCTTTATTTCCAGTTCCCATCAAATTTCAGGTGAATAGAACTGGCTCACAGGCTCAGTGCAGGAATCTCTTGGCAGACTAGCTGGTTATTGTTCAGCTACATTTTTTGCCACCGTTCCCTGGCATAAAATCCTCTGATCTTCTGCACAGGCCGTGTTTCCTCATGTCCATACTGCAGAGAACCAGCCCAGATGTTTCAGCTGCTCCTTTCACTCGGTGTCTCTGAGAACAGTGAGCTTTGGTGATCTAGGCAGTGAACTATAATTTGGAAAAGGGAGATAATGTCAAGATTTCTGATTTCTCTTCAGTTTTCTGAAAAGTCATGTTAGACCTAAGTCAGATGTTTCACAGTCCTTGCCTGGGGGGGTTGAATGCTCCTATCTACCTCTGTAAGAACAGACTTCAGCAAAGCCACAGTATTCATTATCTGCCATCTCTGCGTGTGACAGCATCTTCATTTTCCCCCTGGATCATCAACCAGGACAAGTGAACATTTACCTTCCTGTCTGATGATTGGAGCCTCTGCTCCCATCCTCAGCCTAGTCCCTTTTTTAGCTCAGGCAATCTCTCTTCCTGACAACAAAATCACTGAGGACCAATGCTAGTTAAGCCACAGGGGTGACCCGGTGACCAAAACATTACATGGTTAAGTGGCACTGTAGAGTGTCACTCTCTCTGGGGCTGATGTCACAGGCATTAAATAAAGGTGGTAGCTTCAAAGTTTCTATCTTCTCCCCATCTCAAAGCAGAGAACAGAGTCCTTCCCAGCCCAGATGGAGAGGAAAGCATGGATCACTCCTCCTATTTTATTTTCTTGAAGACGAATGTCTCATGGAGAGAGATTCAACCAAAGGGCTGGAGTTTCAGATGCAGCTTTCAAGTGAAAATTCAGCTGCAGCTTTTAAGTGAAAACTTACATTATGGGTTTTCCTTTATTTGAGAGAGGTTTGTTTTGTTCTCCCAAACTCTTTAAAAAGATAATTTTCAAGGACCTTTTATAATCTAATATAGTCCTGGTTTAATGGCACTCCTGAAACTGATATGATGCAGAGGAAGAAAAGGAGACTGCTGACATTGTGTATCAAAATATACCATATCCCATCATTATGTTGGACTCCAAATGCCTGCAGAACCCACAGGAAATGATGTCTGATAGCTGGGGTGACCTCTGCCACATTTTTTACCTCAGCAATCCCTCCAGTTGGCAGTGCTGTTACTGTGTAATGCTGGCACATTATGCAGTTGAATAAATGAATAAAGCAATGTGTCTTTTGGACCAATGTTATCACTGAATTTATGCCTGTGAGTCTTCAAAGATCAGGAATTGTCCCACCCAAGACAGAGATTTTGAAGTAACCAGACTAGAGGGTTGAAGGCTATTCAGACACAGGTTAAAATGTCAAGATCATGTTCCCTATCTTTCTTTTCCAAAGCATTTCACAAATCCCAAACAATGAACCCCAACATATAGCTTTATAAAGAATAGCAAACTTTCACACAAGTGAAGGGAATTCTTCCTGGTCACAGAAAAAAAACAAAAACAAACCCTCAGTGTCAGAGTTAGAGCCTACAAGTAGCAGTTCTAGCTTCTGAACCTGAGAGCATCTCATTAGATTTTGCCTAATTGCCAGGCTAAATTGGGCACTAATGACTTCCCCAACTCCCATTTGCTTACTGCAGCAGGATAAAAATCAGAATGCGAGAGGGAAGAAAATGCCTGTGCTGGGATTCAAAAAATCTGAAAAAATAAGTTATTTGCAAAAACAGTTTTTCTTCTTAGATGTGATGGTGACAGCTGCCCTCAGAAAAAGACAGAGAGCTGGATAAGGAATTTCTTTCTTTTTTTATGAGGAGAACACAACATATATCTACATAGTCTTACATAGTCAGGTCTCTCACAGTAAAAGAGGAGAAAGAGAAGAGAAGAACGTAATTAAATAAATTTCCCCAAAATCTTCCTCTTGAGGAATGGGGAGGGAGCTACTGAAGGGGTTTCTACACCTCTCTGCTCAGTTGCTGTTAGAGGAAGGTGCCAGCCACACCAGCCTCCTCTAAAGCATCCATTGGGGAATTCCTTGGGTGCCGTGAGCCAGAACACTGCTCCAGCACTCCCTGCCCTGCCTTCAGCTGCAGAAATCACACAGGGCTGTGGCCCCATGGAAGCCAGGAGGCTGGAGCTGGAATAATCTGCTTTCCCACAGAGGTGAAGGAGAATCCAGTCAGATTTGTTCTCAACAGAGAGAACATCCAGGCCTCTTGCTGACTCTCCTAAAGCCTAATTAGACTGGAAATGCTTGGCAGGCCTTTGTAGGAATTGTGCTGCTGGGACTGTTCAGTCATTTCAGAGCTTCTAATAAGGGGACTTGACACACAGTACCTGCAGGATTCTTTACGTATTTCCCTGGATCCCTTTCCTTCCTTCCTCCCTGCCTGCATGTCAGCATCACTACTGCATGCAACATTTATTCTGGTTTTCAGACTTCTGCTGCACCTGAGCACAAAGAAGGCAGATCTGCTCCCACACATCTGCTGCTTTGCATCCACGCCATGGGCAAGTTCAGCCTGCAACATTAAGGAGCAGGGTTTAGATCCTCTGTGCTTGCAGATGGGCCAGCAAACATAATGTGAGCTGAAACAAAATATATCAGCTCGCTGTGCCAGGCAAGAGTTGCTGCAGCAGATTTTTAGGGTGACTGTTTGTATTCATGTGCAGGCTCCCAAAGCATTGCTGAAGTGACAGCCTGTTTTCTTTAAGAACTGCTGCCACAGAATGTTCCAATACAGTGATACAAGGAAATTGCTGCAACTCCCTGCATGTTTGATTTCTTGAAGTATCAGGAGAAATGCTCCATCTGTGTCTTCCCATCTGTACTGCACGTTTTGGCAAGACAACAGGCCAAAACTTCTTTCCTCTATCTCCCTCCTCCCTCTTGGGCCCCATCCCTCCTCCCCCTCTAGCTCTCTTCTTTCTTACTTTCTTCTTTCATTGGACCAAGTCCAATGCAGGTTTGCATCTTCTCTCTCCTGTTTTCCTTCCGATTATCCTGGAGGCAGAGGATAAACCTTGTCATCTCCCCACTCTGCCCTGCAAGGGCTTTACAAAACCCAAAGGGTCTGGCACTCGGTAAAACCTGGGATGGAGACAGACTGTCTTCCAAAGAGGAAGATTATGTTGTGTTTTAGCTGCAGGGATTCCCAGGGAAATAAGCCAAAGTCACCGTAGGAGGAGACATGGGTTGTGAGGCCAGAGGGAGAGGAGCTGGGATGGAGCTGAGCCCAGGAAGCAGACAATGCCCTGCAGGGTCAGGCTCCCACTGCCAGGGGAGAGACGGGGCCAGCGCTGCTGCCCTTTGCCTGCCCCAGCTCTGCTGGTCTCCCAGGGCACCCCCTGCTCTCTCAGCAGCAGCCTGAATTTGCATGTCTGTGCCACAGGCAGAGAAAACCCGTGGATAGCTGGATGCTCCCAAAATCTGCTGCTGGGGACAGCTGTTTACTTTGTCTGAGTTGCTGGCTGTCCAAATGAATTGCCCTAGTCTGAATATTTAAGGATTCCCTTTGCGTTTTCTGACTACTGCATGCTAGTAGGTGTATCTGCTGATCCTAAAACCATCACTTGTTTTATCACAAGAGGGGGCTTTTTCTGTCTGGATTATTTTGGCTTGACGGAAAAAAGAGAGGATTAGACTGAGTTTTCTAAAAATTTCTGAATGTTTTTGAAAAATACTCAAAACATGCTGTGTTTGTATTTTTCATTTTTTACACTACGCAGCCACCTGGCAGAGAGCATTAAAAAAAAAAAAAGAAGAAAAAAAGAAGTGTGTTGGCTTGCCACAGACATCAAACAAATAATGAACAATCAACGCAAAGTGATTACAAGCAACCCAGAGGCAGAAAACAATTCAGTACAGCAGCTCAGATGAACTGTCACAAGCAAGGAGAACAGTCACAGACACAGCACTAAGTCCCCAAAAATGGCCCAGTGGCACAAATCAGGTAATCCTGAAGGGAATCTGACCTGCAAGAGCTTTTAGAGTTCCTTCCTCTCCTAGACTGACATCTAATAAATCTCTCGAGAATGCTGGTGTTTGTGAATGGAAGCAGCTGTAATGGAAACTCTCATATGCCTGAAGTTAGCATGTGCTAAATGACTTCATCAGACCCACTATGGAAATGTGAGCAAGACTCAGTGTCTTACACAAGGTAGCTACAAACAGTAAAATGAGCAGGAGGAACAAATTCTCCTCCCTGGGATTCCTGAAGCATGTATTTCTCATTCCTACTTCTCTCTCTCTCCCTCCCTCTTCCTCTGCCAGCATGAAAAATTCACACACTCGTACACACAGAGAATCTCACAGTGTCCTGATCTGACCCTGCCACTAGAAGCAATATGAGACAGCATTTAGCCATGAAAAAGGCTATAAAGCTATGTGAAAACAACTGCAGCAGGCTTTTTGTGGAGAACTGACAGAGCTTCCTCTCAGAAGAGCAAGAAGCAACTGTGTTTAACACAGCTGTGGCAGCAGCTTCTCTGATGGTACCTTGGTCCGTCTCCTCACAGGGCATCTGGATCCCAGTTCAGAGCTGGGAGCAGCCACCACCACCTCGTGCTGGATATTGCTCCCACAAGGAGGTTCTTGGGTTTTTCTCCACCACTTGGTTGCCCCTGGGGTTATTCCTCAGCAGCAGCCTGTGGAACATAAGGTGCCGTTTTCATGCATGAGTAAGTAACAAGTCACTAGTCAGTCTTGCTACACCAGTTCTTTACAGCCTGCTGCTGCTATAAATAAGTTCCCCTCTCCCAGTTGCTCCCTGGCATGTTCACACCCTGTTAAAGATACTAGTGTCCAACAGTATTGCTTGGCTCAGCTCAAGATCTCTGAACCCAGCAATTTTTGAGGCTGGCACATCAGACCTTTCATCACCCTAAATCAGGAAAATATTACAAATGATGGTGTTTGCTTAGGGCTTGGCTGTGCTTGTCCTTAGTGTACTGTTTTGGACACAATCCTCTTGCAGATGCCTGGCACATATTCCTACAATTTCACAGCTGCATTTTCATCACACGAACTCCCCCTTGCATGAAGCACTCACTGGGCTTTTAAGGCAGTGCCCTTTGCTTCTAATAGTTATTGATTCCCTGAATGCCAAGGAATATGGATTCAATTAGCTGGGCATAGCACTGTAGTTCAGGGCTACTCAGCAGTTCCAGTGTGTAAGCTTCTGTTTTCAAGCTTTATATAATATAATCATAAAAATTCTGTCTGCATTAAAGTTCTCATTCAAGGCCTTTCTGCAGGTGATTAGTGCATAATATGCACTAATTACTTTCATTATTCTACAGCTTCCACTTAATGCAAACATACAGCGAGTTTCCCATGCAAGTTCCTTAAAGATGGGCACTTCCAATCAAGGCAGTGCTAGGTTTATTTTTCAGATTGGATGAAAAACTGCTCACAAAGGCTTCTGCAGGCATTGCAGACTGCCATGCCAAAGCACTAAACCACTAAACTTCCCCACCAAAGCACTAAATTTCCCCATTGCACAGAATGGAAATAATCTGATGGCCTCCAAAATCAATGCCCCTTTAATATAGATCATGGCTTATCCCAATATTTTCTGATCAAGCTACTTACTGCTATGTCTTTTCTCCAGAAATATCAACATTTTCAGTTTTCCTCTTTATTTCCCAACAACAGCTGGACTAGTAGCTGGGCTAGCAAAATCTTTAGTCTGTTCTTATCTGTATCTTTAGCTTAGCTTCAAGGATAGGGACATCTCCCCATCTGAGGAGAGAACTCCTCTCTCCACATCACCAGGTGTGACTGCACTGCAGCCGGTGCTGATCTCACTGATCCCTGCAGTGCCCTTCCCACCTGTCCCCAGCTCTGTGTTCCTGCCCCCCTTGCACCAGCAGCACTTGCAGCCAGGTCTAGAGAAGAATCAGGCCAATGGCCACTGACAACTGCACTGGCTAAAGCAGTGCTCTCCTCCATGGCAATAAAACACACAGTCCAAAAATCCAGCTTGTCCAGCAGACTCTCACATTTGCAGGGCGCCTTGGAACCCGGCAGTATCTTTCCAGCAAAAACAAGGAGTTCCCAGATGGAAGTCCTTCCTGAATTAAGACTCAGAAGAAACAGCACAATTGGTGATGTTGGTGCTCAGTGTCTTGTTTGGAATTCACTGGGATCTGTGATTCAAAAACCTTTGGCTCTCAGAGAAGCAGAGCAGTGCCAAGCAGTATCCCAGCACTGTGAGAGCCAGTCAGCCCTCGCTTTCTTGCTCCAGCTAGCTGGGAGCTCAGCAGACCCAGTGCTCCTCATCATGGCAGGATAATCTGCAGGAGATGCTGCTGCACCGATCCTGCTGCTGTGGTCCCAGGTCAGAGCAGCCAGGATCCCCCATGTCCGGCTGTGGTGGTCATTTGTCCATGTGGGAAGTAGCTGCTCTTGGCTCCCAGCTCCTTTGCAGCTCAGTGGCAACCTGGGGAGTCTGAAACTGCAATCCCTGCCTTTTCTTTTCTGTCTTTCCAGGATTTAATATTCGCTGTTACTGATTCAGACTTACTATCTTCTACAAGTTTTCTAATCCTCTTTATTGGAGGGGTTTCACCTCTAAACCTTTCTCATCTTCCCCCACCTTGTCATGAATACACGGGAGCAATGCTTCCACCCATTTTCCTGTCTTTTAGAGGCATTGCCTCACCCTGTTCCTCCTCCTGCTCTCTGACAGACAGCTGAAGCACACTCAGTATTTCAGTGCTTGGTATTCTCAGTGGACACCATTGAGCTGCCTGGAGTGGAAGGCGCAAGTTTAACATTCAGGACAGTTCAGCCTGAGACCATTTCCTATCACTCAGCCTCCTCTGCCTGGATGAATCCTCTCACCACACCCTGACAGCAAGGCAGGCTGAGATGTGCGTGTGAGGTGTCGACATCATTGCCTTTATCCATGCTATGCCTTGTTTGGCTTCCACTGGAAGAAATCCCACTGAATGGGCAGGTAAATTCCAGCTGGTCCTGTGAGCTGGGCAGCATGGGGACAAGCAGATGTCACCTTAGAGAACAGGCCTTTAAGGAGGGCTGTAGCCTAAATACCTGTTTTTAATACATTTAATTTTTTAAAACTTTTCCCTGTCTATGATATTGTTTTTCTAGCTGCAGTATGTCTCTTACTACAAGTATTCTAAACCAGCTAAAACAGCATAAATGCTTCTAATATCTTTGCTATAAGCATGGCATATTAAAATGTATTTACATCTCAAAACTTTCGACCTGAAGCAGACTTGATATTATCTAAACAATTTGTTTAGGCCAATGTAAAATAATCCCCTTCTCTTCTAGGGGAGATAAAATATTTACAGAATCTTATCTTCACAAACAGAATTTGTATTTTAAGCTTGTAAATTACAATTTGCATGTTAAGAGGAGTCAAGCTGAAAAGGAATTAGGAGCATGTGAACAGAAAAAGGAAGAGAAAAATTGCTGAAATATTTCACCATTACTAAGATAATATATGTCAATCTTATGACAGGTAAATGTATAAGGACTTATTTCCCAACGCAGAACACTCTCTATGGAACATTGATTTAAATATAGCCGTGTCTTCCCCTCTTCAGTATGTCATAATGTAGTAGTAGTAGCATGTCCTCTGATGTCCTCTGCTTTCACAGCTGATACAGAGACCCAGCCAGAAAGATGAGAGAAAATGGGTGGGGAGTAGCAGACTGCAGTCATTGCCTTGATGCACGCAGTGGTGTAGAACCAGTGCATTTCTGGAACTGGTAGGAATAATTATTAACACCAGACTAGGAATGCACATCCCCATGGTCACTCAGCTATGGATTAAGGTGACATCCATTGCAGCAGCACAAATTGACCAGTGTCATTAAGGCTGAGATGCCATTTCTATGCCATGAATGGTGGCCTCTCTGCTCCTCTTCCTGTGTGTCTGTACAGGTAGCAGCACAATGACAACTCTGCATTCAGGTTGTCACACTGTGAGCAACAGTAATGGCTGTAAAGGACCCGTAATGCTGTGTCAATTAAACCATATGCATTTTAAATGTGCTGAAGTCTGAAGCCACATAATAGGTTGCAATCACTCAGAAGAGCTTTTAATTGCATATTACTTAAATCAATCCATGTCAGCTGTCCTCAGCCCAGTGTAGGCTGAAGGTCTTTTTTGCAGTCTTCCTGGCTGGATGTGCACTGTACTTGGTTACTTCAGGTTGGCAAGAACAGGATGACTTCTGTTGCAGGGCGAAGCTGGGCGTGTCCCAATTTAGGAACACTCGAGAGAGGCTCAGGACATGGCTGTTGTAGAAAACTCTCCTCAAATTTTATTTTGACTCCGGTATTTATAGATATGTACAGAGGTCAAGGGATTGGCTACACAGGTTGCCACCTCTTCAACCTGGATGTTGGGCATCACCATCAATCATTTCTTCTCTCACAGAAGTATGTAAACATTCTAAGAATAGACATTATTTATATCAAGGCTGCATGTGAAAGTTCTACAGAAAGACAAAAGACAGAAAACTCAAGGCAACAGACTTCCTTCTCCAGGGCTTCCCCAAGTGCTCTTTCCCAATTGAAATGGAGGCTCGCTCCCTCCTAACTACACTGTGACCTTCACTGGTAGTTATTACTGTCAAACAATTTTCAAAAGGTGTCCAGGGAAATATAAAGGGGGTTTTAATGCTGCCATAGCTGCAATAGATTTCCTATATGTTGGATAGTTTTTTAATATATTGGAAGTTGTGTCTTTTAAAGTAATCTCCCACTGGTCCACCTCTTCTGCTCATCCCAGCCCTCTGGGATCAGGTCAGAGTTTCCATCCTAAAAGCTTGTCTTTACCTCCACATGGCCAGACAGATGGGCTGCATTCTTCTGTCCAAGATCTCTGAGCCAGAACAGGCTCCTGGAAGTAGCTTAAGGATTTTATCTGCAGTGACACCTAAACATTTGTTTGAGGCTTTGCCTGTGAGTGCCACAGAAAACATTTGTGCCTTTGCTGTGGCCGGATTCAGAATGGCAGTGCCACAGTCAGGAGGTCTCCTTGGGCTCACCCTGGGTCCATCCCTGCCAGAGGGACTCTGGTGCTGGTCTCAAGCTCCACCACCCTTCACTCAGAGGATTTTGTAAAAGCTGTGTGAAACCATCAATGTTTCACCCGTTTCAGAGGAGGGCCATGTGCACATCTGCAGCACCCTCCTGGCCTTGAGGACACACTGCTCAGGGCAGCAGCTTCTCCGGCAGCAAAAGAGGCTCTGAGGGCCTTTTTTGTTTACTTCTTTTGTGCAGCATTTTATTGAGATGATAACAGTGAGGCTTCAGGCTTTTCTGAATGCTCAGAAAGAGCTCCTTTCTGGATCTTCTGTCTAGTCAGCCCGTCACTCCAGGGTCTTTTGTTACAGAGAGGGTGAGAACAGGCAGCAGTAGCTGTCACATGGAGTTGATGGTGTTTTATGGGGTCAGTGGTTTCTAGCTCCTGCAAAAGTACCTAAAGCAACTGAATCTGGGCTCCTTCCCAGGCAGGACAAAGGCAGCAGCTCCATAAGTGCTTTTGCCATGCCAGGCCCACTGCACTTCTCACAGCTCCCAAAGAGCACATCTGTCTCATGCTGCAAATATTGATCAGTCCACAGACAAGAGAGAATTGTGTTTTGGAGCATAAGGAGGCAGGCCAAGCTTGATTTTTCCTTCATGAGTTACCTTGCTATGGTCTGTCTTCTCTCCGTGTCAGGCAGTATGTGCTCCACAGTTAACTTGAGAAACTTCAGGGGAGGTTTGATGTTGACATCAGACGGGGTGGGCCCAAGCTGATCTACAAAACACTGGTTGAAGGTAAAGTGTGCTTCCAATAGTTCATGAAGCCATAGAAAGACACAACTGCCATTTTCAATCAAGTGCTTGTGTTGCAGTGCATTGCATCCAAATCACTGAGGGTTGGAAAATATGTGGGCATCTCCAGTGCAGGCCAGCCTCTGGGTCGTTCGGTATTTTCAGCATGTTGTAAAATTGCTCCAGGGTGAAGAGTAACTGCTAGAGCCATAAAAATGCACCTTTGGTTGGGTCAAAAATGGATGGTGCAAGTTTTGGACTTTTTAGATTTGAAAGTATGGATCTGGTTCTCATTGCCCCTGGCACTGCATCTCTCCAAGACTGGGAATTCTAAAATATTGTTCCTGATTTGGGGGATTACAGAGAATAAGGAAGAGTACCAGAAGAAGATGAGTCATTGACCGCTGCAATTCCTTTCATCTAGATCATGGGAATATTTTCTTAACTTTCACTCATCCTACCTTTTTATCCCTACATTTATTTTTGGTTTCTACTTTTCTGATTTGTTTCCATGCTATGTTTTGCTCCATTTTTAGCTGTTTACTACCTGCCACATTCCCTTTCCAAAGATTTCCGAGCATTCTTTAGATTCGTTGTTGAGAAGTTTCATCTGGCAAATCCCACCTTCCATTTCGCCTCCCCAGAGGCACATTTAAATGCCAAATGGGCTCAGTTCTGCTGCAGAAAATGAGAGTTGAGGCACGGAGGGATGTGAGAGGCATCAGCACATGGCTCAGCTCCACGCTCTCTCCCCCAGTGTGAATGCAAAGTCATCACAGGAGTGGGATGGTGAGGGAGAGGCACTGCTGTGTGGCATGTCCTCACCTCCCTCTGGTCCAAGCAGCATCTGGAGGAAGACAACCCACTCAGCTGATGTACTCAGCCTCCTGCTAGCACCCCAAGCAAGGACTGGCACCCCAAGCAAGGACAGCAGGATTTTCCTTCAGTAAGATGCCACCTAGAAACTGTAGCATGGCAACAGAGTGTCTGGTAGCTGTGCTTGAGATGAAGCACAAACCATTTCTCTGTGTTGCTGTCCCCAAGGAGTAGTTGAATATAAGTCAGTTCTGTAACATCACTTTGACACCAGCCTATGTCTTTGCCACATTAATTCAATTTATTACCCAGTTTGATCCACACTTTGCATTCTATTTAGGATGCCAGGGGACCTGTTCCTCCCTAATGACTGAAGAAGCATTTGTGTTTTATAAGCTATTTGGGACACACCATAAGGAACTAAAAGTGTCTGCTTTATTTTCATTGTTAAATTTACCATGTACCCAATTCAGATGCTGTTGAAATTGATAGCAAATTTGCCAGAGACCACTGCAGCTGAAATGCTTTCTGGAATTTAAGGACCCCTGTAAAAAACATTACAGATGTTCTCCCCCCAAAAAGACCTGCTGGTTATAAATAATACATGACAAATGTTGTCAAGGGTGGGGAGGAAATTACAAAACGATATTTCGTTTTTCTGTCTTTTATCTCTAGCTAAACTTTGATCTTTATAAAGTGTCTCTACCATCATTTGTAAGACTTTCCTTAGTCTTTACTTGGTAGCACATTAAAATTCAGCTGACTAATTTCACTGTTTTTCTTTGATCTTTTCCCTGCGATGTGATTTACTCTAGCTGAAGAGTTTGCATTTGCCTGAACAAAATTCATCTTCCTTTTTCTGCACATTCAGACAAGCAGGAGTTTCCCTGTGCTGTATTTTCCCTACCTATCCCGGCTTATTCCAGTGTATTGCTCCTTTCTTTGCCTACACTCTTCTTTCCAAGTGGTCCTTTGCTGTCTCAAATAATCAACTTCTGCAAGTGATGAGTCTCTGGATCACTTCCCAATTCCTCACTCCAGCTGCCCCTATGGATTAGAGCCATACAGGACAGTTTCCCTGTTGAGTTAGCTATCAGAACACCGCCCCTCAGTGCTGCTGAAGTCCATGCTCCTTTTTAAAATAATGTATTTGTGTAGGAATGAATATTGTGGAATTTGGAGTGTGGGATAGGGGATCAGTAGTAATGGCACAATGGTAAGAAAAGTTTAGTAAAAACCAAGAAAAATTATATCAGATCACTGGCTTCTTGCATACTTCTGAGTGATAATTCTTAGTCTGTAGTGTTGCAGTGCTTGTGATTGCAGAGGTGCCTGCACCATGCACTTTTCCCAGCCCTACCCCACTAAAAATGGACATGTCTGGACATGGAGCAGGGACACTTCAGAAGTGCAGCACTGTGCACCTTATATTTCTGGATCTGAGAGATTTTAGCCTGCTAGCAGCTGCTAACTTTTTCCCAAGGAAAAATTTCTCAAAAAAGCTTCTTCTCAAAACAATCTTGGCAAACAACTCTCCTTTCTCAAAACAATCTTTCTCCAGGTGGTGTTATGCTGTTTCTCTTGTTTAACCAATGTGATTAGAGAGGTGTTGTTCCTATTCACCAATCATGTTAAGTCTGTATTGGAATACCTCATAAAAAGTAGTAAGAATTAGACAATAAAGCTTTTTTTCTATGCTCTTTGCCTTCTGAAATATTTGGAGTCTTTCATCTTTCTTTCGTGTCCTACAACGACACAGCACACACAGGCTGGGCCACCAAAGCAGCAGCAGGGCTCTCAGCAACTCCCTCAGACACCAGCACAGGGATGATTAGAGACAGATGCACTCCCCATGTCTCCCACCCACTCACTGCTCACTTGCTCCTCAAGGGAGCAAAGCAAACATATTTTCCTTGTCCCTTATAAATAGACCCCGCTGCTGTCAAAACCCCAACCTATGAGCACCATGTGCATACGCTTGTGTACACACACTCAGACTCCACCTGCTTCTCCCTACACAAGATCCGTGTTAACCCTCTGCAGGATGAAAAAGCATTTTAAGAATTCCTCAGAGATGTACAAAGGACTAGTTAGAATGCTGTTCACTCCTTCCACAATTGTGAAATCAAACTACATGTTATGGCCCAGGCTCCTTTTCCCCTTGGGAAGCACTGCCTGTCCTCAGGACAGGAAGATGTTTTCTCACAGGGCAGTGCAGAACCTGGAACACAGTGATTTATCTAGGTGGGCCTTCACCATATGGTAGTTTCACCTGTCACATGTGCCAGATGATGCTTGATGATTAGCTAGAATTATCTTTAAGATTTGGCCATTATGCTTTTACAGACAAACAGTTGTTCACGTTGTATTCTAGTGATGTGGTGATTTGACATAGATCAGTGCAAATTAAAAGAGGAATTAATCTGCAGGGCTCTGTGCTGGCAAGGTGATGTGCTGGAGAAGAAAAAATAGCAGACTTTCCTTTGTGAATAAACCTTGCCCCCTTGGGACAAATCCATTAAGCGATATCCTGCCACCAAAATTATTTTCATTCAATCCAGTTTTTCCTATTTTCGTCAAACCCTTGATGATATGTGGAGCTTGAACTGTAGAAAGGTTACCCAGTGAACCCAACTGATTTTTTGTGACATATATGCAAGGTGTCTGGGCAGATGAGAAGAGGGTTTCTCCTCTAACTGTGCCCACCTGGCCTTGTGCAAAAGAGCCATTTGGGGTGCAAAGGGAATTGTGTATTGTTCATTTGATGTGCCAGCTCACCACCTCTGGCTGCCTATGAGCCAGGCAGCTGCCCATGACACCAGTCAGGGCAACCTGATGCTGACCCTGAAAGGCGTGATGCTCTGCAATGCTGTGGACTGGCTTCACCTACCATGACAGTTTTTCTGTTTAACTCTACACATCATGACCTCCTTTGATCCTCTTTCTTTCCTTTTCCAGCCCAGGGCATCCCTGAGCACACTGGATTCCAATCTGAGTGAGGAAGGGTTTTCTCTCTCAAAATATTGTCCAGAGAGACAACTTTCAGACAAATCCTGTGTGGGAGAGCACAACAACTTTCACCCACAGGGTTATTCTGAGCTCAGCAAATCGATGCTGTCTCTGCTGAGAAGCAGGAAGAAAGTCTCCACTGGCAGAGGAGGGGTGAAGCACTCACCAGCTTGTCAGATCACATCATCTCATGAATGCATCATGCAAGGCACTGCCTCTGAAAAAGCAGCTTGACTCTCTCTGCTTCACCATCATGCTGATGAAGAGTTGGTAATTCTGCATATCAGTACCTACATTCTCTCCCTATCTGAGCTATGGGTCCTTTAGGCCAGATGTACCTGGCTGTAGGCTGCTGTCATTGCATGATTTACAACGTAGCTGACAGCCATTTAACTCTTTTGCTTTGTACTCTGTCTTTTCTCTTGGTACAATTTGCAATGAAACTGCAGCTCTATTGTTTTTTCCACTTGCAGGCAGACACAACAATCCAGGTCACAGACTGCTCTAGGACAAATGAGGGGAGAAATGATAATTATTTTTGCCTTAACTCTCTGCATGCATGGTGGGAACCACAAGGAGAAAATGTCGGTCCTCTGCTTCAAATTCACCTTCTCATTTTCATATATCTCCCCCTGGTTCTCACACGCATCCCACTTCCAGCTTTGCTTCTGAAGATAGAGAGCTCTAGAGCTCTGAAGATTAGTACTTTTTCACAGCTCTGTAAGTATTGACAGCCGTTTTCTCCTATTGAATGCAAAGGATGTGTGCATCCAAAATCTTATATTTACCCTGAAGCTTCCTGTTCAGTTTCATAACACTGGGCACATAAATCCAGAGAACAACCAGAAAAGTGGAAGCTTGCTGGCCTCAAATTTCTTGAGTTTCTCCCAGGGCATAGAAAGCATTCTGCTTGATATTTATAGATGTCATTAATATCTATATTGTTATAGATGTCATTAAAATACAAAAACAAACCAAAAATAAGCCTAAGAGGTTGCAGCCTCCTTTGGGTGCATCCACCTGCTCTGGCTTGGGCTCCTCTACAGGCTCCACCATGAACTTCCATGGGCTGCAGGGGAATCTGAGCTTTGGCATCTCCTCCCCACTCCTGTTTCACTGACCTTGGTGTCTGCAGGGCTGTTGCTCTCACATCTCCTCACTCCTCTCTCTGGCTGCCATTGCACAGCAGATTTTCCTCTTCTTAAACACATTATCTCAGAGCTGCTCCCACCATCGCTCATGAGTTCAGCCTTGGCCAGCAGTGGATCTGTTTTGCAGCCAGCTGGGTTTGGCTCTGTGGGACATGAGGGAACCTTCTGGCAGCTTCTCACAGAAGACACCTCTCTAGCCTCCCTCACTACCAAAACTTTGCCATGCAACCCCAATACAGTTAGCTATTTACATAAATGTTGCCATGATGTGTGGAGGAATAAGAAGCACTGAGCACCAGGATCTCACCAGCACTCACAGATAAAGAAAAGAGAGAAAAATTTTTGAGCTGCAGCCACATAAAATCATTCACAAATCAGAAGATAGTAGCATTTCCAGTGAGTAATTTACTTCATCTATAACAGGAATAACCTTTTGGGCATAGTTTTTCTTTCCATTGGTTTTAAAGGACTGTTAAACCTTATGTAGGTGCCTAACAGTAGATGGGATACAGATATATAACAAATTGATAAGAAGGTTAAAAACAAGATTAATGTAGGAGACATGTACAAGGACATTCACTTGTGAGACAAAGGCAACATCCTCAGTAATTCCTCCTTGTAAAAAAGTCACTCCATAAGCAGCAAATACAACTGAGCCTGATTTCAGGTACATCATTCTACTACACTGTCCCCAGCTCCACCCAGAATTTTTACATTATTTCTTGTTACAGTACCCTCACAGCAGGCCAAGTCGTGTTTTTCACCTAACTTTGCCAAGGGCCAGAGGCAGCCAGCCTTGGCACACACAGTCTCAGTGCTGCATCCATCACCAAATGTTGCCTGGCTGAGGGGCTGCCACTCTCATTGCTGGGCACACCCCACTGCCAGATCATCACTGGAGTTGCCCAGTTTCTTTATCTAGGCAGTGATTTCATAGGAAATCAGATGTGGGTCCAAAGAAGGTATCATGAAGCTAAGGATGGAGGATGGATGACAGTAAATGTGGATTTTGTCCTGTGTTTGCCAATTTTAATTTTGTCCAAATTAGGTAATTCATGTTTCAGGGTTCTGTTTTGCCTTTTTTTCCTTTCTTGAGAAGCAGAAGAAGATTGCTTCATGCAAGGCAGTATCAAAGCTACTCCTTTTGAAGGATTTTGCACTTCTGCTCTATTGGAAAAGTATTTAGAAACTCTTCCTCCACCTGCTTCACATAGTGTTATGAATTTTACCGGATGAAAAAACAGATTGCTTTGCAAAAGCTGCAAATAAAGAGACCCTTGCATGCTCCATTAACTCGAGGCAACACCAAATAAGACCTGAGGAGCATATGACTCAAAAATTTCAGGGCAAAACACCAGAATCACAAGCTACTTCCTACCTTAACACATGTCTCAGGCACTAATCCATGTCAGAGAGGGGTCCAAGTGCTATCCTGATAATACTGTGTAAGCAGTTCAGTGTAACTTTATTGTTTCACGCATAAATGAGGCTTTGAACATCTTGGTTCTTCCAATCTGTTTGAATTCATGGCAAAAATGGCTTATATCCAGACCAGCTTGACTGTGATCCCAGTGGCTCTTAAAGGTCAGGCAGGTGAGGTGCAAGGGGAGCAGAGGGATGCAGGAGCAAAGGAAGAGACTCAGACATATAAAACTGGTGTTATCAGTTTACTACGTGGTCCGTCTGCTTTGGACCCTACAACTCAGCAACCCAGCTCTGTTCTTGAGGAAAGGCTGTTCTCATGAAAGATTCAAAACTTCCTTAAGCACAGCCTTCAGTTTCTGAGGATACCCAGACTGCTTTAAAAAGCAGGCTCCTCCAGCTGATTTGCCACAAAGGCTTTAATACTGGTGGAGCCTCCAAAACTGTGCAGAAAGCAAGAGTTTCCACCTCTGCTGTGCCATGAATCCTGCCTTTCTAGAAAATGTGTGTCATTTTTTCCCACACAGGCATCTGCAATTGATTTGCAAGTGATCACTTAGCAGAGATGACTTAGCAGAATGGAGGCCTGATCTACAACACAAATAAAGGATAATAAATGTCAGGTTTCCCAACTCTTCCTAAACCAGGCACTTATAATCCAATCTTCTAAAAATTTGGACCAGATTTTCAACTGGAACACTCCACACTGTCTCTAACCAGTCCTCTAAATGCACATTTAAGAAGGAAAGAAAGATAATCCTGTGACTAATCCCAAGAAGTGGGTTCAAGGGGGATCTCAGGCCAGTGGCAGAGTTGGAGATTGGCTTACTGAGCCAGTTAATGTGGCTTAACTTGTCAGTGTCTCCATTCTCCAAATGGGCAAACAAGAATTCACATCTCTTTGGTACTGTCTTAAAGTTTTCAGGTTTCTGAAGGGCTTCAGGACTGCCAGATAGAGATTGTGTATTGCACATTATGGTGGTTTGTTCAAAGTCTAAACAGTTCCTTTGGTGAATACACACCTACAGAAGTGCCACCTGTCAAAGACAGAAAACAATGGTAATTCCAGGAATGTGAGGAGAGAACACAGAGCAAATGTTCCTCGAAGTAAAATATTAGAGCTATACAGAATCAAAACTTTTATTTTCTGTGGATGAATACCCAGCAGTTCTGTGCTCATTTGAAAGTAGCAAACTTTTATTTTTCCACTGATTTAGCTGGAATGGTTTTTTCACTGTTACTAGACAAAGACAGTGAAGCTTACATTTTCAAAAGTCTTCAAGGAAAATGGCTTTGGGTAACTCCCACTAACATCAAGGAGAATTGCAAAGCTAAAACCTGAACACTGGAAAGTCCTGAAAATCTAGCTTAGTTATCAGCCATAAAAATAAGGACTCTAATGAAAATCTTTTAAAATGCAGTAGCACGAACATAGAACTAAAAATATGAGCTATGGAGAAACTACAGGGACATGGTGTCTATCATTTTGTAGGCAAACTGTTTTCATAGTTAAACCTGTTTGTGCATGCTGGATGATAAATGCCTCCTTCTTTCAAGGAGTCCTTAAAAAGAAAAAAATACTTTGTAAGAGATGCCTACCAACTCTGTTGCCATGGCAGCTGCAAGCATCAGTGATAACCCAGAATTTTTAGGTTATAATGTGCATGCAACCCCATTAACAACTTCCACGGAGTAGTCCACATTAGTGATAGTTAAGGTCATCTGGTGGCTGAGTGTCACAGCTTGGAACTCAATCAGAGAAGATCTAGACCCAAGCAAGGTCTGTTTCTGATACATCCTGTTCCCACACGTTAATGATACACAGTGTGGAAGATGATTATACCTTCTGGACAAAACTTTTACCTGAAGTTTGCAGGCTGCCTGTGCTGCTGCAGTCTGCACTTGAAAGGTGAGAGATGGAAGCATGGAGAATTCAGAAAGCTGGGCACAGAGAACTTGAGATCACACGCAAGGAATCAAGAATAAATACTGTTCTTTTGCTGTCTCTCAGCTGAATATGAATGTTGTTTTCATTACTCAAGTGTCAGCTTTTCTAAAATAAGTCACTGCCAGATTCTTGTTTCCTTTCACTTCAAATCTGGGACATGCCCATCTTTTTTAAGGCCTCTTTGGAATCAGAGGAGACAAGGACAAAGCACAGAAGGGCAAAAGTTAGGATTTTTCCTACTGCTTAGTCTCAGATTCACCAATGTGAGGGAATTTCCTACCAGTCATTGGTGTCTTGTACCCTGTGTCATTGCAGGAAAAGGTGCAGTGGCTCTCTGCTTGCTCATGCTTGTCTCTCACCAAAGCCCTGAGAAGCACCTGCAGCATCTCCAGGGGCAGGAATGATTCTGGAGGAAACCCTTCATCCTGCCCCAGCACACTCAGAGCTCTCCAGTCCCCCATTACCTTATCTCTGCATCACCCTTTCCTGTTTGGAAAATCGAGATGATGTTTCCTTTTCCCCTTGCTGTGTGTTCCCTGTCCTTGCTGCATCAGCTGCCTCAAGCAGGAGCTGCCTGCAGTGGTAGTGATGGACCTGCGAAATAAATAATTGCAAGAAGCTGCTTCCTCCCACTTCCATGAGTTTGGGCCTTCTTCTCCCTTGCACACCTGAATAACAAGGAGAAGGAAATGAGCTCTAGTTCTGGCTCTGGAGCACAACTTCCCATTCTGTTTTGATGGCTTTGCTTTCCTGCTGTTCTCCAATTCCATTATTTCCATGCATTTTTTCAGACCCAAAGAAGTAATTTATTGTCATGTCACATAGTGCTTAAAGTAAATGAAAGGATTAATATGCCTCATTTATTTAAAGCATCTGGAAATAAATGTTCAGTTTGCTTGAGTGAGGAAGGAGAATTCCTACTTACTGACAACTTTACATAAATCTCAAACATCTTGAAATATATAGCACTAAAATATTTTAAAACATTCAGTGTATCTAAATACACTGAATAAATAATTTTCTCCTCTTATAATGAACATTTCCAGAAATGGACTGGTCATCATGCTGACTAGACTAGAGAAACACGTTTATTTCACATATTTTATTATTCCATTATTTTATTTCAGAATTTTGTGGGGGAAAATCAGTTTCTATCACAAATAATTAATCAAATTCAGATTTTATCCAACCTAAAACTGTCAGTTTTGCTTGTCATGAATCTTATTACAAGGGACACTAAATAACTGTTGTTCGTCTTTATTCAAGAAGTCACTAATTGATATTGAGGTCTGATTCATTACAATAATTATAAAGCAGCATTCATGTATTTTCTGAAGCCCTGGTGGCAAACTCCCATTATCATTAATACTGGATCTTTGCACTTCTGAATTTTCCAGGATTAAAGGATTGGCTCCAGATCAGACTTGAATATACAGTTAAATCTCTGCCACATTAAGTGTAGAGCAAAGAGGTGATGCATGTGTGCTCCTTTTATACTAGCTGTGAGAATATAGATGATATCTAGTTTGTTATAAAAACCGACACTGGAATATTAACCCATAAAACTCATGAGGAAATGTGAACCAGGAGAGAGAGTTTTATCTGGACAATTGCTTTGTACTATATGCCTGCATCACTTTTTATTTTGCATCAGAAGCCCTAGAGCTGGAGTTATCAAATTGTCCAACCCCAGCCCAAATAACTTCTTAAATGAACTCACAGACTTGATAGTATATATCTTTCCCACCATGATCTTGCTTAGGATAGCAAACAGACCTATTATAGAAACACCTCATATGTGCAGAAATGTGAAAGCGTGCCACCACTTCTTGGAAATGGATCCAAGATTCCATTTTGGTTAAGATGAGAGGAAAAAACTGTCAGTCATTTGGTATTGCCTTAAGGCAGCATAAAGAATAAAAAAAAAAAAAGAAAAAGAAAAAAGATGCTGTGTGATTGCTGAAATGCATGGGCGGGCAATGAAGATTTCAGTTCCTCAAATAGCTGCACTGTAGAACAGGGCAGGATAAAGATAGAGTGCTCTGAGATCCCCTGGTAAAAGGCATTATCAGTGGGATGAGTATTTTAATTGCTTTCATACTGTTGATTTCAAACTTGAAACCACCGAAGATGCATCACTCTTGGTATGACAGAGAGTTCCTGTAAAGAAGGAGAAAATAGAATAAATGCTCTTCACATTTGCTGTCATTTTCAATTCTTTCCTTTTAGCACTCTTCCTTCCTGCTGCCATTCTCTTCCTTGCCCTTATTTCCACTGAGTAAACTAAAAAAAAACCCTAATTTAAAACTTTGTAGAGAATGAATGGAACAGGTTCAAAGCAAAATAAATACCCAGCTGGACCTGTTTTCTTCCTACCACTAAATAATACAGCATGCAAACCATTCAAACAGCTCAAAAAATTCTTTTCCTAATTATTATTTTCATGTTAAGTTCAGTGAGGTGAAGAATAAAAAATTTCAACAGGCTGCAGTGTTCTTCTGGAGAACAGCAACGAGTAAATTTTATGCAGGTAACAGACTTGAAGTGCTTTTTCCAAAGAGAAAGGATAGATATTGCTGGAAGAGTTTTTGAATGTTTTCATTGAATAGCTTTTCTAATTTACCAGTGAAAGCTGGGAATACCTGGACCTAGAGAATCCAGGGATGATTTTGCAAACTGAACGCCTTCTCCTCCCCCATCCCTCCCCCAGATTAGGTAAACCAAGTAAATTTTAATCCTGTGCCAGAGAATGCATTAAACACAAACACACCCCCTCAGATGCTGCCCGCTAAAAATCACTTCTACTAGGATTAAACTTTAAATATCTCCCGTGAAGACCCTGCTTAATCACCCAGCTGTACCGTGTTCAGCTGCTTGGATTTCCTTCCCTTTAGAGCACTCCTTTTGTTACTTAACCTGCATTTACCAGCAGCAGTTTAAACCTATTGTGTCACAGTCTGCCTTTGATACCTAATGAGAATAATAGGTTTGGAGTATGCAAGGAGGACAAGCCTGGTGTTGAGCAAAGCCTGAGGGCTGCCCCTGAGAGTACAGACACAGCTATTATCTTTCCTGTGAAGACATTACTGCTCCATAGCTCCAGGAAACATGCAGTAAAATGTTCAATTAAAGTGGATTACATGTTCTTAACTGGTCAGCTATAATACCTAAGCTTGAAAATGTATTCGGAGATCCAGGAAAGAACAGTGTTCCTTTGCTAACCTCGGAATTCTGCCCTTTGTGTTGCGGATGCATTTTGCTTTCATGTTCCTTCGCAAATTTTCCTAGAAGCAATCCAGTTTTACAGAATGGCTGCTTTTACTACAAACATTATGTCCTGCACAAAATCTGGTCTGAATACCCTTGCATTGCAACAACTTAAGCTGAGAAGTGATGGCATTTACTTCTATAGTCTTCCACATTACTTTGTTGCAATCAATTTTTTATGATGTACGTCAAGTTCTTTCACTGCTCTCCAGTACAGCCCCCGCAAATATCCAGGCCTCAAAACCATTCAAGAATGAGTTATCCAGGTATTTGTTTCCTCTGTTCTGATCCAAGATAGATTCTGTTCTGACATGACAGGAGAGATGTAAGGTAACTGAACACTCCTGTGGCACATGCCTTTATTTCCTGCTGCAGCTACATGGCAGTTTGTAAGGGCTGCAAAAGTCATGCCTTGTTATATGGTAGGGATTGCTTTCCACTGGCTCCTGTAGAACTATTACTGGAGGGAAAGAACATGATGAATGTTAGAGTGAAAGAAATAAAGCTCTGTTGGAGCAAGTCCCTGAGAGCCCTTCTATTTATTCAAGTTCAGTGTTTTAGGAAGTCATTACAATGAGCCATCCCAAAAACCAGCTCAGCAGAAAAATGTATTTAACTGAAAGCTATTGTATTCAGCTCTCAGGGCAGACACAGCACACTGTGTTAATTCAAGAATTAGAGTTCTTTGTTTAATCCCCTTATTTCCTCCTTTCAGCCTGGCATTGCTGCTTCTCTCACTCCCAGACACACAGGGAGAGGCAGGTCCATTACATTCACCCTAAGGCCCAGCAGAAACCTGCCAGCACAACCCAGACTTATCCTTCCACTGCTTCAATCTTTCTAAATGCAACAAGTGACTGACTGCAGCTCTTGTCTCTAGAGGAACTGCCTAGAAAAACAACTCCTTGCTTTATTTTATTGCCATCTGGGAAGACCTCCCTGATTCACAAGCTGACATGGAAGTTCGATTGAATTTTTACCCACTCTCCCTCTTAATCATTTTTAGCCAAAACCCCCTGAGGAATAAGTGTCCTCACACTAAAGTAAATCTCTCAGCCAGGGTTGCTGTGTCTCAGTGTGGAGTGATATACAGACCTGTCTCCACTTCCTCCTCCTCCTGACAGGAATCTCAGCTGGATACAAGAGGATATGAGGCCCTTTAAAATCCCCTCAGTGCCAGAGGTGCAGCCTTTATATGGAACTGCCAGATGCTCCTGTATGAAAATTTAAACACTTCAAGGTATCTTTTAAGTGGTACAAAAGGTAGAAAAACACCACAGATGATAACTAATCCAAGGCTTCTCAAGACAAACACAACCTGTTGCAATGTCCATTTTTTCAAATAGATGCAACCACTTTCCATTACAAACCTCCAGCTTAAGGTTGGAGGATGCAGCTTAATAGACCAGCAAACAATATGTAAGTGATTATGGCTTCAGTTAATGTAGCTGTGGTTACACAGAGCTCTTTGCTTTTTAAGTCAGTGCCAGAGACACAAGTTTACTAAAGAAACTTGTGCAAATGTGTCTGTGTATATGTGTGTTCAAGTATGTGAAGGGAGGCAAGGGATTCATCTCATGGCAGACAAATGGTAGGTGTCATGCTCTTTTTACAGTATTTTTTCTGTGGGTAACATTTCTCACGTGGTTTAGAATTATTTTACCAAAACTTAATTTAGAATAATTAGAGAAAATATCTTCCATTTAGAGTATTTCTTATACTCCACTACATCTCACTCCTACTCTCCCAGACTGATCTTTCTGCATATGCAAAAGTAGCAAATAAATGAACTATGTAGCAGTCAATAGTTGATATTTTCTATTCCAAATGGAGGAGAATATGTTGGTTCCCAGGAATTATGGGATAACTCCTTGAAATGTGTGAACTGTAAAGATGAATGGCATGATCCATAAAATTAGAAAATGTTACCTCACTTGGGAAAAGAAACAGTAACTGCTGCAAAGGATTTCTGCTTTTTTCCTTCTGTAACAGCAAGCTTGTCAGAGCTGTAAGTGTTTGAAGTGATGTAACTATGGGGATGAAGTCACACAGCCAGCAAAACCGTGGCAAAGATGAGGCTGAGCACTATTTTCAGTTCTGTGACTTATAATCAGTTTATGGAAGGCAGGTATCTCCCTCAGATTTGTGGAAGTGGGAAGGAATTATACTATCTTCATCACATTGCTAATAAAATATCTCTGAGAGATCCTACAGAGTTCCAGAAAGGCTCATGATTTCCAAAATCACTATTTTGCTAGAGAATGAAGCAGTGTTGTCATTACTGACCTTAATATAACAGCAGAATTGCATGACCACAAGCCACAGTGCCAAGGTCAGTTCCCATGGGAGACAAGCCAGATTTTCCAAGGGAAGGGGCAGCTGAAGCTCAGGGTGCAAGTATCCAGAACAGACTTCATTTGCATAAACTGTGCTGGCATTTTCGTTCAGTAAGGAGTTCTTTATATCACTACAGTGAGATGTTATTGTAGCTTTAGTTAAACGCTGCATTTTCTCTTAGCATGAGTTATCAGGACATCAAGCCATTACTATCAGTTAATGGAAACCCAGGACTATGGCACCACAAGCTATCGTAACATTTCCTGGAAAACACATATGATATTTCCAGAAGGCATCCTAAACTACTTTTTTTACTGCTTTGCATTCCAGGAAAGAAATACCACAAGCAATAAACCCTTATAAACATTTTTTTTTAATAGCTAACATTTCAGAATTAGGAGGAGGAAAAAGAAAAATAAAGACAAGAAATGGTCTCGGTATTTTCTCTTATGCTGAGATTTGCTGGAGAGTGTAGCGTCTCAGAGCTCTCTATTTAGAACTTTTCTCTTGGCAAGAAATATAACTGAAAGGGGGAAAGCAGGAGAGGTGTGGAAGAGGCTTTCACTGGGCAGTCTGCAGTTCCAGCATCTTTGTAAATTGCTTACTTACAAAAGAGCCATTTTAGTTGTACGAACCCAGAGTGATTGCAAGCTGTTACCCAGCAGGTGGTATTTGCAATGTGCTGTCTGAAGACCCACAGCCAGGAGAGAGGCTGAATGAACAAAGGTGAACAAGGTGATTTCTAAGAGCAGAGTGAGCAGGTGACACAGCAGATCTCTCAGACTGCCTTCGTAGGAGAGGTTCTCTAGACCTCTGATCATCTTCCTGGCCCCCTCTGAGCCCACTCCAACAGATCCGTGTCCCTCTTGTGCTGGGGACCCCAGAGCGGGATGCAGCACTGCAGGTGGGGTCTAATGCGGGCAGAGCAGAGCAGAGGGACAGAATCCCCTCCCTTACCCTGATGCCTATGGTGCTGTTGGTGCAGCCCAGGACATATTTGGATTCTGGGCTGTGAATGCACATTGTTGCCTCATGTGTCCAGCTTCTCATCCACGAGAACCCCTGAGTCCTTCTCCTCAGGGCTGCTCTCAATGACTTCTCCCAGTCTGTGCTCATGTCTGGGAGGCCTTGAGGGACTCCAATGAGCAGATGCCTAAGGCAGCCTCAGGTTACATGCACTATTAAAGTGTTGCTTACTGAAAGCATCAACATTATTATTGTAAACCATCTGGCTCAGGCTTCCCGAATAGGTTGCTGAGAAATGGAAATTTAGCCCTGAGAAATACTTTGTATACCATGGACTCCTGAGGAAACGATCAAGAGAAATCAGCAGTGGGTGATTCCCCTGCTGTAGTTATTGCTTTTTGAAGCTGTGGGGGAATAGATGTCTCTACTCTGAGAACGGTAAATCCCAACAGTCATGAAGACCAGTCAAAAAATGACAGTAAGAGAGAAAATAATTCAGAGGGTTGTGAGCTAACTGGCAAACCAGCAACCTGCACTCATAAAATGTTAGCTTTTCAAAAGGATGGCTGTTCCACAGTCACTGTGACACACAAGGGTGATACAGCCTTATCTGGAGTGGCAGGAAGAATTCAAATTCCCGTTAATGCCCAACAAGTGCACACTGGCATTGAAACAACCAAAGATATCCCTGGAATGTTGGCAGGCTGATCTGAAGCAGCTGAGACCTCCAGGTTCAAAAAGACTCTGCTGTTCTCAGCACTGGGATTGAAAGAGGTGGTGTCAAGTGAGTGGCACAGAGGGCCAACACAACGTCATCCCTAAGAGGAAATACGATGCAATGGCAGCTTTTGGTCCTCACCAGCCAGCAGATGATTGCAAAAATATCCAACACCAATAGAAATGGTTAAAGACAGGATTCAGCAAGCTAGGTGAAGCTTTGAGATGGTTTGCAAAACCAGTGTTCAGAGAAGACACGGGTAAAGGAGTCTACATGGTCACAGAAATTCAATAAAGACTCAGCTTCCTCTCAAAATAGAGAGATTTCATCAGTCTGTGAGGTGGTTTTCTGGAGCAGAGCAGCTCTATTCCAAATCTCTGATGCAGCCCTGAACAAGATCCTTTCCTCCCACAGGGATCTCCTTCCCCTGCCACATTTGGTCCATCTTCCCTGCACAGCTTGCAAAGACTTTGGGCCAGGATTGTCTGTTGCTACATGACCAGTGACGTCCTTGTCAAAACTGTTTTCCAGGCACCAGCCTCCCACAGATAATGGAGCACAGAACAGCACAGTGACAAAGCTGCTCTCTGTGAAAAGAGCTTATGCTAAGCTCTGTAATTAAGACATATGGGGCCTTATCCACAGCTTAGAGAAGTCAGTGGAAACACTGTCTCGTAGGCTGGATGACAAGATAGTGATGAAGCAGATTTTATTTTAAGGAATCTTTTTTTTTTCTTTTCTATTTGGGGATATTCTGAGGCTTCAAGAAGAACTGTGCTACTAAAATGCATGAAAACGAAGAAGAGGAAAAATTAATAAAGTTAAAAATATATATCAAGTTATAAATGGGCTTAAACAGATACAGAAAAAATTCACAAATAGGACAAATGAGATTTATGTTAGTGTGTCACTTCTTTGGGGGTTCTTTGTGGCTGTTTTAAGGGTTAGTTTTACTCAAAATATAAATAAATTCTCTTCTTTGCATGTGGACATTAATTATCTTATGGAATAGAAGGTACCACTGGATGTAAGAAAAAGGGAACCTGACCCCAGATGATTTAATGTTAAGGGAATTATTAGAAATTATTATAATATTGAATAGGACACAAGGTAAGCATTTTTCAAGAGTAGACTGAAATGCTAGTATGCTTGTGGAGAGAGTACCTGGCTGGACCACTACATGCCAATACTTAGTAATTTCTTTATGTGACAGTTTTCCTGTAAAGAGGAATCTATTGATTCCTCTTTGGCTTTGCAAATCAGTGCCCTTAAGTGCTCTGGCCAGAAACTCATAACACAGCAATACAAAAATTAAGTTCGAGGAATGGGTCTGGCCCTAAATGTTCAAGAGGCAGAGGCAAACATTTCTCTTGCTCACAAAAAGACATTTAGGCTCCCAGTTTCCTGTCTCGCAAGGTATATTGTAAAGGCTCTGAAAATAAAACATACAGTAAGCATGGTGTGTTGTAACCCAAACAATTACAGTCATCACAACAATAAATTTTTAAACAGCTAGGTAATATATAATAAATAAAAGATGAACAGGAAAGCACTCACAGCTACTCCCCTAATGCATCTGGAAAGTAATTAACTTTTTTTCCTCCGTTAAGAATGTAATGTATTATACCCTGGCAAAGGAGGAGCCTGGTCATGCATCCCTGATGAGGATTTATCTGAGGTTGGACTCAGAGGGAGCAGAGCTGCCATCCATCCTGCCAGAGCACAGCATCTCCCTGTCCCTGCTGGAGCACTGCCCCTTTCCCTCTCGGCAGCAGGTGCTGGATCAGGGGTGGCAGAGCTCGGTGAGGACCCTGGGATGGGCACCAGGATGGGCCCTGCCCAGGCAGGGACGCACCAGGCCCTTGCTTTGCGAATGTGGCTCGAGGCAATGCGCACAGTCGCCTGCCAAGGACTAATGAGAAAATAATCATGGCAGGAAAGGAATTACAGACACACTTGGAGGCCAGCAGGCCTCTCCTGGGGCTCCTGGCATGTGGCAAAGCATAAATCTTATTGCAGAGTCTGGCAGGGCTCCCCAGCACTGGGACACAGGACTGGCATCACCTCAGGGCCTTCCCTGGCTCTGTGTGGTAGTTTCACCCTGGCCAAGCCCCAGGCAGCCTCACTCAGTCCCCCACCAGCAGGATCAGGGGGGAAATCAGAGAATCACAAGGGTCAAAGGTGGAGAACCTGTGGGCTGAGATAAAGACAGCTTAATATGGACACAAGCAAAGCAAAACCAGGAATTCATTCACTGCTTCCCACAGCTGGGCAGGTGTTCAGCCATCTCCAGGAGAGCAGGGCCCCATCCCACTTATTGGTGACTTGGGGAGAAAACAACATCACTCCAAACGTTTCCCCCCCCCTCCCCCACTTCTCCCCCAAAATTTATACACTGAGCCATGATATCAGATGGTCTGGAATATCCCTTTGGTCAGTTTGGGTCACCTGTCCTGGCTGTGTCTCCTCCCAGCCTCCCAGGCACACCAGCCTCCTCACCAGTATGGCAGTAGGAAAAGCAGGAAAGGCCTTGGATCTGTGTAAGCCCTGCTCAGCAGTAACAAAAACATCCCTATATTATCACCACTGTGTTCAGTACAAATCAAAAACACTGCCCCATACCAGCCACCGGGAAGAAAACTATCTGCAGCCCAGCCAAAAGCAGCACGCTCTGACATTTCCAACCACCATGAGGCTGCAGCCAGGCTGGCAGCTCTCTGGGAATGGGAGCACTGGGGGACCCCTATGGCAGGGACAGCAGATCTATCCCATTCTCAGCCAGGAGCAGCCAGGGACGTCGGGCACCTCCCTGGCTGAGGGCAGGACCAAGGCTAGGCTGGGATGTGAGCTCCTGGGAGGGCACAGCTCAGCTGGGCAGGGCTTGGGGAGCTGGAGGCCAGCCCTGCTGCAGCATCACTGGGTGCTGACCTGGGCTTCAGGGCCATGGGCAGGTGCAGAAGCCCTGGGGGGCTACCAAAGGACGGTCAGGGCTGCCACAAGCTTTATCCAAGTTGTCAGAGCTGGGGGCTGCCTGAGCTGTTGGCCCCACTGAACAACGGAGCATGAGCCTGACTGAGGTCTTGTGAGGAGAAGAAGTTGAGAACCACTGAGCCACTGTGTGTTTTCCTGGTGGGAATGGGAAGAACTCCTCAAGTGTGTTGCCAGGGCCAAATTCAGTGGAAACTCCCACGGCTGGTTTAAAAGAAGGGAGGTTGCCAATGTGAGTAATGCATCAACTTTGGTATTTACAACAAATAGCACGAAATTGATGTGCTGAGGTGTATTGCAAAATCAATTACTGCTGGAAACTTTTAGAGAATGGAGATGTTGCTGAGGGGGAACTTTTAGGACAGTCAGAAACCTAAATTCATTTGTATTTTTCTTAGATGATCTCATTGATTGCTCCTTTTTAAAGATTAATGATGCTTTTAACCCATTGTCAAAGATACTGGTGGTAAAGGTGAGAGATTGGAATTAATTTAGATAAAAAATACATCACGCTAAATGTAAATTAAAGCACAGGCTGAGCAAGACTCTAGGTAATGTTTTTAGTAGATGGTTTTTCAAAGGTAGCTACGAGGGAACAGATGATCTGATGAGTGGTTTTCCATGTCTGATTTGTGTGGTGAAGGCACAGGGAACTGCTCCATGGCTACCCACTTCCTGGTCTAAACCACCTACCCTTGCATGTCATTTAATTTATACTTAGAGAAATCAAGTTGCAACCAAACACTTGAGGGCTGATTAATTCCTGGAACATCTGTTGGAGGCAGGCTATTATTAGACATGAACTTTTGACACAATCTGCAGACATAATCATACACAGAGATTAACCTCTCCTCAATAAGCACAGTCCTGTGCTGCATCCGGAGCAAGACACCATGACCCAGATTCCCAGCTGTGGCTGAGCAGCAGCACAGCCCAGCCCCAAAAGGCAAAAAAGTCCTGACCTCAGCTCTCTGTGTGCTGGTCCAGTCCCATGGCAGAAGTTGGAGCAACCTGTGCCAGCTGCCAAAGGAGATGGAGGTCTCCAGGGGACAGAAATGCCACAATCGTGACCCCTCTATTCAGTCATGCAACAAAAGTAGTCAGCAGGAAAGAAATGAGTTTGAGAGGGCTAAATCAGGTCTGAGCTCCTGGGATATGTCCCCTTTAATGGCTACAGTATCACCACACTCTCACCACATCTGCCTTACACAGGGGAAGCTACAGATTCTCTGTCAATAATGCAGATGGACCAAAGATGTTTTGTTGCATAGACGTGACCTTTGCAGAATATGATGTCAGAGAATTCCTGCACCTTTACATGAACTACACCTGTTCTGACTCTGCTGTCTTTTTTTCTGGCCCTAACCCTAATGCTGAGGTCGCCAGCACCCATGCCCCCCTTAACACACCTTTTCCAGCCCCAGTGTCCCTGGAGCTGTTGGCTGTGTGGTGCTCTGAACCCCACCCTAACCCTACAGAACCCTAATGAACCCCCATGGGACAGAGACTGAGATCCTCATCACCACTGGGAAGGTCCATGACTTGTTTTGATACCAAACCTAATCCACACAAGTTGACTGCCTTACCTTAAAACGCTGTGTGATTCACCTTGAATGCTCTGAATGATTTCATCTGTGTATAACTCAGTGGCAACTGTCTAAGGCTTTCCCTGCATATCCATCCTACACATAAACAACTCTTTTAAAAAACCACTGATAACATCACAAAATTCACCCTGAAAAGGTAAACAATCCTTGGGTACATCAGCCCACTTCTCTGTACATGTATTTTAAGGAATAGTCTGTGCTCAGCCAGCTGCATTATTTAGCTCAATGGGGAATGGTTTAATTCAGTCCCACAAAGCCTGGGTCGTCCTGTGACCCCTTTGTTCATGGATGTGGCTCTGTCCCAGACTCCTTTGCCTGACTGTTTCAGGCATAACAAACTCAGCAGGACTGACAGTGGAAAGTCTAACTGGGGCACTTAATATAAGGATTGAGGCACAAGGGTATTTCCAATGCCTGACTTCTCAAATTACTCAGTACCCATTTATGCTGCTTACTATTGCATTTAAAAATCAATCCCCAATCATGCCTAAGTAACAGAGGAAATCTGTGGCCATGGAGTCTCCAGTGTCTTTCCCACAAAGCCTGCCTCCTGCTTCCTCCCCTTCTGCCTCTCAGACCCTCCATTGTGTGAAACAGTTCTATCTCTGATTTCCCTGCTTCTGAGGAGGGCAGTTGCAGCACTCTGGAAATGAAATGAAAAGAAAATGAAAAGCAGATGAAGTTCATAGCATGTTGCATTAAGCTGTTTGGCCCTTTAACAGAATAACCCCTCCACAAATATCTTTTGTTTGACTATAGTTTTTCTTTCCTTTAAAATTCTTTCCTGATTTACACTGTATGCACCATATTGGTTGTAATTTGATATGAAGTAATTAGCATACACTGGCTATCTTCTCTTCCTTTTTGTCACAATATCCCCTGGCACTAGTGAGAGCACCAGCAATGAGGCTTGACATTCTAAAAGCCTTTTTATTTCCCAATGAAAAATGGTATTTAGGCTATAATTAAATTTAAGCGTACCCTCAGTGGACTCCAGAGTCCACATGCACTTTCCTCTGCATAGGCTCACTCCCATTGACTAAAATCCACACTTGGATCACAGATTCATTGATTTGCAGCCTTGGTCTGAGCCTCCTGTGCCTTTTATTTCCTTTATTAGGTAGTAGCACATTTTCAATAAGATTCTTTGCTTCAGCTCTTGCAGATACCTTCCCATTTGAAGCCACTCACAGCAAGAATGGTATGAACATTTTCTGAAGAAATGTCAATTATTATCTCTGTCTTCAAAACTCCTGAAACGTTCAACTCCATTTTGGTTTTTAGGCAACGTGGTATAAAGAAAATTGTTTCCAGAGTCCCAAGAACATTTTCCTAACTGCATATTTTCCAATCAGTTCTCTAGAGGATTAGGAGGAATCTAAATTTTTCAGCGGCCTCAGAGCACTATTAGCAGTTCCTTCCCTGTTGCACCAGATGATTGCCTCCTGAGATGTCTACCAAAATTCAGAAGTGATGCACAAGGCTGTGGTAAATTCTGTTTGATCTGTTTATACTCATACACATTTCTCAAAGGCCAGGCTCCCATCCAAACACTCTCAGACTATCCTGGAGGTATTTAACTGCGGTGTACAAACCTATGAAGAATGAGTGCAGGTCTTGCAGAACAGTGAAACACAGAAACAAAAAAAGAAGCTGCATGTCAGTGGGTTAAGAAAATAAGACTTTTTGAGTTCTAATTCCACTTCTCACATATCAACAGTGACCTTGATTATCTTGCCTCCAGTTTCTGTGAGTTGCAATTAAGACCATAAGGGAGGTTCTCAGGCCAAACCAGAAGTTCCATCTATCCCTTAATCCCATGTCTGGGGTAAAGCTGGAACAGCAGCTTGAGAGCAAAATACCACAGCAGAGAAAATGTGAAACAAGGACTTTTCAGGCCTGAAGTGGATTAGCATCTTGATGTTTAGCAACCAGAGATGGAGTTTTCATCTCTGAGCTTGTCTAATTGCTTTGTTAATTTATACTCTTGGCTTCCACAACACCCTGTGGCAGTAAGCTCTTCTGTTTAATTATGCACTACGTGGAAAATTCTGCCTCTTCTTTCTTTTCAAACCTTAGTTTGATGGTTTAATTTGAAAGCCATTCCTTTTGGGGTACAAGAAATAATTTCTCTTTTCAGAATCACCTATATTTTTTTGAAATCACTATGCATCTTATCTTTTTTCTTTATGGAAAATAGCTAGTGTATTTAATTACTCATTGTACAGAAACTATTCCATAACAACAGTACTTTTGTTGGTTACTTATTGGTGCCAGAGAAGAAAAGACAGGAATTGTAAAATTTAGATGCATCACTGCTTTACTTGCTGACTTACAGACATGCTTTGCTTTGCTTTCCTTTCCTTTCAGGTTTGCGGGTTTTTTCCTGGTTTTTGCTTCTTTTCTTTATCTTTATTAAAAATTTGTGGTACTCTGTAGAACTGCCCTGGAACAATGAGCCATATTCACAAAGCAACTTACACTGATCTGAATATCCAATCCTTGAATAACAGTATCTCATGGGACTTGTCACTCTTTGGGTAAGGTGGGGTTATTTTTCTCCCTGTGTACCAGGTTTTCAGCTGATCGAAAGATAATTTCACCTGCTGTTTTATTGCCCATCACTCAGCCATCCTCCTGCAAGTCTTCACAGTCAATTTTAGTTTTTATTACTCCTCAGCAAAGGCTTCTCTTTTCCTCTTTGTTCTTCTTTCCAGATCATTTACTAATACACTGGAGAGCAAAAGCTCCAGCACAGATCTCAGTGGTCACCTCTTGTAGCATTTTCTCTGCTGTGATAACAGAGCTTTTATACTCAGATTTATTTCCTGCCTTTTAATCAGATATCTGTCCATGAGATGAACTTGACCCTTCTACCTCACTACTTAATATCTTCACGTATTTTTGGGGAGGGAACTTTCAAGTGTGCTTTATCAAAGGGTTCATCACAGAGCCATTGACTTCATTTCTTTTAACACTTCCCTGCATCACAACGACCTTATCATATGGAAACTGCTAAGACACAAGAAACCTCAAATTTGTCACTGCTCACACAGATGTTTGATATATCTCCAGGAGTGTTGACTTATACAGAATGTGGTGCCTCTGAGATGTGTTACCCTTGTTTCATGCTGCATATGTTTGGATGTGAATGCCTATAGGAATGTGTGTCTGGCACTCAGATTGTTTCCTATGCCAAACTATTTTTTGTTTTTAAATATTGGATGATTTCAACCAAATTTAACATAGATATAAAAGTTTGAAGAAAAAAAAAAAAAAGAAACCTAGTCCTTCCAGAACTGTGAAGAAAGGAGGGCTGGTAAAGAGTCAAATTCTCGTAGTGCTGCCATGGATGTGGGTATGTTTAAAGCCAGCACATGTTGGAGCACATTGTTACACATCAGAGAATGAGAGAAATGGAGGAAGAAGAGTTGAAGGAGCAGATGGTATGAAACCTTCAGCTGTAGGAATAAACTTCAATCAGCTCTTACGACAAATTAGATACCAGGGGACACAACCATCAGTCACAAGGGGCTTTGAAACAAGGTTTTGGTCACTCACAGACTGTCTTATCTGGTGATGTCCTTGGTGTAGACAGCTCAGCTCCACATATCCTACCAGCAGAGAAAAATGGCAGTCTGCACTCCTGATTTAGCAATTCAGAAGACATCTATCAATTTAAAAAAAAAAAAAAAAGTGAGAGCGGGAGAAGAAGTGCCAGGGAAAATGTGTCGGGTTTTTTACATTTTTCTTTGTGAAAGAGACTGATATATGAAAATAACACTGCCTGCAAAACCAAGCCAGCATTATAGGAAGGTGAACACTAAGAATAAGAGAACCAAGAAATACTGAACAGTTCACTGCTTCATCAGATCAACAGCTATTTTATTTGAGGAAAGCTGAGCCACATAAACTGAACTACTTCAATAAGTTATTGATGTAATTGTGATGATGCCAGTAAGCAAACATGCCATGATTAAAATCTGTAGTGTCTTCACTCTGCTCTATTCCCTTACCTGGGGTACCTATGGAGCTCTTGCAGCTTATGCAAGAAGCACCATTGGTCTTTTATAACTCATGTTTAGAAATCACTGCAAAACCATAAACTGATATTATATTGCAAATTCCATATTTATGTACACAAATAATTAGCTTGCTTTAATAAACATCTATCAGTCACATCCAGTGGAAGCTGAAAGGAACTTGGCAAAGCTAATACTTGAAATTTCATTTCCATGAAAAAAATGCAGATTCTGGGACACTGAAATGTTTGCTCATTCATCTCGGTTTCAATAAAATATTGCACTCCATAACAAGGTCCATTTTAATATTTTAAACCAAAACATTTTACTTTTCATATTATAAGCAGCTTCTCATTTGGAAAGAAATGCACATTTTTATGGGCGTTTTGTAACAGGTTTTGACTGCAAAACTGCTGGTCTCGTTTTCACCCCCAAAAAATTGTATTTGCTAAAAATATCATCAGCTGGAGATGATGTTTTACACTTGCCAAGGAACTGGAAAAAAAAGTTATTTGCATACCTCTAGAATTCAGAGCTCTTCAAAATCATGTCATTTTTGAAGTTCTCTGTTTGAATTTAGAAATTTTCACTCCGACTTCTCCTAGTAAAATAAGATGCAGTGTCATTAAAATGCTGAGAATTTCCCACACACCTGCGCAACACAGGGGGATCCTTCTAAGAGGAGAATTTTTAACTTGTAACTAGAAATAGAAGCAGAGCACAGCGAGGGCGTTTTCTTTATCAGCCAACACTCCATTCATGTGGCAGCACAAAGGAATGAACGTGCTTCTGAGCACAGAGAAACAGCAACACTGCTCCTGTGTGTTTGTTGCATTCTGTCTTCATAACTTCCCAAAAGGTTTTCTGCAGCCGTGCACAGAGTGGGAAGGAGCTCATCCCACAGCAAAAGTATTTTTGGAAGGAATTGGTCTTTGTCAGCCAGGCAGATTTTCCACCGTCCGGCTTTGTCCTCGTGTGACACCTCCTGCTGCAGATACAACTCCCAGGCTCCCTGCCACTCACGTTCCCAGCTTTGTGCACTGGCACACAGTGCCAACAGACTGTTTTCTGTTTCCTTACTTCTGCTTAGTGTGAAGGAGGTGCCTTTTTTCTCTATTCATCATCCTTCTCATTCTTTTTCTGATGAATTTTCACTTCTTCTGCCTCGATTCCTCTTGGGCTGTTTTTTGTTGTTTTTTTGGGTTTGTTTTTTTNTTTTTTGTGCTGAGAAATGAGGGGTGCACACATATTTTCTCATTGCTGGCTCCCAACAGCTCTAGAGAAGGCTCAGACAAGCTGCCACCTTCTCCTTCTGGCACTCATTGTCCCCACAGCCAGTGACTTACACATGGGCATCTGGCTTTTCACATGGTGAGCACGATCTCCTCACCAGAGTGGGAAGGAGGATCCTCAGCGTACCCTCACAGTGTGCTCTGCCCTTTTCAGGGTCTTTGGATGACCACAGATGGAATTTTGAAAAGGTCTGGATGAATAATGCATTTTTGGTTCAGCTCCTAATCCGAGACACTGTGGGTGGGAAATGAGAAAGAAAATTTTAGGTTAATGTGGAAATGTTTTATTTGATGCATAAGGAAGCGCTGAGTTGTGATTAGTGTTTCGAGGTCCTTTAAATAATTGGGAAAAATTAAAAAAAAATAACATCTTGAAATGAAAGAATATCAAAATACTGTATTTTAGAGGCCAGATAAAACATATTTATATCTTTAATAGTATCCCTCTCTTTTTTCTTACAGAAACCATTCATCATATTTAACTAAACATTCACAGACAGCTTGTCCACCTAAAAAGGGCTTTCATTTTTGAATAATTTATTTTTTACCTGCTTAAAAGCAGATATCTCACTGTGAGTCAACACTGGCATATTTAATCTCTAAGGCACTTAAAACATCCCACTCTTCACCAGCAGAATTCACAAGGCTTCAACCACATTTGCCTGTGGCAAACAGCAGCAGACACACTGAGGGTCTGCAATCAGCCAAGGGAGCTGTGCTGATGACATTGATTGTGTCTGGGCAATTGCAACCATGATTTTCAGTGTACCAAATTCACAAAACCCAATTATGAATTCATGGCCCTTTTTTTGGTTTCATTTATCATTCCCTAGGTCATTGTGTTCTAAAAATTTCCAGCTATTATTTTATTCAGAAAGAGTTGATTAAGGAAGTTGGTAGTTGAACATGACCAGCAGAGTCCCTCCTCTTTTCCACCCTCTGTCTGCTACAGATACTGAATATCTTCATTATGCTCCAGATGCTCTGTCCTCCTCACTGTTATTTCTCTGTATTTTGAAAGTGAAAAGAAAGGATTTTCAAGCACCCCTGGGCGTCTAAAAATGGCAGAAGTAGAAGCTGGATACAAGGAATTAAACCAGTTGCCACATACCCAACCAAACTGGGAGGACAGGCTTTGTGTGGTGGCCACCTATGGATTGTTGGCCACAAAGAGCTCCTAAAAGCCTTCCTGCCAACACTCTGTGAATAAAGCATCAGGTTTATGCTGACTCTGAAAAGAAAAGGCTAAAGTCTCTCTCCTGTAACATCTTAAATACTTTTAGCAGCTTCATGCATAAAGTGACTGAACTCTTCTGGTTCACAGCACACTTTTCTATCTCCCACTCTTACAGACTGGTAAGATTCAGCCTTGACACCCTGCCAGGCGCAATATGAAGAATTCTATAATTATCAATCTAGTGATGGCATTTAAAAGCAAATGCATTATCATGCACAGAAATCATCTCATGTCCCCTACAGCGTGTTCCACAACAAGGGCTGTTGCTCTGACTATAACTCTGGCTTTATTACATTTAAAGCTCTTCCATCAACAGACTTCCCCAGAAAAAAAAATAAAAACCCTTTTATTCAGAAAATAGCATGTAGTCTGGAGTGGCTGTCAATGTACCTAAAGGTCATATAATGCCAGAGTCATTATTTTCAAATCATCCACACTCATGAGCCATACATTGCAAGGCCAGCTATCTAAACATTAATAAACACAGAGCATGCATGGTGTAGCATAAAAATTTGTGTGTTATCATTTAAGAAATATGGAATAGAAGCAGAAAAAGTCCTCACAACTCCTCCTCCTCCCATCATTGTGCAACCACTGTATCCAGCAGACCAATATATTAAATGTAATTAATAGCCTGAACACCTCTTAACCAACACCTTTTTCTCCCATTTGGTAATCCAAGGCAATGCATTTACAAGCCAGATTATCCATTGCAGAGCTGCCAGCTCTGACACACCCTGATATTTTACCCTGTCATGGATCAAAAAGATTAAAAGCAACTTTAAAAAGCACAAGTTACGATACTAAATCCAGGAACTGTAGCCTGTCTGCTTCAGCTCAGATTTGGAAACTAAGTAAAGATTAATGTTTTGAATGGTATCTGAATTAATGTTCTGTCAACCAGCTGCAGAGACAGGGGTTGCTGTTTTCCCATTTGTTTGGTTGGTTTTAGTTTCCTTAATCCAGATAGTTTTCAATCACTGTTTACAGCCTCAGGAAGTCTGTGCTCCATCTGCAGCCCTGGGCATTGTTAGGACTATTATTTCCAGCCACACTCCAGGTGGGAGCCATGGGTCATTGGTTCCACAGGTTAACGTGACTGACACAGATCTCACTAACTCTAAGAATGATTACATTTATTTGCTGACCTGGCTCTCCCGTAGATTAAGACATACTCCTACCTTCACCTTTTCTACCCTCCCATTTCCTCCACCTTAAAAAAAATAAATTGGTTAACAGATGCAGGCAACTGGGAGGTTTCACATTTCACTTGTCTGCCTTTTCTTGGTGACAAAAGCAGTGAAGGAGGAAAGGGGCTGAGATGAAAACAATAACCATTCTCTGTTTACCTCAGCCAGCTGTACCATCCATTTCCCCACTCTGGGTCAATACCTGGCACTAGTTTTCATGGAGCCTATATAACATCAGACAAGGTTGAAACAGAAGACAGACAGACTCTAAATTTGTGTATCCAGAGCTGACCATGTTTATCCAAGCTGAGCTGCATGCAATGCCCTGCATGAGCTGCAGTCAACAGAAAGCAATTTCTCCTTATATTACTGTGAATTATTTACTACAACATTTTGAACTGACATCCAGATTTTCACCCCTCTGTTCAGTTTTATTACAATGAAAGGAGAGAAGTAAATGAATAACAGGAGATGGGAAATAAATTCCACCGAAGTGCACTGGCTGATAAAATAAGTGTCTTTGAAACAGTGCTGTATGCAGGAATAATTGTATCATTTGTTACAGTGCCATGCTGATGTACTTAGGAGCATTTCTGACTATGGCAAAGATGCTGGAAACAAAGCTCCAGCTTTAGAGCATCCACAGGGCTGTGAGACTTTGTTTTTAGGATGCTAGTGAAGATACAGCCAAGTGGCTAGCCCTGAAGATAGGGAACTTGAGTGTTTCCAATAAACTGTGAAGGGGTTTAGAGCTAAGATACTGGGGACACACACACACAGACCAAAGGGAAAAGTCTTCCTCATTTACCAAGTGACTGAGGACATCTTGTCTCTGACAGAGAGGACTGAGCAGACATTCTGCATCTTGTTTTCTGCCCCAAACAGAGAAGGAGGCAGGGCTCAGAGCAGGTCCCTGTGTGTCTCTTCCACAGAAGCATTAGCAGGGAGAGTGAGCTTAGTCCTGAAAACAAAAGTCAACTATTACTGACTGCCTCATCATCAGAGGTAACTCAGGAAGAAGTGCATGTAAACCTTCCTGTATGGGAAAAGGCTCTGCTCCACAAGGTATGTCAGGCTCCAGTTCCAGATTGCAGATGTGAACCTTCCTCCTTGAGTCCATATCTCAGGAATTTCCAGACCTGTCACAGAATTTGTAATTTTAAGAAATGCCAAATGAAGTTCAGAGGCTGAGGACTATCCTGAAGGTGTGATGTTTGGACCAACTCATCCTTTCTCTCCAAAACTTGCATTTGCTCCCAATCACAAATACAGTATTTTCTTCAATGAGAGATTGACATGGTTGCAAAGACCTTTTCCACAGCCTCTGGTTCTTGCCATTAATGCCATTGCATTAACATGAGTGGTGGTTGAATTTCACTTTCATCTCTAGGGAAGGTAGGATTTAGATCTGCTGCTGTCACTCAGAGGTTTCACTGTGCAACAAAAGTAGTCAAGAAATTAAGTTAAGCTGTTATGAATGATATTGCGTATGATCCTGCCTCAGCGAATTATCAAATTAACAGACTATCCATGCATTTTTGACAGGATAGAAACCTATTTGAACAAGCCAGCAGGAAGCTTGGCTGAGTGATTACCACAGGCAATGCTGTGAGACAGGGGCACAGCCAGAGACACAGAGCTGAAGCAGCTGACACTCAGGAACGAGAGACCAGTGAGAGGCTGAATTGCTGAGCTGTGTGCCCACACAGCCAGAGATGGACACTACACAAGCTGGTAGTGCCACACTGGCCAAGAGCAATTCCAATGGAAGCAGGGAGCAAGTTCTGCGACCACCCTTTCCTCAGCTGCTTTGCTTGCCCACACACGCTGAGATACAGACACCCACAAAGCAAGCAGTGACTGAAGGCATCAGCACCACCAATTGTTCCCATTGATAGCCAGACTACTCCCAAAGAGGATATTAATGGCCAGAGTGGCAGCAAAACATGATGGGACAGCCCCTCACATCTACAGCACTCCTTCCTTTGGAAACAGCAGAAGCAAAAGCCTGATCCTCTCTTCTTGTCCCCTGAACTCTGTTCCTTTTCTCAGAGGGAGCAGCTTCACCTTTAATGACAAAACTCTACACCCACCATGGGCCAAGAACTTTTTCCAAAGTGGAATCAAGAAGTCTGAGTTGCAGCCCTCCTGTATCAGATTGGCTTTGGCTGGCTGCAGTGATCCTACGACTGGACACACGCTTGTCCTCTAGCTAAACACTTCTTCTCTTGAGGAAAAGTCTTTAAGGAAGCATTTTCTCAATGGAAACGGGAGAAGGCAAGAGTAGCCACTCAGGGAATAAAAGACTTGTTTGAGATGTGGATGAAGATTGGTGCAACCAAGGGATTTGGGGGGCAGGGGTGGGTAAGTGGGGAGAGAAGTAGGAAACTGCTTCTCTGTGCATGAAGAGACAAATCCAGCCTTCTGCCTGAATAGGTGTCATCCTGTAGGATAAGAAAAGGCTGGGGCTCTGCTGCATTGCTCTCTGTGCTGCTCACCTTCACCTCTGCAGTTCAGTCCCATGGCACTGGTGTAGTGAAGAGGGAGTGGTGGCACCAGGAGCAATACCCTGGCAGGATGAGATAAAGGGCAGTCACACCCAAAAGAGTCCATTTTGGTGACTGGGCTGCCCCTGGGCACCAGCCCCAGGCATTTTTGATCAGAATCATCCACGTGCAAAGACTCAAACTGGGGCTCTCTCAGCTACCCCTGCTCTCCAGTGCCAGACTCGCTTGTGGAAGCTCAAGTATTCACTGGATTTACCCTTGAGTGCGGATAACTACTGGAGAGTCTGGATGCTACAGATGCAGGCGTGTCCAGTCTGTCTCTTTGCTCTGACTGCCAAACACCAAAGGGAGGAATGAGCCTCTGTCAGCTCACAGAGGCCATGAAAAACCTTGAACCATTCATTCACAACACTCCTGTGAGCAGACATGGGAGCTGCCTCTGGCAAGGTAGGTAAGTTGAAAATGAAGTGAAAATGAAAGAGAGAACTGTCAAGCTTATAATTAATGTGCAGTCAAAAATCATGCCCTGTTGATTCTGTCCTGGTTAGAGGAACAGGGCTGGGAAGAGGCTCTGGACCAGCTCATTCTCTCCCTCTGTGAATTCCATGTGTGTTGTGGTGGACATTATGCAAGTACCCTTTTAGCCAGGTCAAACTGAGACAGAATAGTGCTTTTTTTGGTTTTTTATCCTCAGACTGCTGACTCTCTTACTTTGTCAGGTGTCTCCTAACTGAATGGAAGGAACCTCTTTCTTTCCTAACAGAGACAAACACAGGATGAAAAAGGCACTCACTACCATTTGCCCAATGGTTTTCGCAGCTTTGCTGGCCTTCTTTTGTCCAGGACTTTCTTATGTTTTTCTAAGAGAGAAAAAAAAGATTATCTGATACCCTCACCTCATTCAATGTCAGGTGCAGGAGGTCTCAAGGAGGAAACAGAGTAATTCCAGGTCTTAGACAACCCAAACACATAAATCTGGACAGGCATCAGAAGGCAACTGCTTTCCTTCCCCGCCCTTTCCAGCAAATTGTTCCTGTTCACAAAAATCCAGAAGGAAAGTTCACAGAACTATCTTCACAGGCAATAAACCAAAGTTAATGGCCTGATGTAAAGGCACTGGAGTAAGAATATTTTCATATGGTTGGAAGACAGAGGCAGACTAGGCAGAAATACAGCCTTGTGGGCGCCATGTAACTTCCTACATTACACAGTATTCGAATCCTTCTTCCAGCCTTTGAAAGGAATTAAATTGATAGGCTGTAGAACAAAGAAGTTTCATGAATTAATGCAGAGGTGCTCTGGAGCAGAACCACCCTGATGAGCAACACAAACAGCCTCGCTACCCCATTGAAACTTCCAGCCCACAGCACAATTGGACTGTGGTCAGCAGGGTGGCACTGGAGGAGATGTGTGGTCACCTCCTCGGGCTCTGCACAGGCAGTGAAAGGAGCCCACACTCCTTTTTTGTGAGGGAACACTGGGAGCCAGTTGCCTCCTGAAAGAGACGCAGCAGCACGGCTCCAGATACGTTACTGGTACATCAAAAAGAATTAACATGCTGCCTCCGCTCCCACAAAGAGAGGGGTCCCGCTTGGTGCCAAATGGCCATGTGCACTGATACAGAAATAATGTCTTGGCAGCCAGCAGGAGGGAAGGGGAGCCAAATTACATCATTCACTCTCCTTTCAGTGGGGATAAAAGACTCTATTTACTACTTTGGCAGTAGCCAGCACCGCAGCTGCCGCTGGTCACATGTGAGGGCAGCAGAGGGAAGGCAACAAAAAAAAATAATTGAATCCTCAGAGCCTATGGATTCCCTCTGTAAAACGCCCCACACTTTGTGCAACAGGGGCTATCCCAGGGCTCTGGAAACCTCTGTTCTGGTCCCACTGCTCTCACAGGCTTCTGCTGCATGACCTTGACCTGTCACTTCACCTCTCCTCTTTCTTCCTGCTCTTGGGCCTGTTTATTTGGCTCACAAGCTTTTGAGGGCAGGGATTGACATATTATGTAAACCTTGTGCTTAGCACAGCGCTCTGCCAGTCTCGTCTGGGTCCTGTAGGCACTCCTGCTCAGAATGAAAACATCAGCTCTCATACCAATACAGTGGAAGGGCCAAAGAGGGATAGGTTTCCAAACTGATGGGATACGTGTGGGATACGGATGTTATGAGATGGGAAGTTCTGCCACTCCAGAGCACCTTCAGCTTTCAAATGCCTGATAGAATATGTGTACAATGGTAAGAAGTAAGTGGAGTGGCCACAATGGGCAGCAGAAGGAGTTAAGGAGTTTAAAAATTTTTTAAGCTGAAACTCAGGAAGAGGAGCTGAATTCATGTGAGAAAACAAGAATAAATGCCTCTGTAAACGACTGTCAGATTTGCCTTTATAGGAAGAGCCATACCGCATAAAAAATACACCTACAGGGCATAAACAAAAAAGAACAAGTGTTTAATTGCATGGCCTAATAAGTTTTAAGATTTGTGCAATTTTCATCACCAGAAAGCTCAAACCTACCTGTCTGAACACATCTTCTTGTATGCTTCAAGCAACTGATGATTATCAAACACAGAAGAGGATGACCCTGTCTTAATTTAAAATGCATGCTGAAATGACACAACTCAATTCTGACTGCTCAAGCAAACCCCTGCAGAATAGTAATGTGATAAATGAAGACTAAAACATCCCCCCGAAAAACTAGAGCCCTACTCTCAGGAGAGAATGCAGGGCCAGTTTGTGGCACTGCATGGAAAAAAAATAATATAATTCAACAAAGCCTGCTAAAAAACGGAAGGAGCTGGTGCCTCAGAGAATTTCTGTACTTTTAAAACAAACCATAATTGTCCTACTGAGAGGAGCTGAGGAGACCCTCATCTGCAGAGCAGATCCACAACTTCATTAAGAGAATCAGTGTATTTTGTAACTAAATGAGATTCTGTCTCGCTGGCAGGCATATTCTGCTCACAGAACAAAGAAACCACACACACAAATATTCCAAAGGGAGATGTCCTTAAAAAAAAGTCATTGTAGCACCATCAGACTGTGGAGTATGCCAGAAACTATGACTTTGTGGAAGAAAAAAATAAAATAGACTGATGGGAATCAGGAAGCAAGCTAGATGTGTGTGATAAAAATGGCTTGAGCATTTTATTTCTTGGTTAATTCCTGTGAGTTTCTGCTTGTTATCAAGAGATTTCTGTTGGGTTTTTTTTCCCCCAGCATTCAAAAATCACACTGCTGCCCACCAGCCTCAGGGAGCTGGGTGTAGGGACAGGGCAGCACCCTCAGACTTGTTTGTGTTGTTTTTTTTAGAGCATCTCCCCAACATGCAGAGCCTTGGAGAACAAAACCTCAGACTTTCACAGGCAACAGCTCCCTGCTCATCTCCTGGTGTGCCTGTCCTCAGCTCCACGCCTGGCTGGCCACATTAGGCCTGAGATGAGCAACTGCCTGAAAGACAAATGTGAAAAATCACAGCACTAAACTGCTGGGAAATCCAAACTTCTCCATGCATGGGATCCAGCAAGGCTGCTGAGCTGTGAGGAAATATTTAGACATGCTCCATGATCTGTGTTCCTGCCCAGAGTCTGGCTAGGAGAGGAAAGGGATAATAAGATCCCAATTCTGGCAAGTAATGGTAACAGAAGGCACGAAAAGGAAAAAGGAAAAAAAACACTAGTGAACAAGGGGATGCAGATGGTGGTCTGAGATCTGGACTATTTCTGTCTGACATGTTTTACTTCTTTCCTTTAAGATACACAAAATCAAGATAAAAAGGGGACCTGGAGGCAAAACTCAAAATTCAGTTTTTATGAGGGACTTAGTATTTTTTTCTTATACATCAAATTGTTAATTATTGTATTTCAACTATCAATAGAAGAGCAGGAAATTAATAGGTGCAAACATTTCCAATGATAAACATTTCCAGTATATAAATTTAAAGACAGTCAAAATTTATGCAAAATCTCCAGTGTGATCTAGGTGTTCTCACTCAAGGAATTTTTTCCCAACTACCATAGACACAGGTTCACTCAGAAGAAACCAGTCTGGGTGCAATGTTATACTTGGATACATCTGCAGTTAAAAGAGATGAACCTCTCATGAGGTCACTGCCAGCCTGTAGAGTCACATCTTGCGCTGACACCACTACTTCATTACAGCTTGAAAACAAAGCCCCATCTCAACCTTGCTCCAGATCCTTCTCAAATTTCTCAACTCTGAAAAAAAGGCATTTGCAGCATTTATGGAGAGATTAGCTCTGATATTCATGGCAGCAGAAAAAGGTCTCAACCTTTTTTGCAGAATAAGAAACTTTTCCCAGAAAATCCCTTATTGATGTCTGTCTTTACATCAAAAAAGCCATGTCATGCTGCTAATCTCAGTGAGTGTTTGATAGAAAAAGATCAAGTCCCTCCAGGCAGTGTAGACCCAAACCAGTTAGGGATTTAACTCTAATTCTGAGACAACGAGTTGCTTCCAGTTTGTTTTGGCTGGCTCTAGAGTGGCTCTTTACACATGAAATCATTATTAAACTCTGCTCAGAAGTCAGCTGCTAACTTGTGCAGTCTGTAGCACACTGGCATTATGTAATGCCAGCATAAAACTACACTAGTAAGTGGAATAAATCATCCTGAACAAGTTTCCTGGAATACAGAGTCTCATGGAAAATACTAGCAGTCTATTCTACAAGTGATGGATAAGTATGGCATCCAAACAAAAATATGTGCTTACCTTATCAAGCCCAAAACATTCTTCTCCCCTTACAGTGCAGGACTTCTGTTTCATGTTAAAAATCTTTCTTTAACTTGGAACTTTCTGTTCCAAGTTAAAAATCTTGTCTAGACTCCAGCGAGCATCAAGTCCCATCAATACCAGCTCCTTCAGAGTCCCAACTTGTCTTTTGGATGTATACACACATTTTTTTTTGTTAAGTCATGTAACCTTGTGCACAGTGAATGCCTGACTTGACTACTGAAAGTTTACCATGATGCTTGAAGATACTTGAATATTTTCTGCATGCTGAAGGTGCTGTAATCATGTCAAGTGCTGAGCAAGAGGAGTTAAAAAAAAAAAAGCAGCTTTATTGTCTTTATTTCTACAATCAGTTATTTCAGGGCTCTAATATTTTTTTTCCAAAATTTTGCTGCATGGCATTCATAGAAGGCCAGAAAGGCAACTCAGATGTTGAAGCATCTTTAAACAACCTGGAGAAAAGACAATTAATTTTGTTGACACTATCAGATTACTGTGGTAAATCAATGACACTTTTAAAGCAATCTGTAGGCTGAATATAACAGTGAAATAAATTTATCTGCACTTCCTAGTCCCATTTTTCCTCCACTCAGAGAAGCAGGAGCTCCACCTCACCCTCCTGCACCCCATTCCTTCATACATGACAGTTTACCAGGAAATGGGAAGGATCAACCCTGACAACTTTTCCAGAGTTTTCCTCAAAGGTCTCCACAGAGCAGGAAAGTCTGTCAATGATGCTTTTCAAATAACAATCCTCTTCTTCTCTGCAGATGCCCTATCCAAATTAAAACCATGCTGGAACCCACGGAGGCTAGAAAATTCATTAATGGATTTGGGTGAAATTGCTGTTTTATGGAATGTAATTTCACATATGGGTAGCTACACTATCTATGGAGTTCATGGTTGAAACAATTTAAAGCACTTCTCACCCTAACACAAAAGATAAGCTCGTTTTATGAGTTTCTCAGCTTCCTCCAGCCCATAATAAGCACAAACATATAATGTGAACAACAATCTTGTAAGTCAAATCGTGAAGAGGAGCTGAATACTGATTTATTGCTGTAAAAACACAGCCCTGTTCAGGGTGATATGCAGTGCCCTGCTGTTTCAGAAATACAATCTGAGGCATCAACAAGCCAGCCTGCAGTTGACTTGCCAGATAACTTCTGCTATAGGGTGCCTATTTTTAAATATTTAATAGACGTACTTTTGCTTTAGGGAGATGTTCTCCATCTCCGATTTTTGTGGAGCATGACTGGCGAGTAAAAAGTTGTCTTCTCTCCAGAGAAAATAATGTACGTATGCTCCAATGCAACCCCACAATGATTACAGGAATAATTTGCAGACCTCAAATTTGAGGCACACTTTAGGGTCATAGTAAAAAGAATTTATTTTTAGCTTGCTTTGGTTTATCAAAAGTCTTCAGTTCCCCACTTCAAATCAGTGTCTGGTATCAATACCTGAGGTATAATCTTCCATTCAAACCAGTTCTTCTGCAAAAAATATTTCTTACCTGGTTCATTTTATCCCTTTTACATTGCATTTAGAAGATCCTATCACAAGCCATAGGCATGTTTAATATTATTGAAATTGCACTGCTAATATCCATATCAATTATATTTTGAGATTTATGTTTAGTGTAGATATTAATGCAGTCTGACTTTTCCATTTTTACTTCTGCAAGTATAATTTATTGAGACATAAATAGTAATATTAAAGCTATCAAGTATAAACATCAATACTTTACAGCACTGGGTAATTTAAGAGTTACATGCATCAAAATTCAGTTACATTCCTTTCTGAATGCTCAAATCTTAACTGCAGTCTGCAGCTCACCAGGAATTCTGAGTTTGCAAGCAGCAGGCTGTCAAGTAATGCAGTACTAACATCTTGAAATAAGCCTTTCAGGGGGACTGGGGAACTGGCACATGGCTGGAACATAAAAAAACATGTTTCCTTTTCCTTTTTTCTTTTCTTTTTTTTTCACTAAACACTCACTGTTTGCACACTGTAGCCCTCTTCCCCACCTCGCAGTCATTTCAGATTATTTATGGTTTTGGTGTTTTAGTGATTCCAGAGATGTATAAGGAAAGGGACTGGAAGGAGCTACAGTAAGTTAGCCACGAGGTTCTATCTAACACCCACCAGAAATGGGGATGCCACCCTGCACAGGTAACATTGCTTTGCTTTGTTGTTTAATGTGTCAAAAAACACATTTCATGCATCTTCAGTCCTCAATTTCATGCATCTTATTGCATGAAACCAGGAGTGACTGGTGAGCACTGGTATGTGGTTTGCAAAGAGGTAACATATGCAACAAGGTCTGGCCAAAAAAACTTTTTTTTTTTTTTACTTCAAACAGATATTTATTTGTTTAGTTGTTTATTTGTTTATTTGTTTATTTTGGTGAGCCATAGTAAAAATACCTTCCTCGAGGTAAAAACTTGCAAAGCAGGGATGCCTGTTGCCCAGTTAAAATAAAACTGGCAGTGAAGGTGAGATTGTCTAATGGTTCAGCCATTAATAAAAGCTTTTTTTACTTTTAGCTTACTGTGGACACAGGCAATGTAAACTGGAAGGGTTTTTCTCTAGAAGTGTATTTCCCCCTCCTTTGGCTGTGGAGGGATCACCAGTGACTTGCTGTAAATTCTTAAGTTAGGTGAAGCAGCATGAGATGAAGTCCAATGTCAGTGTTGGCAAAAGAACTGATGATATCCCTGATTTGTCATTGCTATGAAGAGCCCACATTTAGGTTTTTTAATATCCACGGGTGCACAGTGCTGCCTTCAATTTTAAGCTCAAAATAAAAACACCTTATTATTTTTCACAGCTGTCCTGAACAAACAAGGGGTACCACTGAAGTACCACTGGCATGTTTTGGACTGAATGCACCAGGGATGAAGTACCTTAAGGTGGAGCAAACTGAGAGAGAAGCCATGAAAGTCATGTTGAAGGCAAAAGTTTTGTGCTGCCTTGGATCAGTGAGTTTCCTGATAGAGATAGATGCTTGTACTTACCAAGAGGAGCTACCTCTAGACAAAAAGCTAAAGACCACATTTGGCACTGTCAAACACTCATCATCCTTTTAGTACTTCAAACTGTAAATCTGGTCGTTCTCTCTAACAGTCTCAATGAACTTTTGAGCTTACAGCCGCTTTATCTTGTGCAACTTTTTTTCCTTTTTCTGTTTGGCAATCTGATTTTATTAGGAGTTTTCAGTGTAGTTGAGTGTGCATCTGAATAGCCTGAGAAATTTAACAGTGCAAGTAATAGAGAATCATGTCCTGTTGCATTTGGAGTTATCTGCTCTTAAATAGAGAGTTTTTTCTGCCATGTGCAATAACTTCTATCTTTCTATCTGAAAACTGATATAACCCATCTTTGTATGGAAAAGAGTGACTAAACATGAGGCTGCACATGCATTTCTCTGAGTGTACACACAAGAAATATTGCTATGAAACTACATTAGTGTTCCTTGTTTATTTAAACATCTCATGACAGAGTGAGAAAGAAACATTTTTCACTAAGAAAAATGAGATCTCCCAGTGCTCCCAGTGCTATAGAAGTACCAGTACACAGCCAAGAATTTCCCGCATCAGTCAAACTGGAGCTAAAGATGCTTTGAACAAACCACATGGACCCCAGCCTGACACCCTTGTGCCCCAGGTGAAATCCTGGCTAACAATTTCAGTGCTTTGTGTTGGTGCTTCTCAGCTTTAAGAAGCCTGCAGGGGATGGAGGTGTAGCCAAAGAGCAGAGATACATAAAGGATCCCTATTAAAATAGGTACTGTTGACAACACAGATGAAGAAATATATCTGTGGGTGAGCAGTGGTTCCATAAATTTGGCTTTGGAAATATTTGTGGGATCAGCTGCATTTTTTCACCTCATATGTGATTAATGTTCCCTAGTTGGTGGGGAATACACCAATATTTTAGGACTTTCTTTTAGGATTTTAAAATGCAGCTGACAACACACTAAGCTAGCTAACTTTGACCTCCTTCGAATTTTAGATTTCAGTAGCAGTCATCTAAATTTAGCCAGTCTGACCAAGTTAAAATAAATGTGGTACAGACCATGAAGGCAGCTATTCATTTATGAGCAAGAGGCAGCTACTTTCAGTATAGATGCTTATTGTGGGGCAGGCAATGATCAAAAGAAAGCATTGGGAAAAAAGATGCAGAGAGTTACACTCCCTGCTGTTAGGAAATTTATTAATTTCAAAGCATCATTGGTGGTACATGGAGAGGTGAATTATTAAAAAGTAAATAAAGATTCTCTTTAGGTTATATTCTCTGTATAAAACACTCGGGGTTTTGCCTGCAGCTGTGCAGGTAACGCAGCCATTATTCTCTCAGCCCTTGTTCTCACCCACTCACATGATGGCTGGAAAGGCAGATTCTGCTTTCCTTTGAAGTAGCTGGAAATGAGAATAACAACACCTTTATGCTGCTTAGCTCTCCTTGCTGGCAGGTCTCAACCTTTTTTGCAGAAGCCATCAGCATAATTACCTAGATTTTACCAGTGTGGAGACCAGGGCCAGTGAACAGCAAGCTGTGTCTGAGCATGCACAGTGAGCTGGTAGAAAAAGCAGAAGGAACTCCAAGTTTTCACCTGCAGGTGGTGAGGACACTGTGCATCCTCCCAGAAAGGATTTATTTCTTTGCCAGGGCGCTCCAAGCCTCCAAAAACTCCCCTACCCATCAGCTCAGGGCCTTCTTCAAGGATTCAGGCTTCATTTCTCTCACATGTTTGGTGCCTTATTTTGTCTCCTACCAGTTTTACTCCCTGGCCACAATTCCTTTCTGCCTGTTTAGCATTCACCCCACCAAGGTGTCTATCAGGAGAAACCATCCTTCCTGTCATCCCCATTCCAGTAAATTAATCAAGCCAGGCTCTTCTAGTACCCCTTCATGTATTATGCTCTTCATTTTTCTGACCATCTTAATAGTCCTTGTAAATCATGCAATCCACTTTAAAGCAATCAGTTTTGATCCCAGGTGACCAAACGATGCTGCACCTGCCAGTGTGGATGTGCACACCCCTCTCTCTGCAGGAAATAACTTACCTAATCCATCTTGGGTTCCCAGGGTCTTTGAGTTTTCTGTCATGTTGACAGCCTCTGTGCAAGGTTATGTGTCTTTATCTTGTCTTTGCTCTGCCATCCCAACAGAAGGGCTTTTAGTAGCAAGCATCTACTGGCAGCAAGTATTCTCATATGTCCATATATGATTTTGCACTCTGTGCTGTGAAACTAATCCAGTTTAAAATGTCTCTGGTTTAAATGGCCCTCGAATTCTGCCTGTGAAATTATCTGAGTGCCCCGTCTGTACCTGGGAAGTGTCATCAACAAGTCAGATAACTGCACTCCCACTTGTGCAAAATAAACCATGTGTCTTCCAAGGTAGTCCTTGAAGAAATCAATTTCTTCCAGCTCAAGACATGCCCCTATTTCTTTGCTCTCATAGGGAAAACAGTTATTTTATCCACCATTAAGGACTCAGGGCTGTGTGCATGCTCTTGTGTGTGAGAGAGAGTGGGGGGAAATGAGGCAGAATCAGGAATATCTGTTTTCACGCTGAAAATAATTTGGAACTAATGGATAAATATTCACAATATGAAGCACAATAGAAAAATCTGAAGGTAGCTGTCAAGGCAAGCCAGGGCAAGGTAGAAAATTGATGCAGCTTCAATAAAGGCTAAAGGCAGCAGTGCATGGCAGTGCTGTCATTACCAGAGGACATTAGTGCTCTATACACAAAGCAAGAGATGGAATGACAAGTGAGAAGGTAGGGAATAAACAATCAATTCAGAAAAGGCCTTTTTTTTTTTTCCCCAGAGAACTGCATCACAAGGAGAAAAACATCTTTAAAGGAAGAAAAATATGGTAAAAAACTGGAGGTCTCAGAAAAGAGAGGCTCTTTCATGAACATGCTTATCATCAATTTTACTCACTGCCTCCTGCATGGAGGCCCTGGAAGAGCAAAGGAGACATTGCTTCGAATTGAAGTGTCCTGAAATAAGGTTTTAGAGCAACAGGATGAAGTGATAGCGAAATTTTTTTGAAGAGTTGTCGTGGGTATTAGTGACCAATAACTTGGTTTCTGGACTACAAACATTAGAAACTATAGTAGATTAAGAAAAGAAAATATGTGTAAGAAATGCCAAGGAAAAGACAGCATGGCTTTTGCAAAGGGCAGTCATATATCACACAGGCTCCCATCACACAGATCTCAGAAGAGGTGAGGAGCAAAAAAACATTAGAGCTGATACAGTCTTTTTGCATTGCCCAAAAAATGGCAGTGAGTCGTTGCCATTGCCATGAGTCAACAACCCTTGCAAAATCTAAATATTCACAGCACAAATAACAATGATCAATTAGTAGATGCTTGAAAATAGAAAAAAAAAAAAAAAAGGGGGAAGAAAAGAATAATTAGATTCTTCACGGTATAATACTGTCACTTGTGGTGGTACTAATGGGTTGGACCTGGGCCCAGGGCTCCTCAACACATCCATAAACATTGCAAGAAGCAGCGAAGAAGGGCCCTGATAACACTGGCTCCTACAAAACTACTCGTAAAAGGCTAATCTAGAGCTGACTGTGAAGTATTTCAGAAGATCATGAGTGTTTGTATTCAATTCTGTATTACTGACTGCAGTGTGGTGAAGGGTGACACAGAAACAGGCAGTGCTGACATTCATCTGCATGTACATGTATGCAGAGATGTACAGAGCCTTTATATGCAGTCACTTAGGTGGTAATTTGCCTCTTGTCATTTAAGAAGAATACTTGGAGTCCTTCAGAATTCACTGAACACTTTGAATACCTGACACGTCAATGCTCAGGAACTCAGAAACAAAGAAAATTAAGAATGATTAGGAAAGGCAAAGAGAAGAAAAAATCAAATAACGTTATGCTACTTTATATTATTGCTCTATATTATGTACTTATTATTAATTTCAGACCATCTCAAAGGGATGTACTGGAGCTAAGACAGAGATGGGAAGAACAAATTTACCCCACAGTTTTGTTACATGGAGAGTGGATAGGCTAGGTGACAGATAATACATAATAATAGACTAGATAATAGAGGACAGAGATGGAATATGGCTGAGGTAGATATGAAGAACGGGAAGTGATTTATTCACTGTTTCTCACAATACAACAGCAGGTAGACTGATAATGAAATTATCAACCATCAATTTCAGAGCAGAAAGAAAAAAAGATCTTTTCACACAAGGCCAGAGAATTAATTCTCACAGAATCCTGTAGAAGCTACAGAATAAATTTCTTGCCAAGAGTCAGTGGGCGTCACTGAATGCAGGGCTACTCATACCTCTGGCCTAGAAACATCCAATCCAGGTCAAAAAGTCCTCAACGAGCAGTTCCCAAATTTGCCGGTTTATGGTGTTAGAAAAACCTTTTTGTATCTGTTCCTTCTCTGAAATTCTCTTTCTAACCATCATTAATGCCAGGTTCTAGAGGCCACCAGAAAACCTCACTGGGACATGCCTGCATTTGCAGTTTTAGTGCACTTTAGTGAAATTACATCGTACAAAATCTCGAAATGCCTCTAGAGTGGTTCCATAACTCAAATTTTTCTCTTACATAAATAAAGAAAGATAAAAGAAGATGCATAATTTTCCTGTTTCTGTTCTTTGGTTGAGCTCTTTTCCTTTCAAAACATCAGTTGCTGGCAATTCTAGTTTTGTCACTGGTTTATTCACAGAAGTAATCACTTCATTCTGCCTGCAAATCCAGGAGTCTGCCCTTTTTCTTCCATTTATTAAAACAAATAAATGAACAAACCACACAATTAAATAAGGTCAGAATTATTCTGTAAAAAATCACATCCTCAGATGAAATAAATTACTGTAACTTTATTGGCTTCAGTGGAGCTGTGGCAATTTACAGCAGCTGAATATTGCTTCAGCACTATGATTCAAGTTATCAAGAATGTGAAATGCTGCAATATTGATTCAGAAAAGTCTATTTGAATTTATTTTTCTAAATTAATTTGCTCCCAGATTCATTAAACATTGTGGGGAAATAGTTCTAGAATGCACATTAAGCACAAAAATGTAGACGGGAGTCCAAACTCACCAACGCATTTAGGCAATCCTGGGCATTTTTAGCCTCATTAATGAGACCCTCATGGCATAGGATGGTATCAATTGCCTGTTTGATAAATATCATCCATATGGATTTTTTTAATGAAGGCCCAAATATTACTGCTGTTACTTTTTTGTAATGGAAGTATTCCAGTAGCAGTCACAGGGACTGTTCCCCAGCAGAGCTGTGGACATACCCTGCCTTGAGATCTCTCAATTTACAGACAAGATAGGGAGGGTTCATGGAAATTCTCCCTTCAAACTAAGCATGGCCAGTGACCCTTTTGCCATTTCTGTTGTATAATGGCTAATTTCCTTCAGGTATCCCAGTAAAAATGGTTCTTGAGAAGGATCATGAAGGAGGAAATGACCTTGTGATCCAATTTTTCTCAGACAATCCACCCATAAAGCCAAGGTTGAAGACAGCATAAAAGGCTGCCTTGAGATGGCCATAAACTTGTCATTTACTCATTGTAGCCCCTTTTCTCCAGTAATTGTGAAGACTGGAAGCAATGCTGGCACCAGGATTTGCTCCTTTCTCTCTTAAATCTCTTTCACAGCAGCAGCACCTGATTTATGTGCACCACAGACAGCCTGGGACAAAGGAGGCACCCAGGGAGTCACACCTAGCAAGGCAGAAGGGGCAGGACACTATGTGGTGATATTGAGGATTATAAAACACTTCAATTTAAAGACTGTTAATGATAAAGGTGGTAACTTCATACTACCAACAGTGGTTTGGGGCTCCTGTGGGCAGGGAGGAGCATAAAGAAGACTTGGGGCAAGGAGAGGCACAGCCAAGATCTGTGTTATTCAAAGACTGAGGCAAGGAAGGCTTAGATGAGAGTTTGGGGTGGAATTCAAAGGTGGGATGCCTAAAATACTATAAAATAAATTACTCTGAAAGAAAATGGGAGAGATTTCATGTAGCTGTAGTGCCAAGAAGGCACAGCCCAAGATGAGGGAGGAGGATCTCATAATTTTGGATGTGACACAATTTCTCTCATCCAGTGCTCCATTTATGAAGTGCTAGTCATATTTAATTTCTAATGCTTGTCTTGGTTTTAAGTACCCAGCTGTAAATTTTCTGGGTGATAGCCTTTAGGCATGTGCATATGCATGTGTGGACACAGGTTTTTGTAAGAGAGTCCAATTTTTAGCTGAGCCTCTAGAAAATACTGTAAACCAAGCTTCAGTTTAGCAATAAAGCACGATTATAAAATTGTAGGCCTGAAAGACATGAAAATTATAAGACTGTCAACAGTCGAAAAGAAAAATAGATTGCAAAGATAGAAAAAACAGAGAATATCTTTGAGACAAATACAATGAAGACAGCATTGACTTCTCTTTACCTACATATACTTTTGACTCCCATATGGTCCTCAAGGATGTTTATATTAAAATTTTTTTGAGAATCTGGGTCTTGCCCATAAGGAGTCTGCATGTTTTAATATTATGTGTATCCTTGCTAGCCTTTTTTTTTTTTTTTTTTTTTATGGTATTTGCAAGCGGCACCATAAGCAAGAGAGGGAGGGGGACAGTTTTTTTCCACTCTCTATGTATTTATCTTGTGTGTTTGGCAACATTTGGAATCAGACCAAAATGAATTTAAGTCAATACTCAGTTTTGTTTGTTCCCTTTATAGCCCATTTCTCCTCTTGGTTTGCGTGGGTATTTCCAACAGCAACAGAGAAGGGAAAATATTTCAAAGCAAAGCAAAATGTGGTTATATAACAGCAAACAAAGGCAGGAGGCTTCAAGGGGAAAATGTGGCTCCTGAAAATAATTTTAAGAACTTATTTTTACACAGACTGCTACACACAGTAATATAATTACAGAAGTACAAACCCCACACAGACATACCAATGAACAGACAAAATACAATTATATCAGTGCTTATATGGGCATAGCTTGCTTTATTACAGACAGAGGAAAAAGATGTGATGGCACTAAACCTGTGTACCATATATCCATGATATTATTGTTGTTGTTGCTGTTGTTGTTAATAATAGTAATAATAATGATATAACAATAGAAATAATAAAAATTAACCTCAGAGAATTGCACCCCTCATACATGCATTCAAACTGGTACAAACAGCAGCTGTAGGGCAATGCTCTCTTCCCTCCACCCCCACACCCCCCTTGCTTTAAGGTTCTTTCTCTTCTGAGCTCTTAAATTGTCATAAGGTTGCGGGGTGGTCAGCCCACCCACAGGAGAGAGATTTGGTTCTACTGGTGAGCTGTTTATTAGTGGTTTAACTCCGAAGCGTGTGCTTGGCTTCTTTGTGGCAGCTGCTGGAGGTGAGGACTGCAGAGCCCCAGCGGCTGTCAACACAACCCACACAGCAGTATAATAGTTAGGGGGAAAATTGCTGAAATTAAATAGAATATGTTGAGTTAAGAGCACTTTTCTAATTCAGCCTTTGGAGGTGTGTATCTTCCTGAAGGCTTGTTGTAGCTATGGGAACCAGGGCTTTCCCCTCTCCCCCAGGTTTTGCCTTTGACTGTGCTCAGTGCTGTGCTGCTCCTCTCGTTCTTTGAGCTGGTGGAGACAGCAGCATAAATACTTCTATTGCAATCCATGCATAGCCACCTACAGAGAGGGAAAAGGCTGATTTTCTTCTCCGTGCCAGGCACAGTGTTAGATAACACAGTTAACTGATTGTAATTGATAATTTGCTCCGCCGAGGTTTATTGCCTTATTTGCTCTTTCTTTCTCTCCCTTCTTTTAAGTACGGAGGATCTTAAAAACTTATCAGCGGTTTTGATGTCTCTTGAAAAAAAACCAGCAAGGTTGGAAAGCATGTGGCAGTGCAATTAGTAATGTTAAATCAGTGTGAATTCAAATTATTTAACTTGCTCCTTTAGCAGCTTATACCAGGAATACAAATTAGAAGGTGAAACTCAAATTGAACTATTGAAACTGGAAATGATCAAAACAAAAACCCTGGGTTTCAGACTGAGGAGAACAGAGACTGCTTTTAATATGGCAAGAAATAAAAAAGAGGAGGCCAGTATATGAGTTTAATGAGCACGTTTTCTTTCCTTTGGAGGCCTGGCAGCTCTGCAGAGTGTGACTGAGGGTGGTTGCAGGGGCACAATGGGCACTCTCACCCTTCTTCCTTCGGTCATGATCAACAACCCAGCTCGCTGCTCAGCAGAGAGGAAGAGCACAATAACTGCTGTGTCATGGACCGCTCTCCTCCACGTCCATCTCCCCTTGGAGAAAGGGAAAATACGCACCAAATATCACTGAATGTTGCTGAGGAAGGGTTGTGCTGCCATTCTCGGGGATGTTGCACCTGAAAGGAGACAGTGCAGCCTATGTCTCTGCCCCAGGCACATCCCTGCCTACACCTGAGAGTGAAAGGATGCCACAGGAGAGGATTTTTTCTTCCTCTTATTTCTTTGATTTAAACAATGTCATAGCTGAAGGAGAGCAAAACAGCTGATTCCTCTGAGTGCTGCAATCATGCACAGCTGCATTTCATGTGCAGGATCTCCCAGCCAGAGTCACTGTGCTCAAAGCTTTGGGGCTCTGTTTCCCTACTCTTGTCTCCTGGCAGAGATGCACACAGCTAGATTTCCCAGTTCACACTCCCTACCTTCCAACTTGAAAAGCAATTATTTTCTGCCAGTGGTTTTGGTCTTAATTTTTCCTTCTATCTTCTATCTAATTTTACTTTGAATACTTTTTCACAGGGAAGTTGAATCAGATCAAATGGGCCTTGCATTTTCATTTGAAGCTGATGAGTTCATTGTTATTGAGGCCTTCCCAGGTCTTCTAAACTTGGGGTATGTGCAGAAAAACCTCTTGCTCCACATCCCTGTAGCTTCACCATGAGTCTTGCACTTCTTGCCAGCTTGTCAGTGACTGAGCTGTCGAAAGCAGCCGGTGAAGGAGCTGTGGGGGAGGCAGTGAAGATGGGACTTGGTGGCCAGAGCCAGTGCCGTGAGAACCAGTGGAATGCTGTGTCCTAGAGAAGTCCAATTCACAGACTGTGTTGGGTTAATACAGAGTCTCACTAGCAGATCTTACGTGTTATTGGCAGTTTAGCTTCTGTTTAATAATTCCTGAAATAATGGTGGGAGGACAAAGAAATAACTGAGACTGAAGTGTTTGTTGCCCTCCACATGAGCTGCCAGGTGAGCACCAGTAAGACACAGCAAAAGAAGTTTTAAGGCTAAATTTACTAAACTGTGATATGAATAAACTGCCAGAGAATCTCTTTTGACCTCCCTGGTTGTCAGAGTCTTCCTGAAAGCCTTAAAAAGCTCTTGTAGATGAATCACAGAATCACAGAATTACAGAATGATTAGGTGGGAAGAGACCTCCAAGATCATCAAGCCCAACCCAACCCTAACCTCAACTAAATCATGGCACCAAGTGCCACATCCAGTCTTTTCTTAAACACATCCAGAGATGGTGAATCCACCACCTCCCCAGGCAGGTCATTCCAATACTTTATTACCCTTTCTGTAAAAACCTTTTTCCTAATATCCAGCCTATATTTCCCTTGGCACAGCTTAAGACTGTGTCCTCTCGTTCTGTCAGTTGCTGCCTGGAGAAAGAGACCAACCCTCACCTGACCACAGCCACCTTTCAGGGAGTTGTAGAGAGTGATAAGGTCACCCCTGAGTCTCCTTTTCTCCAGGCTGAACAACCCCAGCTCCCTCAGTCATTCCTCACAGGGTTTGTGTTCCAAGCCCCTCACCAGCCTCGTTGCCTCCCCTGGATGTGCTCAAGCGTCTCAAAGCTTATGTAGGTAATAAAATTACCTTCCTAAACTGAGGGACCAGAACTGGACACAGCATTCAAGGTGTGGCCTCACCAGTGCTGAGTACAAGGGAAGAACGACCTCCCTGCTCCTGCTGGACACACCATTCCTGATCTAGGCCAGGTGCCATTGGCCCTCTTGGTCACCTGGGCACTCTGCTGGCTCATGTTCAGTCAGTTATTGACCAGAACCCCCAGTTTCTGAACTTGCTCTGAATCACAGAATAATTTAGGAATTAGGCCTCTTTGTCCAGCCCAGTTTCCTCCATGTATCCCACCTGCTTTTCCATGAGGCCACACAACCAACATCACTCATACCAGCTGGCTCAGGGCCTTTCTTCGAGGCTCTGAAGTCAAACACCATAAAGCCACAGAGCTTTTATGAGTAGCCTAAATCCTGGATCCAGCCCACAGGAAAAGGATTTAAGATGCTTCTCCAGCTTCAAAATGCTCCATGTGCTGGGAAGCTCAGAAGCAAGGGAAGTGTAACCTAGGAGATTCTGCTGCTTTCTGCAGAACTGGAGACCATCTGAATCCTCGTGTCTCGGTGCCCAAAAATCTCTCACCCGAGGCGGCAGTGAAGAACTCAGGAGAGGTTTGCACCCCACGCTTTTTCCTGCAGATTACACAGTTTCCATAAATACCTCTGCACAGGAAGGCTGTGTTTCAGACTCTCACACATCAGAGGGAATTTCAGAACCAGGCTAAGCAGGTGTGAAGCTACTGATAACTTCCACCTGCGCCCTAATCTCCACTTGTCTCTGCTGTAACCATATCACTGCAAAGTACACTTGGGGACACGTGTCGTGGTGCTGCTCCAAAGGTGCTCTGTGGAGGAGAAAATGTCTGTTTCATTGTCTGGCTGTGCATGACAGTCCATGGTGGAGCTGCTCTATATAATGTTTTAAATGAGGAAATCAGTGGAGGGGGCCCCCTTTCTCAGTTTAATTTGGTTTTTAATTCTTCACAAAGTTCCTGCTAAGGAATACTAAATACCACAATGGAGAGGAAATCACTCCAGTGTGTCACACAAAGTCAAACCTTTTCATCTGACCTGAGAGATAATTCCTCTAAACAATATCACTATAGTCAAAAGGAATTAAATTAATTCATACAGAGAGAATATAATTAGCATTCTTAGAAAAGAACTGGCTGCTGATGTACTTACTGCCTTGTGAAAAGATTTTTCTTTGGAGTGATAGAAATAAACTAAAAGGCCTGAAAATCTCTTTTTATTAGTCTCAAGTGCAGGATGATCGGATTTACCACTGCCAGGCAGTCTTTCAGAAGTTTAATATACGAAAAAGCTGTATATCAAATAAGAATGCAGAGCTGACTAATACAGAAGTCGTGTCCTTCTGTGTTCATAGCTGAAGAACAAGCAATCCTCTCCATCTTCATATCCATCTATGCAGTCAAGCTCAAATTGATTCTTAGACTGATTTATAGATACGATATCAAAAAATCTGGGGGGCTGTGCACTGATTTGTATCAACTGCAATGTCATCAGCTGGGTCTGTGTTGTTTTTTCTCCAGCAGCCACATTGCTTGTTTAGCAGAGGGAGCCCTACCCATAGTCCTGGTGGACACTTATTTCTCCCCTGAAATGTTTAAGCAGGAATTGTTTGGGGGAGAGACAGGATGGCAAAGAACAAACTGGGAATAATTCTGGTAGGGAAAAACATTAATTTACAAACCACTTTTCTCTAATTTTGAAAGTCAACAGCAATAATAAACAGCAGGGCTTAAAGACTATGAAACAAGGAAAATTTCTTACCATGCATTTCTATCAACCCATAAGACAACAGAATGGTACAATATTCTTGACCCAAAATATGCATATTTGAGTTGTCAAATTTCTCCAAATGCTCTGACTAAAATCATGGTGACTTTTTTTTAATTTTCATGGGAAATATTCAAATACTTGTTTAATATTGATCCAGCATTTTACAATCACATTTCATTTTGAAATTTGCACTCAAATAACATTCAAAAGGGTGAAAAAAATGTAGGGCAAAGAAACAAAACCGATTTTTCTGATTCAAAATAAAATATCTAGTTGGACTTTGAATAAAATAAACTTTTTTGTTTCTGAAGCACAAAAACTGTAGGTAAATTAGAAGTCTAATTCCTTCTAGTTCATGAAAAGTCAATTATTTTTATAGATTTATTTGTGACATAATATACTAATCCGGCCTCAAAAACTCAACTGATCTATTTGTTCCATAATTTCTACACTGTAAAAACCTGCTTTGTAGCACTGATTTTGATGAGCAAATGATGTGGTTCTGTAGGAATGTAGCTGCAATTCTGTTGTCCGCATGTTGTGGATAAAGGCTTAATCCTCTCATATTACTTCTCTATACAAACTGGTTGGGAAGGAGTGAAAAAAATGTCTGTGTCTGTTCAATGAGCTGGAAAAAATCCCAAAAAACTACTGGAATGCTTTCAACATTATTTTAACTTTGTCTTTTCTTGCACCAAACAGGAGGGATAAGTACAACTGATAGGAGGAGGTATAAAACATGATAAAGATCATCCCTCAAGTGTTCAAGACCAGGCTGGGTGGGGCTCTGAGAAACCTGGAGAGATGTCCCTGGCAGGGGGATGGAACCAGATGATCTTTAAGGTTCCTTCCAACCCAAACCATTCTCTGATTCTATGGAAGTCTTTCCTCATCTAGGACCTCAAAGAACTGACTTAGTCATGTATATATTTATTTTACTTCATTTTTAACTGTAATTCTTCAGTTCAATGCACTTACTGATTTATGGTTTTGGCAAGTCACACCCCAACAGGGTTGGGTTCTCCACTCTGCCATGCTGCTCAGGGGAGTAGTAATTTTGGTTTAATATATATATACATCAGTTTAATTTTTTGAATTTTGGAGTGTGTCTCCCTTTTCTCCTCTCCTGGAGACAGCTCAAAGGTTTTAGGCCCTAAATGTGCAATACATAAAACCGAAATAAAACATGAGGATAAAGTGCAAGAAATATCCTCTGCAGGCCAGGTCAGTTAGGGTGGAAGATCTCTCTTTAAGCAGACATTTCTAGCTGTTTGCACAGGTTTTCAGATTTCCAGATTTTCCACCATCATTTAATATCAGCATTCTTTTAATCTTCCCCATGCTTTTCTTTAAAGGTGGTTTGTTACTTGTAACTTAATCCCAGGAACTCCATCCCTAATCATTTGCCCAGAAAGTGATGAGAAAATATAGCTACACATATTTGAAAAAGTGACATCCAAAGTGACTAAAGGAGATTAAAATTCATTATCAAAACAATGATTTTTTGTGAATAGTAAAAAACTGCGCACATACGAAACAGCGGAAAGTGGGGGTTGTAACAGAGTAACAGTTTGTAATTGGTTTTGCTGGGGAAAAGCAGCTGAATCAATAAGCACTAAGGTTGCAGACTGGTTTTGCTGATTGATCTCATGATCTGGGCGACTTCTAAGCACCATAGTTCCTACTGCTGGCCATAAAAAAAAAGTTACACTTGTTCTGAAGAGTGACTAAATAACTAAAACAATACTATTATTTTTAAAGGTCTACTGACTCTGCTGTTTCAAATCAATTTTAATCATTTAAGGTTGTTGCCTTTGTGAGGAAACATTCAGGATATGATAATGCAAGTTCATCTTGGTGCTCTTCTGTCCAGGAAGCTGGTTTAGAAGTCACTTGACTCAGACAGATTTTCACACAAGGTTTTACATATTTAATGCCATGTCTGGTCTCCACCAGGACTTAGCAAGAAGCTGCATTTCTAGTTCTCTTCTATGGGTCTGTGTTCTCATTACATATGTTATAAAGGTGCATAAATTGCCATGGAAATCTAAAATATTCTCTATGCAAGGAGACCTTCATTCTTAATGGATAGGAGGTATCTTTTTGCTACAGTCAGGTATCAGGACTTTCTGATACCAAAGATCAGACTTTGGACTGTTTACTCTCTGACCAGGTAGCAACCTGTATCACTGTGCCTGAGGGATGTGAGCATTCCCAGAGCATCTTTAGAAACCAGTGATCATTTGTGGCAAGTCATAAAACCTGAGATCTTCATTAAGTATCAAGTGTATGAATTGCAACAAATCCTCCAGGGGGCATTTGAGTCTGGAGGAAGCTGAGGGAGAAGAAGAAGAGTATGGGAGAAGAGACTTTCTCCAGCTCTGTATCCTTTTAGGGAGAAGCCATTCTTTAGACAGACCTTGCCAGAGAATCAGTTCCCACCTGACAGATGTGGAAACTGCCAGGGAGCTTTCCAGAGCTTTTCAGGGTATTGATAGAGACTATCTCAAGCAAGGAAAAACAATATTGATATATATCAAAAATGAGTTGTCTCATTTAACTTTTTCCTCTACAGCAGTCCCTCATACACCTTGCTTAGTCTCTTAAGCTGGCTATACTGAATTGTATGTTCTTTACCATAAGGTATAACTAGCATCATGGAGGAGAGGAGAGGAGAGGAGAGGAGAGGAGAGGAGAGGAGAGGAGAGGAGACTAAGCTGTTGGTGCCCAAAGCCTCAATTCAAAACTAATGCACAGAGGAGCACTCAGCTGAGGCAGCTGGAAGCCTTTATGGGATCTCCCCAAGCCTTTCTTTTCTCTTTTACTTACAGATACTGACAATGTGAGCCCCAGTCTGACTGGTGACCACCAAGTCCTTTCCTCTACCTCATTTTGTGAGCTCACTGAGCATTTGGCTTTTCCCTTCGACTGCCAAACCCAGGCTGGCCAGGTGAGCTGAGCTCCTGTTCCTCTGCAGAGCTCTGGAGATCTGGTAAGGAGAGCTGACTGTCTGAGCCCTGAGTATCCTTTAGACATTCACACCACCCAGCTCCGCCTGTCACAACACAGCAGCGGGACAGGAAAGTGAGCAGGCAGATTTCTGAGCTCACTCTGAGCTGTAGGCAAAGACACTTCTGAGCAGGAGAGATGGAGATGCATTCCGGTGCCTGTATTCAGTTGGCAAACTGAAGAAACACCCACCAGTATTCAATTCTGAATGGATTATCCAGACATTTCCTTGAATAGTAACACAGGTTTGGAAACCAAGCATGGTTAACCATATGGATTGACAAAGAGAGTGCATATTGCACTTTAGATTCTTTCTGTAAATGCTTTAACGTGGCCTAAATAATCATTAAGCTCCATAATCTCCCTGAAACTTCAGACAAGGTAGGATTAAGTTCTTGTGAGATGAAAAAAAGAACAGAAAAAACAGTCCCAGTGCTGCTCACTGACTGCACTTTAGGAAATATTTGTCACCATGGCATTTTTGGGGAGGTTTTTTTGCCATTTGAGGCTCTTGCACAGAAGTGAATTCTGAGGGGCGCTTGTTCCACATGCTTCAAGAACCATCTTCTGAGAGCAGCTTTCCATGAGAGGCACGTAGCATCCACAAATGTCAGGCAGATGGGGCTGAGCTAAAAGTCTTCCAAAGGCTACCAAACCTGCTGGGCCCCTTGAAGCCAAAAGAAGGCATTTGAGAGACACAATGAGGCATTTCCATATTTTCTGTTGGTCTGTATTATGTTCTCCACTGTGCAGCCATTTAGATGAGTTGTTTCCTTTAAAGGATCCTTCCATTCCTCCTTGCTGATGCCACATTTAAACCCGTGATCTCTCTGCAATAGGAAGGAAGGGATAGAAGGGTGTGTGAAATAATTAAATCTTCAGAGTGTTCTTTCTGAAGCTGATCAAAATCAGCATTTCTTCTTAATTGTTTTCAGCTGTTTTTAAATCAATATAGAGCTCACTGAAAACACTTCTGATTAGGAGAAAATAAAAATCTGAGGTATGTAAACACTACAGAAAAAATACTAAGGGTTTCATTTTTAAAAGGGGGGGTGGTGGCATTCATTTTCAAATAACTTACAGAACAACTATGCATTTTATCATATCAATCAAAGAGAAAAATTATCACATTTCTCCATACCTTTGATTAATACTTAGTTCTTTAGAGTGCTCTTAACTCAAGCAACCAATTAAAATGATTTTTTCTTCGGCCTGGTCATACTTGAATTTAATCTGATTTTAGCAGTATCGATGGAAGAAATTTCTGTTGATAATTCCTGATGTTTCAAACTCGTTCAAAACCACAGAAGCATAGAATGGCTTGGGCTGGAAGAGGCCTTCAAGATCATGCTTCAGTCCTCTGCCAGGGGCAGGGACAATTTTCACTAGACCAGGTTGCTCAGAGCCACATCCAACCTGGCCTTGGACACTTCCAGGGATGCTCTTTAGCAGGAGAAACTCAACAGGAGTGACAGTGCAGACAGATGGGCCAGGAAGAAATGGCAATGAAAGGCCAATAAAGAGTGTAGCCCCAGTGTGGTTCTGTCTTATAGGCACACACTAAAAGAGTGTGGATATGAACCACGGCTCATCTGGTGGAAGAAGGGAAGAGATTGGAAGGTTGAATGAACATAAAGATCTCATGAGAAACTCTCCAGGTGTGTGAATTGTAAGGACATGACGGGGGTGCAAAGAGAGGCAATGGAGGGAAACAAGGGAGAGGAAGGAGCAGGAAGAAGAATTCCATGAAACAAAGCAGAGAATAGTGAAAGCTGGGGCTAGAAAACTTTGTAAAAGCACACAAAACTGGAGATCCCCAGTGCCTACAAATGGCCTCTTCTCTTTGTTTCAGGGGAGGTGAAGGGGATACCACTGTTTTGACTTAGACCTCCTTTGTTTTGCATGCAGCTGCTGTTTTCCTGCATGCAGTACAGAACCTATTTCAGAGAGGTGAAAATACTCTTAAGAGTGGAGATGGCCATTGTCTACATTACACAGGGGCTTCTGCTCCTACACCAGGCAGTTTGTAAACAACAGCTCCCTGGCTAAAATGAATTTTTTATTTTTCTTGGCAAAAATATTAACACCAAATGCCTTTTCCTATTTTTCATCCAAGGCAATGGGAAAAAAGAAAACTTCAGAAGTATTCATATGAATATTTAAAAGTAGGGAAAATAAACAGTCTAGATATGCTGCAATTCCATCTCGTTCCCACAGGCAAAATGATGTCAATACATCTCTCCAAAGAGCTGTTAGGCTGGCATTTATTGGTCCTCGTCAGCTGCTGATTGGAGGGGGAAGGAGGCAATGTTCAAGAAACCAACATATTGGAGGGATCCCATTTCGTGCTTTGGGATTTGGGTTTGCTCACAGCATTACCCAGCTTCACCAATTTCATTTCTCCTTGAGCTGAATCAGAGCCGCCTGTGCCTTCCCCTCCCTGTTCTCCCGTTACTGTGACACGGTGAGAAGTGTGAGCAGAGGATGATTAAAGGGATTCCAATTCCGGGCATCAGCGGTTCCTCAGGAGGCCCCTGACTTTATTTGCTCCTATCTGTGAGCCATTTACACCACATTTAACCACTTTCTGACAGAAATAACACCATGCTTAATTTTCGCCCTCAAGTGAAAGTGTACTTGGGATTGTGAAGATAATATTTAGCTCTTAAAAGCATCCATACTATTCCCAGTGTTTTAGCTTGGCATGAGTGATTGCTGTTTTGTTTTGATTTTTATTTTGTATTGATTTTTTTGTTTTGTTTGGGAGGGTTTGGGATTGTTTTTGTTTCTTTTTTGTTGTTTTTGGTTTTTTGTGGGATTTGGGGAGGTGGGTTGGTTGGTTGGATTTTTTTTGTTTGTTTTTTGTGGGAGTCTTTTGTGTCTTGATTTTTTTTTGTGGTGGTGAGGGTTTTTTTGTTTGTTTGTTTGTGGGTGTGAGTTTTTTGGGGTTTTTTGGTTTGGTTTGGTTTTTGGGTATCTTTTTGTTTTCTCTGGAAGGCCGAAAATCACTGCTCAGCTCTTCCCACCGCTATCTCCTTTCTTATGCCTTCCTGTTCTGACGGCTGACAAATGATACCTCCTGTACTGTTTCACTGGAACCCCTCCCATCCTTCCCTGTCTCCTGTGGCACATCAGATGGGATAAAGGTAAGGAAAGCTTTCCGGTTTTAATGCAGAAAATGAGTGGTTGGCCAGGTGTGACAGAAAACAGCTCACAGTTGCCTACATTAATGCAGAGCAGCCTGAACTCATGAATTATGTCTAGCTTGTCCTCTGGGTGGGCAACTGATCCAGAGCTCAGCTTTGGACAGCTTGAAAAGTGCTGGATGAAGGGAAGAGCTGGATTCTCTGGATGCCAGAGAGCTGGAACAGCCCTGGCCCAAGGCGTTTGTGATGCAAGGCCGGGGAGTACCCGGACTGGCAGGGAAAGCTTGGATGAGGGAGTGGAACACATCCCTCCCGAAAGAAATTCCTCCGGGAGAGGCGGTGGTGCCAAACCTGCCCGGCTTCCCGTGAAAAGCCTTCCCCAGGCTACCATGGGGAATGCCTCTGCAGTGGAACAGAGCAGCAAGGGGCAGAACAAAACCTGTCCCCACCGCCCTGGCAGTGGGCGTAAAACCAGCCCAGCAATCTGGAAGGCAAAGAGCAACCTCCTCACTGAGGTGACTAAAGAGGGACTAGTAACAGAGAAGGTGCTCTGCAAGTCAAAACGAATTTTACTGGCTTTGGTCAATGTGATGCCAGACTGGGCAACTGCAGGGGAATTACACTTTGCGATAGTTTAATAGGATGTGGGCAAGGCACATTTCAAATGGCCACATGAAATGAGAAAATGCAGGGAAATGGAAAGGTTTTAGTGAAATATTTCCCTTGGACCAGAAATCACTCGCCAAGTTTGGCCATTAATGAATAGCTTTGTATTAATTTAAAGCTGTGGTTTTGTTTGAAATAAAAAATGCTGAAGTCCAGCTGTGACGTGCTTTCTGCTACTAAGTATTTCTAAATCAGTAGATATAGCAAGTCTCAGCTCATATGTAACCAACAAAAAAACCTGATTTGCTTGGCACTGTTGAAAGGCAGTTGTGAAAGAAGCTATGGGGGGAGAACCACCTCCTAATCACAGAAGGTTCTTTCAGAATACAGTGTCTTGATGTTATCTCTTCTTTAACCTATTCAATATTACCACATAAATTCCCTCTCTGATTTCAACAATGTAATCAGCAAATATTCCAGAGTTAAAAGTAGAAACCCTGAACAATTTATTCATAACCTTAGCCTCATTTGCAAAGTACTGGCAAATACATTTAGTATTCACAAATGTGGTTATTGCCAAGAATTTTTCAATTAATCCTTCAGTGTGCATAGCAAGTATTCACAGGATTTAAATTTTGAGCTTTTGTTATGTAATTTTCTTCATTTGGGTAATCTCTGACTTCTTAACCCATGCAGCACTTCCCCCTGAACAAGAATTTATGACATCATTTCTTTGTGTGAACTGGTGAACGAAGATTCACAGATATGAAATTATCAGCCAGCAGCTGATCAGCACCAAATCAGGCACTCTTGTAAACAGCACTTCTGACAGGTTTGGCTATAGCAGTTCTTACCAGCTTCAGTGAGATTTTTGTGGTACAGGTGATGGTGATCTGGCTCTTTTGCATAACATCTTCAACATGTTAATAGTGCCCTTCTGGCAGAGATTTTTTTAAAGGTATTTCTGCATAACTAGTTACAGAATTATCTCCAAGTAAGACATGAAAAGACTAAATTTATCATGTGTTTAATCCTTTTAACAGAAACAGTCGTGATAAGACAAGGAATAATGTGTTCAAACTGAAAGAGGGGAAATTCAGGTTAGATATTAGGAAAAAAGTTTTTAGTGTGAGGGAGGTGAGGCACCGGCACAGGCTGCCCAGAGAAGTTGTGGATGCCCCATCCCCGAAAAAAAACCACAGCAGGAACACAAAAACTCCTTTGCCACTACTTTTCTCAGGCCATTGAAAGCATTTTAATTTGTCCAGGCTTTTTTTACCCTCTTTTCCTTTCTGTGCCATTTTATATTGCCATTCATTCTTCGATGTCTCTCCCCTTCTACATAAATGATTTGCCCTGACACCAATATACCACGGAGTAAATGAATCACTGCAGCAGTCATTATGAAAATATAAATCACTGGTTATCTGTTCCTGCATGTGTAGGCAGACAATATATTCAGTAATAAACCATGTGCTGAAACGGAGAGATTTATCTGCTGTGTAATCTTTGGGAAAATGCTTGCACCTAATATGGATCTGTGGAACTGTGATCTCAATGTGAGGTGGGTGTGGAGGAGCAGGATTGGTTTCTGTTCTCGTAAAAGAAAAAAAAAATGTAGCCAAAAATGCATCCAGACCAGAATGAAAAACAAGAAATACTGCACAGAGGATTAAAAGGAAATGCCAAGTCAAGAGAAAGATAAAGCCATAACCCACAGAATGTGGAAAAAATCCCTCAGTAACAAACTGCATCCCATACAGTGTCCCAATACCCCAGAAGAACCAGGGGTAATAAGAAGAAATAGTAAAAAAAAAAAAATGTATTAGGTCTTGAATTGCCCCTCTGACTACATCTCCAGCAATGAAGATAATCCCCAGAGACAGTAAAAAGAACAGATGTGAACAATAATAATTCCCAAAAGACAGTCTGTTAAAAAATTCCTCCAGGACTTTTTACCACATTATCTCCCTCAAGAAGCCAGCAGCTGGGGAAATCCAACTGATTTGTCAAAGTGAATCATCAGCTGGATTTGATGTTGATTGTGGAGGAGGTAAGGTGCCCAAAGGAAAGGTCCTCACCTACCCGGCCATACAGAGGGGGACAACTTCTGCAAACAACAGAAACAGCAAACACAGAGGCAGCAGCTACTGTCCATTGCTGCCTCGACAGCGCAAGGGTAAAATGGGCCTGGTCCAAACCCCCCTGGCACCTGCAACACCTCCCTCCTTTAATTTGATCTGATGTGTTCTGCAGATCTCCACCTGGAGGTGCTTACATCAAGCACTGCACGGAAACCCTTCCCTCATTCCAAGTGTCTCGTTGATAACCTGTCACAGAGCAGTGTCAGGAAGGTGCTCAGCCCTTGACAAGATCAGGCGGAAAGTGAAGATATGGATCACTGAGATGTCATGCCAATAGCATTGGGATGTGCCCGTGCAAGCCCCATCAAAATCAGCTGGAAAACTCTGCCTGTGCCCATGAGAAAGGCTTTGCTGCTCCATTCTTGGCGCAGTAGCTGGAAGGCTGAGAGCAGCTGGTGGTGGCACCTGATATTGACAAGGTGGAAACATCCAGGGAATTTGGGAATGTCCTTAATCTTTTTGCAGTGGCCGGACACAGATGAACAGGTAAATAAGTACATGATGAGTGACAACATCAACCTACCCCCAAGAAAACCAGATTTTATTTAGCTGTAGAAAATATCCAGTTGGAGGAGTTTTCTGAATCAAAAGGTGACATGACCACAAAATCATGAGTATGCTCATCAGGTAAAAAGAAAGCTTCTGGAATATTTAATTCTTTTATAATTACATTTGATAGGGAACATTTTTCAGAAATAGATTCTTTTGTTTTTCACATTTAAAGCTGCTGAAACTGAATACAAAAGGCATCTTTTAATGGTAGAAGAATAGACAGTTTTAAACTTCCACCTCCTCTGTAGTACTTTGATTTCTGGCAAGATGAAAATTGTGTGAATAAAGGGGGGGAAGCCTTAGCACCGCATATTTTCCATGTTCTAAAACACGGGAACAAAGAAGAGGGTTTCTTGAGAAGAAATTTCTGGAACATCTGAGGAGGAAAATAGTTTTGTCTTTGAAGTACCTGATCCTATTTAAGCATCAGATCTACATCTTCTTTATCTTTTGATATTCCAAACTGAGAGATAAAATGGAACTGAGAAATTTCTAACTCCTGCAGCATGTTTGAGATAACAGAAATCACAGCTTCAAAAAAGAAGACAAATGATGGCAGAATTGATCCGTGCCAGTTCCTTAAGTATTTCTGGATTATCAGGAGGTGAAACCCTGACAGCACTGTGTAGATCACCCTGTATGGGTCCTCTGGCAGCAGTTACCACTCTCTGAGGCTTCTCCACAGCTGGCATTCACCAGCTGCCTCTCCATTCGGGGAAACCAAAATTTTTGTGAAGTGTAGTGGCACAGAGCAACCTTTGGCAGGGGTCAGTGAGGTGCTTAGGGTCATCAATAACTAAAATGCCTCAACAATATTTATTTCAAAAGGAGGTTGAGGTTGGGCTACAGTTCCTAAGTCCTTCAAAGTATCAACAACAAAAGGAGAATACAAAGAAATACTCTGATATCACACTACAGCCCTAGGGGCTTTCTGACCCTTCTGTTAGGGAGAAGGAGAAAGGATGCAAAATCTTTCCTTTAAACAGTTTGTGTTGTGCTGAGATTCCATACAGCAAATAACGAGGCACACATAATAATCATTTATGGCCATAGCTCTGGAAACCAGCCCCATCACTCTTCCAGATAACATTATGCCCATCCTTCAGTTCTAGGTTTTGCTTATGTAATTTTATCACACAAGCATCACTGAAGCTTCATTGAAGGGGATTTTGGTCAATGGGAAGTTTCTCCACTACATCTAATTACAGATAGTCTTTGTCAGGACAGCATTTGCCATTTATAGGTGGGAAGATATGCTAAATGACACCTGTTAGAAAACACTGAAACATATTTTATCATGATTGATTGCTTAATCAAAGGTATCCTGTAAAAAAAGACAGATCTCTAAAGGTTCCAAGAAGAAACACTTGAATGAATACTCGCGGATGATTTATATTAGTTAGCCCGTAACGAAAAGCATTTCTCCTACTCCTGTTTGCACCGTTTCACATCCAATTTATATTGCAGTCAGGTAATGTGACTTGCCATCTGCCCACACAGGACAGACAAACATTTGTTTTCAAGCAGCTGTGCTGATGGTGAGGTTACCACCCCAGCTCCTGTCCCATTTTCTGCTACCTGTTAGCAAAACCCAGACTGCGTTTCTGACTGCTCCCCAAGCAATTGAGTTAAAATGACCTCTGTGAACAAACACCTGCTGTAGTGGTGTGTTTTTTGGTTTTATCAGTTTTCTGTATGTATTTATTCCTTGCTTTTATATTGTTTTTATAAGTTTTAATGGTTTTGTTCCGTGTACCCCATGTTTAACCCTTCATGGCTTCCCCCAAGTCATAGTTATGTGTCAATCATCAGTTAAGGAACCCCCGAGTCCTCTCAGTCACTTCGGGGCCTCTCCCTGTGTCTGGAAAGTTCCAGGGAGAGTGTTGAGTGATTGGCCAGGATCCAAGGAGTTCCCTCCTTTCCATTATTGATTTGTTCTATTGTCATCTGTTGTGATGTGCATTTTGGGTTTTCTGATGTTCTATATGTTTTGTTATATGCTTGTAACAGTTTGTTCCTACACCTCATCCCCAAACCTCCTGATGGTGTTTCCCTTGTGATAGGCCTTGTCAGTCACCTTGTAAGATCTGGAAGATTCTGGGGGAAAAGCCCTAGGATTTGACAAGGTACCCTGGTACCACCTTCTTTCATTGTTGTGTTAAGTTTCCCTGTTCTGGGTCACACCCTCCCTCCCCTTGGATTGGTTCTAAGTTCTCCCTTGTTCAGTGTATGCCCCCTGTTCTTAAGGTGGGGACAGAGGGGCTGCTGGTCACTCTCTCTGCTCTCTCTTCTGCCCATGGGAGGTAGCTGGGTGGAATGAAGCCAGGTGAAACCCAAGCAGAATCCACTCTTTCTTCTACACATCAACCACACTTCAGCCTGAGGTTCAGACCCACCAAGCCTCCCTTATATAGTTGCCAGAGAGCCAGCTAGCCGGTGAAGCAGCTCTGGGATGCAACTATAGTCATCTATGTACAGGGTCGCCCCCTGACTGGTTCCCCACTGCACCCTTCCCCCTTTCTCCACCCCCACACTGAAGGTGTTACACGAGGGAGATCTGCGCTCTCGTGGGCACTGTCTGCTGGACACATGGTCCTGTGTGGGCCTCAATAAACTCCAGCAGAAGTTCCCCATCAGAGTCCTTCCTTTATTCCTCACCATTGCTCACGCTGCCGCTGCAGCAAGGCCCCACAGGATTGGGGAGGTATCCCGGGATAGCGAACCGTACCTTCACTGCAGCCAGTGTCAGGGCTGGCCAGGCAGACCAGGCCACCACAGCCTGCCACTGGGTTTCTTTGAGTTGACCCTTCAGTTTGGACCAAGGAAGCGAGATGGGGAGTGTTCCCAAGAATTCCTATTCTGACAGATGCAGAGAGGCAGTCTCCAGCTGCAACACAGCATCAAGAAACTGAGGGCAGGCTGAGGGGAGCATCCTTGTCCAGCAGGGTTCCACATGGAAGAGTGTCTGTCCACAGATAAAGTGAAAAACTGTTCAGAAGTGTGATCCTGTCAAAGCACAACATTGTGCTACACAAGAACAATTGTTTCTTTTTCATTTCAGGATCCTGTTACTGTGGGATGCAGGAGCGAAATGTGTATTTCCAGGTATTATTGAAATTTGGTATTACAAGAGGTGTTTGGTAGTGCTTTTTTTTTTTCATTTTCTATTTGAGTAAAAAATCCAGCCATCAAGATTTTATCTTGAGACAAAGATTTATCAAGTTACACACTAAAGTAGTTTTATTTAAGTGTCAACTTAAAAGTGGAGGAAATCTCTAAGTTCTACCTGTGACTACACAGAGGAGGTCATGAGTCCTGCCAAACATATTTCTTATTTGCATTTTAAATCAAAAGGCTGGGCTTTTGTTGTCATTTTACTTCACAAGGTGACAAGGGAGAGCTGCACTTTTTTAATGTGTCAATTTTTTTTAAGTCAGTTCTTTTCAAAATGGACATTCAGAGAAAGATACTAGAAGTGTCCTTGTCTGCATTAAAGGAAACTGGCTTAATTTGTGAGTCTTCAACTAGTATTCCCTAGTCCTAAGACCTTCCTGCATTTTGAAATGGTTGGTTGTTGGTTGTAAGATGAGGAGATTCATGCCATCCTGAAAGAATTCACAATGCATATGGTATTTTCACCAAAGACTTTGGCTCCCAGTGTTTGATCCTCTTACAGGTGACAAATACTCAGTTTGGGCAGAGGATCTCCAGCCTCAACTGCAGCTCCAGCACCAGCCTGGAGAAGTTCTGCCTTATTGTGCTGCCCCAGCCTTTGCTTTCTGCCCCCAGCACCACTCAGATGTTCCCTGTGGTGCAAGGGTCTGACCTCAAACACTGTGCATGGCTTGAAGACATCTGCCAGACTGTTCTGAGAATCCATTTTAGTGATCTTTCTTCCATAATAATAAAGAATCTGTACTTTTTTGATACTTCAGGGTATTTTTTTATACTAGACATGCAACTATTCTACAGCTGTACACGTGCAAGCTACTTTTCAAAATAGGGGCCTCCTTACATGCTGTGTGGGGGAGAAAGGAAGTCTTTCCTTTCTCAAGTCTGAGCCTTGGATCTTTGGTAGATGCAATGTCCAGACAGAGGGGGAACAATGAAGCCACTGCTATTAACTGGAAAAAAATCTGAGTGGAAAAGATATAATCAAAATCATACCTATGATAGCATGTCTAATATATTAGTTTAACCTTAAATATTTCATTAACTAACTTTAAATATTTGAGTAATTATTCTCCCTCGTTGCCATAAAGTTTTCCATTCTGCACAGAAGCAATAGCACCTCTGTCTAGAATGAAGCACCTCTGCTCTGAAGCACTTAGATAAAATCTGAAGAGCTGCTGTCCTCTGTCCTTACTAGAGTAGAGCAGTTTATGGAATTTGCGATCCATTTTACACCTGTATTCATACAAGTATTCTGATCTATTAATTTCTAATTCCCAACCAGAAAAAGCATTATTCCAAAGTGTTTCTCTCAGCCCTTATTTTTAAAGGGAGTTTAAAATTATGGAAACGGAACTTGTCCTCATGGGAGAGGAAGCCTAACATCCTTGCCTGTTGTTCTTCTAAACCTGATATAATTAAGTCCCAGGAAAGCTCCATCTCACCAGCAGAGAGTTTGATTTTTAATGAATAATGCTTTCTCTTTAAAGAGTGATGTGTGTCTGCAAGAGAGGTCTTGGCTTTATGAAATGTGGCCTCAGAGAGCAGAACCCACTTGAACCACAGGCTCACCACAGGCTTTGGCTGGATGGCGCTTCCGTACAGCGAGGGCGACCTGTGGAAACATGTTCCCTTTGTACTTCTCCAGCTTTTTTCCCCTTTTCAGCAATAAATACTGTGACAGACAGACACCACAGTGCTCAGAGCCAGCAGAGCTCATGGAGCAGTTACACAAGCTGCTCGAGGCAGAGCCAGCAGTCTGCCACAGCCATGACCTTAAGTAGCTTTTCTTTCTGTGCCAATTCAAGCCATGGTTTGACTGTACAGCAAATCTGGCTTCAGGGCTGCTAACGCAGGAGCAGAAATGCTGTGGCCACATAGCACCAAGCATTGATCCAATATAAATTCACTCTGCCAGCTCAAATCTGCTGAAACAATATCAAGAGGTTATGTACATACAGGCAGGATTCATTCCATACCGTGTATTCACACCACTCTGTGCTCTGGAACAATCTCATCAGTCCTGCCAGAGACAGCAGGACACCAGCACAGTGTCCTCTCCTCTCCTCTCCTCTCCTCTCCTCTCCTCTCCCCTTTTTTTTCCGTCTCCCTGTATTTATTTATTTAACACAAGCCCCTCTTTTCCCAGGAGATGTTCTAGGACTACTATCTCCCTGGCCACCTCTCACACTGCCTGAAGGGCGTCCATAAGAAAGAAAAGAAGTCAAACACTTCTGTTCATTTTTACTTGAATAAAACACAGACCTGAGGATCACTGGAATGGTAACTGGAGGACATTTACAGATATTTAAAGATTTATCACTCACATAAGGTTTTTGACTGCTACACATAAATGACAGTAACCACAAGCACATAGTTCAGTGCTTTCATTTTACAGACAAAATTGTCTTATATCCAGAACAACATTAGCATAATTTTCTGAAGGAATAAACCCACTAACTCTAATCAAAGGAAAAAAAAAGGCCAAACCCTAAACAAATCATAAGATATGCATAGTTCTTCAGATGCAGCTCTTTGCACAATAAAAAAACCCCTTGAGCACTAACATGGACACATAACTCTGCACCTAAAGGCTTCATGTTCCTGCTGAATTATTTAATCAGAGAGAAAATACAGATCTGAACAGGGTTCAGCAGATCTCCTTGTCTCCTTTAGGGGTCCTGCAGTTCTTCCCCTCTTTGGTGGCACATATCTCTTCTCACCACACTGATAAGTATCCCACTCCTAAGTCCAGCTTTATAATAGTGATTTTTATCCTTGATTTCAGAAGGAAAAGCAGAGCAAACTCAGTCAGGAAACACTTACCACCATCAAAATACTAAAAACCTCTTTTGATGACAGACTTGTGTCCAGTTGCATAAATAGTTCTCCATACAGACCATTCCCCTGAATAAATATTAACTTTTCTGCTCAAGCATCAACCAGTTATTCACATAAGCCTCATTTCTAATGCAATGACACTGGCAAGAAATAGATAACACACAAATCAAGTATTTTCAAATCTACCCTGGCAAACACTTTGTGTCCTTTATGGGATGATTTGCTGTGGTGTGTTGCCTTACTGTAGCACCATTACTTGTTATATTGCTACGTTTGGAACAGGCTGTCAGCAGCAGATGGACTATTACTGATATGCAAGTAGGTAAGATACAGTGGCTGCACAAATTAAATCATTGTTTGCAGATCTCTGTGCTGGTTTCTCCTCGGCAGAGGGCCATAACAGAGTGGTAGGAATTCCTCAATGTTAAATCACTGCTGATTTTTTATAATGCAATATAAAAAGTAATGCAAACAAAAATTGCCGGTGAATCAAGGTTGTGAAAGCCATTTCTATGCATCGTTAGTGTACGTATTTACAATAAGATAAAAGATGCACAGGGATTTACACATGATACTCCCATAGGGGAGGCATATGTGGAATAAATCTGTGCACATCTTACTGCAAATTTACTTAAGTTTTTAAGTGTTTGAGTAACTGTATGGCTTAAATTTACATGCAGAGTTTTAATGGCTAGATTTGGCAGATTTTAATGCTTTAAATTAGACAGGAATGTATTCTTTGTCTCAAATGTGTGGCCTAAATAGCATCTCCCAATGCAGCTGGCTTATTAACAAAATGATGCAAAACAAAGCCAATTATGAGCCTTTTTCTTGCCTAACGTCAGTTGCAATGGGGTCCTCTGGTCATATCCAGCCTGTAATGAGGAGGAGGTGGGATCAGCCTGTGGACAAAGAGCATCCTCACAGATGGTGAGCGAGGCAGCAGCACACGAACAGGCTGTGCCTCCTGTGTTTGCTGAGATGGGGATCCATGCAGCATGCACAAGCAGCCCCTGCAGAATTCAGTCTCCTACAGGAAAGGGAAGGTGGCTCAGTGGTCCAGCTCAGGATTAATTATTGGTGTTTATAAATTGCCATCACGAATGCTCTCACACACACACACTGGGGAAGGGTGATGACTCGTAGAGGTGTCAGCAAGTTCCTGCTGTCTCTTCCTCCCTGCTGTCTCTTCATCTTTCTCTTTGTGTCTTCAAGATATCTTATTCACTCTGAATAAGTTTCATAGAGGCCATACCTTCTTGGCAACTTAGCTTGGCTTGCCGTCTGTCCATATCTCTGCATCGCTTGTGAATCCCAAGGTGTACACAGAGAAAACTGGGTGGAGGTTTCCAGTGGACCGTGGATTGCAGGGATGGACACCTCTGCAGCAGCACAGACACAGACACACCTGTGAAGCCTGAGCATCCCTGGCCATGTCAGAAGGCTGTGGAGGTGGCTCATCCCCAATAATGCCTGCAGCACTCCTCATGCGGGTGTGAGCACCGTGTTGTGCTGATGCAGGTGGCAGGCCTACCTGAGAGAAGACCATCTCCCTCTCTTTTATCTCAGTCAAGAAACAGCCCAACCATGAAATGAAGCCCTGCATGCCTGATTGCCCAGGAGAAGGATGCAGCCCTGGGAGGCCAGCACAGCCAGCAGCAGTGGCCTTGAATCCTGGCTGGATTCAATCTGGGGTGGAGAACCCAGAAAAGTGCACAGGCACATGTAGAGCAATGACTCACAAGTAATTTGCTTTGTCTCCTCTAATGGGCAGAGATGATCTGTAGGTCCTCTGCCTCCCACTCTGGTCTCTAACTGAGTCAGAAAGCTGACTATATCAGCCTCCTGCAAGCTGCATCATGGGGGAGTGATGACAGCCATCTGCATGATAGTTGAATTCTTCTCAGAGCCATGGTAACAACGCTCCTAATTAAGGGGCACAGAAAATGAGCAGTCTCTCCCTCCCACTCTTTCCTATGCATACACACACACACACAGAGAGAAAGCCCAGAAATGGATGATGCAGCACTTCTCCTGACCTGAAGGATACACCAGCTCCAGGGAGGGAGAATGTACCTGTGGGCAGCCTCACATGTGATTCTCCCTGCTGCAGTGTCTGTGGGGTTTCCCAGAGCCACATGGCAGCAGGACTGCATTTCCACAGGACACATCAGACTGAGTTTTGGCAACAAGGGCATACCAAACTGTAAAATTCAGCACCCTTGCCCTTAAAATTTCCCATTGCTTCACCTGCAAGGTGCTCAATGTGTGTCTGGGAAGTGACTGTAGGTGTCATCACTGAAGGGGCTGAGATTTTTCTTTAGCTTCCAGACAAGGAGAATCAATTCTTTCCCAACATAAGTGAGCCAAGCTGTTTTGTTGTTTTTTTTCTTATGCCTCCAGAACAGAAAGTTTAAGCCCATCAGATCCTGCAGAAGATATTAAAGTGTCTTCTCTCTCCTTCCCAGTTAACATTTTTTAGTGTTGTTTCTATTATGATGCAGCTAGGCTCTGCCCCTGCTGAGAAATGCTGCACAAGATGACACCACACTCAAACTTCTTCCTCCAGTGCAGACTCCATAAACTGAGAAGTTCTCAGGTGCTGAAATTTCTGTACCTTCACACAGAAATTCAATGAAGATCTCACAAGCCTTCTTCACTTCAGTCCTATGTAATCACCACACAAATATAAACCTCTAACTTTACACACTGAACTCACGTTATGCCTTTGTTTTAGACTTTTCCCACACAGCAAATTCCTCTTGCCCATTTTGAGCATCCTCATATGTACCTTGTCCCTTCCTAGGGTGAATAATTAATTTCACCAGCAGGCTCCTGCCTGTTTATGCCATATATCCCATTTGAACTTAATTAGCCGTATTGAAGTTCTCAAGCTAAAAATAAAACATCCCCAACGATGCTATCTATGCCTTTAAAAACACTATTTGTGCTGACATGCACAAATTCTCCTTTTTTTATCAAGAGTAGCCACCGGGCTCGTTTCCTCTCTCACAGTTCTCACCTTCCCCCGGATTTGCACCCCTGCAGGAGCCCAGGGGCTGTTTAACACACCGTGCCTCCCCTCAGCCAGGACCTTGTTGCAGCAGAGCACTGAACACCCACTCAACTCCTCAAGTTCTTCCAGTGAAGCCGTGTAAGTAAGTGGTTTCCTGAGGGAGAATGTAACTTAATGCTGTAGAGTCAGTTTTGCAGTAAAAGCGAGCGCTGGTAATACTTGAGGATTTCTTTTTCCCCCGGTGAAAAAACAAAGGCACCAAAACTGTTATTTAGAACTGCTGTGAAAATAAAACTGTCTTCCTAATTTCTCACATTTAAAAAGGACCCTGTATGTTAATTTTCCATGAAGGTGCAGCATGTTCCTACTATTATTAAAGAAAATATTATGAATAATATACACTACGATTCAAAACCAAAAGTGTCCAGCATTTCAACATTGACTATCATGATGCATGGAGATCCTAAGACGTGTTCAATCCTAAATGTTAGGGAAAAAAAATCCCCAGCTTATCCAGATAATATACTGCATCTAGCTTGTGGGTGAAACATAAATAATTTCAGATTGTTGCTTTAGCCATATGAATTCGGGTAGGATTTTTCAAAATGTAAATTATGTCTGTTGTGCAAAAGGCCCTTCTGTATCAGACCAGAAGTCCATTCAGTTCTGTCTCCAACAGCTACTTTTCCCAAAGGAAGTGGAAGAGCAAGACAAGGACATGTGATATTCTCTTCTTATATTCTTCCAGTCTCCAACTGTTTTCAAGTAGAGACAGTTGCTGTGCTGGAAGTGATTTCTATTTAATTAGTTACACACAGTGAATTTATATCATATGTATTTGTCCAGTCTTGCCTTGAACCTGTGTCAACCTTCGAAATATCTTGTCAAGCTATCCCCAATAAATAGAAAGACATTCTATTTTTTTCTTCTTTTTTCTTCTTTTTGTTTTGTTTATGTGCTCAATTGTTTTGAGGAAAATTGAGATCTAATAAGAGAAGTGCATAGTCAGGGCTTCAAGGATTCCATGTACTGTGAGAACTGGAAACACCAGAGAAACAGGGAACAAACCTTTTACGTCAAGGCATAAGGCAACTTCTGACCAGTGAAGTTTAGAAGGAAACTGGACTTGCACTTTATTCCATAACCCAATATTGACCTGCTTCTTCCAGGTTTATTTGAGGCATTTGATGCTGGTCACCATCAGAGGCAGGTATCCAGATTGCATAGACCTTAAACAGGAAAGTTTTTCTCTTCCCTTTTTAACAGTTTGTTTTATTTATTAATTAAGTGAAGAAATATGCATATTTCACAAATGGTTGGTTTCCTTCCAGAACTAAACTATTGCCATTCAGACAAGGAAGTGCTTTATCCACTGACTTAAATTATGTTACTTATTAATCTCTGGCAAGGAAGTGCACATCTCTTCCCATGCTTGCTCCTTTTTCTGTACCTTTTAAAGTTTTCTCCAACCCTGCTGGCTGCTTTGTAAGGATAGAAGCCCTGATAAAGCATTTTTAAACACTAATATTCTCTTTGCCTCTTTGGCTGCTTTGTGTCCCTCCTCACCCTCTTCTTTTGTTTCTCTAGAACCAGGAACTGTCCTGGCTCCAGTCACTGCCTGACAATACTGGGACTAATTTAAACTTGCCACTGGAAACACTTGGACAGTTTTGGGTGGAAAGCTGGGATAAATGCCTGTACCCTGCCTTTCCTCAGTGCTTTGGCAACCATCTGCCCAACTCTGTGTGGAGCAGCACGGGCACAAGGGATTAGGGGAGCAGGTTATCACTGGGAATGCCTGTGGATGCAGGTTCCCACAGTGGGGCCTCAGGGATAAAATGTTTTGAGGTGACAAAGTTCAAACAGAGACCAACAGAAGGTGCAGAAGCTCCTCAGCCACTGGGTGTCTCGTGGCGGGCATTAGAAGAGTAGAAGGCATCAAAAATGAAGACATTTTAACAGATCCGCTACTTAATTATCTCTCAATAGGCAGTACTAAAACTCATCTGCTTCACCAGGTTGCTGTAAAGGTTAAATACTGCCATTATTAAAGTGCTTTAGAAAGGTAATTAATCAGCATTTTTATTTTTAGGGCCAAAGTTAACAATTTAAAAGATATATCTCACTTTCCTGGCACTTGCCTACCATTTACTCTTGGAGAATTCCCATTTCTCAGGACTCCTGCTTTTTTCACCTGCATCAGAAATTCTCAGTTAATGCATGCCATATCATAATAATTGCATTTTTGAGTCATTTAACACACTACATATCTGCCAAACTCTCTCCCAGGCTTACTCTAAATGCAATTGAATTCAGATTGAAGCAGTGACCACATTAAAGCACTTTTGTTTGGAGCAATTTCTCTTCCGTTTTCACAAGAGTGAGTAAGCAATGGCCAGAGGGGCTGCTGAGTTGAGCAAAAAAATATCACAATTTCTGTTCTTGTGGGACATTCCAATATTTTAGGGTTTTCTAATTTCCAGTCAAAAGACGTGTTATGTAACAGAACTTTCTGTGGGATAAAAATGCTTCCAAATTCTACCATAATTTCAGAAAGTGCAGCTGGGGAAATATCAGGTGGTGTAATATTAGGAGGAAGCCAGGGGTCTCAGGGAAGCTGTAGTAGTACACCCATAAGGAAAGCTGGGAACATGAATTACACCTCCTTTGAGGCAGCTGGACTTCAGTGCCAAGCACAAAACCAAATCGTTCCCTTTCTTTAAAAGAAAAGTGAAACACATTGATTTGGTAAGAACAGCGATGCAATATTTCACTTTGATGGCTTAAAGAAAGAGCAAATGTTTTGGTCTAAGTAGAAAATTCCCTTTGGATACTTCCTCATTTCTGTAAAATCTTTTTTTTTTTTTTTGACAGCAAAAGTACAAACTTTTAATGGAAAATCCCCCATCAATCAACCTAACAAAAAGTTTTAGTGACTGTCAGCACAGCACAACACAGGAGGCTCTCCCTGCAGCAGTCAAGAATTTTAGCCCTTAACCCTTAATTTTGTTCTCTATAGTGTGTTTAGATGAAAGTTATTGTTTAGGAAAAACTTCTGGTTTTGTAGACATCCATCATTTTTCAGCTAAGCGCTGAACGTGAAGCTGTGCAGAATCTCTGCCATCCAGGAAACAGCAAAAGCTACAGATTTGAAGTTTCCTTTTCTCAAAAAAAACCCCTGGTTTTGACCTATACACATCCTGTGGAGCTCACTCAGCAACAGGAGGATTTTGGCTATAGCAAATAACATTGATTTTCATAAGTAATTAAAAAGTAATTGAAGATTGTAAAATCCTACTGACTTTGTATGGATGTTTCAAAGCCAATCAAGTAGAAATTCAAAGATTTCTCTTTTTAAGTACGCCAAATCTGGGATGAAAAGAGTTTCTACAATGTCTTGTAGGAGCTGTGCAACCAGGACTTTGACTCCTTCAGCTCTGTGGGCTGGGGTCTTGGGCCAGGCTGCGTTTCCATCAGTGTACCACGTCCCAGCTTCTTGGAGATGGGGCAAAGTGAGCTGACAATTAATGATTCTAGAATGACATGATGAGAAATAAACTGGCATCACAGCTCTGAAGGTACGATGAGCCCTCTATAATTCCAAAAGTCATTACAGCAATCCGTTTTCTGGTTTGGGGTAGAAATTACCATTTTGAAATATGAATTTCCAAGCATACTTCTTTCTTAATTCTTCACAATTCATTAATGCTTTTTACAAGAAGATCAGTTGTTCATACATATGTTTAAAAAAAATCCATTTACCACAAGAAAGTTTTAAAAAAGAAAGATGTTCAGCCAGCCCTGCTTTTGATACGACAATAATTTCATTGTGCTTAAAGTAAACAGTCTCCAGACTGCTGCCTTCACTGTGCCAACCTGAGATTTTCCCCATAAATAGGCAACATTCAACAGTGAAAATGATGGAACAAGTGATGACATCCTTTCTTGGAGGAGAAGAGTGTGGGTGTTTTATTAGCAGTCTGTGTGTGAATCCAGCAATGATATTTCTCCGTGTTTGCTGTTAGCACAACTCACATGGGAGCTGCTCAGGCTGCTCCAGCTCCCAGCACGAGCAATTCCCACACCAAGCTGTGATGGAGGCAAAGGTCCACATGGGTCAGGGGCAAGCAGTGGGGGCATCTCTCCCTGGGAGAAGACACAGAGTAAGGGCTTGGCAGGGATTTGGGATATCAGAGCAGGGAAAAGGCGGCAGAGCATGAAAGAAGAGCACAAAAGAGACTCTCACACTCAAAATCTCAGACTTGCCAGATCTGTGCAGGAACCAGTCACTCACATACTCCCATTTGTTTTCTTCAGAGGTGACTGAGAACATAAGCAGAGGTGAAGGTCAGCACTTAAGGTATAAACAATCTCTGCCCTCCAAGTCTCAGAGGGTAAGAGGCCAGACACATCAGTTGTGTGCAGAGAAGCTGCTCCATTAGAAACCACAAAGATGCAGTGATTCATGCTACTTCATCTCCTGAACATTAATTTCTTGCTGGTGAATATGAAAAGTCTTATTCCTCACAGGCTGAGGGAGGGGAAAGGACACATTGTTCACAGGGCAGTAAGGGCAGCCCAGTTAACTTTCATTTAGGCTTGGTCAGAAGTGCTGTTACATGTCTTTCCAAGCAGCCAGATGGAACATGGTCTCTACTACTTCCATCTTCTAAGCTGGCTATAACCAGTGATGTTTTACACAGCAAAAGGAGAAATATTCAAGCAGACCTGAAATCTCCCCACTTAAATTCCTCTGCAAAGGCCAGACCTCCCCCCAGCTGCCTGTCTGGGCCCAGTCACACCGTTGTTCCTTCATATGGCTTTATGTTAATTTTTCAGCTTTCACTTTCCCAATCCGAACTGAAATCACTGTGACAACATCAGGTGACAGTCTCTAAACCTCTATTCCCTGCTCATGACACTCACACTCCCTTTTTGGGTTTCTTCAGGTTTTTATCCTGTTGAAGTATTGCAAGGCAGTGTTTAGATACAAATCCTGCCCAACAGGGCCTGGGAGGAGGGGAGATTAAGCACAACTCTGCCTGCAAGACACAAACATGACTAAAATACAGCTCAACTATCTCAATCTAATGTCCTACAACCGGTCTCTGTTTAAAATGGTTTCTAGTAGGAAACCATTCCACTGCTTGACACATTTTGACAGAGCAGAGTTTTGAGAGTTTGGGAGGGTTAGGCAGGGTTGGGGTTTTGGGAGGCTTGAGTCCAGGCCAGGTGGGCAGGCTGACCTCATTGTTCCCCACCTTTCCAGACCAGTGGGCTCAACCATTCTCTTACTCTTCTTACTCTTCTTGGGTTTGTTGTTTGTTTGGGGTTTTTTTAATAATGGAAAGTATTTCAGCAAATTATATTACCTCCTGTAAGGGGAGCAAGCAGAGCTGAGGCCCAGGCTGTCACAATCCAGGCACCTACCCTTGATGGTCCCCTTGGGGAGAGCTTGGCAGCAACACCAGCCTTTGCTTCCATCTCCAGCCTCCAACTCTGCCATTGTGCCAGGCCACAGCAGATGTGGCACATGTGTTTTATTCAATGCCTTTTTCTTAGCACACTACACGTTTTCTAATGATTTTACTCATCTGGACAAATATCAAATTTCTCCACTTTGTGACTCCACTCTCAGACTTATCAAAGATGTATTTTTAAGCTGAGCAGGAACAGCTGCCTTCTGGCAACATCAGCCACATGTCAGACCATCCCCAGCACTGATTCTCCTCCCTACCAACCTTTCTCAAGTGTTTTGGAGGAGCAGAATATCTCACAACCCTTTCCTCTATCCTGCTCCCCACTTGATAACCAGGCTACCTCAGGGTAGTAGTAGATCCATAAGATCCTCAATGGCATATCTGCCCTGCATTTAGCTGGCAGAATGCAAGAACAGGTGTTCATCACAGCTCTTGTAATCTCATGGTTCCCTCCCTAACAACCTGCCCACAGCCTGCAGACAATCTCTGAACAGCCCTCCCTAATATTTATATAATGATCCTGCAGCACACTGAGGTTTATCAAGTCCCCAGAAAGTAATTTTCTGAATAAAAACTCAGACTTAAAAAAAAAAAACCAAAACAAAAAAAACCCCAACAAACCAAACTTAGGTATTTACTGCCAAAATCTAATTATCTTGTTTTCATGAGATTTTCACCACTACTGACAACTGAACTGGGCTGATTATCACACCTGGAACCAGAGTCAACACCAGACTCAGCCGACCATTTCACCTCAAATCATTTTCTTTCTCTTTTGGACATTTTCCCTATAACATTAAAATCCTCCTTCCAACATCAACATCCCTGTTGTTGCAGTCACCCCCAGAGCCTCCTTTTCCAGCTGGAGAGCTGATGTTTCCTGAAGCACAGCACTGTGCACACTCCAGCTCGCTCGTTACAATTTACAGTTTCCTCTTCCGCTGCCCTGGGCCACTGCACAGTATAAACAATAGCTGTGTCTTGAAAACCATCCAAAACAAATGGGTCTCGCTGCCTGTGCTGCTCTCAGATCTGTGGAGAGAGCTTACTGTGTGCACAGTTGGTTTAATCCTGTGAATAGTCTGGAAAGTATGATATAATGCTCATTTCTTACCAATCAGTCCATTGCTGGAGTCTTGCTAAAGAAAATTTACTCCCAGATTACTCTCTGTAGTCTACAGAATAGCTGAGCTGTATTCCTAGAATTTGCTGATTTTTTTAATCTTTTTTCCCCCACAGTAAAATTAGCCGTCAAGGAAAGATGTAAAAAAAAAAAAA
>VZDJ01007754.1:44625612-44677043 GCA_008694505.1 Cyanoderma ruficeps | reverse complement strand
AAAAAAAAAAAGAAAAAGCAAATATTCCCCTCAATCATTATGAGCTGGCAATGCAGTGGTAATAAGCAGCTAGAGCTGGAGTCAATATTTGCCAATACTCTGAACATTCAGAGGCATGGTGTGCACCTGGGATTTTCACAAATATTTCCTGGATACTCAGATTTTTCTTTTTGCCTCCAGCACAGTTTCCTGCTGTCTGAGTAAACTCCTCAGAGATGCTGGTATTGCAATCTCCTGTGTTTTATAATTCAATGGCAGTTTATCATTCCTTTTGAGTAATCCACAGTGGAATATACTGCAATCTTCTGCCATGGGGTTGTCAGGTGTGGGATCTTCACCTCAGAGCAGCTGGGTTTGCTGACCTTGTCATGACAGAACCTCGGGTCAGAGTGGAGGGATCTCAGCAAGAGATTAATGCCCCCACAAAAGGACAGACTGTAATTCAGAGGAGTTCACCTAAGAGGATAATCTGAAAAAACAAGTCAACCCAGGTTAAAGACTTACATTTTTTTCCTCAAATCACTCCAGGTCATATACAGTCAACAAGATTTATTTTGAGGATGTCACCTGGGGTTTTCTCCTTCTTATCTGTTTTTTCTGGATGAGATTCCTTTGTACAGGAAGCAGAGTACATATGAAACCCTAAAGGCAAGGCTTTCTAATGTGTACTATCACATTTTTCTGTATTTCCATCACTCTAGTCTATCAGGTTGCCTCGTTCTTCCAGGAAACCTTTATCTATCTCTGCATCAACAAAGCCTCCTGATTTCCTTAACAAATATCCATTTGGTGGTACCAAGGTAATCTATACAAGAACACATTGAACTATATAATGAACTTTGCTTCCTAAAGGAGTCCTCAAGGACCGATTTCCCCCAGCCCAAAAATTTCCAAGAATTTATTTGATCAGATAAAGGAAATCCCCACAGGGAATACTGTACAGCACCAAAATGCAAGGAATATGGGATTAATTATTCTGACTATATTAACTGAGAAAGTTGAGTACCCACCACAAGAGCAGCTTTTGAATTATAGAGTAATAATCCCAATCAATCTGGATGTTTCTTGTTCAATTACAAGGCTGTCATATGCTTTCCAGTACGTGCTTTATTCCCTTGCAAGTGTTGCACATAATGATCAACACAAATAATGACTTCTTATGCGGTACCATTTAAAAAAAAATAAAAAACACCACAAATTACATCTACTTTTTTAATTGTCTAAAAGTTCAATTATTTGATCAAAGCAAAAAGTGAGGTAAATCAGATGTGAACTGTTTTCAATGAAAGTAAATTGAATTTTATTATTTAATCTTCATGTATTTAAGTATTGACCAAGAAGGTCAATGGCACTTGGCCTGAATCTGCAATAGTGTGGCCAGCAGAGTCGGGGCAGTGATTGTCCCCCTGTACTGGGCACTGGTGAGGCCACACCTCAAATCAAACTGTGTCCAGTTCTGGGCCCTGCAATTCAGGAAAGACATTGAGGGGCTGGAGTGTGTCCAGAGAAGAGAACAGAGCTGGGGACAGGTCTGGAGCACAGATCTGGTGAGAAGCAATTGAAGGAACTGGGGGTGTTTAGCCTAGAGAAAAGGAGGCTCAGGGGTGACCTTATTGGCCTCTCCAACTCCCTGACAGGAGGCTGTAGCCAGGTGGGGTTGGTCTCTTCTCCCAGATAACCAGAGATAGGAAAAGAGAAAATGCCCTCAGGTAGTGCCAGGAGAGGTTTAGATTGGATATTTGAAAAAAGTTCTTCACCTAAGAGGTTGTCAAGCACTGAAGCAGGTTCCCTGGGGAAGTGGTGGAGTCACCATCCCTGGAGGTATGTAAAAGATTAGTAGGTGTGGCACTTAGGGACATAGTTTTGAGGTAGAATTGGCTGTGCTGGGTTATCTGTTGGACTCAATGACCTTAAAGGTCCTTTCAGACCTAAATGATTCTATGATTCTATTCCTGTAAAATTCGTTCTCTAATATTTTATGCCACTGTGTTCAGACTAATGGGCCAGTAGTTGTTTAAATCACTTTTCCCCCTTCTGGCAGTGTAGACATTTTGGTAGCACATTTATGTACTATTTGATGCTCATTTGGCACAAGCTCTCAACTTGCTGGTTTCTTTTGAAAAGTTCTTCAGCATCCATGTCTAAGATGAATAATGGTCAGGCCATTTGATCCAGGTTCAATAACTTCCATGAGTTTTAATTTCACTTTGAGAAAAGCAAATTTCATTTCCTTACACTTGTTCCACCAATCTGTGGTTCCACCAACAGCATCTGTGCCCAGGCCTACTGAAATGGAATCCATTTTCTTTCTGAAAGATGATGTATTCATTTCGGTGTAGGACCATAACATCCTCCTGGGAAAATGGCCCTGTTTGTTTTTTCACTTAATTTGTTTTCATAATCCCAGATGTTGTTTGGCTGTTCTGACACTTTGTGATCACTGAGATGTAGTCTCCTTTGGAGATCACTACCTTTCTCTATTCCTGCAGCATTTTCTTTTTCTACAGATCTTTCTTCAGTGATTATCCAACCATAGGCTTCCAATAACTACTTTTTTCTGCCCTTACTTTGCATATAAGTTGCATTTTTTTTTCATTTCCATAAACAGGAGTATACAGTGGAGGTGTTTCTAAAGAGTTACTGCAAGGACTGGTCCCAGGACTCAGGGTTTTGTGTAGTTTTTTCAGTCTGGAATGAAAGAACACCTTGATCTTCAAAACTTTCACCTCAAGGGAAAGTGAAATCATAGCAAAAAAAGGAAGAGAAAATAACCTGATAGAATTACTGCAGTCCTTAGATGTATAAGCAGAATAAAGGTAGAAATTTTATATCAAATTTATATTTGGCACTGATGAAATTGCTACTGATTCTAGTTGCGTTAGACAATATAATGGAAATAGATGGATGTAGGAAAATCTGATAATTGCAAGAATTATACAGGACTGTGAGTTTTTTCTTTTTTCTGCCTGATTAAAGGTAGAGCCAAGATGTGGGACACGTAGCTTCAGTATTTGAAAGGAATGCAGAGCCACAGCTCTGAGATTTTGGCGTACTGTGTCTACTGGTGACACCAGGCTATGACAGAGGGGTTTGGGTATGGAGCAACACTGTGCCTTTCTTCTTTCTACCTTGCCAAGGTTTCTCAAGTCTTTATGCACATTTGCCTCTGTTCTTATCAGCAAAGCAAGAATTCCGTTTGAAATTCTGTTGAGCCCATCTGTTTGTGAGATCCTGTCTCCTGTGTGCCCACTTCCCTCTCTGTAATGGTCTCCCTTTCCAGAGGAGGATCATTTCCTGTCTGATCTCCAAAGGATCTTCAGCCCATTTTGGTAGATGCCTCTGCTGACCATAAGGTGTCTCAATTGACGCTACTGCAGCCTGCTGCATGGACAGATAATTCACCATCCTGAACTCTTTACAAGCTTTAGAAGTTCAGATTTTTACCCTTAAAAAAAAAAAGGAAACAACAACAACAACAACAACAACAAATTCTCAAAAAACCTGTGTCTGTAGGAGAAGGGAATACAGGTGACTTCACCCCTGATAAGTAACAGCTGTGTTAATTACTCAATACAGCTTCGCCCCTGATGAGTAACAGCTATATCCAATAAGGATGTGTGAGATAAAAGAGGGGGTGAGCTGTTAAGGGCAGGGTTATCACGGAGGAGGAGCCTGAAGGAAAGAGTCATGAAGTGGGATCCTGAGGCCAGAGAATTGCTGCTGCTGCTGCTGGGTCAGTCTGGGTCAGCAGTCAGAGCCTGTTGTTGGAACCTATAGACACAGTCTAGCTGGGCAAAAGTCTGCAGTCAGTGTGTTAAATAATACCTGCAGTCAGAGTTCAGCAGGAAATAACCAGCAGTCAGAAGCTGCAAGGGAAACCTACAGCAGGAGCTTGCTGCAGCCAGAGTCAGCAAATAGTTGAAGATGACAAAGCTGTGGAGAGGAATAAGCTAGCACCCTTTTTATACTGTGATAAACCAGAAGTCTGTGCCTCAGCTCGTTTTTATTCTCTAATAAGAGTGCTGCTGCAACAAGTATCAGCTGCTAGTAACAAGCTTTTAAAAGGCAGAGGTCCTCTAAGGATGCTTTGTGCACCAGGAGTTTTAGTGTTCAGAGTTGCTATGAGGCACCTTCATTGATCATCACATAACCCATTAAATCATTTATTGTTGAAGTCTCTCCACAAAATCCCTTTTAAAAAACAGAGAATATTTTGTATTATTTATTACAATATCCTCTTCTGCCAACAGCAAGACTCACTTCATACAGAACTTCAATAATGGTAAACCAACTGATTTACTGCAAAGTAGCTGATTTACTGGAATACCTCTTACATTTTTAATAGCTCTGTCTGTGTGCCTGCTGTTATTTGTACCCTGCAAAAGTAGAAAATGAAAGACAGGACAGTCGTTCTGAAAGTTGAAAAAGAGCACTGTAGTTTTAATGGACACCTACCTGTCTGGGACATCTGCTGGAAAAAAAAAAGAAAGACAAAAAACCCAAACCCATTTCTAGATGGTTTCTGAAGAAAATAATTTAAATATGTTGGGAAGTATTTTAGACCCCAGTGATGTCAGGGACTTTTTGAAAGGCACGTCCCTGACTGCAGATAAACATGGAATTACTGAGACTCGGAGATTAATTTTGTTCTTCCAAAGATCCATTTTGGGTTTGTGTTCTGATGCACCAACAAGAGCAGTCAATTTTCTCTTCATGAAGTGGACACTAATTCCAATGGGCTGGAATGAGAACATACTCTGTTCACAGCAGAGAACTGCTGACCATCTTCATTTACAGAATCACAGAATAAATTAAGTTGGAAAAGACCTCGGAGATCATGGAGTCCAACCTAATTTAAAGTAACTACTAAACAGCAGAAGTTTAAATTTAAATAAGTCTATAGAAGAAAGCAGAGTGTCAATACTGTATGGCACAAAGGTGCAGCAGGTCAAATTGAACCTAAGTGCCTCTCCTCTGACCCTCCTAGCTCAGTACAAATTTGGCTTGGTGTACTGAAATTGATGGGAATCAGCTGCAGACTGGTTGCAGGGATTACTGTTTATTCATGACTCACACAATCTGCACAGAGAAATGGAAGCAGTTAATGCTACCTGGTTCCTTGAAATTCAAAGCATTAAAATTCCAAATGTGGCAGATTTCAAATGTGTCCAGCAAGAATAAACAGCAGATTGTTTCTACTGAGAGCTGGAAGTAGTGAGCAATACGTGAAGGACAGGCACCTCCCAGCCTGATGGCAATATTTAAAGGGTCACATAATTGAAATGGTGGAAGGGGGAAGGGGGGGGTCCCCTCTCTTAATCCCCTGCAAAGCTTACAGACAATGGTGCTTTAGGTGCGTAAGGGCTTTGGACATAAAGTCCCATGAAAACAGTATCTCCTTGTCTCCTTAAACTGTTTTGTCTCAGCTGCATTTAGACCCTCTTTCTAACCCCATTCAGTTCCATGCATGACACATGGATTTCAATTCAAGCAGCTTAATCTCATTTTAGAAAGTAAGTCCAGGCAAGCATGGCAGAGAGCTGCCAAGACTGAGGATACTTTTCTTTGCAGCTTGATATAAGCCTGTTCTAGTGACATGCAGTTCCACATGAAGATTTTGCTTCACAGGGATGTGCTGCTAATACCATGCTGCTGATGCAAAGGTTTGTTGAAGCAGGTTTCATGCTAGCCAGTCATCTACATGAGGAATTACATCCCATTCTTGTAGCTGCCCAGGCTGTTAAACTAATGAGTAGGGAAGGAAAATGAAGGGGTAGACAGGAGGGCACTGATTTGTTCACTGTCTGACTTAAAACTCAGAGTTAAAGGCTTGTTAATGACATTGAATAGGATCTCTTCCTGTAAGAGACAAGACCAGAGTTTTCAACTAGAGGGAAGACACATGTGGTTATAGACAGACAGGGAGAAGCGCTTTGTGACAAGCATGGTGAAACAGTGGAATAGCTGCATTTGCCCAAAAAAGTGTCAAATGCCCCACCCCAGGAAACAATCAAGGCCAGGTTGTACAGGGCTCTGAGTAACCTGGTTTATTTGAAGGGGCCCATGTTCATTGCAAGGGCACTGGATTATATGGCCTCTACAGGCCCAACCATTCCATGAATCCACAATTCTATGAAAGCAAAAGGAAAAAGGCAATAAATATCAGTCAGTTTGCTAGCAGAGCACCCACAGATTAGCCACCTCAGCTTTTTATCTAGCTCACAAAATGAAAGCAAAATCCTTTTCCCTGCCACTACTCTGCAGGAGTACCATAATCACGTACAAAAATGGGAATCGGGGCTCCATGCTTCCCACCAGCCTTCAAAGGAAATCAACTTAATGTGGCTAACAAGTCACACTTAGATATGAATAAATTGCAGCCAAATGCAAACCTGACAGTTCAATTATAAAATATGTCAAGGCCTTCCAGGAGTGATTAGCCCCATAGCATTGAATAAGGTTACCAGAGGTGTGACTGACTAATTGGCAATGCAGCATTAATTTTTAGATGACAAACAGCATCTTATTGATGTGGGTTGCTAAAAGGACAAAGCGTAGCACTTGGTAACTGGTGGCACAAGGGCTTATCTCTATCTTGAGAAACAAACAACATTCAAATGGTTGGATAGCTGCCTGGCAAAAATCACAGCCTACAAAGTTATTAGGCCTAAAGCCTCCCTTTGTCCCTGGATGAAGAACTGCTGGCTGGCAACATGGTTGATTAAGTTAAGACACTTTTAATTAGCAAAATATATATACATTGATTTTTATGGAAAATAGTATTTCCAAATACTGTAGAGACATTTTCTTGGCCCTGACCCAAAGGAAGCTGAGTCAGGGAGATTGGTGACTGACATGGCTGCTGTGTAAATGTGGTAAATGTTTCCAAACATCAAGAAAAATAAGGTGATCAGAGGTACTCAGCAAGGATGCCCGAAGAGACAATCATGACTGACCAACTTGATAGTCTTGAGTGGCTCAGTGGATACAGGGAGAGCACTGGATATTGGGTATCTTGAGTAGAGTAAGGCTTTCAGCATTGGTTGCTGTAACATCCCCTTTTCCAAACTGATTATATGTGGACTAGGGAAGTGGACAAAGAAGTGGACTGAAAACTGGCTGCACTCAAAGGGTTATAATCAGCAGCATGAATTCAGCTGGAATAGAGTCAGCGGTGGTGTGCCCCACAGACCTACAGTAGGACCAACATTATTTATCATCTGCATTAATGGTCCAGATAATGGGAGTGTTCCCTCAGCAAGTTGGCAAACACATCAGCAGGTGGTGAACAGCTCTATTGTGCCTTACTTGCTTGGCTTTTTCTTAAATTTTATTTCTCTTTTTATTATGTCCCTTTTCATTGCAATTACTGTTAGTGATATTATATTTTACCCTATTTCAATTATTGGCCTATTTGTATCTCAAGCTAAAGGTTTTGTCTTTTTCCAATTCCTCTCCTCGTCCCACTGTGGGAGATGCTCATGCCACAGAAAGGACTTGATGCTGTAGTAAACCCAGGAACAAAAAAGTATATGTATTTTGAAATGATAAAACATGTTTTAATATGTATTATTCATCAGTGTACATATATTTTTGTGTGGCAGTGGTGGTAAATTAATTTCTTCATTCAGCTAGACAGACAGACATCAATTAATTTATGTTCCTGTAGCACCACAGGAACTATTCTCATATTTTATATTTTTAAACAATATAAATATGAAGTATGAGTGCTCATTAGCTCATTTAAAGTGCGAGTTTTATACAGTCATAACTGCATATAGCCATTCTTTTCAAAATAAATTTTAGAAAATTTTGAAATAAGTGCACTGTAAACTAGAACTGAGTTCGTGGTAACTGCTGGAATAAAGTTCTTTGTAAAATCTTATTTGCCTTGTTGCTGTTCTTGGGCATGAAACAGCTGGATTAAGTTTATTTATTATAAGTAGCACATAGTGATTTTTCTGGTCTGCTTTCTGGATTGCCTTCTTTTAAGTATATAGTGCTCCAGTTGTGTGATGTACACAAAACTAGCTTTTGTAGTTAAAAATTAGAGTAAATACATACTTAAAGTCAAAGCCGGTTTCATAGCAAAATTGCAGGGTAGAGTTAAGGCTATTTATATGGCACATGGACCAGACACATTAGGATATGTTCAATTTTCCTTAAACATTTCCAAATTCTTAATTTACAAATCAGAATGTTTCTTTTGGGAAATTTCACAACAGTGATTTCATCTCTCACTATCAAGGTATTGAATTGTGTTTTTAAATTAAAACCCTGTTAATACAATTTGTTATTACAAGAAAGATAGAGATAGAGATAGAGATAGAGATAGAGATAGAGATAGAGATAGAGATAGAGATAGAGATAGAGATAGAGATAGAGATAGAGATAGAGATAGAGATAGAGATAGAGATGGAGATACACATATAAAACAGTTCTTGCAAACTAGTTTATAGGTTTGGCTCCTAATTCTCTGAAGAAAAGGAAGTTTCTAAACACCTTTTGGAAGTGGAACTTAGATGTTAAACACTTTCATAAGTTACAGCCAGGTTGAGAGCAGGATTTTGTCAAAAGAGTAAGATTGTTTGTATTCAAACCAAAGACTGACTTGAATACATTCAAACTTTTCTTTTCCTGTGTCTCAGCATATTTTGTTCCATGATCTGGCATTTCTAATGTAAATTATTTTGATTTGCCAGAAGTCAAACATATGCCAGAAAGAGCAAACATGTACAGTGGAAGCTGCAATAAGACTTCAGGGTGTAAAGGTGTGATCCCAAACTCCCAAGTCACTTCAGTAGGACTTTATACATTATGGAGAATTTATGATATTATTGCATATGCTGAGACTTTTGAGTATTGCATTAAAAAAATTAAATATTAATAAGAACCCCATTTACTACAGTGTCAAAGACATATGAGAAATAAAAATTGAAATACCTGGAAAAAATATGTTAAAACACTGTGACTGAAAAGAACAAAAACAAAACATAGTAAAGCAAAAAAGGAAATAAATAATGGATGAATTAGTGGTTCCTCTTGCATTGTTAAAAACACAACAGAGGATCAAATGACATTAAAAGAGAACTGAACATAAAAGCTTCTTTTTGGAAGAAGATGTGTCAACATTCTCAGAATACGTCTTTAATTCAGCGAAAACATAAAAAGGAAAAAAACCAACAAAAATTGGTTTGGAAGCCTGCTTTTTTTTCCTTTTGGGTTGACTTTTATCAGGTTAATAAGCTTGTGGACTTAAAAAAAATTATCCTGGTTCACCTGGGGGTTGAAATAGGCATGTAAACACTGTATAAGCAGAAAGTACTGCTTATAAACTGTATAAGAAGAAAGTTAAGCAAACACATAGAAAATCTACGTTAAAAAAAAATCAGTATTATATAAAATCTATTCATCCTGTATGCAGTCCCACAGTAATGTTAACGTTTTTCAGTATGTCTGGTGATATCCAGAGTGACATCTGCTCAGAGAGTGACTGATGCCCCTCGCCCCTCTGCTTTCACTTTCTTTTATTCTTGTAGCAGAGTCGAGGGGTGTGTTACTGCTTTTATTAAGGTCTCTGGGAGTTTTGCCATCTCTTCAGGCCTCACTTTGATAAGAAAAAATTGGGCTCATGCTGCTGAAACCCAAACCATAAACAATTTCCAATGTGATCTTTTCCACAAAGTCATTTCTCTACCTGGGCACAAGAACAAATGTAGGAACATATAATCCAGTCTCTGTTCTCACTGGTGAATATTTGTGTGACAAATCTTATTAAAAACAATTGAAACCTAAACCAGCACCTTTTCTCATCACCATTATTTTTGTGAGAGGGAGGCTTATTGGTCAGACTGACAGTTGGAGTGAACATTAGACTTTATTGTCCTTCTGGAAATGAGCAAGGTCTGGGAAGGTGAAGCACTTCAGCCTTTTCTCCTGCCAACCTGTCAGATGCAGCCACCCCTTGATATGCTCTGGGGTGATTTGCTGCTGCTACTTTGCACATCAGAGTTGAGGCTTTTCTCCTACTCTGGTTCCTTTTGCTTCTGAGGGAAGGAGTCAGATGCATAAGTGTGTCTGAGATTGTATTTGCTGTTTGGATACACCATCTGTCCATTAGCTTATGTCCAGAAGGGACGGTTTGGAAGAAGCCCTGTAGCATGTCTCCCAGCCCTCTGCAAACCTCTATAGACATGAGGGTGTCTGAAGTGACCTTACATGTTTATATTTAGGCAAACAAATTATGCTGTGATTGACAAAGTTATTTTTCACTTTACACTCGGCTCTTCCCAATCTCTAAGAATGACCTTGCACAAGGAAATTCATCAAGGCTCTTTGGTTTTCAGCTGGCTCAGGTGGAGCTGTCTGGAAGATTATGGTCACAAGCAGTCTGTGGCTTAGAGAGTAGGGATTAGGACCCAGAACAAGAAGAGGAATCTGATAATAGGAGCCTGTGTAGAATTTGGGCTGGGGCACAGTGATCCCCATTCCCTTTCCTGCTTGGGGAGGCATAACTGCTGGATGGTGAATATTTGAAACCTGGGGGTGTAACAGAAGCTAAAGTTACTTAGAAGCAAGGGATTGCTTTTCATTTGTCATGAGATCAAGTGGTTGTATATGACTAGATCCCCATCAAACACAAATTATTTAATTAAAGAAAAGAAATGAATTAACTCCTTGCAACCACACCAGCTGTGATACCAGGCTGGAACCTCTTTGGCTGTTTTCATTCCCTCAGGTTAGATCTGTTGTTGAGTTCTGCATCTAAACAGAAAGGTAGAAGGACATACCAAACCAGAGCCATGTAAACAGACATGTTTGAAGGGACAAAGTGGTTGACAGCGTTGGGTATAAAACCCTCTGTGTCACCAACAGACAGACTGCACATCCTTACAAAACATCAACATCTACATTTTCATGGGGTGTAGATTAATATTCAGGTTTCCCCCATGAACTTGGGAGCTTCTTGCTGACTGATCTGCTTAACTCAACTGCTGAAACCCTTCAGAAGAGCAACACAGGCAGGGGACGGGGAAACAGCAGAAATAAGTGCATTATCCAGCAGGAGCGGACAGCGGTCTGCTAGGAAGGTGTGTATACAAAAAACTACTCTCACTTTCATGGGAGAAAGTACACTCACCTTTAAATATCTCAGCTCCTTGAGTGGGGTTGTGCAGAACACTGAAAGAAGTATTTTTGTGTCAAATAAACTAAATCTGTTGAACTGTCCCACGGAGGAGTTTATAATTACTAATATCAAACACAAATACAAATCATATTTACTAACAAAAAGAATAAAGTTATCTCTTTGCAATGTTAACTAAAAGATAGGTTTTGTAAGCAGTTTTCATACGTCATTGTGGAGGCCAAAAATGAAGAAAAATATTTCAGCTTACATAACAAGCAACAGCCATTACTGGCTCAGTGAAAGACAATGATGGACAGAGTTATGTGCCCTGAGGTGGGCCCTTATTTGGCTTTCCCTTCATAGCTGCTCAGGGGGTTCTTTCCTCTGCTTTGTCAGGAGTCAACTCAATCCAAAACATTAATGCATCCCTTTATCAGGGGCAGCTGGCAGAGCTCATGATGCTGCTCAGGCTGCCAGGGCTTGCCAGGAGTCCATGATTCCTCTAGCTCTCCCTATCCAAAGCAACTACCACCCTGACATTCCTCAGAGGATTTCTGGGAGCCCCCCACAGCCCCAGAAGCAGCTACCTGAGAATCTAGATGGTCTCAAAGCACACCCAGAAACTGCTGTGTCTGTTGCCTGTCTCATTTCACACCATTCAACTCAGGTTTTTTTTCTTCAACCACCCTTTTAAATCTTGGGGTTCCCCATTTCTGAACATGGGGTGGGGATCTGGCATTCGATGGAGATGCATACATGGAGCTTGCAGAAGTGAAGCAGAAAGACTTGGATTCCACATGGAATAACTTGCAATCCCAGTAACAGGGACAGGCAAAGGAAGAAGCATCACCTCTACTTTACAGATGTCCAGCTGCAACATAATTGGAATAACTGATCTGAAGGCTTAGATAGGATAGGAAAAGGGTAGGATTGAAAAGGAACAGAAACCCAGTAAAGAATAGCTCAAAAACCTGTTGTGTCAGTCAGTCTGAAATTTATTTCATTGATCTAATGTATTTTTTCTTTTTTTATATTTAGGTAAGATTGCTAAGACAAGGCAAAATTAGAATATAACCTTCACATATATATTTACACAATATATCTTATGTGCATAGAAGCATATTAATAGTTACTATTGGACTTCAGAAATACCTTCTACACGTCTCTCAATTTTCATTATGCAATTTCAGCCTTTATAATCCTTTCACCCTTGTCTCATCTCTGCTTACAGTAATCAAAATTGGGTGCCTTGGTAGATGAGAGGACAATAGTGGATATGGTTTGTCTAGACTTCAGTCAGGCTTCTGACACTGCTCAGCCAGAGAGGAAAGGCTCAGGAGGGATCTCAGTGATGTGCACAGATACCTGAAGGGAGGGTGCAAAGAGGACAGGGCCAGGCTCTTCTCAGTGATGCTCAACAACAGGACCAGAGACAGGGGCCATAAATAGAAACACAGGAGGTTCTCTGAATATCAGGAAATATCCTTTCACTGTGGAGGTGACTTGGAACTGGCAAGGGTTGCCCAAGGAGGTGGTGGAGTCTCCATCCTTTGAGGTAACTAAAAAATACCTGGGCGTTGCTCTGTGCCTTTTTTTGAGCAGGGGGGCTGGACCCAAAGGCCCCTTCTAATCACAATCATTCTGTGATAAATTTTGTGAGCCTAAATTTTGATTGAGAATTTTTTACAAATCACTTTTTTTAATAAGAGATCACCCTTTCACAGGTTTTCAAAAACAGAAAATTAAAATGTGGACTTTAGATGCTTTTCCTGTTTCCCATACCTCTATTCAATAATTCCTACTAATTTCCTCTAGTAAGGTACTTGAAAATTAAATGATCCATAATTTTCAGATTACCAGTCCTTGAAAACTTTCAAGATACCGGTTTTATTTCTCTGCACTGCACAAGGAAAAAAAAAATAAATATTTCAAACCCTCCTCTGGGATAAAACAAATAATTTCCTTCCCACTCCCTATCATTGAGTCCCCAAGTGGGTACCAACAGAATCAACAGATTACCACTCACAATTGCCTTTAGGCAAGGCAATATCCTTTTGGATTTTATTATGCTCTCCATTTTAAGTATAAAGAATTTGTTTTTACACTGATAGAATCTTTCAAAGGAGTGAGCTTTCTGAAGCTCGGTCTCTGTGAAGTTACTAACATTTTTAATTAATGACATGAAGGCACTCAAATCTCTTTTGTATAATACAGTGAATTTAAATTAGTTAAAATGACAACAACAAAAAAATCCCGCCAATCTCTCTAATAATTTTTAATTCTCTGATTCCTAAGAATTATTAGCAGACACTCTGCTATGTATGATAAAAACTGTGTGATTTTATATTCACCAAATATATCAGGTGGGGCACAATTTCACCTTTCTTCATTGCCAGTGTGATGAGGTCCACTGGATGTTACTTCACACATTGTGAATAGGGATGCCAAGTAAAATCCAGTGTACACTTGAAAGGATAGCATTTAGTCTTCATGCTGAATTTTCTGATGCTGGGACATCCAAATTAGATTTTTCAAGCAATTTTAACTACATTTGACATGTAATATATAATATAGATGTGCAAAATACCACAGTGTTAGTTATCTTGTCACAAGGATTGACAAGATCACAAAGCATATTAGCTATGTGGTGTTTATCTCTCCACCTTTACTCATTGGAAAGGGTGGAAACCACACCTAATGTTGGGTTCAGACACCATGAATCAAGGAAAAAGATGCGCCTAATTTGGCCTCTGGCTTGGTGAATAAAGAGACTGCAACAGGCAAAGATGCCCTGGGAGTAAAAGAGTAACGAATTGTTGCAATACACCCCCTGTCCTTTTATCTAACACATTGAATTTAGACAGACTGCCTGTTCAAGAAAGTGCTTGTAGTGCACAAAAAATATTCAAAGTCAGCAATGGATGTGCAAAAAGAGGCCTGGCAAGGTGACTGGACATGATTTTTCAAGGGAAGAAGCTGGAAAGGTGTTGTCAGTAATTACATTTGAACAATAAAAAAGTGCCTGAATATTTTTAAAGCCTTACAGGTTCAGGCCTTGGTGGTCTGCATGGTCTTCTGCCCCAAAACACTACTGCTTATTTTGAAATAAAGGTCTATACCCATCCCTCCAGCTGGGGTATAAATTGTGTGCTGGGTATGCAATCCAGCTCTTCTGGCAATATACAGAAAACAAAATATCTTAGTGAAAGAACCATATGAGAGGCAGGAAACAGAAACCAACTGTCACAGCACACAGTGCAGAGCAAACCCCTGCACCTCTGTAGGCACTGTTCACAGCTGGAGTGAGGAGAAGGACGTCCAAGAGCCTCTGGTATTCTAAACTGGGCAGTGAGAAGAAATACAGCCTGAATTTGGTGACACAGAAGGTCATGGAGCAGATCAAGAGCCATCATGTGGCACAGACAGGACAGCCAGGGCATCAGGCCCAGCCTGGATGGGTTTATGGGAGACAGGTTCTGCCTGACCAACCCATCTCTCCCATGACAGGTGACCCACTTTGTCGTTCAGGACACAGGGAGCATCACTTCTCAACACTCTCTTGCTCAAACAGGATTTATTCAAACAAACAAACAATTTTACAAACATATTTACAAAGGGTTCCACACTTCCTGGCAGGGGGAGCATCACAACTGGGACTACTTGCAGGGGCTGCACAGGAAGCAGGGATCTGAACTCTTGTTTGTCTCCTCAGCCAGGAGGGGAGGTAGCACAGCACATTTTCCTGTCGCTGCTCCCCATGGCCACAGGGGGGTCTCGCCGGCAGAACCTCCACAGTGCCCAGCTCTAGAGGAAAAAGTGCACAATGAGTGGTCTCAGGGGCAGGAGCAGCAGGGGATCAATCATGTCCTTGCAGGCATTCAGGATTTATTGGCACTGCCAGCTCTCATGGCTAGATACAGCCCTCAGAAAGCTGTTCTTGGGAAGGGCTTGGCAAAAGCACCTGAGGTCCCTACCTTATCCAGGGGCTTCTCTGGTGGGTTATGAGAGTCAGGACTATCCTCACAGTCCTCCTCCTCCTCCTCCTCCTCTATCTGCTCCGGGGCACTGGTGGAGGTTTCCCACTGGCTGCTGTCATCATAGTCAGAGCTGCTCTGCCTGGGCAGCCAGTAGGTCCCAAAAAGCACGAGGAGAATTTCAGCACAGACCCAGAACCACCACTCCTGGCAAGCCAAGAGGAGGATTCTTCCTGGAGTGAGCCCATGCTGCTCTTGCATCCACTTCTCCATTGCCAGCAGCTGGGTCATCTCCATACTGCGCTCCTTCTCATGCTGCCTCAGGAGCTCTTCTGTGACCTTCACTGATGGAAGGTCCACCCTCATTGTGTAATGGAGGATGCCCATAAGCACCAGAACTTTGGTGATCCTTCCAGCTCTGGCCTGGAGGAGGAGGAGCGAGAAAGCAACTCAGCAGGGCTGGGTGGTGGGGAGATGGCAGCTGGGGCAGCTGGGGTAGGAAATGTAGGGCCCAGGGATGGGGGCAGCCACCCCCAGAGCCCTGAGGGTACTTGCCACAAGAGTGGGACTTGCCCTGCCCAAGACACTCTCCGCAGTCCCTGCACCCTCTCCCCAACCTTAGAAGTTCCCCTGGGTGCTGATGCTTCTTGTCTATCCCTCATCTTTCCCCCAGCCTGCCCCACTCCCTGCTGCCTCAAGGCACACTGCAGCAGTGACACTGCCACACGGGGCATCTGGTCACCTGTCCCCTCTCATGTCAGAGACATTGGAGCCCCACAGAAACACCATGCCCAGGCAGGCTGGGCTTTGGACAGAAACCAGATGGAATTCAGATGGAACCAGAGTTTATGACCTTTGGAAGAAGAGTCAGTCTTTTGGGAGGACTGCACAGCTGTCATGGTGTTATGCAGGGAGAAAATCAGAAGGGCCAAAGCCCAACTAGAACTGAATCTGGTTGTATATTAACTGCCATATAAGAGAATAAAAAATGTTCCTATAAGTTCACTGGCAACAAAAAGGAGGGCTAAGGAGAGTCTTGATCCATTACTGGATGGGGGTGAAATACAGTGAAATAGAGTAAGGAAGAGACTGAGATATTTAATGCCTTCTTTGCCTCAGTCTTTAGAGTAAGGCCAGTTGTTCTCCATGTACCCAGGCCCCTGAACTGGAAACAGAGATGAGGGGCAGGCAGGAAACAACAGCAGGGCAGAGGGACCCAAGCAGGATGCAGGCACTGTTAAACTCAGCCCATGCTGGAGGATGACTGCCTTGCTGTTCACAGACTAACTAGGAGTTATTCCCAGCTGCCCAGTCACTTGAGTAATTTACAATCATTCTCACCAGCCAAGTCGTCTGGCCGTGTTCCTCATGCTGGGTCAGAACCTCTGCCGTGGCCTTCAGTGCCTGGGCATCTGCCCTCAGTGCGTACTGGAGGATGGCCAGCACCAGCAGGATTTTGGTGATCCTTCCAGCCATGGCCTGGAGGAGGAGGAGGGAGAGAAGGGGCTCAGTGGGGTCGGGTAGCAGGAAGAGGGCGGCTGGGGCAGCAGGGGCAGCAAATGTTGGGCCCAGGGACAGGGAATGTAGGGCCCAGGGACAGGGAACGTAGGCCCAGGGACAGGGCACTGGCCCCAACGGTGGCCCCTGCCCTGCCCGAGGTGTTCTCCACAGCCCCCGCACCCTCTCCCCAGCCTTGGGAGCTCCCCGGGTGCNTGGCCAGCACCAGCAGGATTTTGGTGATCCTTCCAGCCATGGCCTGGAGGAGGAGGAGGGAGAGAAGGGGCTCAGTGGGGTTGGGTAGCAGGGAGAGGGCGGCTGGGGCAGCAGGGGCAGCAAATATCAGGCCCAGGGACAGGAAATATAGGGCCCAGGGACAGGGAATGTAGGCCCAGGGACAGGGCACTGGCCCCAACAGTGGCACCTGCCCTCCCCGAGGTGTTCTCCACAGCCCCTGCACCCTCTCCCCAGCCTTGGGAGCTCCCTGGGTGCCGGTGCTCCTGGCCTGGCCCTGCTCAGCCCGGCCCTGCCCCTGGCTGCTCACCCACCGCTGCCCGGAGCCGCACTGCAGCGCTGGCACCGCAGCCTGTGGTGTCCACGGACGTGTCCCCTCTGATGTCACAGACACCAGGGCTCCATGGCCGCGCCCCGCCCCGCCAGCTCCCCCCTCGGATGGAACTCAGGTGGAGCTCTCATGGAACTCACATGGAGCTCTCATGAAGCCTGAGTGTTTAGGACCTTTGGAAGAAAGGGCAGGAGGCCTACATAGCTTTCAAGGGGTTGTGCAGTGAGGAAATCAGAAGGGCCAAAGCCTGACTGGAAGTTAATTTACCCAGTGCTGTAAAAGACAATAAAAAATATTTCCATAAACACATTAGCAATAAAAGGAGGGCTCAGGACAATCTCCATCCTTTACTGGATTGTAGGGGGGTAACACAGTGACAAAGGAGAGGAAGGGGCTGAGGTACTTAATGTAAGGCCTGTTTGACAGACCTGACCTCCTCCCATGGCAAGATGACCTACTTAGTACGTGAGAGAGGGGCTGTGGCTCCTGTTTTCCAGGAGTTTAGGAAAGCCTTTGACACTATTTCCCACAGCATTCTCCTGGAGAAATTGACTGCTCATGGCTTGGATGTGGCACTCTGTGTACAGAACTAGCTGTGGGGCTGGGCCCAGAGGGATGGGGAATGGAGTTACATCCAGCTGGCAGCCAGTCACAGAGGGGGATCCCCAGGTGCCAGTACTGGGGTCTGCTCTGTTTGATATCTGTACCAACAATCTGGAGAAGGGGGTCAGGGATCGATCTGTCAGTTTTCAGATGACACCAAGCTGGCAGGAACGTTGGTCTGCTTCAGGAAGGTTCTGGAGGGGGTCTGAAGAGGCTGCATTGACGGGCCAAGGCCAAAGGTGTGAGATCCACAAGACCAAGTGCCAGGTCCTACACTTGGGTCACAGCCCCTTTAGGCAAAGTGTCAGGCTTGGGGCAGAGTGGCTGGAAAGCTGCCTGGTGGAAAAGGACCTGGGGGTGGTGGTTGACAGGAGCTGAAAAAGAGCCAGTGTGTGCTTGGGTGTCCAAAAGCCAATGGCATCCTGGCTTATACCAGGAATAGTGGGGCCAGCAGGACTTGGGAAGTACATTGAGACCCCTTGCAATCACTTTATTCAAGGCAGGAGACACTATCTAAAGGCTGGAATTATCTCAGACTGCTCAGCTATACCAAAAGACATAGTGGTGGGACTGCTCCGTCAGTTTGTTCTGTATGCTTATACTTTCTTGTCTCTTTCCAGCTGTTCCTAAATATTCATATTGTAAGTGTAGAACAGATCAAGGACTGCTAATCACTTTAAAAGAGATAAGAATGAGATCACCCTGTCCTTTGCCTGAAACCATTGCAGCCAGATCAGGTCAGTGAACTATTTTAATAACGCAAATCATTTTAAGTTTAGACCTTAAAAATTCTAAGAAAGTCAGCCTATTAAATTCCATGAGAAACTGAAAACCTGAAGTGAACTAAGAGAAAAGAGGGACCATTTCCTGGACAGGCTACATAACCATAGGCATGGCTAACCCTGCCATCACAGAGGCCTGCTTCAGGAACTGCAAGAGTCATTCCCAGCTGGTCTTTTGTACATATTTGAGTAGAGCATGGCAATGGAAACCAATATAGTGGGTGTCACAATGCCTTCCAGGATCTGCAGGCAGCCTGTGCAGAAATTTTGACATAGCTCTGTCACTTTGGAGCTAAACATTCTTCCTTTAATGACACTCCTACTGCAATTTGTGTCTGGAAAAAGAAGCCACAAACACCATCATTTACAGATATGCCATGTGGCTACTAAATTCTGGAAAGAAAATCTGGTTTTCTGTCTGTCCAGACCACATGGAAGCCCTGGACATTTCAAAGAGGAAAAGTAGTCCTTTCCTGAACCTGCAGTTGAAGATGAGCAACAACTGCAGGACATCATCAGATAAAAGCAAATAGGACCTGTAGTGATAGGACAGGGTTCAAACTGGGAGAGGAGAAATTTACATGGTATATTGAAGAAACTTTACTGTGAGGGGTGTGAAGCACTGGCACAGGTTTCCCAGAGAAGTTGTGATGCCCCAAGACCATCCAAGGCCATGCTGGGTTGGGCTCTGAGCAACCTGGTTCAGGGGAAGGTGTCCCTGCCAATGGCATGAGGTTGGATGGTCTTTGAGGTCCCTTCCAACCTAACCCATTCTATAATCCTATGAAAAGAAAGAGGTAGACAGTGTCCAATGGCTGTCACACCTTTATCTAGGAAGCAGATCAGCAGCGGACCAGCCTCAGAACTTACACTTTTGACCTATAATCCTCATCTCCAGGGTCAAACCAAAATATTTACAATTCTATGGCCCATTATGCTGAAAAGTGAGCTGTTGCCAAATGGGATATCCATTTTGAAACTACCACAATGGAATTGCAGGATGCCTATTAAAAATAGTTTAATTACTTTTTGCCAATCCAACAGCCACAATCCAAGCCATGCTAGATACTAGATCTATAACCAAGGTGCAAAAGCTTTGTTTAAAGTTTATAACTGCAACAACCAAAGACATTAGTTCACATGAGCAAGGTCAAAGTGCTTCCCATAATGCAATACACTAAGAGAGTATTCCTTTGGAACCATGGAAACCGAAAGAGAAGAGGAATGGGAATGTTCCAAAAATCAAACCTAGCAAGTCCACTGTGGACTACTGTCCTGCCCTGACACTAAGTGCAATTGAAGGGTGAGATTTCTGCAGAGTTTTTTTCACCAACACCATGTGCAACTAACACAGAAAACTGTATGGCCCTAGTGGATGTAGCGTATTTTGTCACCAAAATGTGGTTGGTATAAAGTCATCAGAGTACTCTATTGTCAGATGAACTGTCAAAAGTCACCCAGGAATAAATAATTCTCTTCTTTTTTCTACTTAAAACACATGGTTTGTGAGCAGGGAAAGCCAACAAACGATCATATTCTACACACCTACATATCAGATGACTGGGATTTTTCAACAAAACTCTACTTTTACTACTTGGCAATTTATTAACTTGAGTTTTAAAGCCTGCTGTCTGCATGTACTATGTTCTTGCAATATTAGCTGCTTTTTCAAATAACTTGATTTGTTAAAAACTCTTTTTTCTCAAAACTGCTGTGAAACCAAAACAAGATGTGAAGGGGGAGGAAGAGAGAAGCTCTCCAGGCATTAGATAATTTTTGCCTTATTTCATTAGTACTTCAGAGAGGTTTTGTAACTCCTTTTGGGTCTCATCCTTGTCTTTCTCTAGGATCTCACCACTGTGTAGAACATGGCTCTGGGATGTTGAGAAGTCATACACTGCTGTAGCAGGAAATTAGTTTCAGCCTCATTTTTAAGCTTGTGTAACCATGCTTGCTGCCTGTGTGCCTGCTCCCTCCGTCCCCAAGTACTTTTAGATCCCTTGTTTCATAGTCACCCCAACAGAACTGGATAGATCTCATCGACACAAAGTTCCCAAAAGCTTTTAAAAACAGGTGGGCCAAGAGGGGAGACAGAATGAACTCAACCTCTATTGGGCATCAGAGAATCCACTGTGAACTCGGGTCTGAGTCTTACTTAGTTGCAAGCACATATCTGTGTTTACAGAGAGCAGCAGATTTTAAGGGTGTTACAGTCACCTTTTCTTTTCTGGTGAAGAATATGTTGCAATTTCCCAAGTAAAAATCATAGAATTACAGACTCGTTCAGGATGGAAATGAACTTTATGGTCTTCAAAAAGTCAAGATGAACCAAAGCAGAATGCCCAGAGCTGACTTCATCACAGTAAAAAGGTAATGGAAAGAGATGAAGAAGATGATATCAATATTTGCAGAATAGTTCTGTTGCTTCTAAAATTACATTGATTTCTACTACTTTTTTTTTTTCTGACATGTACAATTTTTTCTTGGTTACCTTGAACTGAATTTCATCTTCACTCACAGAACTAGCAGCAATGACTACAGTTATATGTTTTGGGCAAGGCACTCAGATGGTATAAATGAGGGAAGACCTTGTGACTAGGTCAGGCCTGAGAAACTTTATAGATATTGTTCTCCTGTGCTTTCTTGTGATCACAGTGGTATTAGCTTAACTAATGTTCATTGTAGAATGATTTGGAGTAGTATTAGCATATATTTTCATGCTCATATTTATATTTCATGGAATCACTGGTCTACTGAGTTTTGTTTGCTGCTTTGTTCTTGTTGGAGGCTTTTTTGACACTCAGCTAAATTGTATTGTGCTATTTACTAAGCACCAATTATCTACTGACTTCTTTTGTTAGACCAAAAAAGGAGCTACTATCTTGGAAACCATCTCAGTGAAAACTCTCTGGGAAAGATCAATAGCACAAAATATCCTGGAAAAGGCAAGACGCCCTACACAACACGCACAGGACTGCCCTGCTGGTATGGTTGTGCCATCCACAGAGGCCCTAAAGAGCAGGAAACCTCAGGGCTCTCACTGCAGCATCATAACCACCCAATTATCTCCTCACCAGAAGGCCTGAAGGCTCACTTTTATTCTCACTTGTGAATGTTTCACACCAGCTGCAGATGATTAATCCTTAAATGTGGATATTAAGATCCACCTTCTGCTTCCTAAATAGTGTTAAGAACTCACACAATTCTTCGAATATATCTGTTTCAGAGCTTAATTTTGCACCAGCCTTTGTGAAGTCTCCATCTTCAGACTATAATTACTTCCAGTAAACTTGGGAATTCAGGTAAAGTCAATGTGGCCCTTCAGATTTTCAGCCCAGCTTCTGATCTGTTTGTGGAGGTTCATTGTTTGTTCCTAATTTCTGTCTCACCTGAGTATGGCTTTCTGTGACAGCCTAAAAATTATCATTTCCCTGCTGCAACAGAATTCCTCTCCAGTATCCCAGAGGATCTCAGGAACCTTCTTGAAGAACACAGTAGGTGCAAAATAAAACCCTTTCAAGTGGGAAGCAGCACTTAATTCACACATAATAAGAAGTGTTCAATTGACTCTATCAAGTCTTATTTGCTGAGCCTTGTCCTTTAACGAGTCAATATTTGTAAGGTGTAAGCCTGCCCTTCTCAAACTTTATCTGAAGGCTTTCCAAATTGTTTAAGGTTCATGAGTCTTAAGCCTATGATACATTTTCTTCACAGGTTTTCTGGAATTTTCTGGAATGTGTTATAGCACACACTGACATCAGAGAAGGCAAAATATTCCTCTGCTAGCACCAAGTGGGCAGGCTCTGAATCTAAAGGTGCTAATAAATGCATAAGCCATTTAACCACACAGGATGTGGTATCTTGAAAAAGGTCACCTTTCATGATGAAGACATTTTTGTGGCTTTCCAGGATCTCAATTTCACAAACACAGCCACCAAAAAGGAAAAAATAGGTTGAAAGTATGGTTTTCATGCAGTTCATTGAAGCTGTTTTTCTGGTTTTATTAGATTGCAAGTGGCATGTGCTGCGTAGAACACAGTCAACTGCATAATGTATATTCTATATATTATTGCACACACTAACATTATATACAATGCAATAATGAATACATGCCATAAATAATTCTGATTCTATTTGTCACTGTAATGTGACTTTATTGTACATTTAAAATAATACAAGTTATTTGTGGTTTATACACATCTAGAAGTGGGAAGAAGGTACCATAAGATGATAAATTGCTGATAATGAATAACATAGAGGTAAACAACTAGAGAACTCCTTAAAATACTCTTCAAATAATTTAAGCATTGTAAGGTAGCAAGGGAACATGCACCAAAAATAATGACAGATTTGAGACAGTGGAAAACAAATCATTCCTCATCTAAGGGTGTGAAAACCTATGGAAACCTAAAGGAGCTCTAGAAATTACATTGGCAATATCCCTGGGAGAAAATATTAAGGACAAGAAACAAATTTTGCAGAGGATGTGTAAAAACATGTTTTATTCAAACAACAGAAAATATGGTCAAGCTTTTCTGTATATGAACCATACTTCAAGAGCAGCCTAATGACTAGTATTACAGGCAGTATTACAAGTTCTCAGAGAAATACTTATCTACGAAGGAAGAAAGGAATATCACAAGTTCAGCCATTCGTGGCAGTGTAGCTGAAGTTGGATGCCTGAATTGTGTGAACAAGCCCCTTACATTTTTTCACTGATTGCAGAAATTTCACATCATGCAGCTGTGACTCCCTTCCAGAAAATGTCTCCTAATTAGCTGGTGTATATTTTTAAACTGCACGTTATATGGGCAATGAAACAGAGGAAAGGCAAATTAACAATGAATAAATCTCTTTCACCCGTCACTTACCATAACAGTTACTATGTTCTCTCTCACACAGACACATACTCCTTCCTCTTACTTACATGGTTCTCCTGAGAAAGAGAAATTAAGACCCCCTTCACAGCTCTTCTTAATTTTGTTTGCAGCAAAAATTGAATTGAATCAACAAAATCCAGTCACATTTCAAAACAAGTCACCTGCCCCATCTCTGTCCCAGCTACCTGCGTGTTACCAATGAATATCCAGCAGAGTACACAGAAATCCTGGTAAGGGAGGGCAATTTCTGAAGCATCATGTTATGCACCAGGAGCATTCCCTATTCAAAAAATAACAGAGAAAATTACCTTATTGCTGCAAAGAACTCGCAGAAGCAGAATTCCTTAAGCTGATGGAAATCACTGTGGTGTTTCCATTGCAAGAAAGGTATTTCCCTGTAGTTCCTCCATTTTTCAGAAAGCACTTCTAAGTGATATTAAGGAACATTAAAACTAATCAAGAATGTCCTTAATCTAGAATATCCATAAAAATAAATAAATATAAAAGCATCCAGCTGAAGCATCTGCTCTGCTTTTTCAAGGACATTCATTCACATGGGATTTCCCATCTTCAGCTCGTCTTTGCAGCTCCTTTTCCCAGCGCTCTCCCCACCTTTGGAACAGGAGGAAACTTTCTCACTCAGAAAAGTCTTATCTTACAGCCATTTGAAACCAGCAGATGCAGGCACCAGCTCCTGGCCTAGGGGAGCAAAGTCATTCTTCCCTGTGCCCTACACTACCGTGAAAAATTCTTACAGGGAGGACAAGCGGCCTTTCCTTTGAGCAGGATATTCAGGAATTTTGAGAAGTGTTTTTTTTCCCATCTGAGGACTTACACAAATCTGCTTGAGGGCCGAAGTCCAACCCTCCCTTGTAGGTGCCTTTTCATGACAGTTTTCATCCATCTGGGAGGGCAGGAAGAGGCGTTTTCTTTGCAGCTGCTCCCCATGAATCATCTGGCAGCCTCAGTGCCCATATTCTTCCTCCAGGACTTTTAGGACATGGCATCCACCACACTGCAAATTTCTAATCACTCAGAGAAATCTGAAGCTTTGTTCCCAGTCAACAGCCTGTGCCCTGGCAGCAAGAAGCTGGGTTTCTGCACTTTTGTTGCATATTTACTGTAGGTCACTGCTTGTAATTTCCTACTCCCAGTGCTCAGGCTTCGGTCCTCCACAATGTCTTGCTTTTCTCACACTTCACTGGCCTTCTGTGTTTTACATTAGGCAATCAGCAGGATGACAAATATGACAGCAGTCTTCAGTTCAGCCTCCTGAGTGTTCTCAGCCAATATGCCAAAAATATAATGGCTTTTCCTTTTTTTTTGTTTTTAATAATCTTATCTGGATGGCGGCTATAGGCATCTGTTGAGCTTGCCATATGTTCCACATTTCTATATAGAAAGATGATGATGCTAATACAATAATTATTTCAATAGCACTTGTTCATGGTTTAAAAGGAGTGTTTGATGTGCACATACTAAGTCCAGACCTGGAGCTATTGCACCTAATTAAAGCATCCTGCACTTGGGGACACAGGACAGTTAGCACACAGGAACAGCAGATTTATTTGTGTTTTCAGTCTGGTCATAAAATTGAATCACTGTTTGTCTCTTAACCCCCTTACAATTGAGTGGCTGGAGCAAAACTACAGATGAATCTAATAGACTCAATCTCTTCATTGAAGAGATTGTACATGTCCCAGCTAAATTAGATAGTGCCATTTTCTGTCTCTGGCAGTATCATGCACTGCTGAGCATCTCGGGGAAATCAGAGCAGTGGTAGCCTTCAACCTGCCCCATGAAACTGCAGATATAAACACTGGCCCCCACCTGAGGTCTCTGGGGCAAGAGCATCTCTTCAGCCCATGCTATCATTGTGACTAGCACAGCAAAGATTAACCCAGGGCTCTCAAGCCATGCCATGGTGAAAGCTGGATACGCCAATGTGGAAGAAACACAACATTAACTTTTCAAGCAGTACTGGCTGTTTCCTTGTAGAATGTTAAAATGTACAATTCATAAAGCTCTAATATGTAGTCTTGAATACATCTTTGCCTGCCAGCCCTGCCCCAGGAAGTCTTTTCATGTTGACCTTGGCCTTCCTCTGTCTTTGTGGACCTGCTGGATCCATTCATTGGATCTGACCTGTGGATTGACCTCCTGGTTTGACCTTGACCCTGCCCTATCACCATGGCCTTGCATGGTGATCTGGAAACTTGGTTGAACCTGTGACCTTATGACTTCCTGTGCTCCCTTGCAGGGGGTGATGAGATGGGCCCTGGCTGGTGAGACCCTGTGAACCCCTGAGGAGATCCCTGTGGTTCTCTGCTTCCAGGGAGCTGCTGGTCTTTGCTGCACGCAAACATCATCCCTTTCTGAGGCAGTGCACCCGTATTTCCTTGGCTAGTAAGTAAAAAGCAGAATTGCTTTTGCATTTGAATGAAGTCATGCAGAACCCTAAAAGAAGGAGAGTGAAAAAAAAAGCCACAAACTGGAACTTAAAAGGGGAATGCTGCCAGGCATGGAACTCATCTTCCAGCTTTCCAGAGCACTGACTTCCAGAGTAGATGACTTCACCTCGTTAGCAAAAGTGTCCAAGTCAAGCTTCTTCTGAGTCAATCATCAAAAACGGAAAATATTTGTCAATTGGTATTTGCACTCTTTCATGAATCTTCCTGGCTCTGAAATTGGGCAGCACTTAAAGGAATAAGGCAGCAATACTGGAGAATGGAGGCCCTTGTTGTGTGCCTTAATCCCATTAGGCAGAACGATGAAATCTGTAGCTGGACTGCAGCAGGATTTTAGCTGCATAAAGAGTTGTTTTGTTTTGATTTTCCCACATTACCACTGTGTAATCCCCTGTACTCTCTGTAGAATGATTTGAAGTCTGTTGTTTCCTCTCCAGCCAAGAGTTACATTAATGAAAAATGGAGCTCATATCTTCAGCCATGGAAGGTCACTGCCACCTGATGCTTCATGTGATTTCTTTAAAATAAAATGTTTAAGGCTGCATTTCAGCCGCCTCTAGTGTACACAACAGGGGGGAAGTTAAATTTTAAGAGAACACTCTATTTTCACACCTTAAAAAGGGAATTCTGGGAACTAATAACAGGTTGCCCTTTTAAACTAAAAAAGCTTTGCAGGATTATCAATCAGACATATTGTAATAAAGCCTAGGCAGACCTATAGGGATATTTAGCTATTGACTGGTTAGTTGCTGCATTCACGTGACTAACTAGGACTCTGTTTGCTGCTAACAATATGAAAGGTTACATGGAAAAATACACTAACTTTGAGTTAAGTAATTTGGAGATTTGCTGTCCAGTCAATGCATTGATTTGGATGTAAATTGCTCATAGTATGGTGTCCTTGTTAAGAGTTGCCGTGTTTAGAACAAAAATATCAGTATGTTCCCTAAACATTTAAAGTTAAGTTGCTGTGCACTGTTTTCATTTTTATCTTATTTTAGTATGTTGCATTTAAAATTGCTCAATAGTTGAGGTTATGAAGTGGGCATTTTATATATTTTTCATTCTGTATATTAAGGTGTGGCTCAGTTTTATAATGCTGAACTTTCAAAGGTACTGGAGTCTCACAATGGCTTCAAAGGCTTTTATGAGTTCTCAGCACCTCTGAAAATCTGTTCATCCTGAATGTCTGCAACTACATTTTAATCAGCTGCTTAGGCCTTTATGGTCAGTGCACTGCTTAGGCCTTTATGGTCAGTGCACACACCCCCTTATCCCTCTCCCAGGGGAACCGCTTAGAGGTCTGTCCTGACTCCTTATCTCTGAGGCAAAGGGGGATTACATGAAATCGCCCACCCTCGCTTTTTCCTCCTAATGGTTCAGTATTTTGCAGAAAAGGGAAAAGATCTTCAATGCCAAGTTTTCCTGCAGGCCCTGCTGCCAGAGAGGATGCATTTTTTTTTTCTCTGACATAGTATAAATTCTCCTTTCCAGCCCCTCACTTGTGCTTCCAGGCATGCAGTAACCATCTGCCTGAGTGCAGCCCTACAGCAGCAAACCTGTACAATGCAAACTGGAAATGCAACAAAGCCTCCCAGAGAAGGGAGCAAAAGACCTTCTCCCTAGTGACAGTCTGTCATAGTAGCCAGTGTAATTTATCCCCTTGTATCCTCGTGTATAAAATGGTTACAAACCCCATTCTCAAGATCTCAATTACATATATGCATTTGGATTTCCCCAAAGCCATTCTTTGCCTTTCCAGGCAGGGTGCATTTCTCAGCTGTTGATACTGACTGTAAAATTATTCCTTAAGAGCTGAAAACATTTCATGAACATGTCTTTACCAACTTCTTTTTGTAGATATTGACGTGGATCTCTACTCCTCTTGCTTCAACTGTTTTTAATCAGAGCATTATGTATTGTGTTTCTAAAACGCTCCTACAATACTAGATGATGAAACAGCAAGATGGAGGAAGAAAAATAGAGAGATCCCAGAGCTTACATACAGGTAATTCTGCCACAGGTGCACTAGGCACAGTTTTGGTTAGATACAGCAAAATCTGATCTGCAAGATGACTAAACACTCTGGAGAGGACTAAGACTGTTTTGGCTGTTTTAATGGTTTTGCCAATACATGGGTACAATGGTATAATGGAAATATCAAAAGAATGCCAGTTAAGCCACAGTTGGTTTATAAAGTGCTTTGATGAGATTCTATATTAGGACCAACTTTCTGCAAATAACTCCAGCTGCAGTTCTACAGACCATAGACACTCGCCTGGCTGGGAAGGGCATTTCTCTCAATAGCAAAGTTGTGGCTGGGCTGCAGGCACACAGCACACACAGAACCTGAGCACACACAGTGAAGCTGCTGGACAAGATTGGTTTGATCTTGCTTCATTCAGATTGTCCTAGAAAATTAGGGAAATCATGTACACCAGTTGTTTGCCCAGCTAAGCATCATTTTGACATCTCTGCTATCAGTTCTGTGCAAGGCGTGTCTGCACTGTCATTGACTCAAGGAGGGAGAAGACAGACATACATTAAAAAATAACTTAGACTCATTTTAAATTCAACTCATACTTCCAGAGTGAAGTCCTGAGTTAGAAATACAGAATCAGCACTTGTGACACAAAATCAAGGAGATTTATTTTCCATGAGGAGCAGAGATGATGCTGTATTTTCACTTCTTCCCTGTGTCTATCAATCTCAAATTATCTGAGACTCCCCAGTCCAGTAACTGATCAGGCTCAGAAGTGCCTCATTTTTCTGTAGGTCCATAGGTACATACAGAGCAGCACTCTCAATTTCACATGAGGGGTTTTTTAGGCAGCATTTAAAGAAATTCATGAGTCACCAGGTGACACCCTTTGAACAATGAGAGCTTTATTCACCAGAAATGCGAAAATGTGGCCAAAGCTCATAAAAAACACTCCACAGAAATCATCTGAAAATGCAATAAAATACCTCTGCAATACATTTATTTTCTTGACTGTCTTTGCCTGTACATGCTTCAAAACAAAGGAGTCTTTTTTCATGCAGTTTACACTATTTTGGTCTCTGTGTCTGATTGGCCTCTTAGCTGATGGACCTTGACCTTTTTGAGTTTGGTTCAATCTTTTACAGAGAGATATGTTGACATGATGCCTGATATGGGCCTGGACTCCCAACTCCCACCACACTTCCTGCTGGATTGAAGTCAAGGTTCTGATTCAAGTCTGTCTCTAATAAGAGCTTATTAAAATTTGCAAGCACAGTGCATTTTTTACTTGTTAGTCCTGTTTGGTTTCGGATGATGCTTCCCTCCCCACAAACTCCCAAATATGGTTTGCTGTTATATCTGCTAAAAAATTCAGCCAGTCCATAATTCTTTCCCAAGTCATGGAGACCATCAGTGGGAGCTGTGCTGTAACCACCAAAAGGGTAATGGGGCACTGTTATCATACATGTTTTCATTGTGGCAACAAGGAGAAACCATGGTTTAGTGATTTCACATTCTTGCAGTGATGTCAGACAGACAGATTACCATGCAAGATATCCCACAAAATCCTGAAAGAAACTTGAATTCAGACTCAGTTCAAATTTCAACTAAATGAGCCAGATGGAAAAATAAAAGAAGAATAAAAAGGAAGGTTGGGGAGTCAGGAGAGGGAGCAGAGGGAGAGGATGCCAGCATATTTCCTCCTAAATTGTGTCAGTTTGATTTCTGGCAGAAAAAAGTTGACTTTGTTATTGTATTTTCTAATATTCCAAGCTTTGGGACATTTATCTTTGCTATTTCTCTGCATTTGTCATCGTGCTATCAGCAGAGTTCCCCCAATAGCCTGTGTCTGGAAGCCAGCTGGCCCTGCTCCTGAGAGGAGACCCATCTCTCACGTCTCCAGGCACTCCCAAGCCACTGCAATCTTTCTTAACACTGGGGAGTTTTTTCCCCCATTAAGGTCATACACATATCCCAATTTGTTGGTTGAGCATCTTCCAGTATGAAGAGGCTCAGAACAGGATAAAGGACAAGACTCTGGCACCTTTAAAGTCTGTGGGAATGATGCCACTGACTTCAGTGGGGCCAGCATTTTAGCCAGAGCTTTCCTCCAAAATCAGCATTTGTGTCACATCTTTAACACAGGCATTATGGAGAAAAAGCAAAAGGAGGGATCTACTCTTCCCTCAGCAGTGGTCCCTTCTTGAACAAATGACAGGAGGGAAATTCCTGCTTATCCAAGGTTGTTATCCAGGAAGGCCCCTGACCCCAGAGCTGACTGAAGCACAGCTCAGAAAAGCAATTACCAGCACTGATTAATGGTGGGGCCACCAGGAGCTGTTTCAGGGCCTGGCCATGGAGCTCTGCAGCCCTCCCCATCCCTGGCAGCCTCCAGCCAGTGCCTTGCACCACCCCTGCCCCTCTTCTTGCAGGGCAAAACTGACCCCATGGCTCTGGCTCAGGGATCACAGCAGCAGGGAATATCTATAGGTCCCAGGAACCACTGCAGCTGAGCACAATCTTCCTCGGGACCCTCACCATGAAGACACAGCAGAGGTTTTCATCCTGGATGTAACCACTGACTGTCACAAACCACCCAAAGGGCTTTAAAATATTAAGCACCTATACAGTGGGGGCAGAATGAAACTCTCAACAACCAAAGACTTTAGGAGATATTTGATTTGACTTCAAAACCTCTAGCCCATCTTCAGCTTCACTCAGCAAGCTTTTGAATGTTCCCACAAAGCAAAGCCACAAGCCAGAGGACCAAACCAGTCAAGTGCATTAGCTTAGGAGCAGCAGCATCATTAGAGAATGTGCACATGTTAAACAACAAGCACCACTAAATGCACAGATAGCTTTTATCCTATTTGCTGTATCTCATGCACACGAAGAAGTGTCTGCTTTTTTGTTGCCTGGCTTAGATTCTGCTTGGTTTTGTTTCTATAAAGGATTAAAAACAAATTCTCAGTTTAGCCCACTGAAAAAAGTAGGGTCAGTATCTTCATTAATCACCATCGACAGCCCACTCCACCTTTGATCACAGCCACAAGACTCAGAAGATTCACAACATCCCTGCCAATGACACTGCATTTCACATTTGCAATCTGGTGTAAAGCAAAATGTACCCCGAATTTAAAGCTGCTCTCAAGACTCCCAAGATAATGGATGTGGTATTTTAAAGTTCATGAAATATTGAAAACAGATATTTTAATTTGTGAAATTAATTGCTAAACTACTTCATGATCAGCATGGTTTCAAACTTTACTGACATTATAGAGGCCTTCTCTTCACTCCTCCTTTCAGTGTCTTTGCAGTTTGAGTTAACTCTTTTCCAAGAACCCGGTGCCCAACTCCCACTTCTCTGAAGTCTCCTGATCACCATATAATACCTGGCTATAGGATTAGCCCTACAGACAATCAGGCATTTCCCCTAGAACATTATTCCCATTAATCTTACGGCAAAGGTCTATCTCCTGCAGGGTACTCAATTTGACTTGACGGCTCTTTTGCAAACATTTTTTTGTGAATAGGCAGGAACAAGAAAGGGAAAAGAGAATGATTGCCACTGTCACCTCTAACAGCAGCAAGGGCACCAAGTGAAACTTGCAGATAGCAGGTTCATACAGGAAACCAGAGCTGGTAGTTCACAGAGTGCACTCGTACCATAAGTATGCTGATCCTAAGGAAAAAAAAGAAGCCCATGTTAGCAGCAAGTTATCCTTCCCATGAATCTTGGTAGGTATTAAGGAAAAAATAACTAGAATGTACTCCTGATTTAACAGTCTTTCATGCAGGTCTGGGAAAAAGGTAAAAAAAAAGGATGACTCAACATGATTAAGTATATTTGCTTTAAGACTAATTTAAGAGGTTAGGGCTCACCTTAGTTTCTTGCATTTTATATCTGAACACTTTAATTACCTTTTTATTATATTTGTTCAATAATTTCTACATTCACCTTTAATTATATTTTTTTATTGCATGGGACTGGGATCAAATTCAGATGAACTGCTTTAAATGGGAAGGATTATAAATTCTGGCATATGGCTGGAACATTGAACTGAACACTGTTCCTTTAATATAGGGAAATTCTGCCTGGAAAATCTATAAAATGCCAAGAGAGCCCTTTCCCAAGACAGTCTGTGAGTGCTTATAGGAGTCAGCAAGGAGGACAGTGGGAGCTAATCAACACATCACCGAGTGTTTTTACCACTTTATTTTAACTGCCCAGGTTTGCCACATTTTTCCCTGCTCCTCTTAAGGAAAAGCAAAACCCAAGATGAATTTCAGTCTTTTTAACGAGATGGATGGTAAATTCCCTTCAATACAGTTTTTGTTTTTGTGATATGCTGATAAACATGTGCTGCCTGTGTCCAGTGAAGCTGCCCCATCAGAGTGAGATGTCAGGAAAAGCTTTGCAGCACACTGCATGTAAACTACAACAATTTCACAGAACCAAGAGCTCTTAAAAGTTTCATGACTAGTTAGAACTCCTATTAATTAAACATGAGCCATATTATTGCAGCTCTTGTACCAATTAAGCACTGAATTGGTGCCCTGCTATACAGAGTGACAATGCTGTTGTCCTTTGGATCTTACATCAATGTTTTAACTTATTAGTTGGGGTGTTTAATCCAGATTTTCAAACATGGAATTAATAAAAACTGAAGGCTTCCATTATGTAGCCGTAGCAGTGGCCATACTTAGTAATTCAATCACTTCTCATGGGCTTGTACTAATTATATCAATTCAGTTTTATTTAAATGCCTTTGAAACATTTTGATTCAGAAGGGGGAAAAAAAATCACACAACAAAAGAAGAACTTTATATTCACCTCAGTAATCCATTAAGCCCTCAATTTGACCAGCATTTTAACTGCCCTCTTTGAAATCAGCAACTTTTCAGTTTCAACTTTACCCCAGATTCTTCTGCAAGGCATTTGATGTTTCCTTCTCCCTGGGGGAGGTAGTGGGTTGGATGTAAGGTATTTGATCACTGATACAATAATAGCTTTAGTTTCAGCTGAATACATAAACTGGAGGGAAAAAAGAAAAGTGCAGTTATTATTGTGTGGGCTCATATAATTAAAATTCCACAAGTAGCTCCTGGGTTTTAGGTAGGAGTAGCTTCCATAGACCTGATTTGGTATTTTCTGCCTGAAGTTATGACAATTTTTCTATTTAGGTAGAAAATAATTTCTTTTCCAGTGAATTTCTTTTCAATATCTTTCATTGCTCCCACAACCAAGCCACCTGCTTTTTCTGGGTGAGATAGGAGAGGTGTGGCAGGCAGTGCTGGAGGGATGCTCATGAAAGCTGTGGTGGTATGAAGGACCTATGACAGCCACACACCAACAAGATTTTCTGAGTGACCCTGAGAGCAGGGAAGAGTCAAAGTTAAGCAATTAAGGTTGGCATGTTGTGTGCTCCTAACCCAGCACTAAAGACTGCATGGGTGACAGCCAGGGACAATAAAGGGAAATAAAGAACAATTAAAATAGCAAAAACTAGTCTCTGGGGTGTCTTCACAGCCACTCATGCTTTATCTGGTGGTTTGTGGAAAGAGGTTTCAGGGGCAATCTGTGCTTTCTCCCCCCCAAAATATTTTCCCTTTGCTCCACAGGGAAGAGGAATTTGCAAAGCCTATTTCTCTTGTGCCACTCTACCTGGAAGTCTTCTCCTTGGAAAGAGCAGAGGAGGCATCCTGTAGTGCTACTAAGGATGGCACGCCACATATGCCCACAGCTGAAGCAATGGAGTTTTCCCTTCTCCCACCCCAGCCTTCATGGTTCCTTTGCACAAGGCAGAGAGAAAAGGAGACTGAAGCAGTTTTGCTTCCACAGAGGCCAGGAAACAGCAGGAACATCCCTCTGCTTCTGCAAGCAGAATAGAGTCCTGTTTGGCCCCTTTTCCCACTGTTTTCTTCACAGTTGCTGGGATCTGTGCTTCCAGCTCCAAAACAACAAGAATTTTCACTTATCAGTTGAATAATTTTAAGGATTGTGCAAGGAATAACAAATGCCTGTTCCCACCGTTTCCACAGGAGCACCAGGTGCTATCAGTTGACAGGGGGTTCACAAGAGACACAAGGAATGATTCTTTATAATTTTTTTTTTTCTGTTACAAATCCAGGACTAAAGACACCTATTCTTGCTTGAACAGGAAACTGGTCACGCAATCTAAAGAAGTAGTCACTGATATAAAATCTTATTTCCTTCCCACTCCCCTGCTCCTATGAAGGGTACAGCTCAAGCAGAGCATATACACCACTTTTCTCTTAGGCTGAGCTGGAAGTCCACCTGAGGGAAGACTCATAAATACCAAATTAACCTACTCCCAACAGCTGTGCTGGACTATATTTAACTGCCACATCCACACTTCTGGTCAAGTAAGAAGAACCCCTTCCATGGAATACTCATACCAAGTCTGTCACAGCTACTGACCTAGTCCTTTCTGACTTAGTCCTCAGAAAAAGTTAAAACTATTGGCTGTATTACATAGTATAAAAATTATAATCTCTTTAGGAGGCACAGCAACTCCCATTCTTGTACTGGCATTTGTAATGGCCAAGATAATCTTCAGACATCCAATTGCCTTTGTCCATGAGAGGGGACATGTCCTGAACATGCAGAAGATTTCCTGCTTGACGGTCAGGGCATTTCAAGCAATAGAACACAGTGGGAACAGCTGCAGCAAGGATCACCTATTTCCTCAGACTGCAACAAACACCAGGCCTGAACACCAGGCAGGAATCAAGATTTTCAGAGGTTCAACAGGTGGGCTAGTCCAGTGCTTCTTCACCACTTCAAACCTGGAAATCCTCTTCTGAAAATAATTAACAGGCCATATTGCACAGGGCTGTTACAGCAGCTCATCAATTTATAACTGATAAAGATCCACTGAAACTTTGAATATTTATTAATTACTCTTCTGTGGTGTGTTCTTTTGGCATGTGTGTGGAAGTGTCCATGTATGTCTTCTGTTGTCCAGTTTGCAGCCATTCTCACGGGGCACAGATGGAGAAGCTCTGGTCCAATGCAGCTGCACTGGAAAGGAGAGTCAGCTGTACCTGTGTGATCCTTGACAGCTGTTTTCCTGCAGCACCAAAAAACCTGCTGGCAGTAACTGTGAGCTATCAGACTAGAAGGACTCAGTGTGCCTCTGTTGAGGAGATGAGAAGACTTAATTGCATTTTTTGGGAAGGGATCCCATTGTCCAATAAGGTACTCGAGGTACAATAACCCTGAGATTTTAATTTAAAGAAATAAAAGGAGGACGACTGTTCCCTACCACACAGATATAAAAAAGACAATTTCACGTCTGGATGATTGACTCCAATTTACAACAATCTTGTAACAATAATCATTTCAATAATGTGGCTTGCCAAGGGTTTTAGGGCAGCTAACTGAATTATAGCAAATCTTTACAATTACAACGTTTGTAATGAACGCAGTTAGTGAAGCCTCAGCGGCCTTCCCTTATAATTTACCAGTGAGTGATAGCTCATTGGAGGAGGCCACCCTTCAGCAAAGAGCAGTGAAGCAGCACACAAACCAGCCAAGCCTCAGCTTGACAGCTTCAAGGAGACAGGGCTGCAGGGGTGGAAGGCACATGGGATGTGCAGAGGCTCCCCATGCCACTCTTCATCATTCCTGCTAAGGGCTGTCTGGAAACTGAAAGAGAGGAAATTCATATCAGATATTAGAAAGAAATTCTTTACTGTGAGAGTGGTGAGGCACTGGCACATGTTACCCACAGAAGTTGTGGGTGTTCTGTCCCTGGAATTGTTTAAGACTTGACTGGGATCCTGCAGAGTACCCAAACTGTGACCTTTGGATATGACAATTTCTCCCCTTTGTAGAAGTCAGCATCCCCCAGCAAGTTCAGTGTTTTTACAACCTCAGTCAATTACAGTTTATGACTATTACAGGAACAACGAAAAAGCAACAAGAAATACATTTTGTCCATGACAAAAATAATCACAAGACACTCAGTTGGCTCTTCCTTCCTGACCTCCACCATCGTAAGAAGCTGAGAGTCAATGTCCCAGTCATGAGGGCAAGTTTTCTCTGTGAGAGAGCCCAGCACTTGTGGATGGACAACTTTGGCCACCTCTCCTCACTCAGGCTGCTCACCAAGGCTATTCTGAGAACACAGGCAAGATCTAATATGGAAATCATCAAAGCAAGTATGTAAATGTACATGTACCATGCTGATATCCACACTGGAGCTTGTTAGTGAGATTCCTTCACAGTCTGCAGAGACAAGTAACAGCTTTGCCTTGCTCAGATGTGACTTCTGAAACCTTGTGAGGTCTTGTCACCAAGAACTGCCTGTGCCTCCATGTTGCTTTATAGTGAGGGTGGCTGAGGCTGAGGGCAATAACAACAGTGTGACACAGTCAAATGATGTGAAACCCAACCCAGCAACCAAAATGTGTTCCTAGTCTGGCACACAAATGTCTGCTCACAGTACCCTAAGGTTCATGCCTGGCACCTTGCAGCTGCCCTGGCTTGCTTCTTCCAGGTGTGGGAATGTGCTTGGCTACAAAAGGACCGCATGGATTTACTGCAGTAATAAATTATACTCTGGGCTTCTGTCTGGAGCACAAGTGTTAATGTTGACTTCTGCAACCAGCCAGTGGCAGAACAGGCTGATAGAGCCTCAGACTCACACTGCAAAGGTCAACCATCTTTTGCTTTGACACAACCTTCCACCACAGCCAGTAAGTGCACACACACTCTCAGCTGGTTTTCTTTATTGGCCTAATGTGTGATGTGTGACTGTGTCTGAGACTTCTGAAACTGACTGTTGTCATTACATAAGTAAATAAGCAATAAACAAAGCAAATAGTACCTTCAGTGGGCTTTCAGGAGCTCTCTGTAGCAGTTCTGCACCTGGTCATCTCTGTCCACTTGTGTTTAACAGCACAGCTTATCTCCTTCTGCAGTCAATGGGATTTTGTAGCCTAGCAGTGAAAAATTATGTTTTTCATCATCAGCTATGAAAGTCAATGGTTCAAAACTTCCCAGTATGCTGAGATCACCATTTCTCCTGTAGATAGTCTTTTCCTTTGTGGTTCTTTAATTCCTGACTGCCTCTGACAGCTACCTCTGATTCTGATACCCAACATTACCTGAGAAAGCAAGCAACTTCTGCTATGTTTCTGCAGCACCTGACAGGGCAATGTTGATAATAATAAGGATTCTAATCTTTCCAAAGGAGGTCCACAGTGACATAGAGATATCAGTTTCTATGAGGAGCAAGGCTGAAAGACTTGAATGCTCCCATCTCCCAGCTTCAGGACTTGCTTCGTCACTTTGCAGTATTGATCATTATAAGCCTGGTTTCTTTGCCAATTAGAGTTATAACTAATTCAGTCAGAAAAAAACAATAGGCCACCTTAAAACTTTAGTTTTCTGCCCTCATGACTTGACTCTGCTGGTTCTTGGCAGACAACACTCCTCACACTCAGTCTGCAGACAAATCCTGGTGTTCTTAATGTCAGTACAGCGAGCCAAGGTAGCTCTGCATTCCGCAGATGTACTGCACCCAAGAGGGAGAGAACAAAGAGCTCCCTCACATCCCTGTGTGTTATATAGCCATGGAAAGAAACAAAAATACATCCCCAATAAAAATTAGGAGGTCTTTTGTATCTGAATTATTCAAATGGGAGTTTGTTTTTAAGCCTCAAGCTCAAGGTAGTTTTCTTCCACAGCATGGCCTACATTCAGGGTATTGAATATATAACTATATATACAGCTGGGTATGTAACTGTGCTGAACAAAGGACAGAACTGGCAAAGCCCTGCCACTGAATCTCCTGCCCCAATTAACCTTGCTCCTGCATGGTGCTATAATTGACTTCTGCTCTTTATTAGATGCAGAAGCACTTAGTCCATTGCTCCTGAGCTTAGCAAGCTACCAGCTGAGCCTTTTCTTTACCCCCTCAGAGGAACAATGAGGCAGCATGAGAGCTGCAGCTCAGCCCACGCCCTCCTCTCCCCCATGGTGCACCCACGTTTGGAGAGAATGGCAGAGCCTATGTGGGGTGTGCTCTCAGGAGCAGAACCAACACTCCTAGCTGCCCTGTCCCAGTCACAAACGCATTTTGTTTTACTAAATTGTTGTGGAGAATATCCCAGTTGCCAGCAGAGAAGCAATGTGTTTCTCCATTAGGAAAAATCAAAATTCTGGTTCAATTTCTGAAGGAAAAATATTATTCTTCCCTCCCTTCTCCCTGTTAAATCAGATGCACGTTTCCAACCATTTCTGCTAAGAAAAATCAGGCTTCCTACTCCGATGGGCAGAACCTTCACCAGATGAACCTTCACCATTTGCTTGATGGCAAATCCTTTGCAAGCTGAAGAAAACAAAATTTTATTTATTTCAAGAAGTCAATGCATGAACACACAGTTCACAAACACCTTTGCCACTGGGTGGGGGGACCTATTGTGAAGAAGGGCATGAACTATCACTGCCAGGTGAACCATTAAGGGCACTCACTGCAGGCCACAGAGCAGAAGGCTGGCCCTGAAATTGCTTGATCTGTTTTTGTCCCTGTCACAACAAGGGTTTTATCTACTCCAGGGAAAATGGGAGGAAATTCTAGCATCTTCCTCAGCCTGGCCTTGTACAGAGGTTAGCCCAACCCTACTCTTAAAGTACCAATATAGGACAGCAGAAAGGAGCAGTCTTTGATCTCCCTTTAAAAAACACAAGCTGACAACTCAGCTGCACAGAGGTTAACAGGAACCAGTGCCAGAGAGTCCAGTGGTAGAAAAACAATCAAGGAAGGGGTTTATTCCTCCAATGCCTTGGGCACTGTTTTTGGATTAGAAACTCGGAGCTGAGGATTTTTTGTTGAACTGAGTTATTTTTTGACATTAGCCTTGATTTTGTGACTGAGCTGTGATATCCTCTCTGGGAAAAAGGGACAAGGTTGTCCTGTCTTGTGGCTTTGTTTGCCAGTTCTTCTGGCCATTCTACATGAATGTTTAGTCAAAGCAAATGCAGCAGGTTGTATTTCTAAGACAAATAGTCCTGGAGATCTGAAAAGTAAGCCATTTTTTTCCAACTGGGAATTGTTACAGTCCCGCCCATCAGTACAATAATAGAGTTTGGTTCTTCACCAGCCCTTATATGTGTCAAAATCACCTGAAATGTTCTGGAAAAGGACCACTTTCCTTACTTCCTTGGATATATTTCTCCTTTTTACCACAAAGATGTTGTTAATTGACAGAGTATGAAAGGGATTCAGTGGCAATGAAAAAAGAAAAGCGAGTTTTCATTTTTTTAAAGTGATGCCATCAAATATTACAAGCTTTACCACTTTTCTCTCCCTTGGTGAATACTGCTTCAGAGAGACAACTTCCCACATATCTGGTTAAGAAGTAATTATGGTAGCTCCACATGATTCATTTTAAGCATTTCACTTCCCCTCACTGACAATGTTTCCTATTTGTTCACGGTGTGAGGTAAGGTCTAAACATGACCAAATTACACGCAAAAGGATCTTCAGAAGTTCTGTACATGTCAGAAGGGTCTTTTTACTCAGCAGGCTGCATTTTGGATTCCAGGAGCATTTTAATAGAAGAGTTTCTGTTCAGATCTCCTATACATAAAAAGAGCATTCCAGGGTGAAATACAATTAAACACCTCAAGCATCACTTTTCTAACATTATAGTTTTTCTAGGCACATTTTTCTAAATTTCATACTGAAACAAGTTGAAGAAAATATAAAATAAAAGTATTATTAATTCTTTTGTCAAAGAGAAATTCCTGATCTTCAAAGCATGAAAAGATGGTTCTACATTTCACCCACTAACTTTCATATCTATCACATTTTGAAAACTTTTATAGCACTTGATCATTGTCTTTTTTTGTAAGAGAAGCATTCAAGGAAAAAGTTCCCAATAATTATGTCAAAATCTCCTGCCTAGCCTGTCAACATATTCATTCTCAAGCTTTGCTTATGACCAATAGCATTGGGAATGGAGAAAATAGACAGTAACTGTTGACAGGTCCTTCTTTTTTTCCTAATGCAATAGGAAACACTAAAATATTTTACTCTATCCCATAACAATGGAAAAGAAAAAAAACACATAAAATGAGTCTGACTATGTTTTTCCATGTGACCTCCTAAGAAATAATTTTCAAAGCCTTATAAAATATTTTGGCCATTTTTTGCACTATTTCAGGTGACCCATAAGAAGTTTCTCCTTCCCAAACTGTTTATCATGTGCCGTTCATGTCTCTTCTGAACCTTCTGTGCGATCTTCTGGGCAATGTGGAGGCTCTCAAACCTTCAGCTCCCCGACCTCTGCCTCTCCAGGGATGAGCAGTGAATAATTCTTCTGCCTAATCCCAAATTAGGCAGCCAGATGTCCTACAACCACTGTAAAATATTGATACATGTCACAGAGACTGACAGGCAGCTGTGTGGGCATGAGTGATGACTCTGGAGCTGAGGGAGCTTTTGTATGCAGCACCCACAGCTCCTGCTCTGGAATGGTTGTTACGTCTTCCAACACAGATGCCAATTATGACAGACAGTCAAACACTTGACCTCTACAGCTCTAAATTTTGTATCTGATCACAGAGCAGTTGAATGGGTGATGACTTCTAGTCACATCAGCCTGGTCTGAATTTAAGGCCTTCAGGCAGACTTGAGAACAGAAAGACCATTTTCAATTGCCAAAGCCATGAGGCTTGTTTGAAAACATATTGACATTAGAAGGTAGGCTAAAAGCAGCATTTTATCTTTGGGGTTTTATTAATAACTTAGAATTTCCTATCCAGAGCTTACATTATAAATGTTTTGTCTTACAGTTCACGTCTAAGTTTCACCGATTAGATCTAGGAGTGGTATCTTGGATATTCTTAAAAATAATTTCCTGTAAAACAAATAAATGCTACACAATTAATTTTTGTGCAATTGAAAAAAAAAATCAAGAAATGGTCAAATCAACATTAACAACTGCCAGATGGATTCATCCCATACAAATGACACCTCTGTCTAAGCCCCAGAAAGAGGAGGCATGGACTGATACATACTCCTTGTGTGAAATAACTTTATATTTATCCAAAGAGATGCCTGTAGCCCAAAAGTTAATATCAGTAGCAAAAGAGAACAGTTTAAAGGCAACAGGAACTCTTGCAAAATGTCCAGTTGGGCAGACAAAAGAAAGCAGAAACCAAAACCAGAAATGTGTCAACATGAATTTGGGACATTTATCCTGTTCACAACGACATGCAGGAGTGAAAAGCTCATTACTGTTCACTGGTTACAAAATGCAAAACAGAGTTTAGATTTGAGTTTAGAGTTTAGATCTGAGAGTTTAGAGTTTAGAATGAAACAAAGCAGTTTTAAGGCCACATTTCTTAAAAATGCCCATGAACTTATTTGTTCTGTATGTTTTAAGTGAGACACTTGAAGTGATCACTTTAAGTGATGCTGTTTTGTGGGTACAGAAAATCTGAAATTCTGTCCTACATCCAGCCCTAGATCTGCAGTGCCTTTAGACAGGCACCTGCCACAGGCTGTGGTCATAAAATCCTAAATACACAAAGTGAGCACAGCTTTGGAGAAACTCAGTCCTGAAGTAAATTGTTGCACCTAAATTTTTATCCCCAGCTAAAAAGGTTACTATTTCAAATATTTTCCATAACGTGGATCCTGTAATTTTGGGGATAACAGAAGTAAAGGCCAAAATGTCCATGAAACAGACCTTCACTGTCACTGCAGTGGTAGAATGATGTTAATAATGTGAGGGAATCTTATTACTCTACAAAGTTCAGCAAGGCTGACAGGAGAGCAGTCAGGTTGAATACTAGAAACCAGGGGCTAACACTGAAAGACAGAAGAAATTGCACTCCTAAGAACATATATTTAATTTCAGACAGGTCTTTTTAAATGACGGGCTTTTTTAAATGTAAAAGAAAATATTAACAGACATTGACTTAGAGAGCACAGGTTCCTGAGAATTAAAAGTTCTTTTCCTCTCAGATGCAGAAACATTTACTGAATAAATAAGCAGGAAAGAGAAACTGATGGCATCTTTAGGGAAACCCATCTAATACATTCAGATATATGAAAAATCAGAGTTTTTATTTGGGAAAGTAATGTACCCACTCTGTTGCCCAAGAGCATAAAGGCTGTGGCTGTGTCCCAACATTCAGCTCCCCTATGCCAGCAATAGGACTAACATCATTGTGCAGTTTGCAAGATCTGGGGGTGGTTTCCCTGAAGGAAGTTGTTTTTCTTGAAGAAGAAAAAATATAAATTTTAAAAAAAAAAGTATTAATAAGAGTATCTCACAGAAACAAGAAGCCATTTAGGAGCTCTGCTCAGAATGCCAGCTCTTCCCCTGAGGTGTGGAAAACTCTGGCAATGGTAGACAGGAGAAATTATATAAAGGTGACACTGTTAAAGTAGATTGCTCTTTAATTGTCTGCCCTGGGCAAATAATATCATCTTTTTCCATTCTTCATTCTGCTTCTCCCCCACATCCCTGACACTAATGTAAAGTTTCATGTTCTGACTATTAATAAACTGGTAACATTATAAAAGTCTTACTTCTAGTTGAATAATACTGACTTAACACTGATCCAACCCAACCACTGATCAAATTTATTTCTGTGTGACAGAAGAACATCTGCCTTGGTATCAGTGGCATGGTATTAGTTTGAACACGAAGATCAGAGTCACTCTTAAGATTCCCGTCTAGGGTAAAGCTTTTTTCCTGTCCTGTTCATTTTTCCACAGTCTGAGGCCAGTTTAATTTTCAAGAACCATATTGCTTCAAGAGCAGACTTCAGGCAAATTCCCACCAGTTTGATTGAGAGGTAAATTTTAAGCTGATGCAATCAAGCAGCAGGAAAATATAAGATGTTTTGAAGCTTCTTTCCAGGCAGGTATTTCAGCTGGGTTAAGGGTAGTTCACACTGATTTAGCCTGAGAGGAAAACAGAGCTTGCACACCTGTTACAAAGTTTGTCCTCAGCTCCAGGTCACAGCCCACCAGCTGAGGTGCAGGAATTAACTCAGCAACCACATCAGTCCTTGGAGCACAAAGGGGCAGCAGCTCCACAAACAAGTCCAGCCCAAATGTCTGATCTTAGCTGAAGTCAATTCCTTCCTCATTTCACCTAACCCCGAATAATCCATTATCCCTCTGAAATACAAATACCTATACAAGCTTTGGGCTTGTTGACCAGATCAAATACAAATTGATTCAAGTTGCATCAATACAATTAACTTAAGTTTCCTCACTTGAACCACACTCCATATCCTAAGCTTGGGTACTTTGCCCATGATCTCAATGCAGATTTAAACAGCCTCTTGTTAACCAACATAAATGTTCTGTGCCTCACAGTGAGGCTCCCAGAAATCCTTATCCTTGCTTTTGTTGTGCCTGTTCCTGGACCTTCTATGCATTTCTCTTGGATCTCAAGGCTGTGATGTCTGTGACTGGGAGAAGAGCAGCTTGAAGGATCAGCTTCCAGAGCCCTGATTATGGCTGATACAGAGAGACCCACACTCTCATCAACAGCACCACAGTCCCATGCTGACCAGTGCTTCTCCTGGCCTCAGAGGGAAGACCCCTAAGAAAATATTCTTCATATTTTCAGTGTGTGCCTACAACTCATTCCCTACAGTTACGCTTTTCCCTTGCTATATGCCTAAAATCAAAGCTTCACTTCCTTGCTGGGATCCAGCACACAGGAATGTCTTGTTAGTCCTCCTTTGAATACCCCTCCAGTTGGATCTCTGATATTTTTATTCAAGCTCTTGTTTTTTTCAGGCCGTAGCACCTTGATACCAATGCTGTTTTCCATCCTCACTCTAACTTCTGATTTTCTCATCACAGGAACTTTATTTTCTGTGCAGTGCACTTTAGGAACAGCTGCTGCTATTCCACCAGGATATTCCTTCCTCCCTCAGCCTGCCTGTTGGGAAGCTGCAGGTGTTCTCCAGCCCCACAATTTCTGTCTGGGCTGATGGACGACCCAAAACTTCCTGGTTATTCCCTGTATTCAGGTATGCCCAGGGAAGTGTTTCTGCAGCCCACACCAGCCACAGGAGCACCTAAGAAAGGCTATTTCCACAACAGGGTTTCAAAGAATCCTTCATTTTCTAAATTTCCGGGATCCCAACCTCTGCAGTGATGCTGCTGCTATAGTACCCCAGGTCTAAGTCTGCTTGGCTTTTACTACACATCCTGCCTTGCTCCCAGCTGTTACACATTTGAGGAGAAGCCTGTGTAAAGCCCACCCTGTGCCTCACCAAATCACAGGGAGTGCAGGCTGGACCTCGTCTCCAGGGGATGCCTCTCCAAGGGGACATCCCCCCATCTCCTCAGCACCCCAGCCTTACATCTAGCTGCTGGACTTCACGGGAACAGGCAGGAATTTGGGACCAGCATTTCCTCACAAGTGGAAGGGTTTGTCAGTCAGCCTGAAACTCTTTTGAAAACTAGATGAGTGTTCTGCAAAGAAAGAACAAGCTTAATAAAACAGTCTTGGAACAAATTTATAAAAATGAAAAGGAAGCGCTCTCCTTCTCTCTCTCAGCTAACTGCATGCTGGCTGGGCTCCAGTTGCTGCTCTCTTTATTTCATCCAGCTGAAGTGCTGTCGGGGCCTGTCTCAGCTCCAAAAGCCACAGCCAGAGCCTGGAAAGCCTGAGCAGTTAATGTTGAACTCAAACCCCTTCATTACTTTCCAGCTCCTCAGGCAAGGCCCAGAACAGGGACGCAGCCCTGGGGATGATCCTGTTCCCACAGACCCCTTCTCCCTTTGCAGGTTGTACAGATGCAGACATCAAACAGAGTGTTACCCTCAGCTGACAAACTCGATCTTTAATCAAGAGATACATTTTTACCACACAAACTGTGGGATTGTTGCCTCTTACAACCTGCCTTTAGGAATGTGGATATCCCCTGGCACAGACCAGACACATCCTGGCATCTCTGTTTGTGTGGCCAGTGAGCTCCAACCTTTCCTGACCATAAACATAGGGAATATCGACTGGGTTAGCAATTTTCCCTGCAAGCAGCCCACATATTCTCTGTGGGTGAGATGCTATCTGCACCCCAGCAGGGTGACATTTAATCCTAAATCCAGTATGATGAAACATCTCTCCTGCCAAAAAAGGGTTTGCTTACCCTCGCTCTCCCCAGCAACACTTCTCCACCCGTTTCCCTACAACCAGCACTGCTCTGACCCTGTGAGCAGCCAGCTCAGGCCAAGCTCTGGTGCCAGGCTTCACACCTTCATTGCTGAATCCAAGGATGTGTGGCATGCCAGCACTAAACCTTTAGAATGTGCAAAGGTTGGACATTTATTCATTTCCCACACTAAATGTTGAGTTGGACAATTCTACAGCTCACTTTCCATGGGATGAGGCTCATCTTTCCACCACACCACGATGTCACAGCACTATTCAACACACTTCAAAGTTGCAGTCTCCAAGGCTCTGCTCCACTGATAGTCAGAAGCAGCACTCAAATGTATTTCAGACTGCAGGTTTGTATAACAATAGGTTATGAAACCACTCCCATACCTGGCTTTGGTAGTTTCATGTTTGGTTTTGCTAAAAACAGCGAGGATTTTCTTGAGGAGCTGTTCTGTCATCTCTGTTACAGGGGTAATGGCAAATGTCACTTGAATCTTCACCTACTAGACAGCTGAAAATCAGCTTGATACTTGTGGACTTCCATTTTTAAGTGCTTGTTGCTCAACTGTTTCAACAATTAAGATAAGCTGGAAAAATGCATGAAAGACACACACCAGCCTTCTGGAAATGAATTTGTTTCAACCTACTTGCTGAAATATGGAGAGCATCAGCTAAATCTAGCAATGACTGATGCCAAAAGCTACCATCAGTGGTGAAGTCCTGTACTCAGCACAGTGTATTAAGTTTAGCATTCAGCCAGAAAGGTGCTGGGGAGACAGTGAGTAAAATGTTGGCATTTTACTTTAAGAACTATGATTAGAGTGGAATATGTTGCCTTAATAAAATATGTTTTGTACCTACTCTTAGTAAATCAGAGCAAAATCAACAGTCCATACAGGAGAGGAAGACTAGAACTCAGCTTGTAAGCAGCTGAATTATTTCTCACTACAGATTTGAGGTTATTGGCAGACGGCCCATGTTGCCATTTACTCCTCATAGCAAGCATGTTTTAAAAAATATTTTCCATATAGACAGACACACTGTAGCCACTGAGGCTCCAGAAAGCTTCCATGTAGGCCCTCCCGCCCTTTGGAGGCTCCAGTTTGATTTCCAGGTAATACAAATCAGAACAGAAATTGCAATCTCTGTCTGTAGCAGAGAACTGCTGGTTCCTTCTCCACATGGCAAATAACCAAGAGAAGGGCAAAATGTTCCCAAGGAGCAAAGAGATGCACACTGCTTTCTTTCCTCCCATGACTTTCTTACAGTACCTCTTACAGTCCTGAAATTTGCTTTGAATAGATGCTATTGTGTCTTTATCGGAAAAACATCTTCATTTGTAACTGGGGAAATGTTAGGCAGAAAATGTGATAATTGTAATGTTTGCTTATACTTGATTATTATTTTTCTTCTTGTTGTCCTTCTCCCTTTTAGATTTCAGACAAGAATATCCCCATATTTAAATGCCTCTTTGGTTTCTATTAAAATAAACAGTGAAACATTTTCTCTCTCCCACCCCCCAAAAAATTTTACTCATTGCGATCTTTTTGCCGTTCTCCTCAGAGAGAAGGAGCACTCTGTGGCCTCTGCAGATGTATCACCTATGAGGTATTCTCAGCAATGCATTATGCCTGTGTGTTAGTCCCTCTTTGGAGAGATCCTTAGGCTACTGCTTTTTTTGTATTATCAAAATAGAATTGCACCCACTTCTGGGTTACTAATTGATGCAAATTATACTGACTTAGCTGGTGAATTTCCTGCTTGAAATTAGCAACCATTTAAATGGAAAAATCATTAAAAAAGAAAAGGACTAAGTAAATAAAAAATGCTGTTTGTTGTGTTGGTGGCTAGGCTAAATCCGCTAATGTTTTAAAGTACTTTTTAAGTTATTTTCTTTTAATCAGGGCAGCTAAAATTCAGAGGCCATGGTTTTAACATTAATGTGTGATCTGGTTGGGTTTGTTTGAAACTGTTGCTGGACAAGAATTTGCACAGTTACAAGAACTGTGGGTATATCAGTGCTCAGGATGGAGGGAAAGAGGAAAAGAGGGAGAATAAGGGAGGCAGAGTGGGAAGGAAACAAAGTGTTTTATTACAGATGGCCAACATATCCACATTCAACACTAGCACTAGTCAGGACTTCCTTCTCTTCTTGCATTTTTTCATATAATTAGCAGACTAATTTTTAGAAGACAAAATCTCAGAGAGATGATCCAGAAAAACGTGTCTGTTTTAATAACTATTTTCTTCTGATTCTCCCAAAATATCCCTCTTTTGTTTGGACAAAGAGACTTCTAGCAATAGCCTCCCTTTCCTGCTCTTCCTCACGCTAACCCCATTATTTCCAAAGCCATCTCAGCAAAACAGTGTTTGGAAATTTTGTAGAGGCCATGAATGGAGAGACTTGACCATTCCTAGATCTCTTCACAACACGGGCATGAACTGTAGGTCAGCTCTGAGCAATAACCAAAATTCACTGCACAAAAGGGAGGTGCTGAGGAAACTTTTAACCAAAACATTGAAAATTATGAATTAATTCCTCATCCAGTCTTTTGCAGGAAGAATGTGCAGTCAGGACAGGTACAGCCCAGAGCAAGAAGCTGAACCACTGCCAGAGATGAATGGCTTGGGGTAAAAGACTCATTTCCTGACAGTTCCAGGGCTGACTGTGGCCTCAGGGTGGGAAGGCAGCAAGGATTGCTATCCCAGGGAGCCTGCAGGAGCAGTGGAGGGTGAGGTGCCACACTGAGGAACACTTCTGTTTGTCTCTTACTCCAGTCCACAGCCTAGAGAATCACAGGATCATTTAGGCTGCCTAAACCCTCTAAGATCATCAAGTCCAGCCATTGACCCAGCATTCCCAAGTCCACCACTAAACCATCTCCCTAAGCACCACATCTTTACTTTTTTTTAAAATAATTCCAGAAATGGTGCCTCAGCCACTTCCCTGGGCAGCCTGTTAGAAGCTGGCAAGTGCTCAAGTGTTGCCTAAAATAAATGAAATATGTAAACATCTCCTTCAAAAGAAGTGCCTACAGTGCCCATGGGATGGGCACTTCTCTTGGAAAACTCTTGTCACTCTTTCCTTACTCAAAACACTTTCCCTTTGAAGTTCACCCGTTGCATGCCAGCATGGGAGTGCCTTCTAAGCTAATGTTAGCAGGAGGAAAAAAAAAAAATCCTAAATCTCATGATGCAATTGTGATTCCCCTGGGAAAACAGGCAATCTTGTAGATGTAAACTTCCTCTTTGCCATATTCACATTTTGCCCTTTACTCTCTTAATTCTTTAATCTCAGCAATAGACTTGTGACTAATATAACATTTTAAGAGCTTTGGAGCAGGGATCACAGCAATTTCCTGGAGCTAGGATGAGATTACAGAATTCAAAGATGCGATACGTTAATAAAAACAAATTAATCTGCTGCAATACAAGGAATATCTTCAAGCATATTTATTAATTCCACTGGGATTATATTAACTGCTCAGGTCCTTAGGAATTTCTTGTATTGTGCTGTAATTTATGCTAGAGAGACTAGACCTGGTACCAGCCTGCTTATCTGTCTATGAACAGGTCAAGGATTAAGTGTTATCAGTGCATTAATAGACTTGCCTGGAGAGAACAAGGGTAAATGCATCATCAACAAAGGCAACCTTGCTAAAGTTGAAAATTGTTGAGTTTCTAAAATCTTTTGCAGACTATGTCGAGTACATTAGCTCTCAGCATCGTGTACCTCTGAAAAGAGAAAATGTAGCTCTACAGAGGCTTCCCACGGGGAATTCTTTGTGGGATGAGAGCACAGGGCACCTGCAGTAAACCTGCTCAGCTGGTGAGTCCATGGGCAGCTGGGCTGGAGCATCCCCCTCCATGGGAGCGTGTGAGAGGGAGCCTGACAGGGACAGCAGGGAGGCCAGGCTGGTGTGCAGTGTCAGAGTCTGTTTATCTCTGGGCTTGGTGGCAAGAAATCAAACAGGACTGCTCCATGAGGGTTCTGCAAGGGGATTTCCACCTGAGTTGTGGGAATATAAAAATCTCCACGGCTTAAAAAATCATTTACATTGTCTTAAGTCTTCCCTGCTCTGTTGTCTGACCTCCCCCCCAGTACGCTGCTTGGCCTCTTGTGACCACACCTCCATGAGCATCTGTGACCACCCTTGCTTGGATTCCATATCCCAGGGGCCTGGCTGTAATTAGCATTTCCTTCACCTGCACTTTTTACCCTCTGTTTTTCTGTGGCAATAATGTGTGCCTGGTCTGTATACTCTGCATTCTGTGCTTTTATAACTGCACTATAAATTGGTTGATTCCTGCAAGCAGCTAAACCTGGGGTGCTGGGGACGGCTAATATTCAAGCATGCTGATGAGCCACATGGCTTTGTATTCATCCACTCTAATGCTCATGCCTTGCTCACCAAGTGCAAAAAAGCTTTATTCATACAGGAAAAAAAGGTTTGTTTAACCTGAATAGTGTCGCTTAATGCTGACACCAGAAAGTCAGAAACCTGCACATCAGCAGGTTTCTTTTATAATCTCTTGAGGTTCTACTTCAGCTGTTCCCTGCCCAGCTTGAATGTCTATTTGCCTCATCACAAATGATTGCCGATTTATTGTCAAGGGTAAAATTACCTACTCTAAATCCCCGCTAACTACTTCGCTTACAAAAAATGATGAAGAAAAAACTAGGCGGGTTTTTTTTGTTCCTCACGGATTTTACTGGGCTAATGTCCTCAACCCCTAATTGAGGCTAAGGGAAATTAGATCACAAAAAAACCTATATTAAAGTAACATTAAGAATCTGAATTGAAATTGAAATAGTGACGAATTTCAAAGATGGAGCTGAAATTCCCACTGAGAAGCCTCTCCTTACTGCATGCCCAACCACAGAGTCTTCACAAAATAGGAGTGTACTGCCTGCAGACTGGAGACCCGTGGGCTCTGTCAGTACTGAGAAACCAAGGTGGGCCATGGGCTGGGCTCAAACACTACCTGGCAGTACCCACCAAGTTTACACCTTAGTGCATCTTAGTATGGTTAAATTCATGATTCTGCCACTGAGCATCTGTGCATGGTCCAGGAGCAGCACTGAGCCCTGGCTGCCCTCGTTTGGCAAAATGGGTGAGGTCTCCCCCTCCCTGGGAGAAGAAAAAACATCAGTGTGGATGCAGGTAGCAAGAAAGAGCTTGCTCCTGTCTGTTTTCTTTCTTCAAGCAGTCATATCTATTTAGTAATTTTATAATAAGAATGAAAGGCCTATTAGGTGACAGCACGGTACACTTTGAATTTTGTATCTGAAATTCCTTTCATTTTTCTCTCTCCTGTCCTTTCTGCTTTGGATTGAGTTGTATCCTCAGTGCATCCTTCCACTCCTCTTGGTCTGTCAAGAAACTTAAGTGAGTCTGACTGCGCTTGGATCAAGCACAGCTCCTCAAGGGAACTGTGCAACCCAAATAAAATTAAATGTAGGGATTAAGATGAGCAGGGGAGGATGTGATTAACACAATCAATTAACCCAAGTTCTCCTGTGTGGAGTAAGACCTACCGCATCCATGGTAAATTCTCATTAAGTTACTAATTTTATCACGGATGAACACAGAGATAACCCATCTCAGTCCCTTTCAGTAGCAGCTGTTCATGAGACACCAGTGAAAATGTGCACAACCACGCTGAGCCTGGTGTTCTTGTACTTGGCTAAGTGCTCTGCAAGACAGAGGGAGCTGATTTGTCCTGTGACAGGACCAGCAGCTGAGTTCAGGTGCTCACATTGCCAGACCTGGAGATGTGCAGATTGAGAATCCTGCATGTTTGTGAGGGAGAAAAAGTTAGGATGGGAACCAAGCAACATGACAACTTCTGTTTTAAATATACATCAGTCCTAGCATGGAGAGTTGGTTCCATAAACACTGAGTGTGGAGCACCCAGAGCCATCCTTGGGACTGAGCTCTGCCTCCAGGGGTGGCCTGCAGGGGCAGTAAATATTATTTTCTTCAACTTTCATGTGTTCTAGAGAGGACTTTAGAAAACACTGATAAGCCATTCACAGACCGTCTCTGGCACAGGGAAACATGGGAGCAGAAGAATTTAGGAATGACAAGAGGCACCCAGTCCTGGGTGGTCTCAGTCCTGGCCCCTTGCACTTCCCTGTTGTTCCATCCTTTCTTCCAGCCTATTCCCTCAAACCCTGGCTTTGCTGTCACCCCTGCTCTCAGCACCAGTTCTGCTCCTCTCTCCCCAATCCTGGTTGTCTTTTTGTTCTTATCCAGCCGCTGCTGTCCTGAGGAGCTGGCAGTCCCATTTCAGCTGCTCCTGTGCAGTCTTGTAGTGCCCAGCAGTGAGTGTGATTATGAGAGTGAGTGTGTGAGTGTGAGTGAGTGCTGTCTC
>VZDJ01007754.1:44600281-44616738 GCA_008694505.1 Cyanoderma ruficeps | reverse complement strand
AAGGAAGGAAGGAAGGAAGGAAGGAGTAGGATAAAACACCTTTATCTTGTTCAGTAAATACAGGAAACTGGTGCTACAAATAGATAATGTCACAAGCTGATTCCATTTCTCCCAACTCTTCTTCTTACTGTGTTCCAAAAATTAAAACAAAAAAGTGGCTATTCAGTGCAGGAAAGCTGTATAAATGCTAACTATACACAGGCAGCTCTGAGCAGTGATTTAAAAGGAGGAAAGCAGATAACAGGCCGTTTAGAAGAGAATCCTGCAAGGAAGGCAAATGATGACAGGATCTAACCACATGTTCTGAAAAAAGAGTGTGTCTGAGCTGCCTTGGAGGTGATGGTCTCACACCGTGGCACGGTGTCCTTGTGGCCTCAGTGCAGTGTGACTCCCCTAAAGTCCTTTGTCGGACCCCAACACCTTCCAGCCTGGACCATCCACGAGCACCACAGTGTGTCTTGGAACTCAGACAACTATGAATGTGAAAGATGAAGATAAAAATAAGCACAAGTCCTTCTTTTCTGTCCTAAACTTAGCTGAAACATAACACAGTCCCAAGCAGAGAGGAGATAATATTAGACGTTGCTGCCAGCCCGTTTACTTATTTATTGTCAGATGATAAATGCTGGCAAGTCCTCATCTTCTGTTTTATCCTTGAAAGTGTTGTTTTCCGCAGTTTCTCCTGTCAAAGCCATGCTAAGGTGGACATCAGCTAGGGTGGAAGTACAAAGTCAAGCTGTGCACTGCTAGTGGTGGCAAGGCTGCTCCAGCATCACGCCCCCAGGCCACCACGAGGCTCAGCATCATTTCCTCACACTTCCCTTTCTTGTTCAGGGTACTTGTATTTCCCAAGGATGGGAAAATATACTCAGGTAGCCAAAGTGTATTTCCAGTGCCATGAACAGGCTGGGCTTGAACACAGACATCACAGCTTTTGTCTCTAGACAGGGCAGCCACAAATGAAATTGAAACATTAAAACCCTTAAATGCAAAGTGCCTGTCTGAGGCAACAAATTACTATATACCAGCTGCTGCACCAATTAGCAACACAGGTCTTTTGTGTCTTTCCTCAGATCTGAAAGATAAGAAATACCAGTTCCTGGGAGTAGAATGTAGAAGAGCATCATCCAGCATCACTAAAGAGAATCAACTGCTTAATCAATTGCCTGCCTCCAGCACTGGTCAAGGAAGAAGAGCCTGCTTCTCAAAAATACTCTTCTGTCTTTCTTTTAGGAAGGATTTTCGGCTCATTTCTTTAACTGACTGCAACCAGCCCATGCCTCAAATGAGCAAAGCATCCCCGGGAACTAAAAAGTTTGCTGTGAAACAGAGCTGGGAATATTACATCAAAACACAGTGTTTGGATGCTGCTTAATCAATGTTTCATCTCAGAAATACCAACATGTTCTGTCTGACAACAAAGCAAACAATTTCTCTACAATAACACTATTTATCTAAATAAAATCTAAAGCAGAAAAAGGTTAAAAGGATTAAATAGTCCCAAAATGAAAAATCTCTTTTTAGTTTAAATAGAGCATTTGAGTTTCAATAAAGAATCCTTTAAAATACCGTTCTTGGCTCAGCATCACATGAACATTTTTCCATTCTTTTGCTTCAATTACCATTCTGACAAAACTAATATTCACCTCTCTCTTGCACAGCAGAAATTCAAAGCAGGAGTACCCCTATCTTCCCAGACAATACTGCACGCTTTCCTAAGAAGGATTTCTTTTGAAGCTGAGATGTCTTGAGCGAAAAACCTATAAATAGATAGTGAGGAAGGTGACTTGGGACAGCTGTGAGTTGTACAAAGGGCAATTTCCCTACTCAGTGAGAGCAGCAGAATTGGATTCAACTCATAGCCGCTTATCCCGATGTCTGTAATTTTTTTGTCTGTAAAATTACCTTCCCACAATAAGTAGGAAAGGTCCTGTATGTCAAGGCTTAGAAACATTAATAGAAAGCAGAAGGAAAATGTTATTGGCACTTCAGTAGCTGTAGCTTTGCTACTGAGTTATTTGTGATAAGTCTATCTGAACATCCAGGTATGATGGAAAATGACAGATTTTAAATAAATCCTCTCACATATTACCAAGAGCAAAAGCAGCTTTATTTTATATATGTAAAGAGCTTCCACTTAGACATCATACCCACACTGTAATTTCAAATAAACAACATTTAAAACTGCAGCTAACAAGACTCAGACTTAAAAGCCTGATGATTAATCCATCACTTCACCTGTCTTCCCAAATTATACATGTTTAGCCAAATAAAGTATTAACATTCTGCATTTTACATACAGCAGCACAAGGTAAAATAATCTACTGTGACAAATATTTCCAGAGGGGGGATAAAACGATTTGTAAACTGTTGAGAGAACTGACGTAAAGCACAAGAAGCTCTCGGAGATTCCATAAGCAGAAGGCTGAGCTTTCTAAACACCTCACACCTATTTTCTGAATGCACTTATGCTGGGTTACACCACTGTGGGTTTGCTGCTGTTGTTTCTGGCAGGGGAGAGGAGGGAGAAGCTCTGGGGTGGTTCCTGAGCCTTTCCCTGCTGCCAGCATCTCCCATCATGCTGAAAAAAGACCTAGCTGGAGATGGGAGAGGTAAGAACTGAGAAGTAGGAGAGGTGCAGACCAGGCTCCATGCAGCAGCACACTGGGGATGGCAGAGGCTGCCCAGGAGCTCCTCACAAAAGCAGCCTGAGATTGTGCAGAGACTGACTCAGAGCAGACCAGGAGCGAGCGCATTAAAAAAGCAATGCCAGCTTGAGAAACACAACCAGAATAGCACAGAGTGCTCTGACACATAGGCAGGGAAACAGGCTCATTACCTCATGCATATGTTTGGAAACTGTTTTCAAGAGAGCTTTTCTGGTGGTAGGTACAGTTTGTTCCTCATACTCATTTAGCTAGGTAACATTTTCACTCATTAGGGAGAAACACAAACCACTTGGAGCAAGGCTGTGACACATCCTGGCTCATGTCTAGGCTTGAGTTGGGAGGCTGAAACTCTGTCACCAAACCCATGAGCTCTTTGTGGGGTGTTGGATGTGGTGGGGTCAGGCTGAAACAACAAGAAAACCGAGACATATTTTTAACACATTTATACAACACTTCTGTCTCGCACTTCTGTATCAATATAAAATCTTTAAACCTGGGAGGGGTGGTGTACAAGCATGTAACAGAAAGGCATCAAGGGAAAGATGGTGTTTGTTGAGGAAAGGCTGATCCTTGGGCTGTAAGTCATTCCTTGGCCCTGCTTATGCTTTTTGCTTCCTGCCGTGATGTAACACTTAAGGAGAGCCCAGGTTTTCACTGACTTTCCTCCAGTGATGCCATCCATGGAAGTCCTGTTAGCAAGCACTGGCAGCAGAATATCATGGTGGTATTAGATAGTGTTTTAGGAAATGGGTGGAGTGTGCCATATTCTGGTTACTCCTCAGCATAGTCCTTCTCCTCAGAAGGAACCATTGCCACCTTGGTGGACTCTTTAACTGAACCCTGCAGCCTCAAAGGCACAAAGTCTGGTAACATTTCAGCCTGTGAATGGCCAAGGCACCAGTAATGTAGTTCTCCAGTTTATTCTGGCATCAGTATTTGGAGTCTGTAGGAAGGCTTAGTGATTTCAGAGTCCCAGTTTTAGTGCCAACAACACGCAGAGTTTACACTGCAGAGTGAGCCGGAGGTGCTGTCGTTGTGTTTTAGTGCTCTTGATGGAAATTTTTTTCCATTCATTTATTCAAGCACCTTTCAAGCACCAGATGAGATTTCGGTGTCCTGCAGCAAGTTCCACTGCTCAGAGAGGTGCTGAGTATCTCCTCAGCCTTTCTGAACCTGCCAATTGTCCCCTGTCACATGCCCCACACTGAGGAATCCCTGGCTGGCTGTCACATTTCCCTGGGCTGTCACCTGCCCCAGAACCACCTTTCCGTGGAAAGCGAGAGTGGCAGTGGCTTTCCAACCCTTTCAAAAACTTCAGCCTTTCTCAGGCTGTGTTTGTTTTGGCTGTTCCAAAGTTTCCTCTCCCTTTAATAGATGGCAAATGTATTATCCAGCACAAACAGGGAGCCCATATGATGGGGTGGAGGGACAAAACAGATGGCACATGAGTCACTCCCATTCGCAACGTCGGCGATGAAAACATGCTCCTGCTTTAGCATCCTGCTGGAGGCTTCTTGCAAAAGACAATTGAGGAGCTGTGCTTGGCACTGAGTCCCCACAGTCTTCCAGGTGAGAGAGGGATTGCTGCTGAAGTCCTTTCTTGGTGCATTCAAAGCAATCCAGGAAAGAGCTTGGAGGCTGTGGCGAGCCCTTGGTGAAAATACTGCTCAGAAACAGCCAAACTCCCTGTGTGATGTGAGGGCACTGAACCCTCCCCAGGGTCACCACATCTCTGTACTTCTCCAGGGTATTAAACTTCCTTGTTGTGCTTTTTCCACCTGCTTTGCTATTTGCTTTCATTCCCTGTGCCTGGCAGCACTAGGAATGCTCCCTGTTTTCTTTTCTCTTTTTTTTTCCCCGCCTCCTACAATCCTTCTATGGGTAATGGATTTTATATGCTAACTCACATCACTGAAATACCATGAATTACACAAGTAGGAGTAGAAGGCATTGGTTATGCTCTTGCCAGGAAAAATCCTCAACCTATTGGAAACAATGATTATTTGCACTGTATAAATTGGATTTCTGCCATGAACAATATTAGAAGGAAAAGGCAGTGAGCAGTATTGCTCTGCTGCTGAGTATTCATTGTGTTAAAACAAAAATAGACATAATATCAGATAGCTACCACCTGGAAACTGCATTATATATTTGGGTGAGAATACAATCCCAGTCTGCAAACACATTTGCACATGATTACTTTTACATATTGCAAGAAATTTCCTTGAAATTCAGTGTGTGTAACATTAATAGTCTTTAGTCATATTTGCAGAAGGCAGCTTAGAGGAAGAGGCACAAGATAGTTCTTTCTATCAAGAAGGTTTAATTAATTTTCTCTCATAATTCAGGGAAAGAGGATTGTTGGAATCAAAGACATATAATCAATGAACATATTATTAGTTATTTCAAACTTAACTGTCCAAATGTAAAATTCTTTAGACATCAAAAGCCATTTCACTGCATATCTAGAAGGGATTCTTTTTTCCTAAAAACAAGGCAGACTTATTATCAGAACTATCTGAAAATTAAAATTTGTATTTCAAAGAAAAATTGCTATTATTGTAAATCAGGATCTTTCGCCAAAGAAAAAAAAAAATCCTCAAATGTGAAACATGACAAATTCAAGATACATACACAGAGAGAGACTTCCTCCTTTTTTTCCTGTTTCCTTTTCACACTGACACTGTAAAATCGATAACATCAAAATTGTTCTGGTTTTGCTTTTCTTTTTCTTTTTATTGCCTTCTATAATTTTGAAATTTCCTCATCTTTGAAAAAGAAAAATGGAAGGGTCCCTTGTTTGTGTCACACTTCAAGCACTAGAAAGACTTTTCAAAGTTCCAATAGCAACCAGCAGCAGAAACATTTGAAAATGCAGGAAAAAAATTGTTTGCGTGGGCAGAGGTGCCTGTTCAGCTTTCATTTTACTGTCCCCAGTTTCAAAGAAATATTTGACACTGTTAAAATTTCAAAGCAATCAGACTTTGGTGTTTCAAAGGTTTACAAGAATTCTTTTTGAAAAACTGTGTAGTGTCAGACAGCGCAATGTTCAGAAAAAAAAAAAACTGATGGTGGCAGATGCTGATTATTTGCATTGGAGTCCCAGTACCAAAGAGCATCAGTAGAAAAAACCCTTCCCAAATACTCAGNATACTCAGAGCAGCAAAGCTCTAATAACAAAAAAAAAAAAAAACAAACTCAAACAAACCCCATAATTTGTGTCTTACAGTGTCTCCTCCTCTGGTAAGGAGAAATACATTTGTAAGTGGTCACTGATTCTGATGAACTCATCTTTGGACATCTAATGTGTGGAACTTTACAGGGGTCTGATTTTCACACGTCGTGCAAAATCAGACCCTTCAAATGTGTTCGAAGTTCAAAGCCTTGAGCAGCACATTTCTTGGCCCATGCAACACATGCAAATTACACCATGATATAGATACATCTGCACACAATTCCACAGACCAGTACACAGAATTTAAAAAAAAAGACAAGAATTCATAAACTGAGAGAAGAGATTGTACAAATGAAATACCACAGATGAAAAAAAAAAGTCTCAAATCAAAGCATCCTCTTTTTTTATTGGCAATGATGCAATCTGATTTCGCACCAGTAAATTGGCTTTGATCTTCGTGTTACCCTTCCGTGCAGACAAATACAATAGCTGATTTCTGGCCTGGCAGCAGAGGGAGAGGGATGGATTCATGGCTCCTCAGGCTTGGGCTGGTGCCTGATCATGGATGTGCTGCCAGGCTCTGCCTGGGAAAGAGGTCTGCAGAAGTCTCACACAGCCCCTGCACAAGGACTGTACCTGCAAAATTCAGAGAACTCAGGTGGAACTGCATGTACTTTCTCAGTTTCCACATACTTTGTACACAGCCAAGAGATGGCCTGAGCCTCACAAGGCATGCTGAATAAGCAAAAGAGTGGAATTTTAGAGTGGAAAATGTAAAAGAAAATCCTCCTTTGTGCCACGTCCACATGTAAAAGTGCATTCTTCATTCAGCCTGTGTCAAAGCCTGCAGGATAGAGAGGTTTCCAAAATCAGAAAATATCCCAGATTTAGTCAGGCCCGGCTCACCTCAGAACAGCACTATAATTTTTGAATGTAAGCAAAGCTTTTTTAAAAAACAGAAATTGGACAAAAGTGTAACTGGGAACCTCACACATAAGTAATACCAGCATAGATGTACCCTAAACCCACCGTGTCTTTCTGCAAGTCACACAAAATAACACTCCAGGAGACAGAAATAACCTTAATGTACCCTCTGCAGTGTATGTAACTAAGCCATTGACACCGTATCAGTGCTTTCAGACTTAATGAGATGTCAATGCCTTTGTTGCATATATTGATCTGTTCACCAGACCACAAAAAAAAAGGACATGTGACCACATGGTGAACATCTGCATTGGCTTTTTGGATGACTTTTCCACCTTGACTTTGGCACACGGGAAACTTGATATTCATACCATCATTAGCATTTCCTCCATCTGATGGATGTATCTACGTATTAAGGAATCACAGATTGCCACATTATTATTTTTTTTCTTGGAGATTGTTTTTTGGACAATAAATCCTACTTTACCTTTTCATGTTGCTCCACATGAAGAACACTCTCTGAGCAAAAATTGCATGGATTGTCTGCACGTGCAGTCCCTGGGTCCTGAAACTTTAGCACCTCAATCTAAAGGTGAAGAAATGTAGTGCCAAGCTGCATGTCCAGGACAGTGGAGACTCCCTGTCAAAGCCCAAAAAATTTCAGAAGCAAAAATTACCTCTCCTATTCTGACAGCATCTCTTGCCAATGGGTTAAGGCAGTATTCAATTTGCATGTCCAGTGCTTAGCTTGGCTTTGCAACTCCCTCTCACTGTGTGCTCAAAATCCACGTGGAAGATGTTAATTCAGTCTGATGTCATCAGGATTTACTCAGCTCTCTTCAGCTGTAAGGCAGGGAACAGACCAAAGGATCACTGGAGTCAGGACAAGTCTCTCACTGACTCAAACCACCTGGCAAAAATGATTTCCTTTAGTCCAGGGCATGCATCCCACAAACGGCTATAAACTAATAAAAATGTTCAGCCTGAAGGAATGCAATGAAATAAAACAATGATCTCAAGCTGTCGAATGAGCAGCATGGCCAGCCACTCCCCAGGATGGTTCCTTGATAAGCCAACACCAGTGCAGAAGAGCTCCACGTGGATAATTTATGGTTCACATAAATATCACATTGCTATAACATTTTCCTGTTCACTCAGAGATAATGAGACGTACTCCAAATCAATGTTTATTATTTTAGCTTTCCTTCCTCCCTGATGTTAAGCTTGACATCCTTCTCCTCCCCCATTTATAGCCTGCCATTGCTTACTGAACCCCTCCACAAGCTCTGAGATAAGTATCTGGAGGAGATTCATATATCATGATGGCAATAAACCAATCCTTCCAGACACATTTAACCACAATGCAATACTGTCAAGCTCTGAAGACAAGTTGTTCCCTGAGGAGCAGAACTACTGAACCTTGATTTCCTGCAGCTCAATATCCCAGAGCTTTCCTTTTTAACCCCAAACAACACCTCTCTGCTTCCAGCATCAGAAGTTCACCACATGCCCCCTTGGTCCCTGTAATATTTTGCCTTGCAGCTATCTCCAGTTGCCTTCACATTTCCCAGGCTTTCTGGTGACTCTACTCATTTATCCTTTGTGCCCTTGCTGCTCTTTTCTGTCTTGACCCATGGGCAGGAGACAGTGGGATTGGGTGGAAAAACAGATTGGAGATTTGTTCTGTTACCTGACCAGCTGTGGGGCTGCCAAACCCAACACAGAGCACTAATTTGTTCAGACAAGACATGAAGAAAACTTCTGTCCTTCCAGGTGGGATTGATAATTAAGATGGCTGGAAAAACTCCCCCTTCTCCGGTTTGGTTTGAAGTGCCCAAGAGGGTCACAAGTTCCCAGAGGGCCTTCAGACAGGTGACAGAAAACCCTCACCTTCTTCTGCCAGTACCACAAAGCCAAAAACCTGCTGACCCACCCCACACTCTGCTTTTCAGTCAGTAATCAACTGACTGACATAATTGCACATGGTCTTCACCAGACTGACCAAACTCTTCTTGATGCAGTTTTACATGGCATCATTTTTTTTTTTTAATGTCTAGTGCTAAATTTACATGAAATATATCTGTTGGCTATTATCGCCAATGTTGCCAACCCAAATCCATGAGAATGTCAAACTTGCTGCTGATGTTTTACTCTCTCAGAGGTGGAGCATTTCTCTCATTGTTGTGTTATTTACACAATTTCCTTGTTCAAAAAGAATGGAAAAACCCACTAAATATTACTTGGTGTATAGGTAAAGCCTCAAAACGCACAGCTAAGGCAAACAAGGCTGCAGTGTGCACATTTGCTTGTGCAGCTCTTATAAACAAAGTTTAGCTGCCTGAATCCTGGTGATTTATACACTTTGGGCAAATATTGAGCTAATATGTGATTCATGTCCCCAGGCACACTCCAAAGCCGCACTGTGTTCCCTCCACTGTGTTTTAGATGTGTGCAACAGAATGTTACTGTTTGATCCAAAACATGTGTTATGACTTGCTTCCTCTTCCTTTGGTGTACTTGCAGAGGTTTTTGGCGAGCCTAATTCCTTTTCATAGATTTATCAGACTAAAAGGGTCAGATTATAATTTTGCTTAGTTGGAGGAAACTGAGAGGATGGGAAAAATACATTTTATTTCCCTCCGTGAGCCAATAGCTGTCCCTGTGGGCACTCTCTGGCCCTGTCTTTTCTTCCATGACTCAAGTTTCACCTTCAAGCCTTGGCTTTCACCAGGAAGAAGTGAGAACATATCCTGAAAGACACTTGGACACCAATTGATCATTTTGCTCACCTAAGACTATCATTTATATGCTAACAGAACGCTCAAGGCTGCCACTCAGCTGCCAGTAGAGGCCCCAAATGGGTTCTGAAGTTTTCTCAGGTCACCTCAGACTAAGCAGTGACTCAAGACTGACAGATCAGTCAGGGCTCCTGCTCCACTTGGGACTTTTGGGAGGTGAAATACAGGCTGGGCTCAGAGGTCAGCTCCAGTGCAGCAACCCAGCTTGGTTTGGAGGGTGACACAGAGCATCCTTCTGCCACTGCAGCGTGAGGGACACCCTGCACAGGGCAGCCCCTCCCTGAAAGGGGCAGCCTGATTCTGCTTTTCCTTCTGCTTCCCAATTCCCAGCAGAATCTCTGTGGATATCAAAAGATGCTGGAGAATGACATTGTGCCAGTAGCTGATGAGTTAATTGCTGGAGTGACATTAAGGAGAAGAAGGGCTGAGGCTACGGTCCCAGGGGTGGTGACAGCTCGACTTCACCCAGCTAAAATCACTCCCAGTGCTACGCCCAGGGCAGCACAGCTGTGTGTGGCCACACTGGGAGACACGTCACGGAACAGATCCAGATGGAAACAGCTCGTTCAGATAATTTTTCAGATCATTGGACATTTTTGTTGGCAGCCAGACAGAGGGTGACAGGGAGACAGAAGGGACAAAGGAGGGTCAGAGGGGAGGAGTGAAAATGATGCTTAAATGGCATCGTGCTCAGACAAGGGCACACAGGCCAGCAAAGCCTAAATGTTATCTTTAAGTCACTTGGCATTCTCCAGATACCACTGGAAAAGGGGATCTGGATTTCACAGGCACACAGGATTTTTTCTTTAATATTGCCCAGAATCCATATCCCTACATAATTGTCATTTCATTTCAGCTTTTGGCTTGGGAGCACACAGAATGTATTTATACATATATATTCATGTACAAAATGAGCAATGAAGGTAGAAAACAGACAGCGTCAGACTGAAGTTTGCACCTTCTGTGGGTTCCTTCAATAAATATTTCAATTTTTCTGGGAGGGACAATCCTTAGCTGTCTGCAGTTCACATCACAGTATCACTGTATGGCAGATGTTTGACTAATGTTTGAGCAAGCTATAAAATACAAGAGTTTGTCAGTTATTCTTTGTTGGAAAACATCCCTACACCACCGAGAAAAGAGAAAGAGGAGAATGAGGAATCCACACTTCCCTTGACGTTGTATGGTGCATGTGAGCTGTGGGCCTTCCTCATGCCTTGTAAAGTAAATTTTTAAGGATTCCAGCTATTGAACCACCTATAAAATCCTTTCTTTAGCTTTAAATAGAAATAAATCCAAGACCTACTCTCTGCAGAACAAAATGTGAGGGAACACATATTGTGCAGGCACATATTGTACAGTGCTGCCAACAGCTGTTGCCATAATTAAAGAGAGTAGTATTTGAAACAGTAATAAAAATTAGAAAACAGTATTGAAAAGATGACTTTTCACTGGTTTCATTCTGGCAGACAGCCTCATGCGACACACCTGAAGAGTAAGAGGCTGTTGCTTATATTTCAGCACTGAAGTCCTGGCATTCTGAGCTTCAGCAGCTCTCCTTATCTTCATCTTCAGACTTTCACTAGCCTTTATATGTTTTAGAAGTAGATGAAATTATTATCACACCAATATGCCTTTATTATCTGATAAAACAGCATTGCCTCCATGCTAGATAATGTGTTGATGATGCATCTTAGTAAGCACTTACTCTTCTATGTAAGATTTTAAGAAAAGGAATATTTTTTAGTTATTGGATTAATATATTGATTAAGTTTGTCGGAATAAAACAACAGCACTTACATTAGCAAATGACAGATCCAGCAAGTCCTCACGGGTATTTAGTTTAGACTCATTGTGGATATTCTGCTGGCATGAGATCACATGAAAACTTTTTCTGCTCTAATGATTATCACCACATAAAATCTCAGATAATCGTGCCTAGAAAGCAAAATTACAGACTGATTTTTTATGCAGCCTATAATCCGAAATTAACTGGCATTCTGTTATTGTTTATGGACTACATTGTCCCATTGGTCTGAAAGGCAGATTACAAACATAAACATAAAGCCTTTGTCCCAGGGAATTTTCTATGAGTTAGCTTAGAAATTATAAAATAGCACAACCAAGCAAGTAGGGGGTTAGTTCTTATTCATTTTGGTGATAAAACATCACCGTATCACTGATAGGAATTTGCTAAATTTTCATTACTACTAGGCAAGCAACTCACTAGAGCATCTGAGAAATGGCTACCATTACAAAAAGATTTCTGGCAATTAAAGGCAATGATTAGCTCAACAAGTTGAATATGGCACTGTCAGCCAGCATTGGCTGGATTTAAGATTGCTCATTTTAGATGGCATTGCTTTCATATGTAATGCTCTCAGTCACCAAGGCATGATAGACTCTTCATTGAAAACCTACTCAGATTTTCCCACCTGGGAGTTCTAAATGAATCTAGCCACACTTTGTACATTGTTCATATCAGCCAATATGTATTATTCAGCTAGAACCAAGGGCAATTCTCCAGTTCCTGAGAGTTAAGGAAACTAAACATGTCAGTTTTTCTAACTCAGTACTTTACAATACAATCCCATTGCCATATAAATCACCAATAAATAATAACCTCCTTAACACTATCTTCACTTTCCATTAACCAAAATGTTCTTAACTTTAAATTGCAAAATTAAATGAAGGAATATTGCTCTATCCAGCATTACCTGCACTGTTCATCATTTTACTATTCAACAAAATAGAGTGTAGCAACAGGATTCAGCCGGTAGGTTCACTCATAGAGAATTCTGAGCAACTTCCATGTTGCACTATTTTAGCTGGAAACAGGAAAGTCCACAGATAAAATTTATATTTTAAAAAAATTCTAGGTACAACCACAGTTTTATTTGGCTAACTATTTGGGAAATGCAGTTACTCTTCAGAAGTGTAAATCAGTAGTAGCTGTCTTTTTACACAACTGCTGTTGACATTTCTGTTACTTCTAGTAACTCTGCATCTATTTCGCATATGCCAATAATATATAATGTGGGCATATTTGCAATGAATTATAACAAAAATGTCATGTAACAGCCTAGCAAAAATAAGACAAATAACACAACTACAACAACAAAAATATATATCAAAACCTTCAAACAGGCCCCCCACAAAAAAAACCCCTAATGGTTAAAGAAAATGTTTCAGGCCTCCCTCAAAGGCCAGCAAACTCAGCTTTGGATGACAGAAAGATTGCACTATTCAGTTGTGAAGTAAGGTGAGAAACTTTAGCATTTGTCACTGCTTGTCAAGAAAAATAGAAAATGTGTTTTGGTGGCAAGTTTCTTGGTAGATTTCCTCCAGATATAACCTTTTATAAGTGATGGCTTACTCATGATGAGAATATATCTAATGGCAGCTTCGTTTGATTTTTTTTTTAGTTTCCAAATATATAGTTCAAAAGAAATTCTTAAAATACATGAGTACTTCATAAAATTCATTGCTTACATATACAAAAAAACCCCATATATTTCTCTTAATTTCTACTCTAGTTTTTTTCTTCTACATCTTCATGAAGTTATTCTGAGCTTCATCTCACTCTTGCTAATTTGTGTTTCAGTTGCATCCTCCACTTTGCAGCTTCTGTATTTTCTTTTTCACTTCAGTTGATAATGAAAGTACAAGAAGTCCTTGTCTTGGCAGCCAAGGGTGCACTTGTATTTGTTAGGAGTTACAGCAGTTGTGGATGCTGTAGCCCAGGCATTCCCTGACTGCAATTCTCCTGGCATCATTTATCCAGCCGTTCAGTGCTAGGACAGGAGAGAGCAGCTCACCTGTTGCAAGCACCATTTCCATCCTCGTGCTTAGTAGAGCATTATCAGTGCAGGCTGCAGTAAATATCCATCCTTCATCTGGCAGAAGATAATCAGAGCCTGTTTCACGCCATTTGTCACAGCAGAGCTGCAAACAGCAGTGGTTGGTGTCTGCTGGTGCAGCTTCAGGGGTGCACAGATGACTCAAGAATCCCTGCAGATTTTGAAAGCTGTGGTGCTCAAAATTCTACTAAATATAAGCCCTTTGCATAGGTTTTAAATTCCCACAATTCCTCTGTCTTCAAAAATATCAACAGTTTTGCCTCTCTAAAAGGCACACAGACAACTGGTGGTTTGCCTGTACCAAGACAAAATATACTTTATTATCCTAAGTGAATCTTTCCCAGATCTACATTCCAGTTTTCCAGTGCACTGGCAAGAAATAGATTTGCTGAACCCCGAAAAAGATCACTGTTTTCAGCAGTGACTGTAACTGTTTAATCCCCCATCCCAGAGCTGGAGGACAAGCACAGTAATTTTCTCACCTGCCTCCTCACTGCAAAGTTTGAGAAGTTGAGTTCGTCACAGCAATTGCCGCTTGGCTGGGAGCAGAGACATGTGCCTGAGCTCATGTGAGCTCATGAGGGTGATGTCATCTCTTTTATCTTCCAAATGCATTTTCCTCTCTCTTTGTAAAAGAATTGGATGAGGAGTGGCTGATCTAATTTTTCTCCACTACTGAGTCTTGCAACCCATATCTGCAGCCACAGACTGTGTGTTTGCACTGACTGCACCAAGATATTCCTCACCAGCCTCTGCGCTGCTGATACTATCAGTCATTTTGAAATGGCTTTGGAAACTGACTGGTTAACAAGTAGATCTGTCTTCCAAAATAGTTTATTATACAAAAGAGTCCAGATCATCGAAGTAGGGATGGAGTTCTAAAAATCACAGCTGGCCTGCTTCTCCAGACAACTTCATTCATCCCAATAGAAAGTCTATGACATGAATGCAAAAAAATGCAAAACACTATTAGGTTTTGGTTTTTAACACCTTTTCATTATCTGCATTATACTCTAAACTGATGCATGATTTATAAAAATAAGCAAAAAGGAGTAAAAGACTCGGTCAAAATGGTCTTGGCAGATATTATCAAAAACAGTGTTGATCCATTCAAGCATCACTTCCAAGTGGGCAACATCAAATATAACTATTCTGTAGCCAAGAAAGGAATTAATTCCACACTCATCTAAAGAAGTGCTTCATCTCTAACTGTCAAGCCTGGCAACACAGGTATTATGCCATCCCTTCAGCAGCTGCTGGATAAAGCCTCAGGCTATGGTGCCAAATTCTACACCTAATCCTCACGAATGTGTCTCCTGGAAATATTTGCCAAGAGTAAACAGAAGATTGCAAATGGTTTTGAAGTCACCATCCCAGTAATGTTTCCGTGTATCCTGTGATGTTATGCACGTGGCCTTTGCACAGAGTTCAATCAAAAACATTTATATTGGCAGATTCAATATGTTCAGAGATGTTGGTACTTAGCATCCCTGCCTATTCCAGAGGAGATGGCAGAGAGCAGGTGGTCTGAAAACTGGTGATTTATTGCTGGGTTGCTTTTAATATGACGAGAAATTAATGTCTGTGCCAGGTCCTCTCGTGCATGCACTACATCCTTGGTGTGCTCTGCTGGTCTGTAGCCTGAGAGGACCCCTCCCACCCCAAACCCTGCTGGTTGTCTCTGACATTCAGTGTCCCCTGTTTACATCTTACAGCAATAAATTGCAAGGTTTCTTCACAGAGTCTTAAATTTTCCGGATATAATCTTTCAAAGAGCAACATATAAATAACCCTCTTTTACACAGTATCAGGTATTCTCCCAGCCACCTCCTGAAGGCTACAGAATTCTCCCACACACTGTTCTGGCACAGAAGGAAGCAGCAGCACAGTGCCTTACTGAGAAGTCAATGGTAGAAGTTGCCTTCCTCTCCTGCTACTGAATGAGGCACTCGATGGCCCAATCTGTTTAGCATTTAAATGCTGTTCAAACTCCTCATTGACCTCATAATGTGAGTGACTTTCTAAAAAGCAGCAGTAAATGTGCTTTAGGAGATGACTTTTTCCACATGTTACTGTAAAAACCGTAGTGGCTGAAGAAGTCATAGTCTATCAAATGAGCACAGAAGACTCGGGAGTCACACGATTTCTGAAGATCAAACTTCAGATCTGCAGATAATGGTGTAAATTCAGGGATTACCCTTCTGAGAGCCATCCACACTTACAGTGGTGGGAACTGTTAGTTGATGTGATGAAGACCAAGCACAAAGGCCTGGAGATGAGCAGAGCACAGTATCAAGCAGAGGAAAGAAACCCCATTGCACCTGGTCCTGGGTACTCCCAGGGACCTCAGCACACGACAGCCCAGCCATGGTCTGGGTGTTGGACAGGTCTGCAGGAGCTGCTGTCACTAGACAGCCTTGCAGACTGAGCAGCGTTATTGCCTCCAGGCATTCAGAACTCATTGTGGGATGGGCATTTGGGAAATGCTGTAAAATGTACTGCAGGATGTCTTAAAGGAGTTAGTGGGAATGTGCAAGACTTAAGGGTTTTTAAGGGTAAAGACCAAAGGCAAGAACAGGAGGGTGAAGGCTGCTTGCAAAGGAGCAAGCATGGAAAAGTACAGAGATAAGTGGATTAAAAGAGGCAGCTGCATGTGAACAGGCTGCTGGTCATTATACTTGCTTGGTCAGGCCATGATTTTCTTGTTAAATTGCATTTCTGATTGCTTTCCTGGGTGAGGGACCATGTTCTGTGTGTGTGTGTGTTTGTGTGCAGCAGCTGGAGTCAAGCCATGGAGCAGAGGGCCTGTGTGTCTGGGCACCAGTATCTGTAGAAACCAGTGTGTGTTTGTGTGCTCTTCCCTAGGGAACATCACTCCTGGGAGTGTCCATGTAGGATAAGGGGTGTGGGAGCCAGGTATGGGGGAGGCTGGATACCAGAGAGACACCAGAGGTCTGGCAGTCAGATCCTGGCATGGCAATAGGTTTGCACAAGCTACAGAGGGACCAGTGTGTGCATGTTTGTGTGTGTG
>VZDJ01007754.1:44493058-44600270 GCA_008694505.1 Cyanoderma ruficeps | reverse complement strand
GTGTGTGTGTGTGTGTGTGTGATTGTCTGCCTGCAGCAGCCAGACTGGAGCTGCAGACTCATCTGTGCAATCACATGAACGTCCCGGCCTCCAAAAGATCAGCCAAGAACAGATCAATGGCAGAGAAGCAGAGATTGGGCAGAGCACAAAGCAGTGTCATGTGTGACCTGAGGACTGACATCCCTCATTCCCAACTATCAAACCACCCCCTGAGCTGGGCACAGGAGGCTGTGGCCTGGCAGAGATGAGGCTGTCCCAGATCCAGGTCACAAGGAGCACTGCTGCTGTGTGTGCAATTCTTCCCAAGACAGAAGGAGCAAGGTCCTGAAGCAGGGATGGCCACCCAAGAGCAGCCCTGCCGTGGAAGAGACACGTGGGAGCTCAAGTGCTTTGCAGGATTGCGCTGCCCAGAGACAGCTGTGCCCACTGAGCACCCATGGCACAGTCAGACCTTGCTTGTCAGACAGTCTGGTGGAAAGTCTGGAAGAGGCACAGCCGCTTCCAGGTGGCCCATGCTGTGTCCCAAGGGTGTGGGTTGCAGTGGTGTTTCAGCTCACGGGACAGTGCGCAGCACAGTGTGAACCAAGGCTGTCCTTCCATCTCTGGCTGTGGTGGCACATCTGTCTCCTGATTCAGGGCACCAGCAGGGCCAGCCCTCCTCACCCCACAGGTTGTTGGTACAAAACAGGACAGTGGGGACACAGGCCCTCAGCTGCCCTGCTGCAGCTGCTCCTGTGCCATTATAGCAAAGCTGTGTACCTGCATTCACTTGTAGCTGGGGCACCAGTGCCGAATTCTTAATAAAACGGACTCTGATAGGTTGCAGCTAAGATGCAAACAGATGGCAGAAGGCTTTGGGCTCAGCTGATGTGAAGAGCTGTCAGAAGGAACTGGGAAGTGCTTTCCCTTTTCAGGGTGGTGGGACTGGGTGGCTCCAGGCGATGCCACACATCCTTGCCAAAGGCATCACACCTTCCCACTGGTGCATCTGCAGCTCTGGGTTCCCAGGGAGTTTCCTTGGAAGCCAGTAGGGGATATCTTTTAATGCATGGAAGGTGAGGGGCAGAAGATTTGCTTCCTTTAGCAACTGGCCTCACTCCAGAACTGCAATCTGATCCAGGACTCTGTTTCTAGCTCAGGAGCAGAGGAGGATTTTAGCTGCCCCGAATTTGGTATTAAATGGAGCATGTTAGAAATTCCTGTGCACATCTGAGAAACCACAAGCGTAGGCATTAAAAAACATGCTTCCTGAAAACTTACAAAAGTAAGAATGCCCACCTTTGAGCTCTCAATTACAAATGTTCAGGGGACAATAGAGCTGTGCAAGCAACAGGCAATTTGTAACTGATGTGATTTATTAGGTTGTTGTTCTGCTCTATGAATATCTATAAACCTGCTGCAATTGTTACGTGCATTTTTTAATTCAAATACATTTGACTAACAGTGTTCAGAAACTTTGACAAGGCGGATTGATCATAAGTAATCAAAACCTGAATAGTGTTGTACAGTAATTTGCTAGGAGAAAAAAAGAAATATTTTAACAAAACTGGAAAGCACAAAAGTACTTGTAGGTAGTAGAAGTTGCTTTCAATGTTTGTTTTCTGTGGTTTCAAAACTGACTCCCAAAACTCCTGCCAGGATAACAATTGTTCCTATAGACACAGCATACAAACCTTGAAGGTGGTGAGCATATTCCCTCAAACTGAATTAATTCAAAAACTCAGCCACTGTTTGCATACTTTTAATTACATACAAAGAACTGGCAGTGCAAGTAACAGAAAATTAAAAAAAAAGCAAAGAGAAAAGTCATGCCTTAAAAATTAAGATCCTTGTTCAAGCCCCAGTAGACAACATCACAGCTGGCCCTGTGAAGAATAAAGAGCAGCAAAAAGAAAACCAGAAAACAGTTCTCATTTTTCCCAACTTCCCAAGTTGCATCCAGCGAGCTTTCTTTGCTTTGCTCTCACTTTGTGCAGACCACTGCTGTGATAGCGAAGCCATTTTCTTTGCCTGGAAAAAGTGAATATTCCCTCTGAAGAGCACTTGAAGCATAGCAGGAGGAAATACAGCAGGGAAGAGAAGTTTCTCTGAAACTAACCATAATGGATTCCTTTTCATTCCTGCGCTGAGGGACTTGCTTCAGAGCAGAAGAGTAGCCTGGCTCGCTCAGAGATAATGTTCCCTGTATCAAATGGAGACTGAAAGGGGAAATATTTTTTCCTTGGGGCACCTGTCTCTGGTCCTGCATTGTACAGGGCCAAGGCAGATGAAGGATTTGTGGTCTATGAGTTAAAGCAGGAGGACAGAGAGATAGGACCCCTGGATTACAGCCTTTGCTTTGCCAGAGAGGTAAATAGTCACTTACATTCAAATAAAAACTTCCCCTTTGAATTATTTTTTCCATTCCCTACCAAACCCAGCTTATCTCCCCATAATGGTTTTCACTTCTAAAATCAATTTATAACCAATCAGACAACTAAAATAGCTTCTTACAGTAGGTGTCTCTAGTCAATGACTGATTTGCATTAAGAAAGATATGACAGCCAAGTGTGAAGAGAAAAGAATGATAGTTTAATTTTAGAAAAATTCCACATTCATCTGAGAAACGATTACTAAGCACTGTGTATGTTCATACATAAATTACTTCTAAAAATGTGAAAAAGATATTAAAATGCTAAATATTTTCTTGCAGTGGGAGCAGGAAGGCCCCAGATCAGATGCTGTGGCCTTTTGCAGGAGGGGATGGAGGAGAAGCACACACATCCAGCGGCCCTGACTGTGTCACTGAGCAAGGGGAGCAGCTCAGGGGCACAGGAGCAGAGGGATGCAGGAGGAGAGGGAGGCTGAGAGAGAGAGACCAAAGCACCTTTAGCCCCTCTGGGGAAGGTGGAGAAGCCTCGTGCTCCGTGTGTGTGAGCACTGGGACACCCCTCCTGCCAGCCCTGGGGACAGCAGGGACATGTCACTGAGGGAACAAAGAGCCAGGTTCCCACCCAGGCAGGCCGGGAGTGCCAGCCCATTCCAGCTCCAACCCCTACAGAGGCAAAGGCAGCTCTGAGGAGCGTGACACAGCCGTAGGGGGACGTGCCAGGAGCCAGGTGCCAGCTCCCAAAATAAGCCCTACAGCTTGTCAACAGAGCTCTGTCATCTCTATCCAGAAAAAGACTAATAGTGGGCTGGCGCCTGGCACTGACAAATTACCAGGTTGCTAGAACTGGGGTTTGGATTGGCCGCTGAGGTTTGTTTTGATTTTTTAAGTGTATCTTTATTTTACCAGGAAAAGCTTTTTTTTTTTCTTTGTCTGCTTGTGGTCCAAGCTGTCAAAAGGCAGCCTGGGATCTCCCACAGAGGAAGCCCAGACCCTGCCAGGGCCTGAGCACAGGCATTCAGAGGCAGCAGAGACCAGCGAGATAAATTGGAGGCTCAGAGCCTACAAGGGAAGGGAGGGAAAGAGTCAAGAGGTGAGAAAGGTGCATGAGGAGGCAGAAGGACAAGAAGAAGGTCACTGCAAGACCTTTAGAGCATATATTATGTTTTTTACTAGATGTGTCTCGTTTTTCAGTGTCAAGAAGAGAATGTGTATGCAGTGTTTGTCCCACGCCAACACACCCTGAGAGAACAGACATCAGTCACCACTTGTGTCACGTTTTTATTAGCTAAGTTTCATAGAATCATCCCTCCAAGTAGGGAATAACTCCATGCATCACAGCTCAGGTTTGACAGGAACATTAAAGGCAACATGTACTTCGACATATCAATCCAAATTTGGAGGCAGCAGAGGCCAGACTTGATGTAAAAAATTATTAAGATTATTTCTTATTAAAAAGTTAGGTTTGTGGCCCTCTAATGAAGATCTCACTATCTTACGTAAAGGTCTGTTTCAAACAACCCAAACTTGTGTTATTTGACAATTTAATTAGTTTCATTTCATTGCCTTGGATTCATCCCTTCTTCTTGTATTATAAGTCCTAGAGTATTTGACAGTCTAATGTATAAGATCGTTTTAGAAAGACAGCAAACTTTTATTAAGGTTGACTTGGTTTCCACACACTAGAACCCTGTTATTTGACATATCTGCTCTGCACATCACTTCACTTCCCTAAAATGTAACAGGAAACTCTTTTCTGGCTTCATTCGGGAGAAGAAAATTATACTGAAAATGACTGTATATTTTCTAAGAAAATACTGTATATTACTGTATAAATCACATGGAGATCCAGATCTTTTAAGAATTTTTGCTCTTAGGAGACAACATAGAACAGGAACTTCTCCTCCCAGAACTGCATAGCCATGAGTACCAGCAGAATGGCTCCAAGTTCCCTCACACAGAATTCTCCATGCATTTCCTACCAGAGGCAGGAATAAGTAGTTCTTTCGTGTATGGACAGGTCCAAAGACTGAAAAGCAACAGGAATGTCCTCAGCAGACTGGAGAGCTCAGCTCATTGAGAGCAGTGTGATTCCATTGTCTCAGTACGACTGAGGACACTTTTTTGTGTTCTTTTGCAGAAATAAGCCCCTGTGTAAGGGACTTGTTTGTCCCATGAAAATAATTTAACTAGCCCTTAAATATTCACACCATTGTAGCATGACCCTGAACAATTTCAGTCCTTTCAAAAGCACTCTGAAACTATGGAGAACTCAATTTTAAAGAGTAAGTTCCTTTTTTTTGCACAATTTCATCTCAAAAATTTTATCAGATTTGTCTAAAACAGGCAAAGATCAGTATTAAGGAATGCATTTTAGACAACAATTTCACACACTCGCAGAGAGGTCAAAACACTATATAATAGAATGATTCCACGGTAAAAGGGTTATGCTGACTTACACCAAAAGCTCTGTGTTTAATTTAGGACTTAGGCATTTTGAGTAATAAATTTAAAAAATCATGTGAAAATAAATTTTTTCATCAGCAATGCCAAAGTTTTACAGGTGAGTTTGAGTCAATTGACTGAAATTGGAGTTGAAAAGCACCATCCCCCATCCAGTAATGGCTCCAATTTTCCAACATTCAGGGCAGAGCTAGATTCCAGGAATTCAGCTCTCCAGATTCACATTTGTTAAATCTGTGTTCCTAGACACAATATATGGATTTTCGCCCAGGACTTCCGTGCAACAGAACACCCTCACTGCCTTTGTTTCTGTTGATCAATTATTCTGAAATTACATTCCAGTGCTTCTGAAAACAGCTCAGCTGGCTGAAACCTAACAGGAGCCACATGCCAGAAAATTCCTCAAAGATTTTTTTCCCTCTCTGGATGAAGCTAACAAAAAACACCGCTTTCCCTTTCTTCCCCAGGTAGAAGCTTCTTAATCCACCATGTGGAAAGGAAATTAAATTATGCCTTTTCTTTTTAGATGGCTTGCTCTTTTTTCAGGGCTTCAGGAGGAGTAGTTTGCTCTGGACCCTTGGCCCCATTTTCTGCAGCAAGCTGACAGTGCTGATTTGATGGGCTGTGTCCCTGTGGGAAATGAAGGAGCATCCGTGGGATGGATTCTCCCCACTAGGAGTCTCAGAGGCAGGAGAAGGGACATCTCCATGTAAGTGTTCCAGGATGTAAAAATGCTTTCACTCTACTGCTGCTGGTCTGAAGGGCCTGTGTAAAAAATACAGAATCTGCCTTAAAGATCTGGGTGATTAATTTTTGTTGTCTGAGACCATAGGTACAAGGCAAGATCAGCTCAGGCCTAAACTCCACCAGGCCCAGGCCTAAATCCCCGGAGGTTTCCACAGGACACACACTGGAGGACTGGCTGCAGCTTCAGGGAGGATATCTCTAGCATTTTTCAAGGGCAATTCTGTGAGGACAGTAAACTAAGACACGTTTCTTGCTCTACTCTCTTTGTTGGTATCTGGAGGCAAACAAAATACACCCCTCACACTGCAGTGCCAAGTCCCCTGCCACCGTGTGCTCCCTGCTTTGGAAGCCTCCTGCTCTCCTCCCTGGCTCTGCACTCCCACAGTCAGTGTAGAGGCTGAAAATCCAGCCCTGAACACCCCCCACAATCACCTTAAACGACTGTCTGGCACAGTCAAACAAACTTTTCCTCTCCAGGCACATCTGAGCAAGGCTCTGGACTTTTCCAATGCAAGGTGACATTCTGTTATTAATATGTGACTCCAGGAGTCAAAACCCTGCTGGGCCTCACTGTGACCATGAAAGGCACCTGGGCTGCATGAAAGTAGCACTGCCCTCCCATTTACCGAGCTAAAACCCAAATATTTACTCCCAAATTGAGCTGAGCTGCAGCTCGCTTGTACCAGCTGGTTATCCCATTGAGCAAAGAAAGGAGGGAAATAGATTTCTTCCTGTTTTCCTTGCTGGTCAAAAGATTAAAAGCAATATAGTTGTGTTGGTCCCTAGATATTGTCTGATTAATATCCTGCTAGCCTGCTGGCAAATTGCCAGGATCACTTCTCTTTAAATGAAGTACTGTTCCGTGAGTTTAAATGGATTTTATTAGCATAACACTAATAATTCAGCACTTAAAACCCAGAGAAAATATTAAAAGTAAATATAGGCATGCGGTGCCTACTAAGGTTCCTTCCTGCTTTCTTTCCAGCTGGGCAAAGAACTACAGTGCATCAGATATTTCACCACTATGGTCAGGTCAGAAGGGTCTAACTTTTACAGGAAAGGGGCTAGGAGGCCCAAAGGATAGCAGCCCTGAGAAATTAATTTTTCCTAGAAGCAACTTGTCCCTACTGGTTTTAAATGGTGTTGATCAGGTGAGGTGTAACACTGAAGTTTCTTCCCCTACCTTCAGTTTTCTTGGCCACAACTCAGACTTTCCCAGCTGAACCTCATCCGCTGACCCATCTATCATCTCTTTCTCTTGCCTGGCTGTCCTAGCATGTTTCACATTAATGACCATTCTGAATTCTCCAGATTGTCATTTCCTTCAGTCTTCTTTGCAGCAGAGGTTTGTATCCAAAGTCAGTTTAGAGGCCACTGGCATGAGGGTGGAGTCAGCAGCCCATCAGGAACCTGAGATTGCTGCGTTTCTTCAGTGCTATTCATGTGTTTGGGAATGCAGCTATGGCAAGCCTATCTTTTGCCTACTGTCTGCATCAGCCACTCATGTCAACAGGGATCTCAGAGGAGAGAACTCCTCCCTGTCACCTCTAGCAATGGTTGCTTCCCAAATAGTGCTCCCTGAGGGACTGACATGCCATAGAAGAAGATAAATGTTGTGAGGACACTCACTAAAAATACCGTGTGTTAATCCCCCAATTAAAAGCCTCTGGAGGAGAATAATGAGTGATCTGTTAGCAGTTCTGTAGGCTTGCAGTTGTCTGATATCCCACATCTGGGAGCTACTGCCCTCAGGTAGCAGCTAATTGGCCCCAGTTACCACAGTGCCCTGCAGTCCTTAATGTATCATCACTCCTGCTCAGTAAAGCAAAAAAAGGACTGATTTCAACTCGACAGACTTGGAGCTGCATTTCAGAGAAGTCAGGGAACTGACTTTACAGTATTATACTCCATGTATAAATCACAGGACGAGGCAAAATCCAGGTCCTGACAAGTACTTTCTACCCAAGGGAGAAACTGGCTACAGAAGATGTTTCTTTGGGTCAAATACATTTATTTACGAGGACTGCAAAAGTGCTGCTTCCCTGTCAAAATCAAACAACCAGCATGTTCTTCACCTAGCCCCTCTTGGCCAATTCTGTAATCAAAAAAAAAGGCTGTTGCAAGGCCTTTTCTTGAGCAAAGATCCAGTGATTTCTCTGTCTCCTCGGTTTTGTGTTACTTTCTGCCTCTGTCTCTGCAGAAGTCCTCCTCCTTAAGCCCTGGCAGGCACACAAAGATCATTACCTCTCCCTCCACTCCCTCCAGGCCTTGCTCTTGTTTCCCCACAGGCCTGTGTCATTCAGCCTTTGTGGGATCTCAAGAACTTGCTGCCACAGTTTTGGAGACTTGGTACAACCAGAGATCCCTGATATTTGTAAGGCTTATCTCTGAGCCCACTCACCACCCCCTGCAATGCACCCAGGCTCTAACAGTGCTGAGATTCCTCAAGATNGCATTTGGATTCTTTTTTAATATATATATATATATTTATTTTTTTTTAAAGACTCCATCTGCATTGATTTCAACAGGAGCTGGATGCTTAATCTGCTTATACACTTTTGAAAATCCTATTAAGTGCCTCTTTACTGCTCTAGGTGCCTAAATATACTTTTCTTAATTTGGCTCTAAGTGATCTGCATCCGTCATCAAGATTTTTGAGAGTGTGGCTCGAGGGGAGAGGCCTCCCTGTCACAGCCCCTGCGTGCAGTCTGTCACTTGCTCAGATACCCAAACTGGGAGCTGAGCTCCTGTGAAGATGCTGTGACAGTGTGAAATATGTCTATTAAACTGTGAACACTCTTGGTGCTGCTGCATCCTTGTCCCTCCTGTGCTGAGCTCACGTGTCCCCTCCCACCAGAGCACTCCCCATGGGCTTCTCATGGCCTCATCTCCCTTTCCACCGCTGCCTCAGACACAAACTGTGTCCTGCAGCTGCAGGTGGAGACACAGCTCCTCGGTGAAAGTGGGGAAATGCATTTTGGGAGGTGGGAAGGGATGGTTTGGCTGCTTGGGAGCAGCAGCCAGGACAGCATCAGTGTCTCACGTGGCAATCGTAGAGAATTCAGTGCCTGTGGCTCAGAAATGCCTTTGCTCAGCTGTTTTTATCTTCCTTGGTTTGCACTTCGGAAAAGGAAGTCACAGGCAAGAGAAACTGTGAGAGGATATAGATCTGAGAGGCTGAAAAGAGCATTTTGTGCTGAGCACTTCTCAGTTTGGAGAAAGGGCACTGAAAATGGGTCTGTGCCTTTAGAACCAACACTGGATGCAGTAACAGGTTCCTGCACTCCCTGAACATTGAAGTGGGACCAAGAAAGGAAAGTGGCCATGGCCAGGCTGGTACCCTCCTATGGACACCTTGGGAAAGATGGGCCCTGCTGGCACCCTCAGCAGCACTGCAAATCTCATCAGAAAGGAGAAGAGAGGAAATTAGCACCTTGAGAATTAAACAAGTTTAAACAGTCCTCAGAGCACCTTTAGCTGTTCTGAGGATGAAAAGAAACTTTGAAAGAGGGATTAAAGGTAGGATGGTCTGATTTTGATACAGCAGAACAACTATTTTAAAAGGGCAATGAAAAATGGGAACATATTTCAAGATCTAAGCAAATGCTCAGAGAAATTTAGAAAAGTGCAAATATGGAAATGTTCTGAATCTGGTCAGATCTTTCTCCTCTTACAGGCCCTATGCTGCAGGCCAGATAAACCAGAGCCTAAAAGTCCACTTGGCCTTTGCTACTGATTTCTCCCAGTATTAATTGTTTGCAACTAATCACAGGCAGCGCCTGAAGTCCAGCAGCACTTGCAGCAGCCCCATTAAGGACTCAGCAGTGCAGGATCCAGCCTGTGAGCTTCAGTCAGCAACTTCTGAGCTCTTGATCTTTCCTTGCAAAGTGTCAGCTTGGGCAGGCCTTACAACACATCCATGCTCCAGTCCCTTGTCTGCAATACTGTAGCAATAATAACAGTGGCCCCATGCATCCCTCATGGATGGTTTAGTTACCATTTGCAGTGGACACTCACATGCACTCTTTCTGCAAAGAGTGAATTAAATGTCCATGCAAAAAATCTAATCAGTTATAACTTGCTGATACACACTGAACAGGCAGACAGTCCAAATCCAGGAAAAAAAAATAATAAGAAAATATTATTTGTTCATCCTCCCATTGCAACTGTGCAATGAGCGGAGAGAGGAAGAAAAGGCTACCCTTGTTCTTGACGGAAAGTGATGAGAATATTCTTGACCTTGGGTCTGCCAAGCTTTCAAGGAAGATCCCCGAGCTGGATATCCTCAAGGAGCACGTGTTAACTAACAAAGAGAGAGTTGGACAGGCTCTCCTTCCTGGGAGAGGAGCCGGGCTTCCCTCAATGCCACTTCACATGAGACCTAGAGCCAGCGGCCAGAACATAACCTAATTAGGCCAGAAAGGGTGATTAGCTGTTTATTTTGAGGATGTTCAAACCATGCACTCACATTATACACTACCCTGGGAGGGAAAAGGATGCTGTTTATAGTTCCAGGCCTACGGGATCAGCGAAGTTTATTTTCCCTTACAAATGAAGGCTTGTTCTACTTACATTCTTTCAACTCATATTGGATCTGTTTATTTTCACTCATCTGCAGGAAATGGGAATATTTCAGTCTATTATTTTGAGTCCAGGGAAGCAGTTTGTATTGCTTAACCATGGGCAAAGGCAAATTAGTCACAGCTTTCACATGCTACCTCAAAATGTTTGTTTAACAGTAGTGCCATTAGTGGAAAAAGGATTTACAAAACCCCATAGTGTAAATTCTGCTTCTTGAACCTTTTCTGGAAGGCATGAGAAACTTTGTTAAACCCTTCCCCCCCCCACAGATGACTGGTACTCCACTGTGGAATATGAACATGGTCAAGTTGTCCCTCTTCCCAGCAGGCACTTCATGTATTGATGCTGAGCTGAGGGCTTTAATGCAATATTTTCAAAGAAGCTCTCTGCTTCTTTATTGAATTTAGCTCCTGATTGTCTTGAAGCAGAGCACTGAGCAAGGAAAATGCTGGTGGGAAAGAAGGGAGGTGCAATGATGATCCACACCTGTGGCTTCTGGTCAGAGCAGTGGCAACAGGACAAAAACGTCCTCATAATATATTAAGCACACCCTGCCAAAAGCTACAATGGGATCCGTGTTCAGTGTTTCCAAATATTTGTTTGAATTGGCTTATATTTAGTTATTAAACAATCCCTGTTCGCTAGAGTGTGTTAACAGGATTTGTTTGCATGCTTTGATCTTCTATTTTTAATCATCTCTCATGTCCATGAAGCCTTTGGTAAGATTCTCCATTGATAGAAGTGCTCAAATTATAGCAAATGGACTGTGAGGTGGCAATATATCTTAGAGAGGGGTTTAATTCCTTTGAAGTTAGGGTTTTTTGATGGTCGATTAAATTATTTTAATTGTATCTTACTTATTTTAAACTTAAACCAAGATTATTTTTCAACTGCTGGAATTCTAAAATTCTGCAGGAGGCAGGCAACTGCAAGTGCTGTGAATGTAAATTTTATCTGTTGCATGCATTCAGCAGGAGAAACAATCAAAAATGAACCAAATACTGTGATGAAAACAGAAATTACTGGCAACCAATTACGAAGATATGGAGCAGCAGAAGGTACAGTGTGTTACATACATTATGGGGCTGCCAGAATAGGCTACTTAGGGATGTACAATAATAATTTAGATTGTTGATCATAATAATCTCATGCTGGCCATAACTGTCTGGCAGTTACTTTATGCTTCCCCAGCCTGTTTGCTGAATCTGTTTGCTGATTTCTGCACTTGTTTATAGTTTGCAAATTGTTTGAGGCAAAGTGAATTTTGCTGTTTGTTTGTTTTGCTGGCTCTCCAGAAGGGAACGGGAACCTTCGTGATCTCCTTCGCTGAAAATAACTTAAAAATCCCTAATGGATGCTGTAAAAATTCTTCTCTAGGAAAAAAAAACAAACTCAGCTGAACTCTAGCTAAATTAACTGATATCCCTCATGATCCACCAATTTGCATGATGGATTACAGGGAAGCTTTATGAAGTTCAGATACAGCATCATGTTCTCCCTCCTCCTCCTCCTCCTCCTCCTCCTCCTCTTCCTCCTCCTCCTCCTCCTCATGGCAGGGTCCTGTTGGCTGCCAAACGAGCAGAACTTCCCCACTGCACTGGACATAATCCTCCAATTCCCTGGTTTAAGGGAGCCTAGAAGGATCACTCTCCAGAGTTATGAGGGTTAGATGCTTCCCAACATAGCTAGACAGCCTCCATGGATTTTATAGATGAGCCAGTGCATGAGAAGTCACAAAGTGCCCGTAGTCATTACCTGGGTGTTTTTTCCCTTTTTTTTGCTCTCAGACATCCAACTTCCTGGAAGCAGGTTTCTCATGCAGACACCTGAAAAAAAACTTCCTTGAGGTGCACACGTTTTTCTTGTTTTTTTTCTTCCAGATAGTTTCCTTTTTGTCCTGTTCTTGTGAAAAAAAAAAATCTATCTATCTATCTATCTATCTATCTATCTATCTATCTATCTATCTATCTATCTATCTATCTATCTATCATCTTCCATTTTCAAACCTTCCCTGTGATTGCCAGGACAGCAAAACATATCAAGGTATAATCAATTGATTTGCAGGGTTTTGATACAGCTGTCTTGTGGAGTTTTAGTTGTTCATTGTGTATGATCAACACAACCTCTTTAACCAGAGGCTTGGTGTCAGCTCTTCTGGGGTAGGAATATTTCAATATTTCAGATTGTTCTATTGTTCATAAGAAAAAAAAGTAGTTAAAATCTGATTAGCTAGTTAATTCTCTGGCAATATATGATTGACAAGTATTCATAATATTTACTTATGATTATTAAGTCATTTCTAGCCTTGTTAAAAAATCTTGATATTTCTGTGGAATTGACTTGTAAGTTTTCTGAGGCATTTTGACAAAATCCATTAGAGTATAGCTGTTTTCTCCCAATACACGTAGGAATTTATGCTAAATTGGATAACAAAGCTGCTTGGGTTGGAAAACAAATTAATCCACCCAGTCATATATTAAATGCCCAGAAGAAACAGAAGAATAACAGCTTTTCTACATTTTACTTCTGTGAAGAGAGAATAAAAGATTCTTGTCTCCAGGGATCTTCGAGTCCCCACTCCCATCCTTCAAGTTTTATCTTTTCTCCCCAGATTCAGAATTTAAGGAGCAGAATTAAATGGTTTAATGAAAAGAGGTGATGGTGGCAAGAGGGGATACTGTCAATCAAGGAACAAGTCCATGGCCACGTGAACATCCAGGATAAAATGCTCAGTGAAACCAGACAGGCAGTCCAGGGGCTGCTGGGGGAGAGCAGAAGTGGGATCTGAAGGTCTGATAATCAATGGCAAGGTGATCAATACAGTGATGGGGGTCTCTACTGCTGTCCATCTCAGGCAAAAATAGAAGCTTAAGTGCAGGTGTTTCCCTCCAGTGACCTGGATCTCTTGCTCACATAAAAACATCCACACTTAGCAAAACAAATCCCACCCTCTCCTAAGGCTGCCTGCATTCCCTGAATTGCTCAGGAGGGAACACTCTTCCCTTTCTCCTGCACTTGCAGCTGCCCAAGAGGAGCGTGGGTGCTCAATCTTTGTTTTGCAAGAGCAGTGCCCCTGACGGGGGAGCACTCGCCAATATTAAAGGAGGAAGAAATTTCATGTGTTCAAGTAAAAAGTTCCTAGCAGAGTCCAAGAGAGACACAAAGGCATCAGAAATTCACCTCAGGGGAAATCCTAGGCTGCATTTTCTCTGAAAAAAAAACCACCTAAGCTTTACATCACTGATGTGCCTGACAAAGGAATCTGACAGGCAAAGTTCATCCACGTCTACTGTTTTTTAAGAAAGGGGTAAAAGTATGTTTGATGCAGCGTTCGGTTATTTGCTCTCTGGAAATCCAGTTCCCAGGGAGTTACTCTCTCATTCTGCTTTATTGGTTTTCACTGTCTCCCAAGATCTGTGCAGTTCAGCTCCATGGTAACTCAGGAACTTCCTCAGTCACTTACATATTGGTGTATACAAGGGAAGCACAGTGCTAATACACTGTCTGAGCATCTCTAAGGTGTATTTAAAATATCTAGGAAGTGTGGCAGAGTAGGATTTATAGAGGGTACAGAACAGTGCTGCCTTGCCTTCAGTGGTAGTGATTGTCTCTTGGGAAGATCCACCAAGTCGCTCCAGGCTTTGCAACAACTCAAGTCATGCTAAACTCCTGTCCACACTGCTAAGCAACATTTGCTCTCCCTGTCCTCCAGAGACTACAATAAAAAATACCAGGTGATTAAAAAGGGGAAACAAAACAGAGGGAAAAGGACTTGCCCTGCAGTAATTAGCTGTGTCCAGGCTTACTAGACAGGTGCTACTGATTTAAAAACCGGGATATGAGCCCTGTAATCCTCATTCTCTGCTGATCTACAGCCCACCACCGCTCTGCTCAGCCTGCCAGGCCTGGGGTTTTTTTACAAAGAACAGGAATGCTAAAGGGGCTGCTGCATGTCCACGTTCTGCTCAGACATGTTCATGCATAATCAGAAAGCACTTCAGGTGTTAGGAAACCGAAAAACCATAACAATTCTCACACAGACCTGAAATCAGATCCCTGGCTCCTAAGCTTTCATCCTGGTGCCCAGTCATCATCTGGCTGCTCCTGTACATGACACAGGTTCAGTCACTTCAAATATCTGTGTGTTGATTTTTATGAATTATGATGGGGTCCAGACAACAAAACACTTAGTGCGAGCTGCAGTTCTGGAGGTGCTGTGGGGATTCGTTAGTTAATGCCACAAGGATCTGTTGTAGAGCATTTAAATCTTTAGCAGCTTCTTCACCTTCTCACTGTTGTTAGCTTTGAATATCCTTGGAATTAGTTTTTAAATACTTCAGACAAGATGACTAGAAAAACAGAAATGACTACCAGAAGAGAAAAAAAAAATTCCCACATGTTTTGGGAGAGAAATAAAGCTGCATGTTACCCTTTAATTCTTGCACTGAGAACAGGGGAAAGATCACCTTCTACTATTTCTCCAGTGAGGGATCTGTACTGAGATATTTGTACAAACACAAGGGCAAGGAGCTAAAGATCTATATCAACATGTCCTGAGATCCTTTGGAAGGGTTAACTTTTCGAGGAACTGTTGTACACTGAAAAGTCCTCTTTGAAAATTGGCAATGAGGTAACCAAGGATGTCAAACCAAAGACCCTTGCAGCTGGCTGCACTGTTGAACATGCCAGAGTAATCACAGGATCCTCACTCCCTCCACTAACAGCAGGCAAGCACCACTCGCTGGCTTCAGGTCTGGAGATGGAAATCTTCCCTTGAGAGTTTCACAGAGCTCCCAGCTGGTCCACATCCTCCTCCTGCTCTGGGAGGGCTTCCTTCTGAGGGACAATGCTGTACAACACCAGGGTCATTTGAGTTGAGGTTCAGTTGGTGGAATGCAGCTTTCTGCATGGTGTATGTTTATGTGTAATCCCACAGCTAATTTCTGAAGCTGAAACAAAGCCAAATGCAGAAAAAAAAAAAAGAAAATGTTTGGGTTTTTGTCCACGTTATAAAGTCCGTATGGAGCATTAGCATGAAGCCCTTTATTCTTATTGATACTACTGTTGTTATTATATTTTTCACTTTGAAGCATCAAACAATAAGAAAAAATAGGAGTTCATAATTTATTTGATTAAAAGAAGGGAAACTTGCCCAAGTATACATGAGATAGATATATATATATATGTATATATATAAAACTATACTACTGCTACAGAAAATATGTTTACGTGGCCAGAATCCAGATCCAGCCTGTGCAGATAAAAATGGTGAAAGAAAAGCTACTTTACTTCTGGAGACATCTGTTGTCTGCTGCTAAATAGGAAACTAACTTCTAATTAGATAGATGCTACAGAAGATGTTTGGCAATATTTGAAGCATCCTGCATGCTGCATCTTGTTAGAGCTACCTGACTCATCAACATTTTGCTTTTGCAGTTAAGTTTATCCACACGATGCTAAGGCAAAAATAAAGAGTCATCTGACCTGTAAGTAAATAATAATACAGCCACAGGAGCTACCTCTTACTTAAGGTTTCAGAACAATTTTGGTTTTAAAGTTTGTTTTGTTAGAATGCTTCAGCACATTCCTCTCTGCACAGCTCTGTGGTTAGATCCCAATCAGGGGAAAATATTTGATAGCTGCAGGTTTTAGGAAGCACTGCGTTTTCAGAACACAGAATCAGCAATTTGTGACTCTCCATACTGAAAGTTTTGTGCATTTATAATTCAAAATAGGCAAAATTGAACACGAGTTTTCTCAATGGCCATGCTGACAATGAAGACATGGAATATTTTTTGCCAAGCACCTGGGGGAGAAATAGGTATAAAAGTGATGTCCTGACCCAGCATAACCCCATGAGAAGTTTAATAAAAGAGTAAAAGTACATCACCAGTCCTGTTTCTAATTCTGTCCTACTTTGATGGCTGGAGATACATTATATATTATATATGTCTGGGGGATTATATTAATCAAATTTCCATAAAAGTCCCCTAGCTCTGCCCTTGTATCTATCGAATGGAAAGTGAAGGCCTCAGCCTACAAAGATCATCCTGAAATTCACTTCTAGCCTACCTCCTTTTATGAATATTCTTGGCAGATGCTGGCAATGAATACTCTCAAGCAGTCATTTAAATTCTGCTGCTTTCTCAGGAAGGGAATTCTTTGCAAATTATATTTGGTAGCATCTACTAATTCATTCATTCTCTTTCAAATGCCAGCTATAGCCTGATCCTATATGAATGTTATTGTAAAAAACTTCCCCTTTAAGCATTCAGCTCCAAGACTCAGGAGTGAAAATACTTGAATTGCTGAATTTATTTTAAAAAAGAAAAAAATTATCCTGAAAACAGCACATTCCTATGCAATGTTTCCACCTTGAATAAATTACACACTTCCCACTGGAAAAAAAAAAATCCATTTTCCAGTCTCTATTTATGGAAGAATCAGTCCACCTTCCCAAGGTTTCTCTGCAGTTCAGACAAGGCAGTTTGCACTTTGCACCAATCAGCTGTTTACTGCCTTAAAATATTGGGCTTCTATAGATTCAAAGAGCATTTCCTGGGTCTCAACTAAGGGAACACTTTACTGTGCCTAATTTAATTGCTAAAGTCTATTTAAATCCTTCTCTGGGTTGGAGTACTTGGTTTAGATCACAACTCAACATTCAATGGACGTCGGGCTTTGGTGAAAATGCCATTGTGCAAACATCCAATGCATACTCTGGAGTGACATTTCATCTGACAGTTAATTAAGAACTTCAGCTGATAGATGATGGACCTGGGGTAAAACTAAGGGCATTGAAGACTTTGCACTGCCTGATTTCTAATGCTTCCTTTCATCTTTATTAAACAGTCTCATTATTTTGAAGAACAATAAATTGTTACAATTAAACCTTATTTACCGTTATCTTGTTTGGGAACTTCTTTATGGATCACAGTCTTTCCTGAAATTACACAGGAAATATTATTACATGGGAGATGAAATTAAGCTTAGTGAGTAAACCAAATAGATGCACAAATAAACAGACATTTTCTGTGAGCAACTTATTTCTGAATAGTTTTGGACACGTCCATTAATTTGTCCTTCTGCAGGCAGAAAACAATAATTTCACCACCCCAAATTCTGGACACTGAGGAGCAGAAGGTTTCAGCAGCCCTTAGGCAACCTTTTAAAATCATCCACATTTTTAAGCAGAACGTGAAATACCTTCTAAGCAGATGTCTCACCATAGCATGCATTTGTTCAGAAACATCCATGTGGTTATCACCCAGTAAGTGCAGTGTAACAGGTAATAAAAATCATGAAAATTTACATTTTTGCATCTGCTCAATTCCTAAAATTATCCAATTGCAAAGCTAGTTATGAAATGAAGAGAGAGAAAGTTATAGAAAACTACAATAAACTCTGAAGTCAACACTGACAGAAAAAGGTGGCAGGTGTCAAATTAGATGAAATAACTTGTGATTGCATACCACAATGTGACTTCATTAAAGATACAAACAAATTTAAGCCTGAGGTTATGGGATTGACTTTAATTTGTCTTCATAACAACATCTAAAACTTTCAGAAAATCTTGGCAGAAAAAGAAAATAAAGACAACTGTAAAGAAGCTCTATTTTTTTTTTTGTCAGTATATAATCAAAATTGAAATAAGCCTTAGGTTGAAAATCAGAAATAAGATCTGGTTTCTAATTAATTGGGTAAAATCATGTAATTAGGTAAAAAATAATTTGTGCTAGTTTGAGCTTGAAAGAAAAAAAAACATAACTAAGTGAAGAAATGCATTTTACCTGCTGTGCTCAGCTGAATTCATGTTGCTTATCTGTTCAAAGGTATTTATATTTTTCACTTGAACCATGTCAGCAAAGGGAAATCTCTACTTTTAAAAAAAGGCACCCACTGATCCAGTGCAATCACTGATCACTCCTGATCATTTATCCCAGTTCACTCCTAGGGTATCACCTTGAAAGTTCTGTTTTGGGCTCTTCCAGCCAGACATTTCCAACACAGGATTGCTGCTGGGAGACTCATTCTCACCATTTTATAAATTCAGGCCCTTCCACAGAACTGAGCTGCAGAGCCCTCTTGGTCTCCTTTCACTGAGCCATCCAGGCATGGTCAGGGTAAGCTGCATCACTGTTTTTCAAGGAGTTTTCTTCAAAGGGTTTTCTTCAAAGAGTGATCAGAGCAAGGCTTTGCTAACTCAGCCACCCCAGCAGAGACCCTGCAGCACAGGGATGCTGCTGTGCTCCCAGCACAGGAATGGATCTGGACAGTATGGTTCATTTTGCTCGGGAAAGTAGAGCCATTGGGAAGTTCCCAGTGTTTTTGTTTCGATTTGTTTTGCTTTGCTTTAATTGAGTTCAGCCACAAAAGCCAAGTTCAAGTTGCACAGCATAAACAGGGAGATTTCTTCAGCTCATTTCCATCCATTCCACCGTGCCACACTTTTGCTAACGTGATTTTAAAAGCCAAAACTTTTCTTTTTGACTGGCTTCTGTCTCAGACAAATTCCACACATCTGAATACAAAGATCATTCCAGTATAGTTTTAGATATGAGACTTCATTATTAAACATTACCGAGGTATTTAATCTCTGTTTGACAAACACAGAATATTAAAAAAGATAAACCGGAGTATCTGAGCCACAGGAGGGTCTCAAAAGGTTCATTAAATACAAAAACAACAGGAATTTAACTCCTAACCCCAAAGGATAATAGCAAATTGCTTCTGTTGGCATTTCAGTCAGATTCTTTTCAGATTTCTCTACAGGTTAAGAAAAAAAGACTTGGAAACAGTGACTCCTGAAACAAACTGAACAAAGATTTATATCTATTTGCAGAAGCATTAGTTCTCAGTGGGTCTGTCTGCGTTCAGCAGTTTCTATATTATTACACAGTTTCAGTGTTGCGAGAGTCTGTTCGGTTACTGTAAATTTCTTTTGCTCAAGTATATATTTTATATCTGTTGATGGGAAAATCTGAGGCTTGTAACTTCCTGGGCTACAAAATCATAAGTGACAGCCAGACATGAACAGAATTTCTCTCTCTCTTGAGCACTTCAATAAACAGGAACACAGAAATGATATTTCAAATGTAAGCAGAAAGTACTGATGTTAAAGTGTTGTTTCAAAAACTGTCAGGAAAAAACAATGAAATTCACGGGTATCCAACGCAGAAGACTGAGAAGGGAGACTAAATTAATCCATTTTCAGCCAGAGAACATGACACACTTTAAGAGGCCAGCAAAACCAAGCTCATGAAATAGGATTCCTCTAGATGGAACTCTTGAATTTGAAAGATGACAGTCGTGTAACCAAAGCATCAAAACTTAGGAAATTATTCTCTTCCTCCACTGATTATTTCTCTTTCTGAAACACCTCTTTAGAGGAAAATGAGTGTATCTCACCTACTCAGCTCATGGCACGATGAGATACAGCTCTCCTGTGCAGAAGACTTGAATTCAAAGGACTTGCATAATGCTGTAAAATAAATAAGGTGATGACTACGACAGAGGTTTTGACAGGTGCCAAGAGCTCTTTATCTGTGTAGTTCTTTTCATAGTAGCACTAAGGCTGCTAAACAAAGATTCTAGATTTTACTCAGCTCTTGCCATTGAATTTCCTACTAAGACTTGTAAATGTGCCTGGACTAGAAAAAAGATTTTTTTTTAAAATATTCTTTTAATTATTCTGTAAGTAAAACAATTATATAAAAATACTTGGGAAGGTAATGGGCAACAAAAAATCAAATTCACTTAGACAGAACACAATCTTTTTCAAGTAATATGAAGTACTCACAGAGCCATAGAAGAGTATTCTACACCAATTTTGTTTGCAGCATCAGAACAGTTCTGCAATAATCTTTATGACAAGTATGATATCTTTTAAAACAAATCATTACAAATATATTGGAGAAAATGGGATATGTCTACAGGTCTAAGTGGTATCCTTCAGCTTCAGAAAAACACGGAGTTGCCAGCAGTAACACCTAGACACGATAAATACATTCAACGAGAACACAAGTGCAGATAAAGCAGAAGTGCTAAAACAGCAAAGAGCTTTGCAGGATAACGTGTCCCAACTGAAGCACTTGCAAGGAAAAATAAAAGACTGTGAGGCAGCTGCTCTTAAAGCCTCCACACTCACACTGAGGGCCCAGGAATCAGCTGGATGTCAGGCCCTTGAACCCTCCATCAACACTGCAAGGAAAGGAGCTGCCACAACCAAGATCTCTGTGCTCCAGCACAGCACACGCTGGGAAATAACAGAGACACATTAGAAAGCACAACGTGACAACAGGTAGTGAATGCTGACCTCTGCCAGTGACTGTGCAGTTTTTATTCTTTGCATTTTTAGCTTTGCCTCTTGCCTGCTGAAAAACGTGTTTTCTTCAGGCTGCCTTTGAAACGTACAGAGAAATCTCACCTGGCAGAAAGCGTAATGTGTGTGACCTCCCGTGGGGCACACGAGCATGGCTGGGCTCTCTGCTCACTGTCTTCTTGCTTCTGGCTGTTATTAGAGGTGCCAGTTGCCCTCCAAACCCCCCACTGCATATGGAATGCATTTCTCTTCAAAAGATCGCTTCCCTCATTGAATCTCTCGCAGCAGAAGCAGTGCTTTGGCTCCCTGTTCCTCTGGACACATCTGGAAATGCCAGTAGCCAGAGACACTCCAGCATGGGCCGCGGTCCAGGAGCTGCCTTTCCTCTCTCAGGGCTCCAAAAAGGATCCCAGCTCCTGCAGTCAGTGAAACATTCAGCTCAGCTGTACTTCACAGCAAGAATTGAAACCTTGGAATTCATGCACAGAATCATTTCAGAGACACGCGTGCCCAGCACATGCTGCAGACCCACCCCAGCCCAGAGGCAGCCCCAAGCACAGCCCCTGAGAGGAGCAAATGGCCACTTGTGGGATCATTGCTGCAGTGAGGAGCAAACGCCCTGCACACAGGAGAAAATGCTGCATCAGGCACAAAATATATTAATTGATCTATGTCTACTCTGACCTGAGGAGGACCTAAGGAGGACCAAAGCCACCCTTGTGGTGTGACAGAGGCCTCTGTTACTGCTGCCAGATGAAATGGTCCCTGCCCATGGGTCCCACTGAGCACCCTGGTGCAGAAATTGGTCCCAACTGTGCTACAGCTTGACCCAGAGTTTGGGGTGGGCCCTGGGTGCTCAGCAGGTGCTCCTGAGCCAGCAGGTGCCCATCCAACACACACCATGCCAGGTCTTGGCTGCTGCTCCCTCACGGTGCCACAGTGGTGGGGACAGCTTCTCAGGAGACGTTTTGTAATTGCCACCACGAGTTTCATACACATCAGCCAGATGCTTGGGGGGCAGGGAGGGGGGAGAGCTATAAATCTACAGCTCAGTAATGGAGTGTTGGGCTATGAAATCCATAGATTAACCTGGGAGAGGCTCTCTCAGTGGCTGCATTAACGCCAGCACAGCGTGCAGCTGTTTATCGCTCCCAAACAGCTCCTGCCTCTCGCCACAGAGGCTGCACGGGGCTTGTCTGGCCTCCTGCAGGCTCTTCTCATGCTCACCTCTGGCCATAAAGAATTAATTCATCACTGAAATGGTATAATCAGGATCTCAGGCTCCACTAGCACCTGCTTAAACAGTATGACTATGCCTCAAATAATATGACTATGCCTCATGTAACACCAACCCTCTGGTCTCAGAGCGCAGCTCAGTGCTCACTGCCTGTCTGAGAAGTTTTGGAGGAACAAGAGACACAAGGAACCACCTCAAACCTATTTCTCCTCTCACACTGAGCCCACTCTTGTCATCAGACACCCCAAGGTCACAGCAATATTACACACACTTGAGAAAAGTCTGTAAGAGGATTTATTGGTCTTGGAGAACCACTTGTCTTGGATGAGCCACTGGTGTTGGATGAGCCACTCCTGGTTGTCATGTAGAGACTGATCCAAACCTGCAGCAGCCTCTCCAGGTACTGCCTTTTCAGGGAGGAACTAAAAACTCCTTAAAGACATCACCAGCAGGCAGCTGCAGGCTCAGCAGGTGCTGGTGCTGTGCATCCTGGACCACCCAGCAGAGCGACATCCATCTTCCCAAAGATTCCTGCCCCACAGCCCCCTCTCGCCAGGGCACCACTGGGGTTGCTGGCGCCCCTGGGGCAGCTGCTCACCCAGTGGGAAGCCCCAAGCCTGTTTCTAACCTCTCTCATGCACTTTTCTCCTTGTCCTGCTCCCCAGCTCAGCACAAGGCCTTCCCCCATGTTTCCCTGCCGAGGGCAGAGTCCGTGGAATGTGGGATCCTGCACTGTACAGCAAAGACACCTCACTGTCCAGCACCTCAATCCCACAGCTTCTCTCCATCTACATTTTTCCTATCTCTTACCCATATTTCAGTGCTTCTCTAACTGATTATCAACTTCCATCATGAAAATATCCATGTGCTTTGTTGTTAGTCACTTTATTCCTCTGCCAAGGGTGCTCTCAAGCTCCTGTCACTGGAAGCACCGTGTGTTCTCTTTATGCCACAGATCTTTAAATGCAGTAGTTATACATTACTTAGGCTGCACATATTTATCCCTAAAATAACACAGGCGTCTCTGCAGACCTTCACTGGGCCTTTGATGCACTCCAGACATCTTGCTCTCCAGTCTATTATTCAGTAGCACAACAGAAATAATTGGTACTTTCCAAGCCTTGGCTGGGTTTTTTTTTGACTTCTAACAGCGTGAGTGGTCAGGTGTGATACTGAGCTCAGAGGAAGCTGGAAGAAAAGAGAATAGATGAGTATGTGAGAAATTAAGCTAGTTCTTGTTCTTTGCCTCTCTAGAGGGTGCAAGGCCTGCTGAGGAGATAATCATGAATAAGTACCATTCTGAAAGCAAGTGAAGAAGGTGAAAGAATGACTTGGGGTTAAATGTTTATTAAGAAACCAGAGAAAGTCAATTCATACTTTTTTAATGCAGGGAAGATTTGAAATATTCTACCTCCAAGAGACAAATTAAAGCACTGAAGGGAAAAGCCACAAAATATCTGCTAAAAAAGACCCGGGGTCTGAAATAGGATGTACTGGTTGCAAACACATTCCATTATTCAGCTGCACCAAGGAAGCTGCCATGGGATGTGCTCCTTACATGGTCTGTTCTTCGCCAGGTTTAACGAATCAAAACTGCAAACAGAGTTGGAAAAAAAGATCCAGCTTCATCCAGGGCTGTCAGATAAAAGGTCAGGAAGTTTTTTGCTGAGTTTGGGTAAGGGTTGCTGAGTAAGGCCATAGGATTTCTCCTCAAGCAAAGTGTAGCACACAGTAATATCCAGAGCAGGAAACGCTCCATCCTAAAAAAAAAGAAAGAGAGAGAGAATAACTCTAGAGGCAGGCTCTTGTTTTATTAGGTGTAAATCAGAGGTGATATTAAATCCATATGGTAAAGGTTAACATGTAAGAAGGATTACATATTGATTGCAGCACTTTAGAATTGGACCATTTTCCATTAACATTTTCTCAGCTTCACAATAGGCAGCAACAGTGCTACAGAATGCCTAGCAATTAACCACAACAGTAAATGCTAATGCAAGTTTTATAAAGATAATAATGCCTCCCTCACCTTTGTGATGGTAGCAAACAACAGAGATCCCTAACAGCAGCATCAATTCTGCCTCACAAACAAGGAAAAACTAAGAGCAGAAAAAGAAACTATCTAGACCTACTAATAAAATCATAAACCTGAAAGTAAAATGATTCATCAGCAGAAAAAAAAAATGCAAGATCAATATAAAATATACTAATTGTTGCCTTTTCCATTCCACTGCATATATGTCCTACTCTACTGCTTGCAAAAGCCGAGAAGATTGTGGCATCAGGGCTCCAGACTCTAAAGCTCATCTTTCTGTGGCTGAGCAATTGTCCCTGAAGGCCACTAAATTAAACAGAGGGAGAAGAGCAGTAACACTTTTTTTCCAAGGATATCAGTGGATGGTAGGATTAGACATCTCCCTGGCACTCCACTCAGTGGAACTGCAACACCCTGCTTCCCCTTTTTCTTCACGTTAATATCCCAAACCTTCCGAAATTCCTCCCCAGTGGGTGAACTGAACTCCTCCTAAGAAAAAAGAGTTAAGTCAGATTCTGTGGCTGTGCATGTAAAGCTTGGAAACATTCTCTTTTTGGCCTGCTTTCCACCCACCAGCACTGAATTTCACCTGCTGCTTTACTACATGGTCACGCAGTGTCAACGCTGCAGACAGATTTGCACTGTCCTCAGTAACTTGGTGCCATCACCCAGAGATGAAGTTATTTTGGCAAGATATCTGAAATGTCTTCTTCTCTCCACAAAACAAAATCATTCTGTCAAATAAACAATCTCTCTTCTGTGAGCACACCACTCCAATTAATGCAGGTTAATTGTCTATAACAAACAACCATTCAATGTATTCATTACACTAATGAGATTTCCTTTTTAGAGGATTTATGAGTGGAAAAATGCAGTTCTGTTCAGTCAGCTTTTAACTGCAGGAAGGAAACATGCTTGAATTTGGGAAAATCTTTCACTCCAAGAGAAAATGACAACCTGCTCTTGAGAAAAAAATGGATATTCATCCACTAGTTGTCAACTGGATATACCTGAGCAAAAGACCAAAAGAACTGCTTTCAAATACATTCATTTACTCTATGTTTCATAATATAAACACATGTGATACCACAGTTGCACACACTTGTTACAATGACTATAAAGATTTATTTTTTTTAAAGCATAACTGACCCTGATGAAGGAGTCTGTCCTCTTGTGTCACTCACAGATTGCCACCACAGAGCTAAAGTCACTTAGTTCTAACAGCAATGTGCTGGAAAGCCAGCGGAAAGTAACAGCTATGATATTTTCAGTTCTGTTTCTTTAATGCTTCCACAGTTAAAATAATTTGCCTGATTAACCACTGCCTGTTAAAATTAAATGGCAAGTATCATCAGAGAAATTACACTGGGTTTGGCTGCTACAGCCAGATCCCTACATCTTGTTAATTTACAATTAGGCTGTGGATTGCTGCTCTGCTCTCCATTCACACTCATGTTTGCAATGCTGACTATACCCCAAATCAGAACCTAGTGCTTTCAAGATTAATAAGGGTATAGTGAAGCTAGTCCATAAGAAAAAAATAAGGTGTTTTTGTACTGGAGAAAAGGAGGCTCAGGGGTGACTTTATTGCTCTCCAGAAGTCCCTGACAGGGAGGGTGTAGCCAGGGGATTGGACTCTTCTCCTAGGTAAGCAGAAACAGAAGGAGAGGAAATGGCCTCAAGCTGTGCCAAGTTAAGACTGAACATTGGGAAAAATTCTTCAAAGAAAGGGTAGTCAGGCTCTGGAAAAGGCAGCCCAGGGAAGTGGTGGAATCAGTCCCTGGAAGTATTCAAGAAGACACTTAGGTGGGGTGCTTGGAGAAAATTTAGTGGTGAACCTGACAGGTTAGTGGTTGGACTTGATGACTTTGGAGGTTTTTTCCAACCTTAATGATTCCCTGGTTCTATGATTCTCTGCACAAATGTCTGTGCTGATGCCTCCACATCAGTGTGGGCCACATACTGAGCCACTCTCATCAGCAAGGCTCCAGGCTAAGCAAGGCCAGGTGTTTGTTCTGCAAAGGCCTGTAAAGACGCTTTATCCCAAGAAATTTGAAACTAAGAAATCTGAAACGTGGCCACAGTGATGACAACTTTTAGTGTTATGCTCATGACTTTATGGTATTTACCTGCCACTGGTCTAGACTGTGCCTGGCCTTACATTTGAGTCAACCTTCACCATGAAAGGAAGTTCCTCCAGTAAGGCTGTCCACATGAACGTGGACATGCAGTCATCACCTGTTAAAGATGTGTAAAAACTCCATGACAGTGTATGAGGGAGGTGTCCTACAGCACCGAAAGCAATTTCAATTTGCTTGATGATAAAAAAAGACATTTATAGCATGGAAAATATCAAGAGAAATGGGAAAGGAAAAATACAAGAAGCCCCACCAAAAATATAGATTAAAAGCCTCAGGTATTTCACTATGCCAGAAGTCAACTCATTCTGGCCACAGGGCCAGCTCCACTTATCTTTTCCAAATAATCTGTTTTCAGCTTTCAAGAAGGGCTTGGCTGTGGAAACTGAAAAGTAGCATGGGCCACAGGGCAAAGAATGGTGCATGAATGTTTATGAGCATGCCTACTTAAAAGTAAAAACTCACTTTCATTGTATGTGTAGGTTCATTTCTCACTCAGGCTACGTGTGGAGAATAGACCATTAAGAGCACAGGCATGAGAGATGAAAACATTTGACTGCAACTAATAAGATGTTAAACTGAATGAGATGTGGTGGGGAACGCATCTCTGGGCATGGTATGGATTCCACCACTGCTCCATTGGAGCTGAAGGAAACAAATACCAGCTTAAAATCAACTGGTTTAGTCCAGGAAAAACTGCTGTGGCCTTATTAATTATCTTCAATTGTCCTTCTCTTCACATCTCCCAGACAGCTCCTTCTCCATGAATGGAGAGAAGAGCCAGATGCCCTCTGTCAATTGAATGACACTATGGTATTTTTACCAAACACAAGTTCCAATATATCCTTCCAGACAATTCTGATGCAGAAATTGTTCTAAATATAATCCACTTCTCTCAACTTCCCCTTCCAAAGTCTTCCCACTAGCTCCATAAGCAATAAGTAAAACAAATATGAAACATTATCACATCCAAATTTGTACTGAGATTACATCCTGAGGGTCTACTGCCACCCTGGATAATTTGCTAGAGCTACCATTTGCAAACCAAACCTTTATCATGTGCCTGGGATATGTGATACTTTCTAGGTGAAGGGGATTAGGAATATTTACATTTTATTAATGCCAATGAAACAGCAAGAATAGAAAAGACATAGATGTTTAAAAATGAAATATTCAGTAAGAGTAAACAAAAATAAAAACGTGCAAAAAAACCCCCCACCTCACTATCACTTGATGAGGTAATACTCTAATCAGCAAATCGCAATCGTTTCAGACTGAAGATTGTTACTATGAAGAGCATAAGAACAAACTAAATCATCACACTTATTTAAAATGCTGCAACACCAGCAAGCTTATTGCAATATAATACAGTAGTAAAGCAATTACACTCTGAGATTAATATTTATAGAACATAATCAGGTTTTCCTTATTTAAAATTTTATTCAATAACTTGTGCGCCTTAAAAGCATTTTCAAAGTCGAAGTCGGTTTTGAAATAAGTCTTTAAGGAAAGGTATCAAAACCCTGGCAGGAGTCTGGAACAATGTTCACTGCCCCTGGGAGGCTACATGTGGTGTGGCCCCTGCAAGCCTTGCACTTCAGGATTGAGGATGTGACTTGTGACTTGAAGGAATAATCACAAGGGAGATCAGGGAATGGGTTGAAAAATGGCATGAATTAGGTGATGTGAAAGGAATTTGCAACACGGGACAAGTGGCCATTCCATGACAAAAAACACCAAAAACCCCAACAGAAGTCAGATGCAGAACCTCACCACGAGGAAGAAAAGGAGGGTATTTTTTGAATCCAAAAGACTGTGACAGTGACACACCAGCCAGAGCCTCAGAAAATTAATTGTGGACTTCCAGCATGACTGGCCGATGACACAAGGACACAGTGACACAGTTCTCCAGGTTCCTTTCCTCCTGGCTTGTTCCTTTCTCAAGCAGGAGCTGTTGGTCATTTTGCACACAGTGCCCAAAGCTGTGACCAGCCAGGGCAAAAGTCTCTGTGGGCTATTGCAAGACAAACTGTGTGCAATGATGACTATTATTTCTGGAATACAGTTAAAACTAACATTGGAGCACTAAAGCTATTCACTTGCAGTGTGAGAAAGGAGTATGCCTTGATGTCCTCAACTGAGTCCAAGCAAGAACACTGCCCAGATTAGGAAAAAAGGGACACGGAGCTACCAGGTAGCAAATCCCTTACACCCACAGCACAGGGGATCAGAATCTGCCTTCTGCAAGCAGGAACTGACAATATTTTAAGGTTCTAATTGTCAGTACTGCCAATTCTGGAGAAAAATGTCTTCTGCTGCAACAAGCCCTGCTTCAAATTCCAAAATGCACATACAATTTTATAACAAGGTGTGGGAGGGTTGTTAATTGCTTAACTGCACTCTTCAGGAGAGCATTTCTTACAGTTGAGTGTATATAAATCCTGATCATTTTAGCTTTTATCTTGTAATTCTCACTTCTTTTTACTGTGTAATAAATTCTCAAAGGTCCTTATAAACTTGGTATGTAATGCAACTGATCAAGACATGATCTTGCTTTACAAGCATGTGGGGAGAGTCCTTCAGTTTCCTTGTCTTCAGGGCCTGTCCTGCTTATAGACAGGACAAAATATCACCTGGTTCTGGGGTGCTCAGCATCCAGTTTCTCTGGTATTAACAGAGATTCTCAAATCCCACTCCTGGGACATCTCAGTGGCACCCAGCAGCCAAGCAGTGCTTGTCACTGTCCAGTGAAACACGAGTTCAGTCCAACACCCCCTCAGATCAGCCTGGTGAAAACCCCCTCATCTCTGGCAATGGTCTGTGGCAGCAGTGGAGCAGAAGACAGACAGAGGAGCAGAAAGTGCAACTGAGCATCTTCATTGGGTATAATATAGGTCACAGCAGACACAGAAATTGAGAAAACAGAACACTTGAGATTAAATGAATTAACTTCATTGCTGACACAGCTTCTGGCTTCAGCAAACTTGTGTTTTCACATCTCACCAAACACACAGCTCTTGAGGCTTCCTTTTTTGTCTTCAGACTGTACAAAGGCAAAATATCTTGGTTTTACTATCTGGTCAGCTTCCTGGCAGTGGCTGTCAGCAGTGGATGTCTCTTGACACCAAGTGACTAATGGAGACAACTTGCAAAGTATCAGTGCAATTTAGAGCAAAAAAGTCTTTCAGATTTCATTTTAGGAATAGAATGTAGTATCTACCATGTAATTCCCCTCTACAGTCCCAGTTAACTGCTCAGAGGTTCTCAGTTCTTTGGAAACTATTGAAAAGAAAGGGCATTTCTCTCCTATGACTTGATCGAGACAAGCCCAGGCTGACTGGGGTTGTTGGCAGGACTGAAAACAGCTTTTCCCTCTGCATTTTTTGAAACAGCAGCCAACCATGTCAATCCAGCATTGTTTGTGACATGAGTAGAAGCTACAACCAAGGCATTGCTATTGTTTGGGATTTTTTTAATTTCCCTCCATCAAACAGTACTTTATTTCCTTTCACCTTCATATCTTCCCTAGCACTCCAGTGATTCACAAATGTATCTTTTTCATATCTTTAACAAAGATATTCTAGTAAAAATATTAGCTTGACTTGGGTGAACAATGCCGAAGTATACTTCCAAGTGTTAAGCCTGGATTGAAAATGAGGAATTTGCTTTGATATTGACAGCACCTCTCATCCCTGTAAATATTCCAATAAATATTTTTATAAATATTTTATTTTAAAAAGGCAAAGGCAAACAATAAGTTTGCAAGTTCATGTGGAGATATATGGTTATAAACAATAACTACAGAGCAAAACAAATGGCAGTGGCTATTCTAGCACTGGAAAGAGTAAGGTACAAATGGATAACGATATAAATATTAACACATACAGGAGAATAAAGGTGTGAGTTCTCCTCACCTCTGTCAATACATTCAGCCACATCTCACATATAAGGGTGAAACTAGAGAGGACCTGGTAATTCTGTTTTCAGAAAATGGACCAGACTGTGCTCGATCACTGATTCTGCACCAGAGCTCACCACACAATCACAGAACATCTCAAGCTGGAAGGGGCCCATAAGAATCACCAAGCCATTCTCCCTGCTCCTTTCAGAACTGCCTAGAATTAACCATATGACTCAGGATGTTGTCCAGATGCTCTTTGTATTCTGATACTCTGGAAGGCTTGGTCCCACAATCATTTCCCTGGGGACCCTGTTCCTGTGACCAACCACCCTCTCTTAATGTCCAGTCTGAAGTTGCCTGACACATATTTAGTTCCAGGTATCTGTAAGCTTTGTTTTTAACTTTTTATTTTGATTGTTTCTCCTTTTTCTCCTTCTTCTTTTTTTTCTTTTCTTTCCCTGTCTGAAATAATCACTCATGTTTTGCATGTGGACCTGGAGGGTGCATCAGGCAGAGCATATTAATTTAGCAGTTCGACTGGAAAAGTGCATTCTGGAGCACAGACTTATTCCAGAATGTCAGCTCCTGGTGCCTTGTGGAAGGTAGGGAGAACACTTCATGGTTTGTGACTTGCATCTCGAAGGGAGAGCCCTCACAGCTCCTGATGCTTGTGCACTCCCAAGAAAATCACACCAGGCTGCAGACCCAGGGAGGGCCTAAACCTGAGCTCTTCACTGGAGGTGCACAAAGCAGGCAAGCAGAAGAAAGCAGCACATGGCAGTGCTGCTGCAGCCGGCTCAGGGTGTCTGCCCCCTTCTCCTTCCCCCCTCCCCACAGCTCAGTGACAGGCAGGCTGCTGCAGCAGGGAGGATGATGGGACTGATTTGTGACAATTTTTTGCTGCCTATGAAATGCTTTCCATGAAGTCTTTTTGACAGGTAGAAACTCCTGTGCACTCCAAAGCTGCTTCTTTTTTTTTTTTTTAGGGAATTCTTGATTTTAACGGGAAGATATTGACTGCTGCAACCAGGAGAAAGGTTACGTGGTGTCAATCTCAGATATGATGTGGAAGGAACTTGCACAGAAAAGACTGCGGGCAAATTAATGCACGCTGTCAATCTAAACTCACTGTTGCCAGGCATTTGTAGCCTGTATCTAAATTATATTAATTTTTGACTGTCCATACTGCCAGCCTGACAGATGACTGGTTCATCTAATTGTTGTGTTTTCTTCTCATTAAAAGATACTTGCAAAAGCACCTCCAAGCAAAATACAGAAGCTGCACAAGAAGAAGGCGGTGTTTTTCCAGCAACCTTTGCACTGCACATTTCTGACAGGTTTTTGCACCACATTCCACATCAATAATGCTGCAGCAACCAAAAGGCCATGTAGGCATTTAATCTCTCAGTGCTGAGGGCACACAGCTACTGGCCCAACACTCTGCAAACATTCTTCAAAATGTGCTTCTGCTCCAGGGAGTTGCCATTGGAGACTCCTCAAAGTCTAAGTTAGACTCATTTTAAAATAAAGAGCTTTTTTGACACTAAATAAAACAAACTCCTAGCTTTATTGAATTACATGCAGCGCTAGAGAAAGAAGAAGAAAAATTATGCCTTTAAACCATATTCTTGTGTCAACTGAGAACAGTTACCAGGAGCAGAACTAAAACTTCCAAGTGATGGCAGGTAAAACACCCTTTGTCCAATTTATAATTTGTATGTATCTAAATAAATGCAAATACCATCTTTCTTACTGCATCCAACAGAGCCACATAACACAGGTCAGCAGGGGAGAAGGAGCACCAAGGGACAGTAGAGGAAGGGAGCAGGGCTATGGAATGAAGAGATTAAGGGACAGAGAGATCCTCTCTCATCCAAGTAGGCTGAAGCAACATATATTATTTTCTCCAATGGTGTCTCCCAGACACAGCTGAAGATGCTTTGTTTGACCTTGCCCTATGCTTTGAGATTGTTTATTTCATTAGGCCAATACACAAATACAAAAAGCAATTATTTTTGTGAAACGTGCCCCAAAGAGTGAAATATTATTGACTATAGCCAGTATCCATTCTATACACATTGCCAAAGTGCAATTAATCATAGGCAGACATTGTAAACGTTACAGTTAGCGACGTTTAAAATCCATATAAATGCTTTTCCAGGTAATTAATATAAGGAAAGCATTCCCTCAGTTAAGGAAAGAAAACACCTAAGGAATAGTATGGTAATTTTATATTCTCTTAAAGGCAAAACTGTAAAGATTTTAGTGGTGACACTGTCTGAGTAATAAATGTAGGCTGCCTGGGGTGTACACAGGAGAATATATATATATATATATAAAAATGAAATTTTAAGTAAAAGTTAGATTGTTGCCATCAGAAAAATAAGGGGGTTTTCNTATATATATAAAATGAAATTTTAAATAAAAGTTAGATTGTTGCCATCAGAAAAATAAGGGGGTTTTCATTTTTTTTTGTTTCTTTTGGTACTTTCTGACTCCTGAATACCATACAGTTGAAAAAGCAATTAATAGTAAAAATTACTGTCATTACCTAGCAAATAATATAATACACAATGCCTCTGACATTAAATCTTAGATAAAAACCCATTCCACAAGAGGACCTTCTTGGAAGTGTTATTGTGCAACTGCAAAAAGAGACACACAACCCTTGTTTGTTCTTCTCAGTCCCAGGAGCAGAAATAAAAATAGAAACTCCAGGAGGAACAGGGCCAAGACAGCTCAGAGGGTGAGGAACTGGGTGGCCTTCACCTCTTCCCTCTCACAGTGTCACAGCCATCGGCTCCTGCTGGGATCCTAAGGATATTGCCACTGCAAGGTCCTTTGGAATAAAAACCACTGTGGTTTACCAGAGTGAAAAGATACTGAGAGTAATGGAGTGAAAGGATAATCCTTCCCACCCGTGTATACATGTACTATAATTCATGTGTGGTGTTTCTAGAACGCCCAAGAACTTAGTCTTTGCAGGTTCTTTGAAAAAGGAAGTGTACATAAACATATGGCAAACATGCTCCCAGAAAGAAAGGCAGCTGCTAATAAACAAGCACTGAGGGAGGTGACAAATAAACGGATTAGGTGAATTTTTCACTGAATTAGGTGACAAACCTACTGCAGGGGGAAGCAGTGGAAGGATCAAGTTGTAGCCCCGCTGCACTGAGGGAGCTGGAATTGCTCCTGGAAGTGGAGCAGTGCAGGTCAGGGCTTGGCAGCCCCAGCCGTGCTCAGAGCTGGTTCCTGAGCTGCAGCAGCAGCTGTGAGAGTTGATTTGAAACTCACTTGAGCATCCTTCCACCACAGTGCTGGAAGAGCATTGACTTCAGTCAATATTAAAAATATAATAGCATTATACATAAAATAATGATTCATGTACAGCAGGTAGATGGATGTTCCTTAATTACTCTTTCACATAATGCCAGCACTAGGACAGTGTCAGTAAAATAGGAAACACATTCAGACTTGCACACGAGGCATAGTTATTCATAGAGTTCAATAATTCCAAAAGAGGGTAGAAGTTTGTTGCCTTGAGTTTTCTGTATTTTGTCTTTCTGTAGAACTTTCACACGCAGCCTTGATGTAAATAATGTCTATTCTTAGAATGTTTACATACTTCTCNTACAGCAGGTAGATGGATGTTCCTTAATTACTCTTTCACATAAAGCCAGCACTAGGACAGTGTCAGTAAAATAGGAAACACATTCAGACTTGCACACGAGGCATAGTTACTCATAGAGTTCAAATTGCTAGGCATAAAAAAATAAAATAATTCCAAAAGAGGGTAGAAGTTTGTATAACTTGAAAGAATAGAGTGAAAGAGACAGACCACAAAGCATTGAAAAACACTAACACAAAGCAAACAGCACAAACTCCCTTTTAACTCTGAGGATTTAGGACAACTACACATGATACATTTCATTGTTGTTTTCTGTACCATTTTCTAAATTGTTTGGCGTGGGCTGGTCTCAGAAACAGCCAGCGTACCGGAATAGGGGAGTTTCCACCAAGAGTTCCATAAAGGAACTGCTAATGATGCCGGGAATGAGCATCACAGTTGCTCAGCAAGAATTCCTGATGCAAAGCCAGTCTACAGATGCTGCTTGTGAGCACAGTTCTCCTGTTGTGCAGTGATACACCCAACAGCCCCATCTTTTACTGTACTGTTTTTATGGTCTTTAAAGGCCTGAATATGACTTTCCATCTTTTCAGCAGTGCTCTTTCTTTCTTGCTTGCATGAGTTGTTCCATTTCATTATCCAGTGGCACAGTAGATCTCCCTTGTTTTGACAGGGACTGTTCTGTTACAATTACCTGCTGTCGTTGTGGTTCAAGTGAAGGTGATGCCAGCTGGACAGAGCTGTAAAGCAACATGAGTGAATTTCCCAGTGTTAAAGATTTTTTTGAAAATCCAGGAAGCAATTAGCCACTGCTATATTTAGAAACCTGCTTGTATTGTAACGAGAATTGCCAGCCAGAGGTTGGGGGCAGGCAGAGCCTTGATGCCTCCCAAAATTCAGAGATGCTTGACTCTTGCATGACATTTAAAACCTCTTCCTCTCATCTGGAAAATGTTTAGCACGCAGGAACATGTGACGCTTTGCCACAAAACTACATGGGAATAAGCTGCACTAAATCTTTCAAGAAGGATGTTCCACACAAGGGGAAACAACAAGTTCATGGCAGGCAGCAGAACTGGCAGAAAGTGTTTGTTCATCTGATGGGCTCAGCACCTCTTGTCTCAGCTAATCAGAGTAGGAACAGACTCTAAGGGGTTACCAGCATTGCAGGTCTGCAGTCAAAACACAGAAAAGAAAGGAAGAGGAGGTGGGATATGGCAATGTGAGGTCACACAGGTCACCTGCTCCTCTACCAGTGGAAATTCCTCATGCCCCTGTGCACTCTCCTGGAGGGACACTGCCTCGGGACATACATGACACCTATCACCTCTTTAAAGGTTTGCTCACACACTGGAACCATGGAAGAAAAAATTAATGCATCCTCACTTTAAGAAATGAACAAACACGGCACAATATTTCAAAGCCACTTTTCTAGATGGTGACTAGAAGATATTTGGAGGCCATGACAACTCCGAAGCCTCCTAGCACTAAACCAGAATTTGCAACAAAACATGCAGCTTCAGCAACAGATGAGTACAGAAAGCTGAAGCTTTCTGAGAGACCGTGATTCTACGTGTGGGAGAGCAGTCTTGAAGAAAAGGAGGAATTTCAACTCTAACGTGGTAACCGAAGCTAATCAAAATCTGATATAATTATCTCAGTTAGTGCTTTTTGCCAAATGAACCTCAATTATATAAATTATCTTTATTTGCCTCAATAAGACATAAGAATGTTTTTCAACATTTTTGCAACTAATTTCTATTGAGCTACTAAGTACAGAAAAAACTCATTACTATCTGAAAAATGAAAATTAACCTAACTTACTAGTTCCCTCTAAAAGTTCATGTGTAAGCCATAACTACAATATTTTTTCCTTTTTGCAGAATATACTAGGAAATATTTTCCTTCTCCAAAGCAGCTTTGGTTTCATGGAAACTTGGAGAGATTTCTGTAATTTTCCAACTATTACAGTCCCCAAACACTTTGCTGTTGAACACAATTATTAGATCCACCAGTTTTGTCTTTCGTCTGTGTGTTCCTAACAGATGAGCTGGTTTTGTGCCCCATCATAAGCTTACAAATTAAACTCCTACATGCTCTCCTGCTTCCTAATTTGGTGCTCTGGGACAGCACTGCTGTTAGCTCTCTTAAGAACAAAACCATTATTCAGATGAGCTACAGCAAGTCGTCTTCAAACAGTAAACTGCAACTTACAAAACAAAATTGGATTGCACTGGGTATTAGCTTCAACATTCAGCTGAATACAATGCAAGCTTTAGAACATTCAATTTAACAATACATGGAAGAAATTCTTGCCAGAGAAGAAAAGCGAAATTTCCAGCAGAAGCCTGGGGTAACCTCGTGTTACTGAAAATGTTTGTGATGAGTCTCTTACGTTCAGGTTCGTCACTGGTGCCCCTTGCAGGCAGTGATATGGGCAAGTGAATATGGGCAACTGTTCCCAGGAGCACCCTATAATTGTCACTTCATACAGCATAAATAGTTGCTTAGGCAGCAAAAAACAATACAGTGAACTGTGTTTTCCCTAGACTTTAAACAGGACTATTAGTTTTTTTCAACCTAGAGAGACATATTGCTGACTCTCACTGGAGTGTGATCTAGTAATGAGGTATAAGAATAAGGAGACAAGTTAATTCATAACTCCTAGAGGCAATTAGGGTACCTAAAGTGCCAACTGCCAGGATGCCTCCAGTGGTGTTCCAGTTATGCTCAGTAAATAGAAAATTCAGGGATAGCAAGAGCCATGGCTTTACAAGCTCCTGTATCCTCCAGGCCAAAGCCACCAGCCATTTTAGGGGAAAATACAGGGATATTGGTGCCCTTGGTTACAGAACAGGAGTGTGCAGGGTCAGGCTGAATCCTGCTCTTTCCCTAACCCTGCACTCTTGTTATGTGTGGTCAGTAACTGGTCAGAAATATTTGGCTCCATTTCCTAACACTTGCATGACTGCAAAAAGCAATAATTATTGACACTGCAGCACCTGCTGTGCTTCCAGGGGGGTTCATGTGCCATGGGGAGGGAAGCTGTGCTGGAAAAGGTTTGGTCCTTCAATTTCTTTCCAGAGATAAGATCAGGCGTGCAACAGTCCAGCGTGGGTCTACAGACTCAGAGACAGAAGTAAATTTGACCTCCTGGTGGTGAGGTTCACAGATGAAACAAAGGACCCAAACACCAAGGGCAGCTGGGATGTGAATGTGATGTTAGCTGAATAAAGCCTCCATTTCTTCAATTAGGAATTCTTTTCCTTTCAGGAGAGACCTGGAATCCACAAACCTGAGCACCCAAGCTCAGGTCCTGCCTGAGACTCAGTGGAAAAGAACCTTCCCCCTTCTGATGAACTCTCATCTGTCCTGTGTCCTACCAGGGTGGCTTCTGGACAAATCCCAAGGCAGGGGCCAGAACAACACTAGGCTGCTGAAAGAAGTACAGTAATGAAGGAAACAAAAAAAATACCACAAACAAACAGACACCCCCCCCCCCAAGAAAAAACAAAAAAAAACCACCCACAAAAAAACCCAAACAGAAACCCACCAAAAACCAAACAACAACACAACCAAAATGAAAACAAAAACAAAACAAACAACACCAAACAAACAAAACCCCAAACAACCAATCTGGCATTTGTTAAAAATTCCAGAGCTGAAATACGGAATTTTGATTATAGAAAGTTAAAATCTTTCTGTTTCAAATGCTTCTTAGTATGAGTACAGGGAACTACATGGAGGTTTTCACAAACCAAACAGCACTGAATTTATGAGGGCTTATGACGTTGCAATGCCATTTGAGTAATAATAATAGTAATGATTATCATTTCAGTTTTGTAAAAATTATCTCTTAATGTGATTTGTAACTCAGCAAAGAAGCCTCTTGTCTAGACTGCAATTTAATTTTTCAAAAGAAATTACCAACTGTGTTAGAATTCGAATCAGCTGCTATTGAAATATACACAGTGCTTTAAGCACATTTTTCACAGGATTTCATTTCATACGTGTGTATATATCCTAGGGAGAAAAAAAGTCAATTTTGTCTCTTTGGACTGGTAGGTGATGGGTATGGCTCTCTGCACCCTTATCCAGGTGAAGTGAGGTAATAAAATCACTGTACCACAAGGGGTCTGGACACCTGCGGTAGGTCGACCCTCCTGTCTCCCCATGTCTCCCCTTCTATCTCTCATCTCTGTGAATCATGTATCTAAGAATTATCATTAAAATCCACATTTGTCACACAACCTTCATGGATGCCAACAAACCCAACCAAATAAAACAACAAAAAAATTCCCCACACGTAAAAAACAAAATATCATTGCAACACAGAACAAAACAGGGAATTTACACAGAAACCACCCCTTGTCCTTTCACCACAATTACAACAGAAGTTCCTTATGATCTTTCTACTCTCTAACATTGTTCAACCTATTTTTGCCCATTATCTTTCCCAATTACCACCCTTGTTCCAAAATCCTCTTGATACTGGGTTTCAGCACCAAAACGACTGTGGGGAGGTTACCCTGGCTGGATGCCAGACACCCACCAAAGCCACTCTGTCACTCCTTTCCTCAGATGGAAAAGCAGAGAAAATATAACAAATGGTTCATGAGTTAAGGACAGGGAGAAATCACTCACCAAAAGCCATCACAGGCAAAACAGACTCAACTTGGGGATATTAACTGAATTTGTTAGTAACAAAAAGAGAGCGGGATAATGAGAAGTAAAAATAAATTGTAGAAACAACTTCCTCCCATCCCTCCCTCCTTCCCAGCTCTCCCTCCTGTCCCCCAGTGGCACAGGGAGATGGGGAATGGGGGTTATGGTCAGTCCATCACACCTTGTTCCTGCCACTGCCCGGGGAGAGGAGTCCTTCCCCTGCTCCAGTGTGGGATCCCTCCCACAGGAGACAGCTCTCCATGAACTTCTGCAATGAGAGTCCATCCCACAGGCAACAGTTCTCCATAAATTGCTTCACTGTGGGTTCTTCTTCCATGGGCTCAGTCCTTCAGGCACAGCCTGCTCCAGTGTGGGTCCCCCACAGGGTCACGAGTCCTCCCAGGGAACCTGCTCCTCTCTCCACAGGCCTGCAGGTCCCTGCCAGGACCCTGCCCCAGCACAGGCCTCCCAGGGGTTCACAGCCTCCTCTCAGCATCCCTGTGCTCCATTTTGGGTCTCCCCCATGGGCTGCAGGTGGATCTCTACCCCTCTGTGCCCTCCCTGGGCTGCAGGGGCACAGCCATCCCACCACAGGCTGACCATGGGCTGCAGGGGAATCTCAGCTCCAGCCCTGGAGCAGCTCCTGCCCCTCCCTCTGCACTGACCTTGGTGCCTGCAGGGCTGCTCCTCTCACAGATTCTCACCCTGCTCCTCTCTGCCCGCAATTACATCTGCACAACAACTTTTTATCCTTCTTGAGTTTGTTATCCCAGAGGTGTTACCACCTTTTCTAACTGGCCCAGCCCTGCCCAGCAGTGAGTCTGTCCTGGAGCTGTCAGGGATTGGCTCTGCTGGACATGGGGGAAAGCTTCCAGAAGCTTCTCACAGAAACCACCCCTGTAGCCCCCTGCTACCAAAACCTGGCCACACAAACCCAGTACAGTGCCCAACCAAGTTAACAATGACATCTCAAAGCAATGCCATGAAACAGCACTGTTAATTCATTGTCCTGGAAGGCACAAGATATTTGGGAGGGAGCACTCACACAATGACTGATGTCCATAGATGTACATCTCCTTGCCCTGGTTTAAACTCTACCACCCTTGGTTCTAGGAGACCCACTTCTACCCATCTCTGAATTAACAAGTTGTTATATTTGATGCACCTTTCTTCCTCTCCACCTCTTTCTCTGCATAGTTATCAGCTTCTATTTGCTGTAAACCCACTTCTTATTTCTGGGATGAGAATTGTGAGGTTAAAGCATTCTTTTTTAATTTCAAGTCCTGGGAAGAGTGAACTGGAGTGAACTAGACTGGATGAAGCCAAGCACATGAGTTTGAGGTTTTTTCCTCACTCTGCTATTTTTCCTTAGGGAATAACATTTTCCCCATTGTTACATCTCCCGTGTAATTTTCCTTTACTGCCCTCTTCTGATTTAGAACTTGGATATTAGGCAGGTTAATAGTGAATAGATAACCTGCAAGTTGTCCAATATTGTAAATATATTGTAAATACTACTGGCTCTTGCCTCACTCTGCCCATTAGCAATGCTCACCATTATATCTCCAATGATAGCATGCACATAAAACACCACCAAGGCTGCAAGACGAAAGAATCCCCAGGTAGAGTGGATAAATCAGAAAAATTTAAACAATATAAACAGGAGCTTCCATACCTTCTACAAAGTTCCATTACTGCCAGCAATACATTTTGAGATGATGTCATAACACATACATCACAAACACCCAGATAAGCAAGGCTTGTAGCAATCTTCCTCCCAAACAGCCAGCCAGCATGTATATTTGAATATCTTTTTGACAGTACTTGGGCTGGAGGAAAAACAGCATTTTTTTCCAGCCTCATCAAAAAGCAATTGACTTTTAAGCACAGGGTTTCATCCTAGGCTGTTTATTTAGAGGACTTTATTGGGTTTAGTATTTTGCCGTTTCACATTGATACAAACAACTTATTCTATGTATATTTCAATATTTTTTCTTTGCTCATTATGAAATTAAATAGCCTGGTATGGAATTTGAAATTACATACTTTTATTTTCTGTGTAAACAGCATCTCCCAATAAAATAACCTGTAATACAGTTATGGAAGGAAATTATTTTAGAAATTACAATTCTCAGTTGAATTTGTCTGCTTCCTTTATAGACTGACTTACCAAATCTTTATAGACAAATGTTACTCTTTACTACATTTTGCTTTTGGAGTACTGTGTAGACTCCTGGGAGCCTAAACTGGGGTGTCTTTATCAATCATTGGACTTCAAGAATCTCACTGAAAGTCATTAACTGTGTCCCCAGTTCAGAAATGCTGCTGGTGGTCATTCACAAGCTATAGAGAAGCTCAATCTTCACTTGCAGGATACATTTGCTGAGCTGGTGTCTCATGAAACAACACACCTGACACAGGGACAGCAGGCAGGCTGTCTGGAGCCCCCAGTGCCCAGTTTTACAACTTTGTCTCATTTTAGAGCTGCAGAGTCCTAAGAGCACTTCTGGCCAGGGGTTTATTGAGTGCACAGCAAGTTGGTGCCATCCCTTGGTTTGGATCACAGGAGCCAGGCTGAATGCAGGCTAACCCACCCAGCAACAAGGAACTCGGGGCCTGACTCCTGGGAATTCTTATCAAACCAGCTGGATTTCTGGGAGGGGATTGTCTGAAGCCAACCCAGACAGACAAACAGGACATCCTCCCCCAGACAATCTTTAAAGCAGCTGCTTTAACCTTGCTGAACCAGATCTAATCAGAGCAGGTGAGACTCCTCTTCTAATCACTCAGTCATTAAAAAAAAAAAAAGCCTTTGTGGCACCATGTGAGAAACTGCTGTGAGCAGAGAGGACAGGCAAAGGGACAGGCAAGGGGGCACTGAACAGCACATGCATGTGGCCCTAATGAAGCTGAAAGGCCCTTATTGCACCCAGACATCAGGTGACTGCCTGACCATCGTGGGCTGTGACCTCTTGCTGGTGGCATTTGGCCCTGGCACTGCCAGGCAGCTGCACTGAGCCACAGGTAGGGATGTAATTGCACACACCCCACTGTCACCCTGAAAAAAACTCCTACACTGTGGGCTGGAGTGTTTCCAGGGCCTCAGGCAGTGTCTCACTGACAATACTTCTCGTGTTTAGAAACCACTCTGCCTTAATAGCCAAGTTAAGGGTTCCGTGTATTATTCTTACAGCTTTCACTCTCTGGCTTTTTAATGGCTCGGCTATTAAAACCAATGGAGTTTAAATGCAACAAAGGTAGAGCTTAAAAAAGAATCCCCAAAGCCTTACTATTGGTAGGTGGTAATGGCTGAGTTAAAAGGGGTGGTATTTCTGGGAAAAGATTGCTCAAAGGGAAATTAGGAAATTCTGGAAACCTGAGCTGTCCATTAAAGAGAAGGTCCTGGCAGTGGGAGTGAAGTGTGACAAGACAGGCACTGGCTCAGTGAGGTTCATGCAGGCTGTGGGATAAACTGAACAGAGAGAGAAAGGATTGTAGGGAGGTATGAGAAAAAAATGTAAGAAATTAGGTAAAAATGAGGCACACAGACAAATATGGGAATATTTTCTAGAAAAGGTTTCAAAGTTCAAAGGTGTACCTGGGATCGGGATTAATATGGACAGAGTATCACAGACACCAGGATTAAGAGAAAAGTGTTTTTATTTACAGGTAAAACTAAAGAACAAAGCTATGCATTTTTGGACCAAAGAGAGGAGAAAGGGACCTTAGGAGTACTAAAAACCTGAAATTAACTTTGAGGAACTGTAAGTACTGGTTTTAAGTACCGAACTAAGAAAAGGCTGGGTATAACTATAAGCCTTGTTTCCATAACAGGAGACCAAGCTCTCAGAACAGAATCCCTTCATATTTAAGGAGCTCAGCTGTGAACATCCCAAAACAAGGATTCACCAGCTTATGTCCAGTCAACTTCAGGTCTCTAGAGCAAGAGCTATAACATGCCATAGGGGATGAAGGTGTTTCTAGATAAGCTTTAGCACTGACCAGTTGTAGAATGACACTTCTATGGCTCCGGGATTGCTGTGGAAATACTAACTGGTGTTTTGGCAGAGTGCACTCATGGAGTGTACTTCACACGGTAGAGCAGCAAAGGGCTAAGCAGACACATGCCCCATGTCTTCTCCTCTGCCTAACATCTCTCTTTCTTCACCCTGGTGGAGTCTGAGCAAACTCCAGTGCCTTTGGAGCACGGCAGTGGAGCATGATCAGCTCTGGCAGGAGAGCAAAGGGGTCCCAGTTCAGCTGCCATGGTGCAGCTGTCAGCTGAGTGCTCCTGACTGGGAAGCTGTAACACTGGCACGTTCTCAGCAGAAGTCCCTACATACTGGATAATGCAGCAGCAGATAGGAACCAGTTGTTTTTCAGGAGAAATTAAAAAAAAAAAAAAAGGATATCCATAAGGACTGAAGAGCTACAGTAAGCTACTTAAATGCAACTCTAAGTGCTAATTGAGCTATGCATTAAAAACAAACTATTCCTCATTAAGAGAAAAATATAAACTCTTCAAGGTTCTGCTGAAACAAAATTCTTTCATGGGGGCAAGGTGATTACTTTTAATAAGGTGTCTAAGTAAGAGCAGGGTGGGGAGGAAAGGCTTCTGTAACACCTGGGTCAGGAAACTCTTGGTTATTTATACCCAGCTAGAAGCATCCCCAGGCAAATGGGAGTTCACAGCTTGGCAGCCAGGGCAGTCACTTCTGCCACTGACCTGAGGCGCTGCTGAGTTTTATGTGACCAAAAGGACTCAGGTCACCACACAGGTCCCTTTAGTTATGTATTCTGCCTGCCCAGCACCCATGACATGTGAATCTCTTTCTGAAGGGAATATATGCTAAAAAATCACAACTGTGCTGCTTAATCTTTGCCTCCATTCCAATTACATCAGAAAGTGAAAGCTGTCTTCCAGGAGATGTATGGCCTTTATTTCACATTGCATCCAGCCCATCAAAATTTAAGATCAGTTGACAAGACACAGCTCCATGAGGCTTCTTAGTTTGTGGGCATCCACGCTATTAAGGAAATGGAAAAGACACAAACTCAGTGGTACAAAAAGACAAGATAATGAGCTGGGACACACCTGAGGCACATTCTATTGTTCTCTTCCGCAGGATGGAAAACCCATCCACTAAAACAGACAGGAAGAAAACAAACACGGAGACAGGAGTCTTCGTGGCTCTGTGGGATAACCTGCTATTCTGCAAATTATTGCTTATTTTATATGGAAATATTTCTGACTTCTAGTTTGCTCAGATAGCTACAGCCATGGTCATGGTGCAACAGCAAAACCATTTTGTTCTGATCCTTGTTCTGATGCTTATAAGACAGTTGAGGATTTCTGATTATTAATAAATTGGCCTTAGCTGCATTTCCTTTCTTTTACGAAGTAGTTCAGTGAGGCAGATTTACCTTGGCGTGAGAGATGGGCAGATGGCAGGGCTATATAGGTCATGTGCTCCTCAATGCTGATAAAGGAACTGCTCTGTGCCTAGACACTGACTGTCTCCTGCTGACTGAGACTGAAAATAACCATTAAAGCATTCCTTATAAACAGAAATACCTGAATGTAAGTATAAACATACTGCCTAAACTAATTGTTATGGTCAATTTTATATATACCCTGTGAAAATAAACTCCCTGATTAAAAAGAATGAAGCATCTGACTATCCCAAATATGAAAGTGGCACAATCTGTTTTTTCTATTGTTCATATTGATTCTTCTAATTAGCACTTTTGACTTCCAAATGGGTAGACTCAATGACACCAGCTCATCTAGGGTCATGTCAGCAGCTGTTGACAGTCCCTGGTGCTTCAGATGAGGAAGACAAAATCCAATTTTTTAAAGCAAAGATGAGATAGCCACTCCATTTCCTTATTTTAAGGTTTGTTTTTACTATCCTTTCTCTTCAGTTCTATGCATCGTGTAGTACGTTCTAATTGAGGACATAAATATCTTTTACATTCCTCCATCTGGTTCTACTCCTGGCCTCAGAAGTATAGTACAATATTGCATCTATTGCTACTTATTATCCATTCTGCCTTCAGTTAAACATGATAAGTTTTATCTTTTTTGTTTGATATTTGGATTGTTTGAACATCTTTTCGCTCTTGTATTACAATTAAAACATAAGAACATGAAATATCTTCGCTTAACTTTTTTAATGTGTACTCTACAGCTACATATTCCATTCTTATCTAGATAATCCTAATATGGCAGTCCTCTATATGGAAATTTTTCCATGCCATTCACCCAAGTTGCTTCTAAACTCTTCTGACACTTATTCCTTTCACGTGATATCTAGAATTGAAAGGTTCCAAATAAACATACCACAGATTTATTCCATATAAATCCATAAATTCTTCCATGCCACTCCTAGGTTCGCAACAATGTTTTCACTCAATTTTTTTTTCTTTTTACTGGTTGCCATTAACTTTGACCTCTGACAGCAGTTCAGGTAATTCTTCCAAAATGCAATACCCACATTAATTTTCATCTGATGCTCAGTGACCTAGCTTAGCTGTGTCTGTAGTGCTCTTTGGTCTTCTCTTGTTTTAATTATCCCAGACAATTTTGTCCTATTGCAATCGTTGCCACCTCACTGATCATTCTTTTACAGATTGCAAATTACATTAATCACCGAGTACTGGTACTCAGCCTCAGGCCATTCTGCCACTTCTTCTGACATTTCTGTATCTGTCTCTCCATGTTTCTATCACAACTTTCTCTTCCTCCACAACAACTAGCTTTTTTCACAGGTTCCTACAACGAGTTTTTCAGAAATTAAGTAATTTTTTATTATTATTCATTTCTGTAGAGAATCTTACATTTTCCCTGATGGAAAAATGTTTGTCCTTACCACATTATATCCTCTTAGGTGCCTCGTACCTATTCATAATTGTTTAATCCAATTTACCCAGCAGTTAAGCAAAGCTCACAAGGGCTGTAATCACAAGATTGTCCAGAGCACTTACAATCTGTTCAGCTGTCTAATACCTTTGCAGCGTCTCTCATTTCCCATTTGAGCTGTAGCTCCCTGGAATAAAGGCCAGCCCGGTGATGGAGGCTCAAGGCTCAGAGTCAACACTGGATTCTTGCTCCTGCTCTGCCAGCTACTGGCAGTGTAACCTTCAGGAAGTTTCCCAACCTTTCCACATCTCTCTCCTTTCCCCAGTGCAGGTGGTGCTCAACAACGTCACAGATTTGCCAGGTCCCTGTTTGTCTCAGTGCTGATTCCTGGGGGTTTCTTTGATGCCTCCATCAGAGCATCACAAGCCAGGGTACATGAGCACAGGGCAAGCAGCATCTTGCTCCTCTGCACATCCCTGAATACTCTGACAGCTGTCCAAGGATTTCCTTTCTGGGTGGAAAAGGCAGCACCGAGCCGAGGCACAGCTTCAAACCACCCGCCTCCAGGAGCAGACACATCTGGAAAAGCTGTGCTTGAATTTTTTATGAAGCCTGATTATTAACGTTTTGTAAAATGCTTGGAGATCCTTGGTAGGAAAATTTTACCACCTGCTAAGCATTAGCCTTCTATAAATATTTCCAAGCAGGGCACAGTTGCCAAATGTTTGGGTTCAACTTTAACCATTCTAATGCTGGGCGGGGGGAAACTCTGATGAGAAACCAAATATTCTTGCTGAACAAATGCTTTACATCACTCATCTTTCTGGTTTCTGTCACAATAGCCTCCACTGCTTCCTGTCCCTTAAATGGTCCTTGTAATCATGTATATAAACATTTTTTGTCTAATGTGTATCTTCCTTCTCAAATCCAGAACTTGATATGCTGCAGATATCAGTTTCAAGGTCTTAACATACTTAACGTAATTAAAGAATCTGAACAATTTGTTCCACTATTGTAATTTTAGCACTGCATTGGTTTTTGACTACATGAAGTATTGCACAATACCCCAAATGCAGAAGGTCTGAGATAAATTACACCACTTGAACTTTTAATATATTTACCCAGGCAGTAGCTTGAAGGAAAGTTCATAGAAGCAAATCTATTAGGTAAATTAAGGTTGTAACTTTTTGGCAGCTTCATTTAAAGTATTAGTCAAAATTAGTGAAGCAATTTAGTCCCATTCAAAATTATGCAAGACCAATATGCAAATAGAAGAGAGAGAGCTTTAGAAATGTAAAACAATTACTCTTTGAATATATATGTATTTAAATAAATGCACCACAGAGAGACCAGCCAATGACAGCTGGTTATCCTACAGTGCAGGCTGGCTTTGATCTCCATGTTGCACGTATTTCTTTCCTTATTTCAGCAGAACTTCTGACTTTCCCTCTGCCAAAGCATCTAAATGGCTGACTTCAGAGCAAACTTTTTCTTTTCTTTTCTACATGCTGATACTTGAATCAGAAAATATTATTCTGATTTTGTTTTATATTTGTATAGGACACAATTCATCCTTACCTCTGTACGCTGTGTTAAAAACAGATTAGTAAAATTGCTCATTCCTGCTGAGTTCCTGGCCACAGCCTGTCATTCTGTAAAGATAACTTTTCACTGAGTATCTCTCCCATAAGTATATTAGGAAGACAGGAGATAAAAATACATAGAATTGTGTTTGGGAGTAATAATTTCTTCATGTTTATGTTCAATTTACATGACCTGAAGGTCCACTCTAAAGGTTTGGTATTCAGTAGCAAGAAGCACCAGCAAGGAAATTATGCAGGGCAGGCTATATATTAAATTTGGTGGGGGATTCCTCAGTTAGTATTTCCCCTGCATTTTTTCCCCCTTGGAGAAAGGTCTTTTTACTGTAGTGGTTGAAAATGAGCTGAGCATGCTTTCAGAGGGTACTTTAATTTAATTATCACCATCCAGAGGGCTGATTCAGGTAAACAGGCAACACAAAGTTTTCAGATACTTAAACAGACACTTAGCCCTACATATTAGAGGTCCCAAGTTTAAGGAGCAGATTATACATGTGATCTTTCACCGTGCTACAGAATCAAACCCCAGGGCTTTAGAACTGTGTGGGAACAAGCTTCCTCTGTGCTATTCCTCCTCAAAATGTTTTCCAGAACATTGTGCCTATCTGTCGAAGAATGACAAAGGTGCTTAAAATTGACCTTGAGTCAAACAAAGAGGAAAGAAAGAAGATTTAATTTTTAGTCAAGAACCAAGTTTAATCAATTATTTTAATAAGATTAATTTAAGAGAGTCTCATGAGCAATCTTCTGCTATATTTAGGGCTACCGTGTCATTTGTGTAACATGGAAAATCAAAGAATAAAGAGGAAAAGGCACAGTAAAAAAATCAGGCAAATGCATAATCAGTATCTAAGAAACAGGGCAAACACTGTTACCAGCTTCCTCTTATTTGAAGTGAGAGGTTAAACTTACGAGAAAACAAAAATCAGAAGTTCTTTTGAAAACCTTAACTTTTTATTTCAAATGCACTTCTAATAAAAGCAGGGTATGCTGAGTTACAGCACAGTGGTCTGCTGAGGGTGACAGCTGCTGAGACCTGTGATGTTTTTACATTGAAGATGAAAACCTTCAAGTGTTGAAATGGAAAATTTTTAATTACTATTAAATTGCCAGCAGTTTTTTGCCTATCCACAGCAAATTATTTCTGTAAACACTTTCAGCATTGGGGAGAACGTTTCAGAGATGAGTGATTAGTTATGAGTGACAACCAGAAACTTCAAAGTGCAAGACCTGGACGTTTTCTGAGCCACAGCAACTGTGAGCTGACATAGCAGCTGTAAAGTGGCCAGGGCAGGGAGCCACAGCTTTCCAGAGCTCTGGAAAATGCCAAGAGCTGGTGCACAGAGCCAGGTTGAGCCATGGCAGTCAGAGACATATCAGACAGGAATTAATCACTCAAACATCCTGGTTCTGCAGGCTTGGAGAATAAAGCCCAGGACCAAAAATAAAACTAACTAAGGGTGTAACTTCACTGAAGACTGCAATGGACAGCACAGATATCTGAGGCAATTTGAAATCAGTGAGCTTTCAGGGGAGCAAATTAACCCTTGCACAGCTTTGTGCTTTCATATACAACTAGCTTAGCATGTGAGCACATTCTCAGAAATTTTGTCATAGCTGCTTTAGTTTATGAGGTTTGAACTAAGGCATATAATCTTACAACTGGGATGTGCTGGATGCTTAGGGACCAATAGACATCCATTCTGGGTATAGCAGTCATGGCAGAAGCTCCTATGTTCAGTCAAAAATGAGCTGGGTACCTTCAACAATTTAAATAATAAGTCTTCATTAATCCATCTCATTTTCTAGAATGGTTTAGGAAATGATCACACGAGGGAGGCTGATGTTATCATTAGTATAACTAGCCTGACAGACAAGAAAGGGTTTAAAGATTCCTTGGAGAGACAAATGTTGCAAGCAAATTTGTGCCTGACAGAGCTGCCAGAACCAGCTTTCTAAGCCTGGCAATCTGCAGAGCAGAGGACACAGCAAAGCACTCCAGAAACAAGTGCCTGTACCAGTGACAAAGCTCTGGAGAAGCTGAAGGAGTGAGAGGCCTGTGAAAGTAATCACAACACAAAGTTTTCTTCCACCCACTCCAAGAATGACAATGGTGCAAGTTCCCTTACAGTGATGGTGGTGAGGCCCTGGCACAGGGTGCTCAGAGAGTTTGGGGCTGCCCCATCCCTGGAAGTGTCCAAGGCCAGGTTGGATGAGACTCTGAGCAACCTGGGATAGTGGACGGTGTCCCTGACCATGGCAGGGGGGTTGGAATGAGATGATCTTGAAGGTCCCTTCCAAACCAAGGCGTTCTGTGGCACTGTGATTCTCTTTGAGCTGCATGTGGGTGTCAATAATTGCCAGCACCACAACTAAAAATGTTCATGCTCTTATTCCCCAGAGATAAGTTTTAGCTGAAATTGACTGTCTGCCACAGGGACCTGGGAAATAGTTCTTTAAAGAACAATATTCAGCTACAGAAACACAATTTGCAAGTTAAATGCAAACCTAGGAAAGTTTTAGTGGCTGCAGGCACACTCTTAAAAACTGGGCTGTGGTTCAAGGTCCAGAGTCAGATTTTATGTGAATCAAGCAGATTAAAAAAAAAACAAACAAACAGTAAACACAGAATACAGACTTCGTTTGTCAAACCTGCTCTTAGAAACAAGTTTTTTACTTTTAAAATGTAATTAAAAACTATTTGCATACTGTGCCCAGTATATTATTCTGTTTTTACTGATAATCTTTATCAAGCTCGAATTGGGCTCTTAATGTCAGATGGATGCTTAAAGAGACTGGAGTGGTCATTTTTAAGAAGTCACTGAAAAATTATAAAATGATCAAAGGAAATTCATTTAGGGATTGAAAATACTAAGAAAAGGGTATAGAGATTTGTCCTGATCCTAAACAAATTAATTCATCAAGGAAGTGGTAAGACTTGTCACATGATACAGCAAGTACTTGCTCCCAATGCAAAGGAGAAACAAGCTTGCATGTCCTGGCTGGAAAGGAAAATCTACAGTCAGCAGTCCCTTATCCTAGATGTGCATTGAGAGTATTCTCATTTTCCTGGGACAGTGTTGCTAGAAAAGATAACAGCTTAGAAAGATGACATCCCAAATTTCAACCCTTATGCTAGGCTTGGCATACCTGATACAGGAATGTCTGTTATCAGGGTCCTGTTTAACCATTCTGTTCTGAAATATAAGTTGTCATATAACCATAACCTCCATCATCTCCAGTCTCTACAGGCCAGCAGAAAATGTTAAAGGATACACAGGAACAGATGCCAATTCTGATCTGTACCTAGTGCTGTCAATAATGGAGTGGTACCATTGTAACATGACTTGTTACTTGCTAACATTTTATTCAGCTGGAAACTGAAAACAAGAGTTCCTGCTCTGGAGTGCTTACCAGGAATTCATGTCGAAGTCATAGCAACCAGCAGATACACGGGGAAAAATATGAGGTGTGGGAAGGTAAAAGGGAAGCATAATCTGGGATACCAGGAGTTGTCACCATTTTGTAAGAAACAATTGTGGGAATGCCTATAATAAAGAGCAATGACTGCAAACAGCAATGAAGTTGTAAGAAATATCCTGTGGCCAGAGACAAACTTGGCACACCAGGTGGACAGATGAAGAGGAATACGTGACACTTTCTTCAAAGGAGAAGTATCAGCACTGCCATTTCACCTGAGAAATTCCGACAGCCCCAGCAGGTTGAGATGATTTTGTTTCAGGACATGGTACAAGTGGAGCTAACAGACTTGCTGTCATCTGACAGCAAGAGTATTGATACTCTGGGAGATATTTCCAATTCCATGAATCAGTGCAGAGTACCTCAGAGACTAATTGAACATGTGCTTGTTCATTAAGTTAGATTAAGTTAGGAACTGAACTTCCTTATTATGTTAATGTTTAATTTCATGATGCAGAGGGAAGTTGCTGAGAACCTTGTCTTTAAGAGGTTCTGGCTTGAACCAGTTGTTAAATACAAGCTACAAATTGCACTGCTCTTGTTAGGAGCTCACACTCCAAGTCAGACAGATCCCTATCAAACTCCGTGGTGCCTACTGGTTCCAGAACACGGAAATATTGAGGAGACATTTTTTCATTTCTGTGAAAGCCAGACAAAAGAAAAAATACCTTTCTCATTACTTTCTTAAGAGCTAGTAATCTTCTCCTTTTCTTTTAGGGCATCTATTACTATATTAACAGAAGGGTTTAAAGCATCCCCTTTTGAAAGATCAAAGGAAAAAAAAAATCTCTATTTTTTTAAGGGAAACTTGCTGGAGCTCCTTACTGGCTCCCCAGCATATCCAGAGTGATTATGCCTCAGAAATGTCTCTATCTGTCTGTAAAAGAAGCCCAGACAATTAGCTCAGATGGAGACCATTGAGGCCTAAAGTTAACGAGATTATTTGTGTATGATTCTTTGTCAGAAACCCACAGGATGAGAAAACAGAATTGACCACTGCTTGTCAAAATCTTGGTTTACCTGACCAGCTAGGCAGTGGATGTATCTGCACAGCAGAGGCAAACCAAGGGCCTTTCCCTGTACAAAATTCATTCCTGGTCTTTGTGCCCTTCACATCCTTGAGCTGGCGCCCTTCTGGAGAGGTACAGCTACTCTGGGCCACATCTGCTCTCTGATTATCTCCATACTTCCAACCAAAGGCACCAAAGGAAGGACAGCACAACCTCAGTCAAGTCTCTCAGTACTGTGAGTCACAGCTTTTTCCACTTACGGTAGGATTTACCCACTGATCTGACAATTACTGTAAATACGTATTTAGCATGTAGAAGATTTTTAGACAGCATGTCCTTTCTTCCAAAAGGAGAAAACACTTGGCCTTATCCGGCTTTTGTTTGAAATAATCAATTATTATGACTGAACTCAAGCTTCCAGTCTAAGAGATGTCCTTTATTAACATCTGTAATGACTGAGCACAGGCACAGCCAAAGTCTGTGGGTGTGGAGCACAAAATGGACACCATGGCACTGGAAAATCCTCAAAGAGAACTCCAACAGCAAGGGAGTCTGAGGGATCTGAATGGTGACAGCATGGGAAGGACACCAGTGTGCATTTCTGCTCTGGGCTGCCCTCAGAGATGCTTCTCTGTCCCTATGCCTCTTACAGGACAGAGGTTTGGGTGGACTGTCAGCAATGCGTGTTACTTCTGGCTATTTTCTTCACAGAAAAATTAATTATTCCTGAAGTTTTGTCCTTCTTAGGCTCCTGTAAAAATAAAATCCTCAGAACTTACTTCTGCTAGATTCTTTTGTATTTCTTGTGCTAAGGATATCACAAGACAGAGCTTCTGATTAGGAGTCATCACGCATAAGATGAGGTTAGAACAGGCATTTGCAGCTCTTTAGAAAGTGTTTACATATTTCCATGATCCTTGGTTTTCCTCTGCTTCTATGATAAGCTATATTTTACATTGGTGAAGGAGCAGAGAGATGTTTGATGATGCTGTACACCTGGAGCTGAGAGAAAATTGAGGGCAACTCTTGTCTCCAGATGAGCACTGATGGCCAAAAAAACCCTGAAGCTGAGAATACTGGCCCAATGTAAAAACACCGAGCAAAGCATCACTGGGGACCACACTTTACTACAACATAAATGACAATTTGCTCACCTGTGTGCCACAGTCCTTTCCTTACATCAAGATCTTTCCCCCACTTCTCCCCACCTTCTTTTATATTCTCCACTGATGTTCCAATAGTGAGAGCAATCACAAAAATAGTCTCGCACTTAGCACACGAGTGCCTTTTCCAAAGGAAAAAAAACCCCTGCCTTTGTGGGAGCATTTTTTTCCTTCCAAATGAAAAGGCCTCAAGCTACTCACAGAAGTCTCTGCTGAGATTTGGACCATGTGCAGTGCACAGGTGATCATCAAGGGAGAATGGCTCGAATTTCTTCAAAATAAGGGAGAGCCCATAAAGGGAGCGACCAGAGAGATGCTACATACTGGGTTTAGAGAGAGCTGTTATAAAGTGTGGCAGTCTTTTTCTCTCTCTGCTGTCTCCAAACCTCACTTTCACAACAGCTTTTCAGCTGCAGCCAGAGTGTCAGGCTCCCAGCACAATGTGAAAGCTGTGGACACTGTCAGGGATGAGGATGCCCACGGCCAGTCCCCCTGGATGACTGTCAGAGTGCTGCTGCCAACATACACCACAGGAATAAAGGGCATTTTCCCCCCAGTTTTTCCATCTGACAGACCTGGATAGAATTTCATGGGACATGGTAAACCTTTGCCCTTCAGGAGTTTTTCCTCCTGCTAAATTTCAAAGATGTTTTGCAAACCATCTATGGCTTGGATTCCTGCTGGAAAAATGTTCACAAGAATTTTCTCAATGGTAACTTGGCCAGTCTGAATCAGGAAGTCAGTAACAACTCTTCCATTGCAGGTGGTTTTGTTCTTGAAGTATAAAAAACCCTTGAAGTTTGGATGTGAATAATTATGTAGTGCCAGCATAACACTTCAGAAAGGGAAAGCATAAGAGGGAGAAGGAAGTGGGAAGTAACTAAATGGTCAGGCAGAGGGTGTTCACTCCTCTGTGAAGGTATTCCCCATCTAAAAAAAAAAAAAAGTAGGCTGAGAAAACCAGGAGAAAAAGAAAAAAGCTGGATGACAAAGAGGAAGATAAAATACTTAGTAAATAATTATTTACAGAATTAGAATTCTCTTCTAAAGTTATAAAATGTGGCAAGCTTAGCTTACCCTGAGGCTATAGGATAAGTGGCAAAGCCAAAGCTGTGTCTTAGAAGCCTTCAACTGTAAACCTTGTCAGCTTTTGTATTGCATTACTGCACATTAATAGAATAGTGATCTGGGAAATGCAGTAAGAAAAATTACGTATCTTAAACCTCATAAATAGGGTTTGGAAAAGAAATTGGTGGCAGAATGGGGACAAAACAAAGGACAAAGTTTGGGATGAAAAATGAAACACAGAATAAAACTAAGAGGCTGAGAACATAAGAAATGCCCTAATGGGTTCACCTAGCCCTCCTTACCCAAGAGGGAAGACTGAGATCAAAACCGTGGCCTTCCTGGGTAAGGACATTATTTGAATTCCAGGTAAGCTGACTCTTAGGAGTCACCTGAATGTGGAGAAGCTGGCTGTATAATTTGTACTGAAAACTGAATTTATGTCTTTGAAAATGAAAACAGAGAGGTGGCAGTAGGAGATAGCTTTGAAAGTGCATGAAAGCCTGGTCACAACCTGCAACCCTTCCGCTTCCCCAGCACCAGCTGTTGTTGTACCAGGCCTGCTCCATGGCACACCCCTGCCTATTCCATCCAGGGGGCTTTTTATAATGATCTGTCATCCCTGAACTGCTTTAATTAATTTTTGAACCTTTTGATATTATTGGTATCTACAGCTTCCTGTGGCAGGAAGTTCTCAAAAAGTTTGCTATCCAATGTGTGGGTATAATATTTTTTTGAATGTAGGGTCTGTCTTGAACTACCTTCCTACTTGCTTTATGGATGATCCCTTAGTTTTAGTAGTGCAGGGTTTGAACAAGAATTCTGTTCTAATTTTCATGCTCTTGTAAACCTCAAGTATACCCTACCTCAGGTGTCTTCTCTGCAAATTGACATGTCCCACCCTTTTGCCCTCGTCTTGGCCTCTCCTGACACACCTAATACTGCCCTTTTTTTTTTTTTTTTGGACTGTCACTGAACCCAGCAGCAGTGGTTTCATAAAACTGCCTGGCTGAGTCTGAGGGATCTTTCCAGAGCTGCAACCATTCCAGGTTCAGCATCCAGCAGAATCCAGAGAGGATTTCCTCTCAATGAAATATTCCCTGCCATTTATCTACACCAAAGCTCCTCTGGGCACTTGCTCTGCTTCGTGGGGCCCTTCTGGAGTTTCTATTAGGGTGGCACCTGTCCAGTCAAAAGAGCTTAATAATCTTGTAGAGAAAACAGGAGAGTGAGGAATGCAAGAAAGAAGGAAAGAAAGACGTGAAAGGAGAATAAAAAGGTCATTATTTTTCATTTGTTTGTGCTAGTACTTAGCATTTTGATATTGTCCTTATAATGTGATTTTTAATTATTTTTCTCTATGTAGGTGCATAACTGTAGCATATGGTTGCAAATGATGAAAGGATAAATGGGATTTTCAATTGGTTTTATTAGCTGGTTTTAACACCTCTAAGACATTTTTAATTTTAAAAAGTTTCAATAAAAGCATCCTGGAGAGATTTCCTCTACAGTTCTTATAATTTAATCACATCAATGAGGAAAAGCTGCAGTTGGGGAGAAAAGAAATAAACACCTCCAGTAATGCAATCAAGACACAGCTACATGGTACACAAGGAAGGGGAAAATCAGCAGAATGGCAAGGAATAGCTAAAGAAACTCCATTAAATAAGGGTTTGTGTAATTTTAAAATATTTCTCTCTCTTTTAATGTTGTCAGCTATTCTTACCTGGGACTGTTTCACCTTTGGAAGTTGATTTTAAAAGGTGACTTGTGATACTTCTGACAGTATCAGATCAGGTCAGCTTTGGTTTAGTTTAATGCCCACCCTCACTAGCATTACCATAATTTCTGTTTAATTATGACTACGGGCTAATTACAGATGAGGAAAGTGATTTTTTTCCCTTGACCAAGACCTGTCTGGTTACTGGCCCTGGGTCAGTGTGAGCTGAGTGCCAGACGAAGGGGATGTGGTCACCATGTCTCAAGGGCAGTGAAAGCAAATCCCTCATCCCAAAGACGCACCTCTCACTCTGCTGCCCAAGGAAAGGAGGTTCTGCCATGTTCATAGTGCTTGTAACTTTCCCAGGAACTTTTGAACCTGGCGGTCAATTTCAACAGAATTACTCGGGGGCAAGGTACAGATCCCTGAGATAAGCTCCAACTGCTTTTTGAAGACAAGTGGCTGCAGAAAAGAAACCTGGTGGTGGCTTCAGTGAAGAAAGGTGGCAGTGAGAGTCCTCTTCTAATTGAGCAATGGAGAATTGACACTGTGAAGGAACTTAAAAACAACTCCACTCGGGGGAAAAAAAATGCAGCTGGAGATTTATCTTCCCAGACGAACATCAGTCACCCGTTCAGACAAGCAATCGTGGGAAACTTGGCCTCCTTAATTACAGTGTGGCACAAGTTGTGTGCTACACCTGAGCGCTGCAGCTGCAGCCTACCCTGCCACATGGTAGATTCCGAGCTGATTTAATTATAGACTTTTGCAAGAAGTCATCCAGACCTATTCCAGGTCAACCGATGGCTTTTTAGGGCTCTTTTCACTGACAGTTTTTACAAGGACTGGAAATGTCTCTGCCTGTTGTGATCAAAACAGATCTTTCTCTTTTCATTTCAACCAAAACACATTTCTACTGCCCAAAGTATGAACTATTTTCAGCTCACAGATCTTGTACACCTAAACAATATGGCAGTTTGTCAGAAAACTGGCAGACCTGCAATATTCTCTCTTACAAAATACTAACAGCCCATACTCCTCTTCAGTGTCATTCTCAAACTTTGTAAGGGGGAGGGAATTATACCTGGGTTACAGATCAAAGCACCCAGGACCCTGTTATAATTGAAATGTGAGGAACAGGATTTGGTACTTCCTACATCTGTGGGATAACAGAACACTGCCAAACTGAAATTTCTTGTTCTTCATCATCATATACCTTTTACATCAAACTTTTAAATGAAAACACCATAAAGGTTCTTTGGGTAACTGATAACTACTAGTTCCAAAATCAACTTTTGAACAACTTACCTGCCCTGTGGTTCACGCTGTGCAGACTGTATGTGTATACCCCGAGAAGACCCCTGAGAAGAATAAAACTTGAAAACCCCACAAAATTTGAAGACAAAGCCCACAATCAGCTACTCCTCAGCATTTTTTGAATGCAATAGTGTTTAACCTAAACATGCACAACTTTAACCAGCCTATCCAGAATCTGGCAGACAGGCAACTCAAACACGTGCAGTGCTTTGGGGAAGGCTACCAGAGGCTGTAGTGCATTTCCTCATGTGAACACTCAGTGTCCTTCTCTTGCTCTTTCCTGATCAAAAAGTCCCTCTCCCAGCTCTGAAATGACTCATGCCCTGATCTGTTTTCAGATCATTTCCTTGCCAGTAAATAATTTCAGGCCTCAAGTGCAAAGTTTCTTCTGCTCGTACATCAAACATTATGGTTATACACTTTTTGATGAGACGTTAGATGTATGTATTTCAGAACAATTAATTTAATCCCAAAATCTATAAGGATCCATACTGGATACACGAGTGAAAATCAAGAATGCTTGCTTATGAAAGGGAATGAGTGTCCTTCAAACTTGTGGCTGGAATTTCTGATCACAAACATACCTGTAAATGCTTTGCTTAGATTATCATGCTACTGGGTCCTGGCTGCTGGCAGACTAATGCTCCTATTTTCCTGAGCCCATTCAATCTGAAACAGAGTTACAGCACAGTTCTCAATTGTTCCAGTAACTGCTGATGCAGTGGTATCCTTGCTGCATTTGCTGGCTCACTATTCAACATTTTATGATCCAGATCTACACACAAATCCTGCTTCAGACAGATTCTTCTCATGCAAATGAAACGGGAGGGAGCACCCGTGTTCACCCTCCCCCTGTACTGAGCATGGACAAGTGACAGGTTTGACAGATCCACCTTGCTTCTTGTGAGCCTAGTGAATGCTATGGCTGCTCTAACACATGCAGTCTTTGCTCAAGGATGGGGAAGAAAAAAAAAACCCACAACAAACTCTCCCCATCCCCCCCACCCAAAANAAAAGCGGGTGCCCACGTTTAGCTGTGTGAAATTTAGAGAACAGTTTAAATATATCAGTGTTTTGTTTGCAGTCCAAAGAGCAGATGGTGGTTTAAATATTTTTTGAAGGTTTGTATGGGATGGAGGACAGACCCACAGGAATGTCTCTCACTCTGCAAGACAGCACTGTGCAGTGATGTAATTATCAGACATAATTAATTAGATGTCATTATTTTCACTGTTTTTCTTGATTTTTTTTTCCTTTTAAATTTGTGGGGAGACATGAACAAGGTAAAGTCAGCTCTATGTTTCAAAACCAACCTTTAAACCATTTCATCAGATGATTCTGCTCTGGTAGTTTTTTTCTCTGTCGGGGGATCAATTCCATAATTTGCCTCTGTTAATGAGTTCTAAGAAGTTGCACGTGCGCTAAAGTACCTCGACAGAAATAAATTCTTTTTGCGCACTGCAAGAGTTCCTGACTAATTCCTTCAAGAGACCCTTGCTTTCTTCCACAAAGCAGCCAAGTTTTCAAAAACTTGGAAAAGCACACACCTGCAACACGTTAAAAACCACGGGACAGTGAATCAGATAAGCACTCATGCGTTTTTTAAAAAATTCATCCGACGTCTCCCACGTTGTTTTTGCGCGGCTGTTGTGAGAAACCACAGCCACCGCTTACTCGCACAGCTGGAGGAGCGTCTGAAGGCGCGCTCCCAAAAGGTAAAGTCAGTGCTTCTAGGGAAAAAGAGCGGTTTTTCCAGTAACAAAGACGGTTTAGATCTTTCTGCAGAAAAATACTCACATCCTGTTGGAATACGCACAATGAAAAATAAAGCACTGGACAAAGCCCGGTCCGCACAGAGATTCTTTATTGCCACAGCCCGGTTCGTGCAAACTCGGGGGCGCGGCGGGACCGCCGCTCGCCCACCTGCGCAGCGGGACCGCCTCGGGACCGCCCCGGGGGCTCCGGCCGCGGCGGCGATGGGGGGCGATGAGTGACAGGGGCGATAATGGCGATAAGGGCCGCAAGAGCGATAAGAGCGAGCGGCACCCGCGCCCCGACCCCCTCCCCGCGCCATGACGTCACACACCCACCCCGCGCCATGACGTCACCGCGCCCCGCGCCTGCGCGAGCCCCCACCTCACCCCTCCCGCGCCCCCCCCCCGCCCCTCGCGCCTCCCCGGACCCCTCCAGCGGGCCGTTGGGGGCGGGGCCTCCCGCGCGCGTGCGCGCGCGCCCCCGGCGGCGCCCGCCCCCGTGACGGGCTTGCGTGACGGCGGCGGCGGCAGCGGGAGCGCGCGCGCGCCCGCCCGCCTTTCGGTACCGCGAGCGCCTATCGCGACCGCCGCCGCTCCGCCGCCACCTCCTCCTCGCGCCCGGGAGCGGAATCAGCGCTCGCGCCTGCACTTCCCCCCGCCCTTCCCCCTCCCACTATTATCCTCCTTCCCGGCGCTCCCGCCCGCCCGGGAACGCGCGCCCTGCTCCCGCCCGGCGAGGGAGCGACCCGGCGCTGCCGCCCGCCCCGATCACCTCCATGGCTCCCGCGCCGCCCCGCTGAGCCGGAGCCGCCCGCCGGGAGCCGCGGCTGAGCGCGGGAGGGGGGCGGGGGCGCGAGGGGTGCGACACGCGCGGGGAGCGGCGGCGGCCGCGGCAGGAGGCGGAGGAGGAGCGGCAGGAGCGGGGAGTCCCGGCGCGGCCGCGGGAGCCCCGGGCGGGCGGGCGGCGCTGGGAGCGGCCGGGATTTACCGTGGTGGCGGTGGGCGCTGAGCGGCGGGGGAGCCGGGCGTCCCCGGGGCCGCCGCCTCTCGGGCTGAGCCCCCCCGCCCGGACCATGGCCGACGACGACGTGCTGTTCGAGGACGTGTACGAGCTCTGCGAGGTGATCGGCAAGTGAGTGCGGCGGGGAGCGGGCAGGGCTGGGCTGGGCAGGGCAGGGGGAGCGCTGCCCCGCGCCCCCCCGCCCGCACCGGGCACGGGGATGCTCCGCCCGGGACCCACCTGAGTCGCCGCCGCCGGCGGGTCCGTGCGGGGTCCGGGTGCCCCCCGTGGCCGGTGCCCACCGTCCTCGTCACACGGGAGGCGGAAGGGGGAGAAGTGACCCCATGTTTCCTCAGCCACCATGATTAACCACCTCGCCATCGCTCAGCCTGGCTGCAGCAAGCGGCAACCACTTCCCACCCCTTTTCTTCTCCTCCCCCCGATATCCCATTCCTGGCACACCCATCGAGGATTGCCTATTGGGGAAGGGAAAGGGAAGATAGCTCTCCGTAGATCCACCTATTCGCTGGGTGTCTGCATATTTGTGCGCCAGGTGTTGGGTTTTCCTCTTCTTTGCTGCATAATAACCAGCGTGGTAGTGGCGCTCGGGTAGTGCTCGGTTCTCGTCCACATCCATCACTCTCGTTCGTGTGGAAATGGAGATGTACAAGGCAGGAGGAGTGCTTGGCCTTTTGAGTCTTATTATGCAACTGCTGTTAAACCGATGCTCGAGGCTTGTGTGAAACCTGGGAGTTGAGGCAGTGGCTGGCGTTCCCCAGCTGCCGTTTCGGGTTACCGTTCGCTGCTGGATGAAAATGACAATTCGAGTCACCAAGAAAATGCAGACTCCCCCAAATCAGATGGTGATAAAGAATTAAACCCAAACTCCATTCTCCCCTGCCCCCGTATTTCTGTGACTGCTCAGTTTTGAAATCCTTTCTTTATTTCTTCATCGTCTTTCGTGTATTTTCTGTAGTTGTGTCTGTGTTGCAAAAAGGACATGAAAGGTGCAGTGATACTGAGTCTGCCTAATTTTCTGTGTGTCTGATTCCGAAGCTGAGATTGCTCTGCAAGCCTTAGTAGTGACACCGTTCAGTGTGCTTGGAGTTTTTTCTTCGTGACAGTGGATTTTATGAGAATAATTGACCGTGTTTTGATTATAAACAAAGAATGTTTCCTGCATGTAGTCTCTTGCCCGCTCTCCACCCCGATGCTTTTCAGTGTATATGCAGTGCTGTCTGATTTCAAAGCCAGGGCTAAAAATATTCTAGAATTAATCTTTTCTCGGGATTATACTGAAATGCTGGTCTTGGACGTAGCAGGTGGCTTTGTTGCCAGCGGAAGTTTCAGCACTCAGTTCTGTTGTTTCACAAGACACTACCACCTTGCTTCTAACACAACTTTTAAAAATATTAAGCTCCAAGGTCCTTGTTTGCCATCATAAATGGTATATGATTGCTTTATCTTGATGCTGATGAGAAGCTTCTGTAGGAGCATAACTCTTATTAAAGGTGTTTCAAAAACAATTTTTGGCACACTCCTTTCACAAGTGGTTTTATGCTAGCCGCTGCAGTTCACACTCAGTTTAATTCCTGCCTGATTGCCATTAGAAGGAAGGTGCAGTGCTTATGCATGACTGCACACCCCTTCGGAGGATGGATGATTCACAGGGGGCCAGATGTTTGCACATCTCCACTGACTTTTTGTTCTGTGGCTGGAGAATTTCGAAGGGAGAGCTCAAACCCGTGGATTAGGTGTTAGCCGCAGGAGTTCCACGCGAGATTTAGGTAGTGTAAGAGAGTGTTGTGATGTAACTAGATCTAACAGATAAATATTGAATCACAGTAGCATGGTGATGCCAAGAGCACTGTAGCGAAAACAGGGTGTATCACTGAAAATAGCAGCAGTGGTGGTGTGAAGGGCTGATAGCTGGTTGTGATTACTCAGGCTTTTCCGCACAGATGTCAAGTCAGTCCTCTAAAAAACCCAAACATTTAAAATAAATACAAAGTTTCACGTACAATTTATGAGTGGTATTCCTGTTTCTTTGCAATGCTACGCAGGTAAATTCCAGGGGACCAGAGGTGCCGCATCTTCATTTAGCTTACAGATTCTGGATACCACCTTGCCTGTCCATAAGAAATTTAGGGAAAGCTGCTGTAAATCTGCTTTGAATTACTACGTATGCATCTGACCAAACATCTTTCAGTGAAACATACATTAAATGTCTGCATGTTCCAGGGATTTGTTACTGATTGATACAGTGATTTAGTTCTTGCAAATAGCACATCTGCCTCTGATTTGCATTTCGGACACATGAAATACTAAAATGTGCAATTTATCTTTCCTAAATAGGTAGTTACCACTGTCACTTAGAGCAGTAAAAGGTATTTGCGTAAAGGGTGTGGGAAGGAGGTCTTTGCCTGTAAAATGTCTGAGTGTTTAGTCAAACTTCCCATACAATTTACTACAGAAATCAGGAGTTGCTTTCCCGGCTGGCAGTAGACAGTCCAATTTGTTGAGGCATATTCTGATCTTTAGGATAAGCTTTAAACACTTCGAAGTACAATAAACTGATAAGACTGACTTTGAGTAAATGCAGCAATAATAGCTTTTGGTGAGGAACAATTACAGGGCAATAGTATATGAATGAATTGATGGGGATGACAATGATAAACTGTTTATTATGTGACATTTAGTGTGTTTAAGTTCTGCAAGCATGCATTTTTCATTTTTAAGGGGTGTGGGTGGAAAGAAAGGCCAGGAGGGATAGGGAGAATTTCTAGTTCATGTTTTCATTAGGAAAAAATGTTAGGGGAAATCTTATTTTGCATATATTTCCAGTATACCTTTCCATTGCTGAAAGCTATATGAAAATACAAATTAGAATAACAATCCCAATTTCTCATTGAGCTTTTTAAAGTGGCATTTATGACACTAACATTAGTCGTGTATTTTTACTTAACCAGGCATGTTATGTTTGAGGTTACTGTCTCTTCAGCTTGGCTGACACAAACATTCTTCAGCAAGAAATGAATTGGGGATTTCTTTATTAACCTTCAAAAGTGTGTTAACATATCTCAGGATAAGTGATAGTGATGAAAAATACATATGTGCCATTTTTTTTTTTCAAACTTGCTTCCAGGTGGCTTTGAAGAGATTCACCCTGTGTATTTGTTGAGAAGTACAACCTAAAATCTTTAAGGCTGTTACTATGTGGATCAGACCATGTGTTTGATTGACAGTCCACAGATAGTAGTGCTGAGTAGTACTTGTTTATTTTTTATTAGAATTTTCATTCAAAATGCTTTGAGTAGTTTATAAAAACTTAGTAGGTGTAAAATTGAAACATCTTGGCTACTCATCCAAGGTGCAGACTGTTCTGAGTTTATCATAGGAACTCCACACACACACAAGCAGGAGTTTTCTTTATGCCTGAGAGAATGCCTGTCTTTAGTAGGTGTTGAATCTAGAAGAGTGAAGCAAAGTTTTTATGATAGAACCTTGTTCTGCAAGGACTTTATTTTAAATTATCTGGTTTTACGTTTTTGTACCTCTTAAGATCCATATCACTTTATGTTAGTATTAGAGGAGAACCATAAAGATTGTCTGACCTTTCTAGCAGTAGGACTGGAAGTCGCTTAAAATTTCCCCAAATGTTTTAATTGTAAATACAGTGAGATAAAGATGATAGACATTTATTTGTGTTTAAAAGGGCTTTGGTCACAATTGAAGTCATTAATCCTGGGATGCATTAGGAAGAGCGTAGCCAGTAGGTTGAGGGAGGTGATCCTGCCCCTCTGTTCAGCCCTGGTGAGGATCACCTGGAGTGCTGTGGCCAGTTTGGGGCTCCTCGGGACAGGAGAGACATGGAGCTCCTGGAGCAGGTCCAGTGGAGGGTGACAAAGATGATGGAGGGACTGGAGCATCTCACTGAGGAAAGGCTGAAGGAGCTGGGCCTGTTCAGCCTGGAGAAGGGACAGCTGAGAGGGGCCCTCAGCCCTGTGTGTCAGTGTCTGCAGGGAGGGCTCAGAGCATGGACCAGGCTCTGCTCCCTGGGGCCAGCAATGGGACAGGAGGAACGGGCAGGAACTGATGGCCAGGAAGTTCCACCTGAACATGAGGAAGAATTTCTTCACTGTCCAGAGACTGAGGACTGAAACTGATTGTCCAGAGAGGGTGTGGAGTGTCCCTCACTGGAGATATTCCAGACCCATCTGGACACAATCCTGTGCTGTGTGCTGTGGGATGGCCCTGCTTGAGCAGGGAGGTGGGACCAGATAACCCACTGATGTCCCTTCCAGTCTTATCCATTCTGTGATATTAATAGTCACTTAAACTGTACATTTTTGTAATTTTTTTCTTCTGTTTGTTTCCAGTACAAGAGTGTAACATGATGTTTGGTGCTAATGCTGTCTCTGGAAACTTGGTTAAGGCTAATCCTCTTCTGCTCTGCATGTGTGAGGATTTTAGTTTGTTTTCATCCCTCTTTCCTCTGTGGTGGGATAAATCTCTCTGCTTGGGCTCTTCCATCTAGTATAGTAGTTAAAGGGCCAGAGCCAGCAGGCATTGCTCCCTTCTCCTTCCAGACTTCCAGCACTGCTGGAACACCACAGATGTGAGCTGAGGACACAAAGTTGTGGGACAGGGTTTGTTTGTTTGTTTTTTCATTAAAATTAGAAGGCTTCTAGCCCACTGAAGTTAGGCAAGGGGTGGTGGTCGCAATTCTATCCTAAGCTCACCTGGAGTTGGAGGTGCCTTAGTGTTATGTCTCAGTCTGGGGCTGTTCAGGAAAAAGATGACAGAGCTTGTGGATTCCTTGTCCAAGAAATACTTAACACGTTTAATAATTGTAATTATTGTGGTAAGAAAACTATGTAGAGGTATTTTGATGGTTTCAGTGGTATTGTTTTTCATTATTGCCGCCATTTTCACTCATAGGAATTAGAGTGCTGTTGACTTTCAAACATACTTTTATTGTAGTACACTATTGAGATTTTGCATTTCCTGTAAAACTATTGCAAATAACTGATGGGTGTAATTAATGACAAATCAAATGAAAATGTGAAACAGCTGTAGTATGGACTCACTGTAAAGGGGAGAGGAGAACGGAGCTTCTTTGGGGTATGGTACCTGATTTGTCTAGTTTAGCTTTTGAGTTTTTTAGTGCCGTTTGAAACTCCCTGCTAATAAAACATTCTTGGCTGTTGTCTCTGTTACAGTATGTAAGAGTAACAGATTATAATAAATACTTGATTTAAGCATGAGGTCATAATGTGCATTGCTTCAGAAAAATAGTGGTTGATTATTTGTAGTGTGTAATTGCTAGAGTGTATCTTTAGCTAAGTTATTCTGCCATGGACTTTAGCTGTAGTAGTGACCCCTTTCTACTTAAGAGGCTCTGCCTACTTAAGAGGAGCAGCTGAGCACAGAATAGAATGAATAAACCTGATTGCAGAGTACAACATTTCAGTCACTTCTCTCTATTTGTGCGGCTTTTTCTAATCCTGTCTTGATAACCAGCAGGACTCTTGTGTGCATCCTTCTTGGGGAAGAATTCCTTCATGGAAAGGGCTGCTAAGCATTGCAATGAACTGCCCAGAGGGATGGAGGAGTCACCATCCCTGGAGCTGTTCATGAGATGACTGGATGTGGCACTCAGTGCCATCCGTGGTTCAATTGGCAGGGTGGTGATCGGTCAGAGGTTGGAGTTGATCTTGGGGGTTTTTTCCAACATAAATGATTCTGTGATTTTTTAATGATGTGAACAAGGCAACTGTAGTGATTGGGAAGTTGAGGTTTGCTTAAGGAGGGGAGTTTGGAGGAACTTGATCTGGGAAAATACAAGCTGAGAAAGATTGTGCAAGGACTTTGCAAATATGTTTATGTTTATGTTTATGTGTTTAAACACCAGCGAGAAGGAAGCCTCGAAAATGAGCAAATCTGAGCAGGCTAGTCCTGTGTAATTTCAGCCTGAAAGTTTGAAGATTTTAGACAAATTCACTACTGAGATTCTGGATCAGGTGTCTGAGAAGTTAGGGGATGAAAAAAGTGACCTTGACTTGAAGATTTGCTAAGTTAGGAGTTTGATCTTTTTATTAAAATAGTATGAAGCTTTGTTGGCTTCAGAAAAATGGGGGCCAAACTTCAGGACCCAAGTGATTCCTGATTCAATCTTCTGTATTTCAAATCAAACATCATACTTAAGATAAAATGTTTTAGGATAAAGAAATACTAGGGAAAGAAGAGACACCTTTTATATCAACAGCCACTCACCTATTTAGCCCTCTGTCTGATACACTGTGCTTTTTCATAATCTTTTACAGATGTCACTACTGTGAACGGTAATCAAGCATTATTAACCTCAATATGATGTTTCCAAAGATCAGTTCTCTGAAACTTGTAGTCATAATAAATGTGTCATCTAAAGAATGATGACTCCCGAAATAAGTGGTTGTTATAAGTAGATATTTTGTGCTGAATTGTGGAGTTGTTAAAAATAACTCTCATGAATGAAGGGAGTACTTTTTTTTTAATATGCAGCATGACTATCAGCATGGCCACAACTATCATCCTACCTGTTAAAAAAATCAGACTTACCTCTTAAGATAGTGTAGTAATCAGCTATTCCCACCAGAAGACCCCCAAGAAACTTTTCTTTTTCTTTGCCTACATCAGATAAGTGTGTAAGAGGATACCTTGGTAGGGCATCTAAAGCATGGGAAGGGAGCACCTTGAGTTCAGCATGGCTGTAAACTGAACTGTTTTGTGTGCCAAGTTAGTACCTTCTCTTAATAAACTCCTGCTGCATTCAGGATGGGTTCCAGTGTTCCCTGGGAGGTGTCTGTTGGTGCAAGGGATGCTGCTCTTGTTGGAAACAGCAGTGCACAGCAAAACTGTGGCATTTCAGTTACCTTTGTGTTACTGGGTATTTAAGTTCCCTTTTACCATTATCTTCTTCTGGACGTGACAACAGTGAAGTAAAGTTCAAAGAAATTTTGGAGCTTGACCATAAAAGATCTTTACATTGTAATAAGGGTTCATTTTTTTTCCACTTCAGTTTGTATGAGAAGTCTTTCCAGAGATATTACTAAAAAAACTTTCATAGGATAAATTTAAGATGAAAAGGACAGAAGTCTATTGCCTAAAGTATTCTCACAGGACAGAATTGAATGTCCCTTGCTTAACAAGTCCCTTGCTCTTTTACTTTCATCCCTTTTTTTCTAGAATAGGATAAGAAGAGGTAGCCAGAAAGTTAATCCATACCTTCTGTCTTTTGTTGCAGCATTCAAGGTGTGATGGGGCTGTGCTTTCCTTCCAGGCTTAGGATTTGTCAGAATTCTTGTGTTGTCAATATTTTGCCAATTTCTGTATTGACTTAACTTTTTCTGAAGTCAGTAGTTAGAACATGTCTTCAGCACCTGAAAACATTTGTAGTTGATGTATAGTTCTTAGAAACTTGGAAAGTGCATTGTGTGTTTAAGAAATTCTGAATATTTGCCTTCCACCAGGGATTCTAAGTAGCATTTAGTTGAATAGATTTTTACTTGGCTCCTTCACCTGTTTCTTTGGCTACCCAGTGTCAAGTCACTGTTTGCAGCTACTCTGATTTCATTTTTGACTAACATCTCCATTTTCTTTTCTGGTTTATGTGGACATAAGCAATTATTCCTAGCATTTAATATTGAGTAAATTTCCTGGGATATGTGGACAAAGAAAGCTGTACAAAACTTTCCTCGGAACAAATTTTTTAGAAGTAAAAGCTGGGGTGTAAATCCTCTACAGGCATTTACAATGGTTCAAAATGTGTTCTGTTCTGTTGTTTGGAAGTACGTTAAGGTAAGTTGCAAAACTAGTTTTATCTTATCAAAGTGTCAGTTCTGTTGCAGCTGAGATTAAGAAACCCTTAGAATTTCAAAGTGTGCCTTTCCTAGGGAACACATTATTCTTGGGTAACTCGTGACTTCATATGAATTCAGTTACCAGAGTTTGGAAGGTAGTTGACTTTTGGAAATTTTTGATCCAAAGATCACTAGGAGTAAGGAAGGAAGTCTTAACTGCAGAGAGGTTGAGGTTTCTCAGCTACAGTGGTCTTCAAGATACTCAGAACTTCATGAAATCTTTTTATAGGTGTCTTGTTAAGTGGGTCTGTGAAGTAGACATAACACCACCAAAGGAAAAAAAAAAATAAAGAACTAAAGAACTTCTCCTAAAAGAAAGTTCAGCTTGTCCTGACCATCTCAGAATTTAGGCATGTTCCTCTATCATCTTTTTTCTCCCACTTTCATTTTTGGGAGAGGGTCTACGAGTGAAACCTTTGGCTGTGTCCTTGATGTTCCAGCTTAGAGAAGCCAGCCAAGAGTGTGTTACTCCTTTACTTCCACACTGCTCCAGTAAAATCCTGGCAATTCAAATGGAGTTGTCAGCTGCCCATTTTCTCCTTTTTTTTTTTTTCTCCAGAAGTTGTTCCTGATACTGACCAGAGGGGAACACTTCTAAACTGTGGGAAAGCACCCATTTACACTCAGTTAGAGGGATCAATACACCTGTAAATGGAAGGGATAGTGGAGAAGCAAGTGAGGTTATCTTATCTCCCTTCTTCAAACCACTCCTCCACCCCCCTCCTTCTAGTTAGGAGAAGATGATAGAGAAGGCAGGGGTGAGGGTAGCCTGTGAAGACTACAAACAATTTAGGGAATTATATATTAAGTGATAGGATCTTTTCTACGTCAGTAGTGGTGCAGACTAGTAATTTTTCCTAGAAAATAGCTTTGTGGAGCTCTTTGTGTTTGCCAGGGTTGAACTTGAATGCAGCAGCAGCAGATAGGTTGAGTTTGGATGAGTTTAGAGAAGTGACCTGTCTGTTCAGCACTGGTCTGGCTGTATGCAGAGCAGGAACCAAGGTGGGAATTGAGGTGAAATCCTGCACCTTTGTGATCCTGCAGCCTCTGTAAGTATATCATGATTCATGAGGGAGAGCTGTGACAAGTTGTAGCTGTGCTGGAGATTGTGTGAACTTGGCAGCAGTAGCCTTTCTCCTCTTTGTGCCCTGTGTGAGGGGTGTGTGGGGGCATCTTGGTGACAGGAGCTGAATTAAGTTTGCTGCTGCTTGAAGAAGGTGTCGCTCTCTTTATGTGCTTCCATGCCCTGAGTTGATCCACTCTTCCCCTGTGCCAGCATCTGTATTCATCTGATCTGTGTGAGCCGGGTGCACTGCAAAAGTACTCACTTGTTGGATGGTTATTCTGCTGTTCTCACTGCCTTGACCAGACCTACAGTGCAGTCAGGGCTTGCTCAAGGTAGAGAACTCAGGGATAGAGAGAGAGAGAAAGTGTGCAAGCACCTCTCCCCTCTTCTCACCTTTGACAACAGTGAATTACTGAGACCATATCATAAAATGCTTTGTTAGGTTTTTCTTTTTAAAACATGTTTGGCTTTTTTTGTATAATCAGGAAGCTAACTTGGAAGCCAACTTCCAAACCCCTTTCTGCAGTAATCCAGACAAGGGTAAGGAAAGGGCAAGAAAAAAGGGAAACAGATTACTTTTTTGGAGGGGAAAGGGAACATTCCAAATTAACATGCAATTATTAACACACGCACACACAAAAAAAATCAGTTGTTTTTATGGTCTTAGTTTGTTTTTTCCTTCTTCCTATACACATAGACATTCTCTGTAATTAAAACCAAACTCTAACATTACATCAGGACCTCACTTCATTCAGGATTTGGAAAGAAGTGAGGCAATTAAAATTAGGAAGGCAACTAAGTTTTTATTTGTTGAATATTTGAATTAATTCTTTGAAGCATATTAGTTTCTGATATGGGTAGATATTCTTGAGATGTGCATGTGCCTTGTTGGGTCCTTCAGGACTTGAAATGTTCACAATTGATTGTACTCTGAACACCAAGTGTGCTTGATATTTGTGAGTAATTCTAATCATTATAGAAACCAAATCTGTTACTTCTGGTTCTGGTGTGATTGTGTTCCAAAGCTCTGATAGCACATTCAGGAATGTTCAAAAAATTCAAAACCAAAGTTTTCCCAAGCCACCTATTTTCAGATTTTGTTTTGCTCTAAACTTAAATGTAAAACGTATTGTAATGATCAAGAGCTTGTTTCAGTTAAAATATCTGCCTTTCGGTCTGTTTGTTTTGTTGGGGTTTTTTGTTTGGATTTTTGTCTTGGGTCTTTTTTATAGAGAAGTTCTGTATTAGTGCATCTAGATCAAGCTTAGATTGAAAAGTACCAACTTCCATTTACAGAAAACACTGTTTTCCTTTCTACAGGCCCCAAACTAGAAGTAGCTTCTTTCTTAGTGTGTTTCTGCAAGTATCTTAATTTCAGACCTTCAGCGCTACAGACATTAAAGGAACAAAAGGGGCTTTCAAAACTGAAGGTCAGACAGAACTGTTTTGCTCAGTTGGAGCTATTAGATTAAGATTATTTTTCTTACTTTTTCCTCTCTGGAAAAAGCGGTTATCTGTTGGCTGAGTTTCTCGGATGTTCAGCCCTTAAGGTTTAATTATCTTTAAAAGCATAAAGTAAACAGGGTGCTTAAAATATCAGAAGTTCTTTCCCTAATCTTAGATCTCAAGTGTGTCAATTTTTTTTATCAGCTGCAGGCACTTGTAATTGTAAAGTATTCAAAACTTCATAGCTGCCAGTGAGATACACTTTAAGGATACTTTCTCAGCTCTTGCAGATGAATCTTCTTACTCGGATTCTTAGTTTGAAGTTTTCAAAAGTTCAAGTTGTCTGTTTTCTATGTTGATAAGGGATGTTTTCAAATAGATTGCTGACTGTAGAGTTGTTTTGTGTTGTGTGTGAAATACTTCAGATTTGCTCAGAANTTGGGAATAGGTTTTTTTTTTTTTTTTTTTTTTTGCTTTGTGAAGATGATCATCATGGATGCTTCCTTTCCCTTCTTAGTGTATCTGGTGACTTTTAAATGATTCCTTCGAACATCAGCTGGGACTGTTAAGAGTAACTTTTTTTTTCCTGTACCTTGTAGCCTGGTGAGTGCTTTTGCAGGCACTCTGTGTTAGGGAAGGATTTTAATATGAGTGTCCTGATTTTGGGAGGATTGCTCCAAGCCCTGATGAGTAGCAGCTGCCACTACACTGGCATGGACTGCCAAGTTCTGAGAGCATGTCCCAGCTATTAGTGAGGCAAAATCTACAGCAAAACTGTTGGTTTGGGTATTCTCTGTGCTGTGGAGTTACAATGTCTCTTGAGATGGCACTTTTCAATATCCAGGATCCCTTAGGTATTGTGTTAAACAGCACAACTTATTCTCAGGGATGCAGTTGAGCAGAAAGGTGAGGTCACTCTGTGAAACTTCTGTGATTCTTTCCCTGAATGTTTGTTGTATTTCAGAATGGGACTTAGTTTCTCATACTGCTAATGTACTTTTTAAAAATTTAAAGTGTTCTGGAAAACTAGTGTGGGAAATTCTCTTCTCAAAACCCAGGCTATATCCAGCTTCTCAGTATTTGTAACAGTTGCAAAGCCAAGGAAAAATGTAAGAATAATACCTTCCTGAAATGTGGTTTCAGATATATGGCTGGAACATTCAAAAATCAGCGGTGCCTTGTGAGAATATCGACGTACGTTAGAATTTAAATGTGTATTTTGCTGAAAGCTGCTTTAAAATTCTTTTTCTCATATGTGCTGAAAATTGATCTGAAGTTTTTGCATTTAAAAATTGAGCCTTACAGTGGTTTGTAGCTGTTCTTATTGATAGCTATCCTTTTTTTCTGTCACTGTTTGGAAAAGAAAAATAAAAGAAAAACCAACTTGAAATGTTTACCATTTGGACAAAGCTGTAAGAATTACTCAGAACTTCCCTTTTCATTTAACTTTTCCTCTTACACTCAGATGCTAGCTTGAGACTTTGCTGCCATCTCTAGTTTCTTGATGAAATTTATCTTGAGTTGCTCTTTGGTCCTGCATTTTCATCTGTATTCTTAAAAAGACAGATTTTGGCTGTATTTCACGACCGCTGTTAGAAGAATTTATTTTGTAAAGCTTGTGAAGAAAATAGCTGTCCCCTATGGCTTTTTTTCCTTGAGAATACATTAGGGAGTTTTTCTAAGGAGAAATATCTTCTTAATATCTTGCACTCTCCTTTGTTTCATCTTCACATACAGCTGTAGTTAATAAACAGACTTCCTGCATTTTTTGCTCTCACTTTGGCTGTTAAAATTCGTAAGTCACGCTTCTGGTACTGCATTTACTATGATAAAGACAGGATATTCTGTTGGTTGGTATTGAATATAGCAGTTTTGAGTTTTGCTGGTCTCTTCAGTGCCAGCATTTTACTTCCAGTTTGAGTGTCAATACACCTGAATGGTTTTTAAATGTTTCTTTGCCAGTTTTCATTCTTTTAACATTTCTTTTGTAATGTGACGTTCCTAGCTCTGCTGAAGCTTCATTCTGGATTTTTTTCCCCCTGCTTTGACTAGCATTTCTTTTCCTATCAAATAGCACCTTTTCCTAACAACTTGTAGATGTTGTTTCACATGGTGTATTCTGGCTTAGACTGAGATCTCCTTCAGTTTTCTTGAGACTCACTGGGTTCCCAGCAGAGTGTGGGATAGCCGTCAGTCCGAATTTTGCTCCCATGGAAACTGGCTTGCTGCAAAATCAAACTGCAATTTCAGTTTCTGAAACCTGAGCTAACAAAAGGTTTCTCCTCAAAGCTACAAGAACCTTTGAAAAAGTGTCATCATTACAGTTTTATCTTTGAATCTGCAGCCAGCTGAGACTGTAACGTTGAGACCTGTGTTTGTTTTCTCTAGAGGGAGTGGTACGGGGTAACCTGTTCTGTTACTGTCTCAAAGTCCTGATGACAGTTCAGGTATTTAATGTGACTTTGTTTCGTCTTGTTTGGTTGGGTTGGGTTTTTTTCCCCCATCATATCTGTAAAAGCTGTAGAGGAAGGTGCTTTTCTTCTCACAGGTTGACTTTGCCTCTGCAGCATGGAAAAGTAAAGTTGTGTGGCTTCACTGCTTCTCCCTATAATTCAAGGAAGAGAGATGTTCTCTGAAGTAGAATTGTGTTCCTGTGATCATGTGTGGAAGAAGGAAGTTTATTTGTTCTCTTTTCACCAGGGGGAAATAAGATCTTGGTGTGAATGTCTTAGCAACTATCCTTCCCTACCCAGTCAGTTTCTGGGAAAATAAGGGTTTTTCAGCAATAACACTTACAAAAAAAGTGTTTTATACCTAGTAAGTACCAACTTGCGCCACTCTTTCCTGTATACTCTAACTAGCAGAAAGTGCTTTTCGTATTTTTCATATTTGCTACTTTATCAAATCTCTGTTATTTTGCAGGGAGTAGGTCCTCAAAAAATTATTTTAAAAATGGTGCTTTTTTTCTTTTTTTTCTTGCTACTTACTTTAGGCTGATGCTGTCTTACAGGGTAACTCCTGAAACCTCAGGAAAGCTTACGTACCTAATGCTCAAGTTAAAGGACTTCTGGAAATACAAATCTCCAAGAGAAAGTTGTATCTCCAAAGTCTGAAACGTGTCTTGTGCAGTTCATGTTTTGTGGAAAATGTTACGCCAATAAACTCCTTTGAAGGGGTGTGTCATGCTGCCCTGTTAGTATGTCAGAGATGATATCAACACGGTGTGTTTGGGTTGGGTTTTTTAAAATTATTTTTAAATTTATCCACATGTAAATGGGCTGGTAAAATGCTTCATTTTTTTGCCCATTTCCCTTCACTTCTAGCAAACATAAATATGATCTTCTATCAGCATAAATGCTCTTTGGAAATGTGTTGTTTATGAAGCTTCAGAAAATACACTGTTCTTAAATGATGTGCAAAAATCTTTTAATCAGCATACCTTCAAGCGGCTCAAATGCGCAGGGGTGTGCTAAGTCCAAAATCACATTTGACACTGAGTGCTAGTTAAGTATTTCACTTGTTTAGAGGTAAGACCCTGCAAAATGTACAACCCCCCTATATTTTTGTCTGCTTCAGTGGAAGGGAGCTGAGCTGTCACAGCCAAAATCAGGAGCAAATTGTTTATCCTGACTCACTTACTATATGCAGTAGGAGTGAGAAAGTGGACGGTGTGGATCTGGTGTGAAAGTATCCTCTATTTTTTGTGTTTGTTGTTTTGTACCCCAAGTAGTTTCAGATGTTTTCACAGTCCTCCCTCGTCCCGTTTCTCAGTAGAGCATGTTTAATGTCACTCCTCTTTTTTATCAGGTAGGTTAGAAAGGCCTATTGTTCGGTATTAGTGAGCTAGTAACCAACAAGGTAAATATGATCCAGTGTCCAAAATTCTCAGTGTATTTATGAATGTTTGGTGCTATTCAGAGTGGACTGAAAAAAGGTTCAGCTTCTCAGTGTGATGCTGAAGGTGAGTTGCTAGTTAAAATTGGTTAGCATATGCTCTTTTACCAGTTAGAATGGTTTCTTGATTTAAGTTCTTGAGAAAGTGTATGTAGTAGTAGAGACTCTAACTATGGTCAGATAGTTCTCATAAAAACAGTTTATTTAAATTGTAGTCCATGTTAGTTTATGTGAACAGTTGATAACATTTATGCAGTGTATGAAAATCTTACAGCTTTCTGTAGGTAATTCTGTAAAATGGGAATTATCTCCTTGTGAGGAAGTTGACAGCAAGTAGTAGAAAATATTCACAATATTAATATCATGGCTCAAGTTTATCTTTCTCTTGTCCAGAAAGGAGTTTCTGTGCAAGTGTTCATTTTCAAAGCTTTTTATCTAGTAAAATGTATATGATGAAGTTCTAAAATAAACCAAAAAAAATCTTATTGAGCAGTGTTCCTTGAGATGCGTTTCCCCCCCCCCCTTTTGTCATTTTTGTTCATGTTCTTGCTCTTTTGAGGGGCTAAACTAGACTGACAAAAAAATCAGGATTAAATGATGTCTTTCTCCCCTCATCCCTTTTGTAAGTTTCCCACTCGGTCATTCTCTTCAGGGATTTTGGCCAGTTTTCCAACTACAGTGCAATTGCTCTTAAAACTTTAATCTTCACCTGGATAGGAACTGGGGAGCAATGGAAGACATGAAAACAGTTAAACCAGGAAACCAGTTTATCAGAAAGAAGATTACATGTCTTTATCTTCGGAAGGAAAGCACAGAGTATACTTTTTTTTTTATCTCTGAGACAAATGTTTTTTGCTTCTCAGTGGATTGATTACGTGTGGTTGTCATGTGCTGGAAAGCATGAGTGGGAGATCGGGCCTTTCAGTGATGCTGCCTTAGTGGTATCTAGTTTGGCTATCTTGGAATCTAGTTTGTCACAGAGGGGTATCACATAGTTAACACAATTATCTATTCCTTAAGTGTCACTTGTAGAAATTCCTTTGTTGAGAACCAGATCAGAACCTTCCTTGAATGAGCCAAAAAACCCCCACCATGTAGTAGAGGAGGATCAGGATGTTATTAGCAGTTTTGAATATACATATATATATATTTTTAAGTGCTTTTAGTTAGGCATAGTATTCCTCCAGCTTGTATTTGAAGTCACATTTGGACTAAACCCTTGACGATAAAGCAATTGTTTTAAAGCTTTGTTTGGACTGATACCTGCAGAAATAACAAGATGGTAAAAATTGAATTTTCTAGCCACATGAAGAGAGTCCTTTCTCCTTAAGAGATGAAATGAGCAAACAGTTGGAAATAATCCATCTTGTAAGTGTGGCTCAACCCAAGTGCTGCTACCCTGGACATACAATTGAACAGTGACATCTGTGAATTATCCAAAATGATTTCTAGATACCTTATAGCACTCTTTCCTGGACTGTTTTCATTCTGGTTTTGGCTATAGCAGTTGGTGTTGAGTAAGATTTCCATAATAAATTGAGGGTTGAGAATCACCCTCTTGATATTTGGAGAGAACAGATCCAAGATATACAGGAGATTGTATTTATTTTGCATTCCAAGTCTGCACCCAGAGGGAAGGGAAGAAGCAAGATCTGAATCCCAAGAGGTGTCCAGTATTGTTTTAGTCTTTTCAGTTGAACTTTAACCTAAAAATGAGGAAGGGGGCTTTGATTATTCTGTCTGTAGTGTGTGTTTGCATTGAGAATCAGGAATGGGATCTCCATTAGGAGTAGTTAAGGTGGCAGCTCTTGACCTGTTCAGCTGCTTCTCACTTGAGTGTGGAGAGAAAAAGCAGATAATTGTGACCATCATTCTTCCTGCTTCCTTCTAACATGTCTCTGGGTCTTTAGGTAGGAGTAAATCAGACTTGTATTTTTGCAAGGTGAGATAGAATTGAAATGAATGCTTGAACAAACTGATTAAAGAAAACCTTGCTTAGCTGCTGCAAGTCTTTATTTTAATTAGTACATTAAATTCTGAAATATGGCCTAAGCTTACCCAAGAGAGTTTTATAATCAGCTGATTATTAGAGTCTGTGGGGGTAAAAACGGCTTTGTTCATTTGCTTATTTTTAAAGCACATGCATAGCATAATTTGCAGTACATTGAGGAAAAACCCCGAGTTTTGTACAAACTGGGTGGCCGTAAATCCTTCCTTTCAGCATTCAGCCTTACTCCAGCTGGGAAGGTTCATGTGATACAGCCTTGAAACTTTTTTCTACTTGTTGCAGCTGTACTGAAGCTGCATCTCTGCCACAGGCTGTATCAGATTTATCATCTCATGCCATGTCTGTAGAACTCTTTCACCACCAGTCACAGTGCATATTTTAGTCATCTTTTGCCAGTTTTCTCATTACCAAGACTGAGCCTTGTCTGCATCCAAATTTGAGGCTGGTAGATGCTGTAGCATATGCAAGCCTTTTTTTTTTTTTCTTTCAATTACTGTTATTGTTAAAGAGGTAGCTGGATGTCATGTTTTGTGAGAATTTGTTTTAATTCCACTTCTGGGAGTTCCCCCCCTTGACTTTTCTTCAGGTCTCGACAATGACTGAACACTGTCAGATACCTTACATCAGAAAAAGTAAGCTATATTCAGAGAAAACTACCTGCTGAAATATTTTCATGCTGCTCTGTCCAGGCTAAATACGTAATTTTTGCTTTTTTTGGACTTATCACTCATACTGAGCTGCCAAGTTTTATCTTAATTAGTATTTTGCCATTGCTGCTTTAAGATGAATAAAACGACTATGTTCTTCCAAATATCCCCAGTGCAGATGTTTTTAGAACATATTCACATCTCTTATGGGTTATTACACATGAAAGCAAATTAAAAGTTTGAGCTTTTATATTGTGACAAGCTAAGGGGATACTTATCTGTGTCTTAATAGCATTGAGTTAGTCATTGGGCTTTTTGTCCTGATAGGAGTAAATAGGCAGTTTCTAGGGATGAAATTCTACATTAAAAAACCCCAAACTTTGTATTTCCAAAATGTCATTTCATTCTTTTTCCTCCTCAGAATTAGCTTTAGTCATATAATGTGCCTGCTAAAGTCATTGGTGAGTTCCAGCCACTGCTTTTGTCAAAGAATCCACATCTGTGTATTAAATGGAATTGATTTAGGGCTATGTTTAGACCAAAGGTTTTGTCTAAATTCTACTTCAAGAGGCCTGGCAGAGCCTTGGCTGTGGGATATGGTTCACTTTTTAAGTGTTCTGGTGTTGTTATGTACTTATTAAAAGCCTCCTATGTACCTTAATTTCACGTTGTGTTGAAAAGAGTTGATAGTTATATTCTGGAGCAGTAAGTCAGATGTGGAGCTCTACAATCCTGCTGTTCTAGCTGGGTGACTGTACCCAAAACCACACAATTCTACAGGTGGTGGGGAATTCAGGTTGTATTCTTGCCTGTGAAGGAGACTGCAGTGTGCAGGTTGGAGCTTCTAATGCTGTTTATTTATCCTGTTCCATGCTGCTGTAAGGAAGAGTTGGTCAGTCCATTAAAGTGTGATGTGCTCCTTCTAGCTGTTTGTGTACAGTTCATCTCATGAATGCTGGGTTTTGGTTTGGTGTTTTGTGGTTTGGGATTTTTTGGGGTTTTTTTTTTTGCTTTGAAGAGTCAGTTTGGTTTATTAATTTTTCCAGGTGAACTGTCTTTTGTGCAATAATAGAAAACACTGTTTCAGCTTGTATAAAAAATCATAAGGTGTATCATAACAAAAATAGTAGAGGTGAAAGTTGAAGAACGTCATTGAGGGCCATAAAGAGAGCTTTAACAAATCCAGAAAAAATGGTAGGAAAAAGAAGGAGAATAGATACCAAGATTTGAAGAAATCTGACGTAGAATTCTGTGAAATTGATTATAGTTGCATTTTAGATCCAGCTTAGAAAGCTTCTGTAAGGAAGATAAATGCAAAGAAATGAAGACTGTAGAAAGGCAGAAGCAAAAAATGTTCTAGAGCTACAAGTGTAAAAAAACCCCTTTGTTTTCTCACTAAGAATTACTGTATTATAATGTTTTATGGAAAAGGTGCGAAAAAGCAGTCATTGGTACAGACAATACATTGGAAAAATAATAATGCTAAAAGTTCCTGCAGTAGCATTTAAATATGTGACTGATTCATTGTTTATGTGTGTTTGGTAAGTGGAGGACTTCAAAGTTTAGGGTTTCGGTAGCAATCTGTGAAAAATCAACGTACTTTGTTTAAAAATGAAAACCTAGTTAAAAAAAAAAGTGTAACTTCTCGGTGTTATTATGCCTTTTCTCTTTTTTTCTGTTATTCCTGAAAGGAAGGGAGCAGGAATCATTGAAATCGTGGCCAAGTGGATTTTTGAAAGCTTGTTTTATAATTGGAGCGTGGTCCAGCCTGCTTCTGCTGATGCTGCAGGATGAGAAAGAAGGGGAACAGAAATTGGAACAGGAAGTTGCTGAGAGAAAGATTCCTACTGAGGGTGACTGTAGGAGGAAGAGAGAGGAAAAAAGATGGGTAAAGTAGGTTCATAGGAAGGAACAAGGAACAGAGTTTAAAAAGTGAAATTGAACAAACAGCCAGAGGATATCTTGTGATTGGCAGCCTGCAAGCATAGACAGTGGCTTGAGGGAGGTAAAAGCAGCAGCAAGTAGAAATTTATTTACTGGTTAATAACAGGATATTTGTAAAGGAAAGAGGGAAAACATCCCAGATCAGCTAAAGGTTGTGGGAAAGATGCAGCTGGTGCTGGAGAAGGGGGAAGAGGAATGGAAGCCAGATGAGAATCGTGAAAGGCAGGATTAGGATTAGTGAGGTGATAATCAGACATGGGAGACCATTTTAGCAAAGCAGAGTATGCCGAAGGGTACAAAGACTGATTCCTGAGTAGGGATGGAGTGTTTGACAAGGTTATTGCCATCAAGTCTTCAGTATTCACTGGCTTTTAAGTGGAATGCTTTTTAATTAGAGTGGTTTATTTCTTTATTTGTGTGCCATTTAGCCGGAAGAGCAAAGAGAGTAGAGGTTCTTAGTATGTTAAAATAATATATGAGCAAAACCGTTGACTTCAGAAAACTGTACTGAGCTGAATCACGGGGTAATTGTGTGTGGTAATAGTTTATTGTTGCCAGCCATCTCAAATTATATTTTCTCTGTTTCTTAATCCTTATGTTTTGACTGATTAAATTACTCCTGCTAAATCTTCATTCTTGCCCTTCCCTTGTCTCCAGTGCTTGTGGCACAGTTACCTTCATTTTAAATGAACTAGGTTAATTTAAATGTTTCAGAAATTCTGTGTTGTTAGCCTAGCTCAATCAGACTAAGGCAGGTTAGGGCACAATTGCAGGAATCCCAGGGCGAGGGATGGAATCGTGTTCACCTCCAGCAGAGGAAACAGCGCCTGGTTATTGCTCTGTTTGACAGCTCTCTGCCATCTTGGATGGCCTGATCCTGTTTACATGCACTGCGTGTTTACTGCAGCTGTCTTGTGAACACATAGAAATTCTCAATTTAGCAAAAGTCATTTGGGCCTTTTTTTGTTTTAATACAAACTTGCTAACATTATATGAAACCATTATTGGCACAGCCAACCTTGAAGACATCAACTGGGACAAAATCCGTCAATTTGTGCTGTTTGACAGACTTTATTTTTAGACAGTGTAGAAAATATAGAAGAATTTTGTACCTCTTGACAGACTTTTCTTAAAATCTTGCTGTCAGAGCGGACCTTTGTTTTGTTCGCTTGGGTTTTGGTGGGTTTTTAGGCCTTTTTTTGTGCTTTGGGGTGGGGTTTTGTGTGATGGTTTGGGTTTTTAGTCTCCTAAAATTGAATGATCAATGTATTCTCTATTAACATCAAAATTATGAGTTCTGTGGATTTCATCTCTCTACATACTGGTACTTCTGTCTTTCTTCTGAAAGAGTAGTTTCTCCACTTTTTAAAATTCTTAGTATTTTGTTCTTTGTTAACATTTCCATATGACGCATGTAAGTCATAAAAAAAAAGAAGAATATAATCCTGCTAGCATTGCACACTTAAAAATTATCCAGGACTACTTAGTAAGTGTGACTTTTAAAATTAGCAAGTGTGACACTTTCTTCATTTCCTGTGATGTGCAGTGTGAATACTGTAACCAGTGGCTTTTTAAAATCTAGTGTCTAGACTTGAATGAGTTGCAGAGGAATCAGCATGGGGCTGTTAAAGTGGCAGTGATTTCCTGTATCCTCTCACAGTGTTCCTGAGTGAGGGTGGGATGCTACAAGGTCACCAACAGGCAGAATTCACCTTCAGCTGCGTTTGGCATCTTACAAAGAAAGAGAGTTGATTAAACGTTCTTGGAAGGATGTCACCATGTAGAAATAGTTATTTTACAAACATAAACCTGAAAATTACCTTTTGAAGCACTGCTTTTCTGTGAAAGAAACTTCTGTATAGACATAATAAAAAACAGCCTTGCTCATATAGTATTTTTGTATAGTGGCTTAGCAGAAAACAGGCATTGTAATTTTACATTTCCTTCTTAGAAATGTGCAAGATACTGTGATGCCATTCAGCTTTCCATGTCTCTATAGAATTGTGTGATGTTCTTATCTGTCACTGAAAAAGAAGATTCCAGTGTATGGATGTAGTCAGAAGATGGGGTTTTGTGTCAATCAGATAGTTATTTATATTCAGTCAAAAATAGAAAATGGTGCTCTGTCCCTCCTCCCTGTGGATTTTTTCTGTATTTTACACTGCTGAAAAGAAGCAGGTCATTGTCACCTCTGTCTCAGGCTAATAAGACTGGAGATGCTTAATGTATTGTATAGTAGGAATGCAGTACAAACTGTCTTGCTGCTGGCCTCTTTCAATGTCTTGAGATTTATGGGTGGGGAAAAAGAAGAATATCCCTTTAAGCCTTTTTTGCTGTTGCCGTTTTCTATCCTGTATAGTGACCCATCATTCCAGAGGCAGTAGAGTGGATAAACAAGATTTGTGCTGCATTGTTCCTTGGGTGAAACAAAGAAAAAAAGCTTGAGGACGTAGATAAGTGAATGAATTTTTGGAAATGAATGAGTTATGCCGTGCATGATCACTATGTGTGTGCTGTTGGACCAAAGCGCAAAGACTTTGGCTGTGTCTTCCTGATAACCTCTTAGTTGCTGAAGGACTAGTGCCAGCCAGTCCTTTACACTTCCTCTTCTCTAGCCTATAAAAGCTCATTTTCCTCAGCTTCCCCTCATGGAACAAATGTTTGAAATTTAATCGGATGCTTGATTTGTCAATTGTTTTCAAGGATCTTTAGTCCCTACTTGCAGCTGGAACTTTTTTTTCCCCCTTATTAAAAAAAAAATCTCGGTAGATGATGAGAAAGGAAGAGATACTGTCTCTCTAGACTTCAGAACAGCCTTTGAAGGTGTGTCTCATAAGATTCTCAGAGAAAATAAAGGAATAGAGGCTGGTTGAGCACACAGTGAGGAGCATTGAAGAGGGTGCTTATCAGTGGCACAAAGTCCAGTTGGAGGCAAGAAACCATCATTGTACCCCGGGGGTCAGCACTGGGTTCAGTGATGGCACAGTCTGTTCCCTCAGCAGCTCTGCTGATGACACCAAACTGGGAGGAGTGGCTGGTACCCCAGAGGGTCCTGGTGCCACCCAGGAGTCCCTGGCAGGCTGGAGCAATGGGCTGGCAGGAGCCTCATGCAATTCCACAAGGAGAAGTATGGAAAGTGCTGCACGTGGGGAGGGACAACCCCAGGAACCAGAAGGGCTGCCTGGTTGGTGGAGGTGTCTGCAGGACAATCTGTGCTGGTGGGCACCAAGGTGAGCAAAAAAGAGATGGTGGCATCCTGGACTGCCTTAGGAGGAGTGTCACCGGGAGGGTGAGGGAGGTGAGAGGAGCAGTGGGCACAAACTGAAACACAGGACTGACTGAATGTGAGGAAACATCAGGGTTTTTCCTTTGAGGATGACTGAGCACTGTCACAGATTGCTCAGAGGGGGTTGTTGAGTCTCCATCCCTGGAGATGGTTCAAAGAAGATGGTTCTTGGCAGCTCACTGTATGTGGCCCTGTTTGATCAAGAGGGCTGGACCAGATGACCTCTAGAGTTTCCCTCCAACCTCAACCATTCTCTTATTCTGTGTATATGATTTAGAGAAACTTTGGTGAAGGTTTTTATAAGCTCTGGGACAACTTTCTCAGCAGGAGGCTGAAGCGTTGAGTTTTTAATTGGATGCAAGCAAGGTTTTCATGTGGCAGCTGCTTTTGATGTTTCTGTGGTGGAATGGCCTCTGATATACTTTATTCAGTATCTTGCAGTTTATAAAGTCCGTGGGAGTGGAATGCACAGTTCTACATGCTCAGATTTGCTGAGATCAGAAATATGTTGAAGGTCTGTCTGTAATATACCTTTAAGTTTGTCATCTTAAGTTGGATCTTTCATTTAGTACTAAAAGTTCTTGGACAGCGCTCAAACCCCATGTCCTTCTAAACTTCCAAAACATTTGGAAACATTTCTTATGATGTCTCAGTTCTTAATTGCTGCCTCATTCACTATGTGTATATGGCAGTGCTTTCTCCCACAGTGTGGTGCTATTGTGTTTAACTCTGTAAAGCTGGTAACAGCTGAAATAAATCATTCTTTAAAAGGGTACAAGACAATAAAGCTACAGCTAACAAGGATTCTAATGTTTTCCTCCTTTTGAACACCACATTCCAGTCAACATTTCTTGTAGAAGCTGTGAGAATGGATAAGGTTTGCATGGAGGTATATGCTAGTAAACCTAATTATTTGTAAAGTTTTAGTGGCTTCTCGGCCTCCTCTAATTTTGCATTGTAAAGAGAAGCCAAAAATGGAATGTTTTTCAAAGCTTGTCTTTCACTCCATCCATCACAGAAACATGAATGAACCTGCATGTTCCTCTTGGTTTTCTCCATGTGGACTTCTCAAGAAGTAGGTAAAACATGTGGGTACAAAATAGCTTTTCCACTTAAATCTCTGCTAAATTAATGCAGACATTTGGCTAAGTCATTGGACCACCATTGCTAAACTAGAAGTAAATAAGTCTTGTCTGCACAGGAGTGGAAAAAGATGAGTTTAACTTAAAACCATTAAATAATTATGGAATTGATTTCCCCTTTCCTCCCCTTCAAATGATAGTGAAATTTAAACTGAAATGTTAAATCAGGGGGATGTTATACGGAGGTACGCCTCACATTGAAAGTCAGGTGTAAAAAAAGGGTCGTCATTAATTGTTTTACTTCCTGTAACAAAATGTGTTCAGCTGTTTGTGGTTCACAGTTTGTTCTCCTCGTTTTTTTCTTTTTAATCCCTTTTTTTTTTTCAGTCTTAATTGTGAATCTGGAATTTGTGTTTCCTAAGAGGAAGTTGTTTCTTATGACTGATTTACACTAATGCATCCATGAATGATTCTAAGAGCTTTGTTTGCCTTTCTGGCCTGCACTTCAAGTACCTTATTTTTCACTCCATTGCATAAAATTACTTCAGATTCTTTTTCTTTATTTTTAAAAATGTGGTAATCACATTGTTCTTTTTCCGAGTTGCATCTTTCTACCTCCAGTGACATCTGTGCAGCAGTAATGTTTACTCTTCTCTGGTTTAGCCACGTGGGTCTGTGATTTAAAGCCTCTCTCCTGTTACTGAGACCAAAATTAGCTTATTTAAATCCAGTTACAAAAAGGTATTAGTTCTTGAATTTGTCTTGCTGATTTAGTATGCACATACAGGCTTTTACTTGAAGGTGATGTAATGAAAGGCTTGTTTGCTGTGATTTTTCAGTTTGTTGGAGTTCATGAGGTCCTTTACTGCAGCAATATTCTGCAGTTATTAAAGGTGTGAAAGGCTTTCAAGGGTAGTGTTGCTAACAACCTTAACAGGGTGTTGCTTAAGCTTTAAAATGTTTTGAAGAAACTGAAGCTTATGCAGTTATTTTTAAGTTATTGCATCTTAAATAAACAAATCTTCAAATAACTGTTAAATAGGCTAATAAGACTTATCTGGCCTTCCCCATGTTTATGCTATAAATAGATCTAAAGCCAGTCCTTGGCAGCAGGCCCCTTAACAGGCTTGTGAGTGCTTTACAGACTGACCTGTGTATGGGGGGGACACCCACCTGGTGAGTAAGCTCACTTTTTAAATGGACCTTTTTTCAATGGTGAAAGTAAATAAGAAAAGAAGTAAAAGTTTTAGTCGTGGGAAAGGAGGGAAGGGGATGGATCCATCAAGTGATTTTAGCTTTTAAAATCTTCAAGAGTTAGCAGCATGCCTCAGTAATTAGTTGAATAAATTCATTGTCAAATATCCAGGGAGTGTTTGGCTCTTCTCTACACTTCACCCATCACAATTGATATCATTTATCATTTCCTCAGTGATTAAAAAAGACGTAAGTATAAATTGATATGTAAAAGAGCATAGGGGATCACCTGTTCCAGACTTGCAGCTCTGGAAGAGTAAATGTAAAATACCTTTTCCATAGTTAAATTATACTTGCACTTGTGTGGTAACTGGAAAAAAATGTCCTCCAAATTTGCTACATGAAGAATTGGAGAACAGAGATCACCTGAACTGTTTATATATATAATTTAAATTTTTAGAGAACTGCTAAGGTGATAGGTGTGTTGTCAGATAGAAATAATTTTCTTGCCAAGGGAAAGAATTTAAAAAATCTTTTTCAAGAAAGCATAATGCTGTTTCTCTCATTTAAATGACCTTGTAGGCATTTGATGAGTAATTAGGCCTTTAAAGAAGGACTATTTAGATTAATTTCTGAATCTGCTTAAAATGATTGAACACACACGTATACAAAGTGGCTGAAGTGCATCAAAACTGTTGTCTATTATGCCTTATCCATAAAAAAAAATTGTGATGATGTGCTGTACGCTGTAATTGTTTTATGCAAAGCAGCATGTCTTGGTTTCTGTACAGTAGTGACACACAGAAGGAGGAATTTTATGAGGGGTAAAGCAGTTTCTTCATTAACAGGGCCAAGATTTGTGTTTAGCTGCTAGTAGCATTGAAACCTGTCAGTTTATGTGCTGTCTGTAAGCTGGTTTTGCTTACTAGTGGAATTAGTTGTAGTAGTCAATTGCTTGGAAGTCTTGACCGCTTAGGAGATTAAGGCACATTTCTGATTTGCAACCCAGTCACAGAGAAATTAATTTTAAAACAAAACTACTGAGATTAACAGCTGGGAAACTAATATCTCATTGTGTTTGTGAGCTGAAAAATAGTATGGTAACAAATTACCATTTGGGAGAAGTTGGGTTTCTTTAATCTGTGCTCCTTTGTGCAGTCAGTGTTAATAATGTGTGCTTACATTTCCTCTGAACATAATTTGTTTGGAGTTTAAGTACATGGTTATAACCTTAGTGCCAACTATGATATAGAAAATACTGTTATTTTGTAACACAACTGTTTTATAACATAATTGTGGCAAATACTTTTAATATCAGTACATAAAGACAATTAATTTCAGGAGCACATTCCTCCCTCCAATTCTGACAGGTCCTGCTTTGGCAAGTACAGAGGGAAATAGAGAAAATAATTTCACTAATAATTGGAGAATGTATTATTTGGGGATTTTATTTGGAACTCTTTATTTAATTTTTTCTGTTGCAAGATAAGTGAGAAATAAAAAAGATACAGTTTTCTGAGGTCCACATTGACATCTCCAAGCACAGTATTCTAGAGCTGTGTTTGTCTTGTGTACTGTGTACGCATGTAAACATAACTTATAGGGTATTTAATCTGTCTCTTTTAAAATACAAATTTGGCAGAAAGTTCATCCTATGACATTATAGAGAAAAATTAACGTTTGTCATTGCATTCTTGTGTGGTCTTGGGAGCTCTATGTGCCTCTGTGTCTAAGATGCTTGACAAGGAGCATCATTAGCAGATGCAAATGAGTGTTATAATTAATCAGATAACTTATTAAGATGGGCACTGTTGAAGTGGGTTTGTCTTGCAGCGCAAGACAACTACTACTTGCCTTGCAGCGCAAGGCAACTACTGTCTGTGGACAGTAGTTTTAGTGGTTTTATTTCTGTTTAAGGTTCTCTAAACCCAAGGTTGCAGCCTGAGCAGATGTTACTTATGAATGGCAAGATGGTTTCCAATTAAGTGTAAACAGAAATGTTTTCCAACTCAGCTACCAGTGAGCAGTGATTCTTTAATATAAACCAGCAGTGCTACTGGTTTTGATTCCAAGCACAATGGTGTAAGACACAAGGGCAACTTTCTTAACGACTTCCTTAACTCTGAATTTTTCCTCTTTATGACCTTCCCTGTTACTGCTTTTCTTATATCCCTTGTGAATCTGTTTGTCTTTCTGTTCAAAACTGAAGAATAATTTGTGATACTGCATAAAACTAGATGTGAATATGTACCAAAGAGCTAATGATCATTAAAGTGCCTGTGGAATTCCTATCCAATTTCCAGATAACTTTATTGCATGCTGTAAAAATTTCTGTACTACTACTGTTTATTAATATAAACTGATCTCCATACATCATCTTCAATGGCTAAAATACATCTCAAAGTAATACTAAATGTTTTTTCTAAAAGTGAAAAAAAGTTTGTACTGTGCACAAATTGTGACCAAACAAAAACAGTTATAAAACACAACAAAACCAAAACAAGAAAAACGCCACAACAAAACAAAACCTCACAAACACACACAACATACAACCCTCCCAAACTAGTCTGCATTTTGTGTTGAAGAGCCACATTATGAGTTTACAGAAGCTCTGCAGTGATTCAAGTAATGAAATAACATTAAGGGAATTAGGTGACCGTGAGGAATATGTGCAGAACTTAATTCTGTATTTTTAGTTTTCAGTGTGTCTCAAAATACATAGCTCTGCAAGGGGCTTTATTTTGCTGTGACTGTCGAGAGTAGCATCTTATTTTCTGTGTTAGATATGCAGACTCCTGTTCTCTAAACTCCTCTTTTGTGTGTGGCTTTTTGAGCATGTCCATGACACTGACAGATGATTCAAACTGGACCAGAGAAGAGAGTGCCCCTCTTTGTGTCTTTAATGTAATCGTTCCTGTCTATGAAATTCTGTAAGTGAGAGCTACTTAATTTTGTTTCTGAGACAAAACTACTGCTTTCCTGGCATTTTTAATAGTTGGAACAAGGATTTTGGCCTTAGACTTTGTGTGTGTTTTGGGAATTGAATATCGTAGAATTACTGCTTGTTAATGATAAAATATTCTACCAGAATTGGAATGCAATCAGTAAAATGCATGTTGTTATGGGATCAGAGTTACATTAAACTCTGCTGTCAGAACTCGTCAGAGGAAGTATTGTGTATGTGATTTTTCAACCTGCATGAGTAAAATTTGCATAACTTCTTTGTACAAACAGTGTTCTTCCATAGCTGTTATGGCCTGGAAATATTACAGTATTGCTAGAAGTGTTTGCTTTATTTCTTTAATATGGGTAACGCTAAGTCTGTCATTCAGATAAGCGGTAGGGGACTGTAATTCAGGTATAAAGATATTTAAGAGATTTCACCATTTCTTGACTATGGATTACTTTATACCTGCAGTTCACATTCTTTGGGTAAATTGAGTTACATCTTAGTCAAATAGAATTCTTTGTCTCTTCTAAATACATAGAAGTAAATATCATCTATCTCAAGGTTGTTTGAGTATAACTTAGGGTTGACATTTTCATTATAAAAAACTCTTGAGTTGCATTGTTTCAAATAAAAACTGTGCCCTGCCAGTACTAATAGATTGAGAAATGTTATATCTAGCAAACTTGGCTTACTGATTTTACTAACAAAACAGGTCTGTGTTTTAAACTTATAACATCTAACTTCATTCTGTTTCTAGTGTTATCTGTACATGGCTCTGCAGTTCAAAGCTGAGCAAGCATTCAGTGCAACACCTTTTGTTCCGAGCACTGGTTACAGCAGCTTGTTCTTTGCTTTTGAGTCTGGCTGTTTAAACTGAAGAACGGAATGAGTTGTGTGCTGATGTTGTTGGTTTTGTGGCACACACTGATGTTGCTTTCTGGCTGAAACATCTCTTTTGTTAGCAGATTCTTACATCCTGATGTTAACTGAGGGGAAAAAAAGGCACATCAAATCTGTAACTTGAGCAGCAGTGTCTGCGTCCAAAACTTATACAAGCTTCTGTAGTGTACAGCTAAACAAATCCCACTTTCCAGAGCGTCATTTTTTGAAAACTTCTTTCTGCATTGGTCACTGTCTTGGTTTCAGCTGGGATAATTTTCCTCCTAGTGGCTGGTACAGTGCCATGTTTTGGATTTGGGATGCTGGTGTTAAGTTGTTGCTGAGCAGCACCTACAGGGAGTCAGGGTCTTTCTGCCCCTCAGCCCATCCCAGCAGCGAGGGGCTGGGGCTGCACAGGGAGCTGGGAGGGGACACAGCCAGGACAGCTGAGCCCAGCTGACACAAGGGATATCCCAGGCCCTGGAAGGTGCTCAGTGTATAAACTGAAGAAGGTGGATGCTGCTCAGGCTGCTGGACATCAGTCAGCAGGTGGTGAGCAATTGCACTGTGCATCACTTGTTTGGCATCTAATAATAATACATAAATATTATAGTACCATTATGAATAATAATTTCCCCTTTTGCTTCTGTCCTATTCAGCTGTCTTTATCTCAGCCCACAACTTTCCTTTTTTCCCTCCTTCATCCCACTGGGGCTGGGGAGTGAGCAAGTGCCTGTGTGATATTTGCTGCTTGCTGGGTTAACCCACAACAGTTACCAGTTAATAGTGCCATTATTAACTAGTACTGAGAATGTGAACCAATGGAAGTAATTTTCTTAATATATCTGTATTTTAATACTGATACAGTGAATGTGGATAGAGTTCATACAACTTCCATGCATCTTGCCCTCCAGATGCTCCAACTGTATATATTATGTTTTAGGGCATATACCCGTGATCCTAAAAAAACCCTGGAGATAAGTTCAAATAACACTGGAAATGTGAATATTTCTGCCCATGGGTTACATGGTGTGTCTCCTAATAGAGTGTTTTTAGAAGATTGCTGCCAAAGCATTGAAATGTTGAAGTTAATTTAGCATTCCATTAGTGAATTCAGGAAAAAAAAAAAAGGAAAATCAAGAGATTAATTACGCAGTGTAAATTTGAGAATGAGCAAATTGAACTCTTCAGTCTCTTCTTATATTAATTCCTCAAAGGGAAACAATTAAATTTTTAATATGTGTTAAAATTTTTCATTTGTCTGATATTTTTTCTTCTTAGTTACTGTTTTTTCCAGATGTCTGCCTAACAGTAGTATGACTTAATGTTTCTAAGTCGCATCAATGTATATCAGTGGTGTTTGAGACGAGGATGGATATTAACATGGGGCTTTATGTGTAAACCATATGACTTTTCTGGCCTTTCTGAAAGCATTTTTGAACACTCCAAAATTTACCCATCTAGTACTTGAAAATGAGCATATCTTTCCCCAAGAACAATGCAAGAAAGATATAACAGTTAATCCCCTTCTGTTTGCAGTTTAGGTTTTTTTGAAGTATGTGATGTATTTTTCTCTTATTACCAATATAAGATTTAAATTTCTTTATAACAGAGAAATATTTTTTAAAATCAGCGCACCTGCAGTTTGGATGTGTCTCCATTGCTGTTTTTTCTTTCTTTTCTCACATCGTGAGTGCTCTTTTGAATTAAGTCTCTTGATCATCCAACCTTAATGTGCTTTGCTGCATTTTGTATGGTAGAGTGATCCCAGGGTGTGAGAACTGAATTAATTTTGTATTAAACTAAGCTGAATAATGCACTCTGAAGGTGAACATAGTGCTCTGTAGTTACTACTGGGTGTTTAGTCCATGGGACCAGACTAACCCTCGTTCAGAGCAAGACCCCCAAAAACTCTTGCAGTGTAAATGTTTGGATTCTCAATATTATTTTGTTCTGCCAGTCTGTTCCTATTGCACTGCACCTCGTGCAAATGTAGACTTGGGCTCTGGTACAGAATTTGAAGTGATTTTGTGACTGGACAAGGGTTGCAGCAAGTTTACAGATGATACCAAGCTGGGTGGGAGTGTTGGTGTGCTGGAGGATGGGAGGGCTCTGCAGAGGGACGTGCACAGGCTGGGTCCAGGGGCAGAGGAGAGAGAATTGTATGAGGTTTAACAAGGCCGAGGGCTGGGTCCTGCACTGGAGTCATAACAACTCCAGGCAGTGCTCCAGGCGTGGGGCAGAGGGGCTGGAAAGATGCCTGGTGGGCAAAAAAACCTGTCAATATGGCAAGAAGGCCAATGGCACCTGGCCTGTGTCAGCAATAGTGTGGCCAGCAGGACCAGGGCAGTGACTGTCCCCCTGTGCTGGGCACTGGTGAGGCCACACCGCGAGTGCTGTGTCCAGTTCTGGACCCTTTAATTCAGGAAGGACATTGAGGGGCTGGAGCATTTCCAGAGAAGGAAAACTGAGGTGACAAGGGTCTGGAGCACAAGTCCTGTGAGCAGAGCCTGAGAGAGAAGGGAGGGCTCAGCCTGGAGAAAAGGAGGCTCTGGAGAGCCCTTACTGCTCTCTAACTCCCTGGCAGGAGGGTGTGGACAGGCAGGGGCCGGCCTCCACTTCCAAGCAACGAGTGAAGACAAGAGGGAATGGCCTCAAGTTGTGCCAAGGAGGTTTGGATTGTGTTAGGAAAGAAATCTTTACCCAAAGCAATATCAAGCCCTGGAATGAGTTCCTCAGGGAAGTGAAGGAGTCACCATCCCTGGAGATATTTTAAGACGTAGTTTTGGCACTTTGGGGGAAAGCACGTGGGTTTGTCTTGGTTAGTGTGGACAGATTTAAGCTTTATCACATTTTGGTCATATCTCAAATCAGAAGAATATCTTTGAAACTGCTCTTACGTACTTCTATAATTTCAGGGAAGTTTTCAAACTGACTCTCCTTTTGCTGGGATTTTGGACTTCACAGCATTTTCTCAGTGCAGCATCCTGTGCTAGCCAGGCTAGGTGTCGAAAAGAGATTGCAGAATTTTGTTCTTTTGACCCTGAAGTTTTATCCTGACAAACATAAATAGGGTAACTTTTACCAAGGGGTTTTATCATCTGGAAAAAATCAGTGGGGATGGTACCTTGCTCTTATTTCTTCAGGGTAACTATTGTGCACTCTGTCTGCATGTGACTGAATTTTGCCAGGATGAGAGACGCTTGACAAACAGCTTTTGATTTGTGACATCCCAGATGTTGGTTGTGATGTGTGTCAAGACTCACCCAAACCTGATGGAGTGATGTCAACACAGCTGTGGAGAGACAATTTAATTGTGTCCTGTTAACAGAACAAAACAATGTGGTTTAATGTTCTGTGCATTATATTGTGTCAATATTGTGACATTACTGTAGAGCTGGGCCTGTTGAGCATGGAGAGGGGGAGGCTCAGGAAGGATCTCACTGATGTGTAAAAATACCTGAAGGGAGGGTTCAAAGGGTTCAAAGAGGGCAGAGCCAGGCTCTTCCCAGTGGTGCCCAGTGACAGAACCAGAGGCAGTGGGACAAACTTGAGCACCAGGAAACACTTTTTAACTGGGAGGGCTCCCAAGCCCTGGGACATATTGCCAAGGGAGATTCTTGATTGTTGAAGATACTCAGAACTCACCTGGACATGGTCTTGGGCAGTTGGCTCTAGGCAGCCCTGCTGGAGTAGGGACTTGGACCAAATGACCTCCAGAGGTCACTTCTCACCTGAGAAATGCACTTGACAGTTAAAAGCAAATTTGGAAACAAATGTGGAAAATGTGGGTAGTCTAAAATCTGTGGGAAGTAGCACTGGATTGCTTTAAATATTGTGTTCTGTTCTAACAGAAGGGGGTTGTGCACATCATTTAGGAACTTGTTTATATGTACATATTGGAGAGTCTGCCAAATACTGCTCACTTAAAATTATTTTCTGTTTGGCTTGTGACTTGGGAGATTTTTTCACGTAGGTGTTATGCCTAAAATAACCTCTGAACTTGCATAATTACAGAAGTGCAGTGTGGGTTATCTAATTGATAGTGGAATACGTGTTTTGGAGAGCTTCTATGAAGTGATTGTTTGTATACTGAAACATTAAAATTTCAGGATTTTTAACAGCTGTAGGAAGAGCAAAAAGGTTTTGTTTCAGCATTTTGTATCTTGGGATTCTCATCTAATTTAGATGTGGTTTTGAATGATAGGTTAACTCTTTGAATCTAAACTTTAGGCAAAAGTGAATTAGCTTTTCATAGAAAAGTCATGGGATGGGAATTTTGTTTTCATATGAGTGAGATCTTAGCTTTTTTTTTTTGTTAATAATGAAGCTTCTGGCTGGAATAATCTTAGTGTAATTTGAGTTAGTGTAAAATAGAAGAGTATCAGTGTAAAAGAGAAGCCAAACCTGTTTTGTAAATAAAATTCTTTAAACGTTTTTGAGACTTACCTGGTTCTGCTGGAAATCTTTTGTCCTTTAACATTGGCAAGCACTCAAGTTACGCTCTCCTTGCCTTGTTTCAAGTTGATTGAAGAAACATCTGTTTCTGAAGGAGGTGATCCCTTTCCAGGGGCCAGAAGAGAAAACTGACTGAAAACAGAACTGGAAACTGACTCATAAAAGCCCAGTTCTTTGTGATGGGTTGTTTTTCACTAGGTCCATTTCTTACCTGTCTCACCCCTGTGGCCACCCCTCTGCCCAGCATGATAGGAGGAACCCAGCAGAAGTGGAAGGACCGGATTTCCTCATTTCCTGATTACCTGTATAATAGTTCTTGTTAAGGCACTCATCCAGCCATAGTCCAGGTGGCAGCTGGAGTCACTCTTGGCATTTCCCCAACTTTTCTGCTCTTGTAAAATGTCCAGAGGTGCAGCAGAGCACAGAAAAGAGTCATTGAAGTCTGGCCAAAATAATCTGCTTGCATGTAAAGGAGGTACATAAGAGTGAAAAGCTCTCTGCTTGTGCTGGAAATTCGTGTTAAGTAATAGGGTTTTTTATGGGTGGTATTTGGTTTTGACCCAAAACGCTGCATAAATTGCATTTAAATTACTCCAAGGCATGTATGAAAATGTTTATACTCTTTTTTTAGTAAATTTGTGTTCTGTTTGTTATTTAATGTATTGAGGGCAGCTGCTCCTACAGTCTGTCCAATGTACAACCTGCTCTCTGGGTGTTCCTGGGAAGGAAGGTTTCTAGGAATGCAGCCAGCCTTGAAAGACTTCTGTTCACATGCAGTGTGGAAGTTTTTGTGCCTTTAACTTCATCATTCAGTCACAGCTGTAATGTTCACGCACTTTTGTGTGGCCTAAGTTGATCTTAAGGTGCAAAAAAAGGTGCTCTGTGCGAGGCAGAGGTAGCTTAAACTAAAAAATAATGCATTTCCAGGAAGTGCAGTTGATAACCTGCGACTAATTTACTTTTTTTAGTGTTTAGCTTTTAAGGATAACTTTTTTGTGCGTTACAAATATGAGGGGAAAAACATATGCTGAAACTGTAGCACTTGCATATAGGAAGTGCCTTCGTTAGTGAGACATCCTTAGTCAGCTACTGAAGGAGCTTATCTCTAAACAGATTTCAAGAGAATGTGGTAGTTTTGAGTGCTGCAAGGGGGGCAGCTGAAAAATTCATGACCATGGAGAGAAGAAGAATTTTAAGAGCTTACTACAAAGTTCTAATACGAAGGAAGTCCGAGCAGGTTCTCATCTGTTGCTGCATTGGGAGCTCTAGTTGTTTTCATAACTTTCAGCATAACTTTTGGCAAACAGCAGAAGACAAAAATGCTTTGAGTAAAGGAGCCTCATCCATTTGTTGGCAAATTTGTAATGTCTATATTTCTTTGCTAATTGTACATGAAAGCACAGGAGCTGCCTTTTTCTCTGTTGGTGTCACAGGACTGCTTGAATTCCAAATGAAAAACTTCATAGACAGCTTTTTTCTTCTCCCAAACCAGCCTTATTTGCTCTCAGTAGAGCAACTGGAAACTTTAGTTTAGAGAGGATATGATGTGGCTTTTAAGATCTTTGCAGTTTTCTAGGGAAATTTTTAAAAAGCAGAGAAGGGGCTGTGCTGTGTCATTTTGGTAGATGGCAAGGTCCTGTAGCTCTGCGTTTCACTCACGGCTCCTGAAGAAGTGGGAGGTGAAGGAGGGATGACCCCCGAGATTTCCTTCTGTAGCTGATACCAGGGGTTTAGCCAGGCAGAGGGGACATGAATACCAGCTATCATTGCATACTTGCAGTGAGATCTTGTGAATATCTGTGCTTATCACTGTGGAAACTTAACCAGTTTTCAAAGCCTTTAGCACATCTTTTCTGTAAGAACTTTGGAAGTGAGACTTCTGTGGTACTCAGATAATTTTCTTTTTTTTTTTGTTAAATTATGTCTATGGATTTAAGTTGTTGTTAAATTGTTAATTTGCTCTATCACCTGTGTTAAATAGTCTGCATTCTAAATGTGTCCTTCTGTTTCACTTCTGCTGTCTGTAGAGCAATTTTCTTTTAACTTGAATTCAGGGCCTGTTGTTCCCAGATAAAGATCTGATGCACAACATAAAAATATTGATTAAAATATTTTTGTAGGACTGTCTAGATTGTGATCTGAAGCTAAACCTTTGTCAATAGATGGGAGGGATTGATAGGCAAACAGAGGAGATGGGACGTAACTGTGCATTCTAACCAAAAAATCCAACTCTGTGCTGGACTAAAAAAACTCTTTTTTATAAATCATGAATATAAACTTTATAAAACTGGAATGGACACTTTGTGTGGACTCCTGCTGTTTAGCTTGCAATTTGCAATAGTGGAGCTTTCCATGAGCGAAAGATAATGATTTCTGCAAATTACACATCAGTAATTGTCAGAAGAATGGTAGATTTCAGTAGTGCGCTGAGTTTACGCTTTCATTGGGATTTGACATTTTTAACTTACCTGAAGAAACAAAAAAAGTCTACCCTTGTTTTTCTGTTTGCACTAATGTGCAGATTTTAGCTAGTGGGTGAAAAGAATAGAGAACACATAACACCAATGAAAGAGCTTTTGGCAGTTGACAAGAAGTGTCAAAGTCAGTCCTGCTGAATTGGGTTTTTGCTGTTCTGTGAAGTTAAATCTTAATGTGCTTCAGAGACATGAGCACTTCTCTGTCTTTTAGTCAACTAAAATCTGCGACTGCTGAATTTTGCTCTACTCTAATTTTTACAGGAAGGCTCAATTTGTTGTCTGATCAGCACTACATTGTTGATAAAGGCTTCCAAACACTATCACATTTAATATCAGTTAAATTATTGGGGGGGTTTTCATTGTTGACCCATTGTGTGAGATGGTTTTGTGCTGGCATGCTATAATAATTAAAATATCTAAAGTAGGGGAAATTGATCCCTCAGATACACATTTTATGCAGAAGTGAATTAAACTGAAAACTTAGGCTTGTATCAGCTTTTTTGTTTGGTTTTTTGTTCAGAAGGCAATAACTTGGTCTGGTGTCTTGCATACTTGGTTTTTGAAGAATAAGAACTTAAGTAGAATTAAGTGTAGAAGAATGATCTCAGCTACTTAATGATGGCCCAGTAATGCAGTCTCAGATGCGCTTAATTTTCAGAGAAGAAAAGCAGATTTTAAAATGATTGCAAGAGATTTGACAGGAACATATAATTGAATTGCTTTGCTGTACCACATTTTAATAATGTGTGCATATATGGGGGGAGGTTTGGGGTGTGAATATATGTATCACATATATCTATGCCAATATATATTGTAAAAAATGTACTCATTCAACTCTAGGAAAGGCTAAATCTGGCTTGGGTATCTCCTTGAAACTGCTGTTGCTTTGAGTGAGTTTTGAATATTAGAGCAGTTTTACCAGGGAATTTATTATAGGAATTTCTCATGGTATGCAGGAACCGCTGCTTTAAATATGTTTGCCAGGTGTTCATTTTAATTAGAAACTTTAGTACTATCAACCAATAAAATTTCAATCTTCAGGAGATTGCTGAGGTTCCAGTGAAGCCATAACTTGTTGGAGGAGTTTATATGGAGAGACCTCACGTGCAGTGCTGCTTCCAGCTCTGGGGTCCCCAGCCTGGGAAGGATGTGGACCTGTTGGACAAGCCCAGATGAGGGACGTGAAGGTACCCAGAGGGCTAGGTCACCTCTGCTGCCAAGGGCGTTGAGGTTGTTCATCCTGGAGAAGAGAAGGCACCAGAGAGACCTTACTGTGGCCTTGCAGTACTTTAGAGGGGGTTCTAAGAAAGATGGAGAGAGACTTTTTATCAGGCCCGTAGTGACAAGCGTGTGTACAGCAGTTTTAAGCTGAAATAGAGTAGGTTAAAATTGGATGTAAGTTTGGACATTCTTTGCACTGTGGTGAGACATTATGCTTTGGTCCTTATTTCCCTCTCAGTCCCAAAACATAGCCCATGTTAGCTACTATGAAGAAAATTAACTCTCCCCAGCCCATAAAAACACATAAATATAAAGTGCTGCTTTTCCAGGGTGATCAGCCTGTTGGCACAACTTCTTTGCCCTCGTTCTGTGGATCCTGTCCTTTCCTAACAGGCGTTAGCTGTCAAAGTTGATCTTGGGCTTCTAAAAGCCAAATAAATTCTTGCTGTCAACTTCAACTGCATGAACAGTTGTCCAGTTACTGACTCAAAAACTGCTGGATGGGTGTTTGAAGGGACTAACAACCATCATAAGCTTTCTTAGAAGTTTTGGGGCTTGGTTGTGGTTGGGTTTTGGTTTTCACTTTCCTATGCATCGCCCAAAGTATCGGGTGTTGGGTATTTATATTTTTCCATCTTTACAAGCAGTGTTGTATAGTTATTTGAAAAGCATGCCAACAGGGAGTTGTGTTCTGTGGTTGAGCAATCCTCTGTATTCTCTGCCATCTATAGCACTTGTCTTTCTTTTTCTCCCTCATCAAATTGTTTTGACTAGAGAAGCATAATAAAGAAAATATAGTATGATAATTTGATTTCTTCTTCTTCCTGTTTCCCTCTCCCCCATCTTCAACTGCCAGCACATTTCTCCTCATTCACTTTTTCCTAAATGTTGCCTTTCTTAGCAGTTAACTTCTGGTTCTGTTTTATGTAGCCTTCAATTCATCTGAAAATATGGTCAGGCTTGAATTTTCAATGCAATTTCTAGTATAAAGCAGCAAGCTGCTATGGTAGAGTTCCATAGTGGAGGGATATACTATTAGTCCAAAAGCAATTGGCACTTTTAAATCCTGGATTTGTTCACATTTGTAACTCTATTTTTTGATTACTTGGGATTCTTCATAGCTTCAGAAATGCACCGTCATTCAAACCAGAGTAGTCATCAAATTCTCTATTTTTGACTTTTTACTGCCAGGGAAGTTGATGTGGAGATGTGCTTGTTACTCCATGTGTGCATAGCCTGGAACAAAGCTGGAAGCTGCATTTCTGCTGCTGGGCTCCTTTCCAGTGACAGCAGCAGCAGCTGCTTGTGGCAGCCAAATGAGCAACGCTTGGGAATGCCTCAAATAGGCAGCAGCAAGTTTCTTGTTGAACAGTCTCCTAATTCTTCTCTAGGACTTCTACCGGTGTCACGGGGTATTTTTAATTTTGGTTTATTTTAAGTATGTCGGTGCACAGGTGGTTTGGTGCTTTGAGACAAGTAATTTAGGGAAGGAATTTGATTCTGTGGTCCAAATGAGGGAAACCACAGCATTTATCACTTCAGGTGAAATCGCTTTTGGTTTGATTTGAATTTTAGGTGATGTGACCGAAAGAATACTTTGGCTTTTTGCTTTTTGGTGTGAGAATATAAGGAAACAAACTGCTCATGGACCCAAGGTGTTACTTGGCTGCTCATTTCACTGTTCAGTCCTTGAACATAAATAAAGGGCAGCTGGAACCTGGTGAAATGTCAGATATGTTCCTGATCTGGACCCTGGATTCAGCTTCCTTTTGTTGTCAATGTCCCAAAGGTCAGATAATCACTTGCAGGAGTGTGGGTTGTTTCAGCGTGAGCACTTTATTTGGTCATGCACCAATGGAGTCAATGCTCTGATTTCTGCTAATTTTGTATTTCCAGGAGTAATTTGTTGTTTGGTCTTTTTTGAAAAGCAGTAGTAAAACCTTTGTCCTCTCCTGGCAGATTGCTGGCACCCTGTGCTTCCCTGTCAGTGGTTCTGGCACAAACTTCAGTACAGCTGTGCTCAGAGCTCCCTGGGAAATTCATCCAGGCAGCTTTCCCTTTTGGTAATGAAAAGAAAGAAAAAAAAAAAAGGAAAAATGTTTTATGTGGCTTTTAAGTAAAGGCTTTACTTAAATTAAATTAGCTTCAGTTAACAATTCTGTTAAATGTTTAGCCATTAGAAAACATTGTGGGTTTTTTAATAAAGGAGTTGTGAAATGATCGTGTAACGCATTATGCTGCATGTGTACTAGTAATTGTCATGTAGGTGGTTATAGTTTACACAGGAATAATTGTCCTGCAGTTAATATGAGAGATTCTGTATGCCTGAGTCTTCATGGTGGCAAAATTTTGCTAAGGAGGGACCTTAAACATTACTTTGGTACATGAAGAGAAGAGCTGAATTTAAAATGCATGAACCGTTGTTTTACAGGAAGCTGGTATTTTATGTTTAGATACTTCAGGAGGACATTTGTTGCCATCCAGATATTTCATTAGGCAAATAGTTCTTTTCAGTTTCAAAGCTTTTTCTTTGAAAAAACTGCAGTAGCTGCAGTAGCTTTTCCCAAGAATTGTAGAATCATAATAGTTTTAGTTCAATTGTTGAAGTTAGCAAGAGAGATGATATTTCCCAGAATCACAGCATCCTCTGATTTGGCAGGGACTCATAGAGATCATCGAGTCCAACTCTAAATAAACTATTAAAAATTAACTTATTTCAATGCAGGAAAAGGTTAAACTAAACAGATGGTGTATAGACTGATATTTTTGTCATAGAGATTCCTAGACTGTTGAAATATAGTCTATTCTTTAAAAAAAATTTATGATCTATACTTAAAATTAGAAAAAAAACCACCCCAAACCAGGAGAAATACCATGACTTCAGACAGTAGTTTATATGCATTAAATGTGTAAAAATACAAGAAACTGCTATTCAGAAACCCAACAGATCCAGATATTGAAATTAAATTTTCCTCGTCTGTGACAGATTTTTCATTTCAGTATATTGTTGAAAACTTCAGACTTGAAGAGGTCAGAATTCATTAATTTCTCCCCTGGAAAGAGAATTCAACAACCTTCTATAAATATCATAACTGGAAAGTTTTTTTCCCAGTATTGAGCTGAACGTTCTTAATAAATCCCATGATCCTTCCATAATTTAAAGTGTCATGAATGACCCTAAAAGCTGATGATTTGAGTAGTGAATTCAGTTTCTGAAATACTGGAAGTTTTCCAACATTTTTAAAAGAAAACCTCAAGTATTCATCCTTTCTGTCATTTCATACACAATTTTGATGACAACTTACGAAATGTAATAGTTTTGAAACACACAAGACAGATTTTCTTTTCGGGATCCTTTTGCTAGCACATTAATGTATTTGGCAGTTCAGAGGCCACACTGCTGTAAGTACAAGAAGGTCTGTCTGGATCAAGATGTTTCAGATAATTTGGCTTTATTGATCAATGCTGCAATGGAGAACTTTCTCACTTGGAAACTTGGTTTCTCTTTCGGGCCTCAATAACTTCTCTTTATTGCATGCAAAGGGTCTTGTGAATTGGTATGCACATAGAAATATCCCTGAGCCTGTGATTGTTAGTGACAGCCAGACTGAACTGAGATTTTGGGTTTGGTTTGCTTTCGCTGGGTTTTTTTAAAAACGAGAATTAATATTGAGATATACATGAATCACTTTTGATTGAACTGAGTATCAGAGTAAATTCTGTTTAGCTCTGTGTTATGAAAATATAATTTTGTTTGACCATTGCTATCTTTCGAGTTTTAGACTTTATTGTGTAGTGGTAGAAAATTAAATGGGAGTTTTGTTGTTAGTCAGGTATGGGGAACAGAGAGGCCCTTAAAGAAGTGCTGACCTTTTTGTTTATAATAAAATATAAAGGTGATACATTTTCAGTTTTGAGCAACTGTCATATGTTACCACAGACATAACAGCAATATTTAAATGAGGTTACTTCCACTAAAAATGTTGAGTTTCTTCTCTGCTTCTGTGGTGGCCTATGCAGTTTAGAAGTACCTTTGTCCTTCGTAATGAACCTGTAGGAAGTTTCTGATTTTGTAAGGAGTGTTGTTGGGGCAGCTGAATTAGTGCTGGTGTATTCCAAGCAATGAGAAAAACACTTCTATGAATCAGATCTTCCAGTTCTTCTCTCTGACTTCCCTCTTGTACTTTGAGTTGCTGGCGTTTTTTTAAAACAAACAGGATAGCAATATCCTAAATCTAAGTAGTCTGTATTGGATTAAAGAAGAAATTAACACAGGGCATTCGGAGAAGAAATGGTGTAAAAATGAAGGTTTGGCATTGGCCAGTTTTGGATTAGATGTCTGTCAAGTTATTTTAAAATTAAAACGTGCTTAATTGAACCATACTATTACAGTTAAGGTATCCTTCTTGCATGACAACATTTGAGGGTAATGCAGAGGAGGACCTGGACTCCATCCAGAAAGGACTTTAGCAGTGGAAATTACAAATTTCTAAAAGAGGACTCACCACTTGAGAATGGAAAACGTAGTAACAACCTGTGGGTAGACTGAGGCTGGTTGACTGTCAGCAACTCAGCAGAAAAGTGCAGCTATGGTTTATGGCTCAGTGACCTGTGTGTCAACAAGGCAAATACAGGATTGTGTTCCAGGCACAATATTTCCAGCAGAGAAGAAAATATTGTTGGCATTGTGAAAACTCTTGCTGAGACCTCCTCTGGAGTTCTACTCACAGTTCAGGTTGCTTTTGTTGAGAAGAATTACAAGTGGAACAGGTGCTAGGAAGAGATTCTGAAATGAGAGACCCTGTCGTTAAAAAAAAAAAAAACAAAAACAAAGAAAACCGCTTTGTTAGGCTTGCATAAATCTGTGAGAGAGAGTAGAGGAAATAGTATGTAAGCTCAGTTTTGTCAGCAGGCCTAATAGATTTAAAGTGGACATTAAGAGTCGTAAAGGGGAAGTTAAAACATAACCAGAATGCAGGGGGAGAGATGGTGTAGGGAGTGGTTAATGCATCTACATTCACCTGAGGGTATAATTTCATGAAGGAATTTTTGACAACTGTGGTGCCTGGCACATTCCTACTTTTATTACTCCCCTTGCTGTGTGTACTGCATGCAATCAAAACCAGTTGTAGTTGCAGCACAAATAACGCAGTGGAGGCAGCTGGGTGTGAATTTACACAAGGCTCTCAGATAGTTCCTTTGCTTTGTTGCCTGAGTGCAGGTGTGAAGTGCTGGTGCCGGTCCCACAGGGGGCTGTAGGACCCTGTGGAAGATGATCGTGGTCTGAGACAAGGTTCAGGTTTAGCAGCAGGTGCTACTGGAATACCTCCTGTCCCGGCTCTTCCTTCCTGGGTCTGACTGTCTGGATACAGCTCTTTGCACAGCTGTGCTTTAAGCCAAATCAGGCGTCTGCCCTGACTGAGAAACAGCACAGTAAAAAAAAAAAGGGGGGGAATCGGTTTGTCTGGGGTGTTTTGAGTAGTTTTAGTTTCTCCTTTGATTTGGTTGGGTGTAACCATGCTCAGGCTGTTCTGGGGTGATGCAGTAGGCAGAGGAGCTGATGGTTTGGCCAGTGCTCTGCTGGAGAAATGCTGATGAGGCCACAGCCTGAGATGGAACAAGGCTGTGGTACACATGAATGGGACAAAAAAGTTCTCTGAATGGAAAAAGAGAAAAATAATGAGCATCATCTCCAGCTGATGAGCTGAGCCTGAAGGTGCTCTACAACCTCTCTTCTTTTGAAGGCAAAGCTATTATGTTTAATATACTCCCTTTTGTTCCTGTAATTGTAGTGCTTTTTTTTTGACACATTTGTTCATTCTTGCTGCTTTTCTCTTCATTGTTGAATGATTCAATACCTAAAGTAGTTTTACTTTCTTTGTTTTTTTCTGTTTTTGCTCACTTCTTCCTGATCTTCTGTTCTTTTTCTTCGCAAGGAAGAGAAATGGGCAGAACACTTGGTCACATATTAAAGGGGTCTGTTAGGAGAACAGCATCAGTTTTCCTGAACACTCTTAAGCTGTTGCTTTCGATTCAGCCACTGGTATTGTGCGTTTCTGTGAAGTGTTACAGAATGTTTGAGTGTAAAAATAAAATTTTGGAAATTTATCAGTGGACAAAACTTTGCTTATTTCTCCCCTCTGCTGTTCACGTACTAGAATCTGCTTTGATTACCAGTCTTCACTGGCCCAAAATCACTTCTTGCATGAGATACAGATTCTCATCTACCTCAAGGTGAACCAGAGGGAAAGTTATATTCATCATCAATTTCTTGAGTTCTTTATTGCTGAGGACATGGAATGTTTCCTTTCAGCTAAATGAACCAATTTTGATTATTCTTTTCATCCCAAGAGTTAAAAAACTAGTCAGAAAACCCTTATTAGAAAGTTCCATTCTCTGAGATCCTCATAATTATTTATACCTCAGGGAAATGTCTCATCATTTACCTGTATATGCTTAGTACATACATGCTTGAAAATCATTTTTGTTCTTTCTTTCATCCATCTGGAAATAGGACAAATAATCAGTCACTTCCTTGAAGATTAATTCTGGAATCATAGTTTTGGACCTACGTGCTGTTCTAGGAAAGTGAAAAGAGTGTCTGGTGTGTAACCTTGCAGCACCAGCAAATTAATAGTGAATCATGGAAACATGTTATCAAGGAAGAAATGAGCTAAAACAGGAATCTGTGGAGCCAAGAGCCTGAACTCCTTAAGGACTCTACTTAGTAATTACTTGAATTTGAGGTCTTGACCTTTTGGTAGGAAATGACCTTGAGTGAGTTGAAAAATACCAAGTAAGGGAGGATCTGAGGGCAGGCTCTTGAAGGCTGCTCCGTGTCAAGTAGCTGTTGCTTCTGTTTGGAGCAGTCACCTCACTTCAGTGTCAGCCAGACATGACCTTGCAGTGCTGTGCTGTCACCTCCTGTGGGTGCCATGTGGCCCCTGGGAAGTCACCCAGCAGCTCCTGTTGGACCCTCTTCCAAAAGGCCTTGACAAAGTGCATTTCCTATTTCTGCACCTGCTACAGCTGCAGTGTTCCAAACAGTTCTTTTAAGACCATGAAACCTCTTACTGCAATATTTATTGAAAACATATTTTTTGCTTGTCTGTGTGTTGAGGTAAATAATTATTTGGAAATGCTTGTTTTTGAAGAGGGAGATAGTTTATTTTCTTTAAAAAACAANATCACAGAAGTATCATTTTTGATAGCAGCATGTGATGAGATTTATTAAGTACCTCCCTGCAGAAGTATCCTCCAGCTTAAACCCTTTTGTGACTCTGAATAAAATAGGAGAATTGACACGGGTAAGGTCAGTGTTAACAGATAGTTGTGGAATTCAGAAAATGAAGTATATGTGAACGTAAAAATATTTTCTGAATCCTTTGTGTGTGAAGAATATTGTAGGTGCCTGGTGATGAAATATTTATTTCACGGTAATAGAATAGTGAATTTAGTGAGCATCTTATCTCAATGTTCTTCCTTTTCCATCCCCTCAATATCCCAGCCAGTCAGTGTAAAAGAAGAGTTGTTTACAAACTATAGATACGTGAAAAATATTTTTACATACGGCATCTGTTTATAATGTACATATGCCTTAGGCATTTGGTAGATATATAGAATGACTGATAAAATGATTCTGGCTTTTTTTTTTTTGCTTGATAAGAAGAAAGATCAGCCCACAGACTTAGCATTTTTATTAGTAGAGGTGGCTGATCATTTAAGGATAGCTTATCGCCCTTTTAGCTTGGAGATATGAAAGACAGGACAGCAGAAAAAATCTCATTCTTGCCTGTATTTTGCTTTTATACTGACAAAAGCGTGGAAACAAACTTCTGAATTACTTCAGAAAATCTCTAAAAATGAAGGTAAATATTTTTTCAGTTTGCTGCATGAATTCTAAGCATACCCTAAGGTTTTCTTGGGGAGTATTTCCCTTTCACAAGCACATGAGTGCTGCTGCTTCTCTGGTTTTCTTGTGGATGGAAAGCAATTGTTAAGATTTGGTGTTATATAGTCTTCTTCTTTCTCTTGGATTAATATTAGAAAGTATCTATTAATATGTATGGGGATGAGATCCAGTGAACTGCTGTCTTGTGCTTTGTTCTTTGTAGACTTCACCCTAAAGCTGAGTTTAAACATAGACTTGGTTTCAAAGATGTGAGCTGTTGAAAAGTAGGAATAGATAGAATGGGATAGAAATATTGCTGTCTGGGAACTCAGTTTTGTGGCTTGTACTGGGATATCTAATTTTCTAAAGTATCACATCTTCAACCCAAATGTTCTTCTGTGCCATAGTCATCATAATGCATTATTTTAAATTTTCCTTTGAGGATAAGACAAAAGGTGTCAAGCCAGCATTGCCAGTGATGGCTTTCTAAACGTGAATGCCCTCTAATCTGCAGTGCTATTTCGAAGAAAGGTTCAATCACTATTTTAAGCTGCAGTGCCATGTGTAAATGAGCTGATAATGGGAGGTTTAATTAATTTTGGGAATGCTTAATTTTCAAAAGAAGTTCACTTCAATTAGAGGCAAAGGGAAAGTTAAAGAACAAATACGTGTTAGAAATAGGGAGGAAAAGTGAAGATGGAAAAATCTGTCTCTTTAAATGTAGCAGCAAATTGTTTTCTTCCCAGTACTTGTCACCAATTTGAATACAGTTGTTTTGAAAGTATTAACCATGTTAGTACAAAGCAGTGTTTGCTGCTTAGGTAAGCAAATGTACAGCCTTTAAATAAAAAAGAAAAAGAAATCTGGGTATAAATGTCTTTTTTATGTGTATACGGCTATGGTATCTTATTGCAACAAAGTGATAAAACCCTTTGTAGAAAACACTGATGTTGATCTAAACACTTGATCTAAAATGTTGAATTAAGTTGACTTTAAGACCTGTGTTGCATGTTTCAAGTTCTTAACTCTTAAATCTTGTTAAATGAGGGAAAAGAGTCCTGGGCGCTTTACTTCTAAATGGAAGATCATTTTTAAAGGAGCACTCTGTTCAGTGAAGGAGATATTGCTCATTATTTGGTTTTGGTTTTTTTCTGTCAAAATGTTCAACTTGTTTTTCTTACTTTTTTTAACTTAATGAAAAAGAATTAGATAGCCAAAACACATTGTTTTATATCAAGTTCCTCAAAAAATTGAGACTCGTTTGGGAGAGATGTTGAGCAAGTTCGTGATGGTCTGATATGATCCAGAATCTCAAATTTTGAGGCTCTGAAGCAAAGAGGTTCAGGAAGTGTGTTTACAGGAATTCCATTCCCACAGGTCAGCTCAGTTCATTGAGGGACACGGAAAGGAAAGAGGCTGTGGTACATTTCAATCACAACCAGTTCTCCTTCTTGCAGACCACCAGGGATTGAAGGAAAGGAGACAGGAAGCAGAACAGACAGATAAACTGACGAGATTGTAATATAAAAAGATAAGGTTGCAATATATTGGTTTATGATCATTGTCCTTGAAGTCCCAATGACACACGAGGTAAAATAATTTAAAGTGAAGGAGATGATAAAAAAGGCTTTGATATTATCAAAGTTTTAGGGTTTTTATCCCAATTCAGGTGTTGTACTCCTGATGGAGAGAGTAATTAATAATTGATTTTCTTGAAATTTATGTCTAGCTGATAGAAAATTAGCTGCTCTGTGCTAGACAGTAAAGTTATCATCAGAAAATAGTTTAAGTAGGGTTAAGGTTACATCATGCCTGCTCTACTAATTTGAAATTTTGGGACTCATGAAAAGACATGAGACAACCTCTTTAATGTTTCAATCCACATTTTCTGGCCTATGTGTACTCCCTAACCTCATTAATGCAACACTTGGATTTGTATCTGCATAAGAGAGCAAAACTCCTCATGCATCCCAGCTTCAGTCTGAGTTTGTACATTTTGGATTTTGGCATCCATCGTGGGTGGGACTCAAAGTGTTTCAGGTGTTGGAGTGTGCTGCTGCCAACCTTAATAAAATACCAGTGAAGAGGAAGTCATCTGTCCTTAGTGCTTGCTGCATGTTTTAAGGATCCCCATATTTGTACTGGTGTAGTCTCTGGTGTGGGAGCTGACTGCAGAGAAAGATTTTTGCAGGCTTGGGTTATGTCTGTGGAAGGTAGCACAGAGAGAAATGAAATTTAAAGCACATGACATGATTACAGTTTGTAGGACTTAGAAAATGAAGTCTTATACAACTTAACTCAGTTACTCTTAATAAACAAGCAGTCTTATCTATCTCTGACAGCTTTGATGGTCTGTGTCTGGGGTTACAGTTCCCCATTCTGTGTCACCTCTGTACTTTAGATCTGTGAAATTCAAGCTGCAGGGTTGGCAAAATGAGCTTTAGAGATTGTCATTTAGTGAGGATGTGATAGACATTTCCCCATCTGCAGGCACAGCTGTTGAACAGCTCCTCATCTCAGCTGAGAGATGAATTGTTCCTTTCCTCACTGGGTGGTTTCAGTGCTGGGACTCAGGGTGGCCTCAAAGACTTTTGTTACTCAGCTTCTAAACAAGGCTTGAAGCGCTTGTGTTGGGAAACAGGGATTCTTGTTTCCTGACTGAGGTTATACAGTGTCACCGTGGACTGTTATAACTTAATTTGTAAACTTGCTGTGTGCCACTGCAGCTGGAGAGGACTAACTGCAACTATAATTTATTTAAAAGTTCTTTTGTGTTACCTGGCAAGTGGAAGTGACGTTGTCTGCTTAATTGATCCGGGCATGTCTTGTGAGTGATTTAAAATTACCTAAAATTGGACTATTCAATTTTAGTCGTTTCAACTTTTTGTTGTGATGCTATTGTCATGGGATGCATTCATCTAATGTAGTGTCTTTACAGTATTTTGAGGCTGTGTATAGCTTGAGTATCAGAGAGAGTGTTTTGAAAAGGTTAGAGGTCTGAGGTTTGTAAACAGCTGAGTTTTTCTTTAGGTTGTGTTTTAAAGTATTTTTATTTCTGTATGAAATTACTGTGTTGTTTCAATAGAATGGGTTAATGGTTGGTGTCCCTGAATTCGTAGAATTATAAAATGGATTGGTTTGAAAGGGACTTTAAAGATCTTTTAGTCAACCCCAGTTCTTGTACTGTGTGCTTTACGGCACATTTCATTTCCTTAAGAGTCTTTGACATTCTTCAATCCAAGTAGAGAAGTGTCTGTCATAATCATAGGGAAGTTTCAATATGGCCATAAATTTTGAGATTGTACGGGTGTCTCTGTACCTTTTCTGTTACAGAACTGAATAAAGTGCTCTAAATTTTTTGTCCCAGATTTAATATGCAGGAAGGAAATTACTCAAGACGGTGTTTTAAAATGTTAATGGATAATGGAAGGAAAAATCAGGGCATGGTTGCACGAGAAGAAGTTGGGTTACACCCAGATCTGATCCTCTCAGAGCTGCAGTTTGTAGGCTCCTTTGTGACTTATGATTCATCCAAGTCTCTTAGTCTGCTCAAAGCACATACACACATTGTAGTGGCTGGACAAGCTCTCCTGCCCAGGCTTGGCAAAACCAGGACGTCTAAAAGTGGCTCAGCCAAGTGAGAAATATTGATATTCATAGAATTTGGGTGGATTAGTAGAATTTGAGGATCTGCCTACAAGTAAGGATATGGTCTTGTGAGGTATCTCTTGACTCTGTGATCTGCTCTTCTATATCAGAATATGTTAAAAGCACTATTTAATGTCTCCAGAAAAGCTTGGGGGGGGGGGGGG